>CM045988.1:78201018-78801018 GCA_025175895.1 Wurfbainia villosa
AAATATACCTTAGGGTTAGCTTTGGGAGCTCCCCCTACATGAGATACACCTTCTTACCCTTTCTTCCTCCCCCTAGGGCATTGGCTTCGGTAGTGCCCCTTTTGATTGCATTTAAAGCACACAATGTGCTCTTTGCTTCTAGTTGTGGGGACTCCGGCATCCTTTGACTTTGGGTTGACTTTTGGTGCCGATGCCTTTTCCTTAGCCAATTTAGGGCATTTGCTCTTGTAATGCCCTTTCTCCCTACACTCAAAGCATATTATGTGATTTTTATTTAAAATAACAACACTTGAGTTACCTAGGGAGGTGGAGGATTCTTCTTGATCACATATTCCGGAGGTAGATGCTTCGTTTTGACTTTGCTCCGGAATAGAAACCCTTTCCTCCCCCTCAATGCTAGAGGTGGAGGTCTCCACCAAATCATCAACATCTTCAAATGTTGTGGGTGCTTCTTCTTCGGCATTCTCCTCCACTTGTGCCGGTTGGGAGTTTTCTTGGAATTTTATTATCTTATTCCATAGCTCCCTTGCATCCCTATAGTCACCCAATCTAGACCAAATATGATTAGGTAACAAATCACTAAATAAGTTTATTACCTCGAGATTTGTCTTGAAGTCCTTAATTTGGTCTTGGGTCCACCTTGACTTCTCAATTGGTTTGTTGTATTTGTCCCTAGGCATCTCAAAACCATTTTCTACAATAATCATAAAATCAAAGTCAGTTTCGAGATATACCTCAATCCGTTTCTTCCACCAAGCAAAATCTCCATCGAATTTCGGTGGATGGATGTTATAGCCGACCATCTTATAGTGCTTGTGTCGACAGTTAGTCCTCGACAAGCGCCTTGGCTCTGATACCATTTGTAGGGGATCGATGTGTATGTGTTGGCTGGTTAGAGGGGGGTGAATAGCCCTCAATCGTCATACGGTGGAATATGATCGTTCTTGTTGCGTGCTCATCTACAATTGTCGTTAGCGCAGCGGAATACTAATACAAATATGAATACTAACAACAATACAAGCATACGCAGACACACACGATATACGTGGTTCGGAACCGAATGATTCCTACTCCACGGGCGAGCTCTCCGAGCTCTAGTTATGCGCACGCCACTAACTAAACTCCTTCTCGACTACATGTCAGAGGTGGAGAAACCTCGTACAAGCTATTACAAAAGTAATACTACAAGAAATACAAGTAAAGAACGCTTTACAACTCTTTGCTTTGAACCCTTTCTTGTTGCTTGCTTTGGATGGCTCTTGAAGGACTGAAATGCAGCAATTCCCCTCCAATCGCTTCCTTAAAGTCTTGGCGAAATCCTCCCACTTGAGCTCCATTTAAAACCTGCATTAAGCTAATTTCGCGCATCGCGATCGCTAAAAGGCCCGGTGATCGGGTCCTGTAGTCATTGTCTCACAATGGCCAGATCCATGTTGATCAAGTTCTAACGGATCACACATATCACCAATCGATGGCACCCATCACCAATCGTACCATCGTCGAGTCGTGAGCTTGACTAGCTTCTCGTGTTCGCGCATTGAAGGCGATCACGATCGCTTCTTTGCGACAGATGTTGTTATCATGATCAGCCCTCCCATGATCGGTGATCGATCGGACTGCATTGATCGAACACCAAAACCTCAAACATCGGCCAAGTCCACCTCATCCCTCATGGAGTTCCACCGAAGCTCTCTTCCCTAGGTCTGCGTCCCTCGGATGCGCCAAGCGCACGGCTTCGCAATGCCATCCTTCACGTCTTATGCCCTCGAAGTATGCTTCCCTTGGGTCTCACTCCATTCGCTCCCCATCCGGCGGTCCCTCGGATGCACCAAGCGTACGACTTCGCAATGTCATCCTTCACCGACTCAAGGACCCCGAGCCTAGTGAACTTGCCAAGTCCTCAAGACTTCCCACATGCACCAAGCGCACGGCTTCGCAATGCATTTCTCACCAAGCACCAAGCGCACGACTTCGCAATGCTTTGAATTTCCCCACACCAAGCCCCATGCTTGGATTTTCCTTGCCAACTCCATGTTTGACTTTCCCACACCAAGCTCCATGCTTGGATTTTCCATGCCAACACGATGTTGGACTTTCCCATGACAATCCCATGTCATGAGTTTTGTCTATCATCAAAATACTATCAAAGTACTGCTCGAGTCAAACTCGAGTCAACCTGGGCCGATTGCACCAACAAGAAATAGATACAAGCAATTACAATAATAAAATACAATGTAAGTAAAGAAAACTACTTTACAATTGCTCTTTGAATGCTTGATCACTTGGTTGCTTGAAACTAACTTAGAGACCCTGATTTGCAACAACAAATCGCCCCAAATACGCTTAAGAACCGCTAGCTTTTTCTCCTTTCATGAGCTCCATTTAAAGCTTCAA
Organism: Wurfbainia villosa; assembly: GCA_025175895.1. NCBI lineage: Eukaryota > Viridiplantae > Streptophyta > Magnoliopsida > Zingiberales > Zingiberaceae > Wurfbainia > Wurfbainia villosa. The sequence goes on from CM045988.1 coordinate 78,203,413, forward strand.
CCTGTGCTAGAAAAAGTCGATCAGTCGACTGCTCAGGACCATCAGTTGACTGATGCCACTGTTGTCGTGAGACAACGGCTAGATCCACGCAGAAAAGATCCAATGGATCCATCATCAGTCGACTGATTATGACCATCAGTCGACTGATCAAGCCATCACTCGACTGTTGACTACAGCGGTCGAGTGAGACTCCATTCGCGGCTCTAAAACGAGCACCGGCCGATCGATCACACAATCATTGCTCGCTCGATCAATCGATTGCCTTCCTCGCAATGATCGCTAGGCCGATTCCACATCAAACCCTAGTTGACTCTCACCAGTCGACTGCCATATGACACCAGTCGACTGGCACACCTCAAACATGAGATTTTAGCCCAAGTATGGTTCCCCCATACTTGCTAGACCACCCTTAGTCTAGACCTAAGTCTTCTAGCCACCTCCATCAGCCTCATGCCTCTCGGATCCCTCCAAGTCATCCATGACTTGTTCATCCATCGCGCTAGCCTTCAAGTGCTATCATCGGCTATGTCATGCTAATGGTGTCTACACCGCCAAGGCACATTGGACTTACGCTGCCAAGACTCCGCTTGGACTTTACGTCACCAACCATTGGACTTATGCTGCCAAGACTCCCGCTTGGACTTTACGCCGCCAATATCAAACCCCTTGGACTTCTCAAATGCCTAGACTCAAGCTTGGACTTTTTATTCCAAGTACCCATGACTTGGACTTTACCTTGCCAAGACCCATGCTTGGACCTTACATTGCCAAGACCCATGCTTGGACTTTTCCAAATGCCAAGTGTCCCACTTGGTCGTTCCATGTCAAGTACCCAAGACTTGGACTTTCCCATGACAATTACATTGTCATATGTTTTTGTCGAAGATCAAAATATCACTCGAGTCAAACTCAAGTCCTGGTCAATCATGACCTGGGCCGATTGCACCAACAATCTCCCCCTTTTTTATGTTTGACAAAAACCAAACAAACCATTGAGTTAGAACACTAACTCAAATTCCCTTAACCAATTTCCCAAATTGGTAATCTTATCTTTATCCCCCTTTTTGATATACATCAAAAAGGTCTTCTCCAAGGAGGTCAATGTCTCATGTCCCAATGAGATCTTACAATCTCTCTCTTGGTCCAAAAATACCTAGGATGCCTACCATCTTCCTAGTGATAAGTCTCATATCACTCAAGAGAGGCAATCCTATTCACTCTCCCAATTTCCAAATTGGGTCTCTCAAAATCCCATCAATTTTCCCAATTGATGTCATTCTCCCCTTCAAGAAGAAAACACATCCATCATCCCAAGATGGATACCTCCCCCTAAAGGCTTGCTTCCCCTTGACCATTGCACCAACAATGTCTTTGGGAAGTCCCTAAGCCAATAGGAACTCTAAAACATCAAAAGGAAGGTTAAAAGTTCAAACTTGAACTCTCCCCACCTTAACTTTGATACATTATCCTAACACTTCTCCTAATCTATATCCAATGGATTTTCACCCTTTATAATGCTTCTCAAAGTATATCTTAGGGTTATAAGTGGTTAGGGACCTTAACCGTAGCTGAACATGGGCGAAACAAACCTTGTTTTCCCGAAATCAGCCTTGGCAGTCGACTCTATCAGCTACCATTCGACTGCCACCCTTATCTGTCGACTGCCACCCAGGGCAGTCAACTGATAACTGAAATTTCCGAATTTCAATTATCAGAAATGGATTTTGGAAATTCATAAGTAATTCTATGTATATTGAACAATCGCGAAACTTCATACTTATATTACTTATAGTCAATACAATGGGTGAAAAATATTTGAAAATTATTTTACCCATAAAATATCGAAATTGATACAAAATCCAAAAGTGAATAAAAGCTTCTAAGTTTTGGCTCACTTTGTATCAATCTCATCAATGGTGATTGCTATCAAAAAATAGATTTCACTAAGGTTTTTCAAAATGATTTTAAAATGTTTTCAAAACCTTATTTTGGATCATATTCCTTGGGCTCAATGTACATGACTTGTACACAAACTCTCCCAATGATCCACCAATGAAATTAGATGAGTTTTAGTTCATCTAGATGCAAAAACTATGCACCTTGAACTTAACTCATATCCTAGCATCTCACATGTATCTAGAGTGTATAAATATACATACATGTCAATGTAATGTGAGATGTGAGTTTTGTTCTTCCTAAACTAGGGTTTCATGTATTTTTCTAAGGCAACTCTACTTGATTCCCTTATAAATGGGACTCCAAGTTATGTCATTGTCCTAAATTCAATTTTAATCAAATGCATGAATGATTATGGTATTAATGATGATATAAATAAGCATATGCTCATAATCATGATGTCATGACATAAGATGAAATCTAAAAATACATGACATTTATGTAAGGGATCGATATGGCCGGCTAGAGGGGGGTGAATAGCCCTCGTACATTGGACGTCGTAAATTGCTCGTCTACAAAATGTTAGCGCAAGCGGAATATACAAATACAAAGCAAAAGACAAGCAAGATATAAGCAAGCAATACAAACACCGAGATATAACGTGGTTCACGGCTACGCCGCTAATCCACGGTCCGATTCGTCCACGGTGAATCACTCCGCCAAAACCAATCACTATCGGTCTCTCCTTTGCACAAAGCTAGGTGGAGGTAACCTTTACAACCAAGATCACTCTTCTTACAATAGGATTGAAGTAAAGACAAGTAAGAAGAGTTTAGAGCTTGTGGGGCACTAGGAAGATCGTTTGGAGTATGAGCATTAGCCTCTCAAAGGCTTACACCCTCTCTTTTATGAGAGGGCTAACTTCTTCCCGTTTGCCGCCATCGATCGCCGCCCTTGGCGCCGATCGACTACAACGGCCTCCGAACACGTCGGATCCCGACCTTTGTAGTCCAACGTAACTCTTGGCAATGATCGATGGACCTCATCACGATCGCCTCCGTAGTCGATCGCCGATCATTTACGAACGGTTCTCGTGGAACCCTTATCTACCATGATCGCTGTTGCCTTGCAGAATGATCGGTCTTGGCAATGATCGCACGATCGATGGGCGCCGATCACGCACAATCCGTCGATACCAATCGAACTTACTCGACACTCGACTCGGGCGATCGGCCATGACATGGCCGATCGGTGTCGGAAAACCCATCCGACACTTGGTCAAATGGCCAAGTTTCACCTAAGAGCTACCCCTTCCCGGGTTACAATTGCTCACTCTCATTTCTCGGAGTCCCTCGCCTTCGAAGTTCTCTTCGTTCTCGGCCACGTCCCTCGGCAGCATCAGGCGCACGGCTCTGCAATGCTCCTTCGCGTCTCTTGCCTCGAAGTCTACTTCCTCCAGCTTCACTCCAAGCTTCTCGTCCGGCGGTCCCTCGGATGCTCCAAGCGCACGGCTTCCGCAAAGCTATCCTTCACCGACTCAAGGCACGAGTCATGAGATGTGAAACTCGCCACGGCTCCATGTGCGAATTACTAAGTCTTGCACGACTTCAACGCACATATCACATCAACATATCAAACTAACTTAAACCCTTTGCCACACCATCAAAACCATATTACGGCAAGAGATTGCCCTAACAATCTCCCCCTTTTTGATGTGTGGCAATCCGTTTAAGTTAGGTAAAAACATTTGATATAAATTCTAAGGTAAGAAAGCATGTAAAGATAAACATGATATAACAACATGCAATTCCCCCTTAATCCATGAAATTCTCTATGCAAATTTTCTCCCCCTATCATATATTTCTCCCCCTACAATATATTTCTCCCCCTAAAGTGATTAACTTAAACATAATTATTTCTCCCCCTTTGACACCATCAAAAAGATTAACACTAAGGTATAAGCTCATGGCATCAAGTATAATGGAGGGAAAAATATGTCAAGTTGATTTAAAAATTGGGTACCATTTGTTGATGACATCAAGTATATTTCTACCACTTGTTGGTGGCATCAAGTATATTTCTACCACTTGTAGGAGGTTTACAAACTGAATTCGGCCTTCAATATTCTGATTTACAGGCCACCAGTCGACTGCTATCAGTATGGCAGTCGACTGGCACAAATGAATCCATATTTCTAATTTTCTGGACGAATTTCAGAAATGCATTATAAATTCCAGAAATTTTGAAAAATCATGAAATTTGGGGAAAATATTTATTTTAAGTATATCTATCAATGAAAAATAGTTTTTCATGAAAATCCATTATATTTTCTTGTTTTTGCCAAAAATTCAAAAGTTCTAAAAACCACTAGGTTTTTGATCATTCTAGTATCAAGTTAGCTACCTAGTTTTGCATCCAATTGTTTCAAAACATGAATAAATGTATTTTAAGGTAAGGAATTGTTTTGAAAACATATGAAATATCCAACCATGATCTTTAGGCAATATGTCTATGAATTAAACATAAGTCTTCCCCATGATTGGTCTATTATTGCTATTTTGATACTTTAAATGACCATCTAAATGCCATAGGCATTAGTGGACATTTGTATCATCCTAATATCTCACCCATGCTAAGTTTGTAATCAAGTTAGCCTATAGTGAGTGTGAGATGTATCCTAGGGGGTATTTGTATATACTTAACCCATATATTCATGCAATTCTATCATGGTTAAGTATCATCTTAACAATTAACATGATCATAATGACATATATAAATTAATTCTACATTATGATCATGAAATACATGTTTTCATCAATTTATAACCATGCATTAGGTAATATGTGATGATAATAAGCAAATTATCACCTAAAGCATGATTTAAACTTATTTCTCAAGATAACGTGCCAAATATCAAAATCATAAATCATGATTTAAGACATACATAGGAATTACACCAATCATCATGATTTAAGCATTATTACCTATTTATGGGCACGTTATCATCATCCAACACTATCTAAAAAATGTTGTCCCGTCATCCTAAGTCAACCAAATTATGATATAGGTCAAGTTCATATGGTTGACTACCCTAGGGTTATTCTAACCCTTAAGGATGGATTTTGGAACCCAAAATAAATTCTTTCCTGTTGGGTTCACTAAAAACTCCTTGGGGATCCATTTCCTAGCTATTGCTTTCTTTTTATCTTGTCCCCTAGCTATTAGGCATTTATAGGCCTTCTCATTTTTCTTCTCTTTGTATCCTAGGCCTTTCTTGTTAAAACTTGCCCTTTGGCTCCCTAAGATCATATTTAAGGTGTTGGAGCCTATAGTGAATTTCTCTAGGGCTTTTGTTAAATAATCCACCTTTTCCCTTAAAGCCCTATTTTCATTTATACATGCATCACTAACATCTAAAGGCATATAAAGGTCATGTGAGCATGCTTCATCTAAGCTAGAAGAAATATTATCATTTAAGCATGCCTTTTCTAATTTTTGTTCTAATTCCTTAATTTGTTCAAGCATGCATTTATTTTTCTTCTTTGCCCTAAATAAATCCTTAGTTAAACTAGAAATCATAGAAACTATTTTACTAGGTGAGAGATTAGTTACCATAGTTTCCATGTCCTCTTCTTCTTCGGATGAGGAGGATGTGGAGGCTCCCCCTTCACTTGAGCTCTCCCCATTTGAGCTTGATTCTTCATTTTCGGATGAAGAGCAATCCAAGTCATCAAAGGCCATTAAGGCCAAATTGGTGACAAAGGCATTCTCCTCATCCGATGATGATGAGGAGGATGAGGATGGGTCATCCCAAGTCCTTGCCTTGAGAGCCTTAGCCTTTCCCTTCTCCTTTGTTTTCTTCTCCTCTTCCTTCTTTTTCTTGCTCCCCTTTTTCTTCTTCTTTTCTTCTTTCTTTTTCCTTTCTTCCTTGCTCTTGTTTAGGAGGGGACAATTGTCCCTTATGTGCCCTTCTCTTGGCAATTATAGCATATGACCTTCCCCTTGGTCTTCTATTCCTATCATTAGATTTATCAAATCTAAAATTCTTAAATGCACGCCTTACCCTCCTTACCATATAGGCTTCTTCGTGCTATCCATGGAGGAGGAGGAAGACGCCATCATCGGAGGAGGAGGAGATTTCCATCTTCTTCTTCACCTTACTTGACAATAATGCTAATCCTCTTGAGGGTTGAATTCTAGGCTCCTCTTGTATTCCCTCAACCCTAGTATCGTGAAGCTCCATGGTTGAAAAGAATTCCTCCAAGGTGCTCACTTCTAGGTTCTTGGAAATATAAAATGAGTCCACCATGGAGCTCCATTTTGAGGACCAGGAAAGGCATCTATGGCCTTCATTACCATATCCCGGTTTGATAGCTTCTCACCTACACTTGTTAGCCCAATTAAAATTTCTTTAAACCTAGAGTGTAGTGAGGTTACCTTTTCTCCCTTTTCTAGTTTTATATTGGATAATTGGGAGCGGAGGAGGTCTCTCCTTGCTAGCTTGGCCTCGGATGTGCCTTCATGGAGTTCTATAAGCTTCTCCCACATCTCTTTGGCGCTAGCACATTCTCCGATCCGGTTGATCTCTTGTTGAGGGAGCACATTGTAGAGATGGTGCTTGGCTTTGGAGTTTGCAAGGTGCTCCTCTCTTTGCCTCTTGGTCCACCTAGACTTCTCTATTGGCTTCCCTCTTCATCCTAGGCAAAACGAAACCGGATTCCATTGTAATCATTATATCAAAACTGCTTTGAAAAATACCTCCATTCGCTTCTTCCACTGCTTAATTCTCCTTCAAACTCGGAGGATGGATGTTGGAGCCGGCCATTTTGATGTAGGGCTTGTTGCGGTTAGTCCGGTGACAAGCAACCTCGGCTCTGATACCACTTGTAAGGGATCGATATGGCCGGCTAGAGGGGGGTGAATAGCCCTCGTACGTTGGACGTCGTAAATTGCTCGTCTACAAAATGTTAGCGCAAGTGGAATATACAAATACAAAGCAAAAGAAAAGCAAGATATAAGCAAGCAATACAAACACCGAGATATAACGTGGTTCACGGCTACGCCGCTAATCCACGGTCCGATTCGTCCACGGTGAATCACTCCGCCAAAACCAATCACTATCGGTCTCTCCTTTGCACAAAGCTAGGTGGAGGTAACCTTTACAACCAAGATCACTCTTCTTACAATAGGATTGAAGTAAAGACAAGTAAGAAGAGTTTAGAGCTTGTGGGGCACTAGGAAGATCGTTTGGAGTATGAGCATTAGCCTCTCAAAGGCTTACACCCTCTCTTTTTATAGAGAGGGCTAACTTCTTCCGCTTGCCGCCATCACGATCACGCCCTTGGCGCCGATCGCGTTACTACAACGGCCTCCGAACACGTGATCCCGACCGCTGTAGTCCAACGGAACTCTTGGCAATGCCGATCGATGGACTCATCACGATCGCTCCGTAGTCGACGCCTGGGCTACGAACGGTTCTATGGTCGAACCCTTATCTACTACCGATCACCGCTTTCGCAGCCGATCGGTGGTCTTCGATCGCCCACGTATGGCGCCAATTGCTGCCACAATCCGATCGTGATACCTCGAACTTACTCGATTGAGCGATCGCCATGACATGGCAATGATCGTGTCGGGAAAACCCATCCGACACTTGGCCAAATGGCCAAGTTTCACCTAAGAGCTACCCTTCCCCGGGTTACAATTGCTCACTCTCATTTCTCGGAGTCCCTCGCCTTCGAAGTTCTCTTCGTTCTCGGCCACGTCCCTCGGCAGCATCAGGCGCACGGCTCTGCAATGCTCCTTCGCGTCTCTTGCCTCGAAGTCTACTTCCTCCGGCTTCACTCCAAGCTTCTCGTCCGGCGGTCCCTCGGATGCTCCAAGCGCACGGCTTCCGCAAAGCTATCCTTCACCGACTCAAGGCACGAGTCATGAGATGTGAAACTTGCCAAGGCTCCATGTGCGAATTACTAAGTCCTGCACGACTTCAACACACATATCACATCAACATATCAAACTAACTTAAACCCTTTGCCACACCATCAAAACCATATTACGGCAAGAGATTGCCCTAACAATTTAATCCTTAATCCTAAACATGATCATGACATATAAATGATAAAAATAAACATGATGTCATGACATGTTATATGGCAAACAAAGCATGACATATAAAAAGTATAGGTATAATAATACCTAAATTTTAATATTAATTGTCATTTGATATAATTAAATATATTTTGCCATATTATCACTTTTCTCCCTAGTGTGCCAAAACCCAAAATGGCACACTATGACCTCTAATCCTAGATTGTGCCAATTTGATTGATTTTTCATAATTCCAAAAATATATTGGAACATCCTAAAATCTTTTAGGATTAAAAATCAAACCTATTTCCAAGGTACCCATAACCTTGAAAATTGCCTAAAGTGCCACCTTTACCATGGTTGAGTTAACTACCCATCCAATCAAGGTTGGCATACCCTAAACCCATCTAGCGTGAATCAATCACGCTCTTAGGAACCCAAAACCTATTTGAGCTCTTAGGGTTAATTAGATATTCCTTAGGGATAACCTCCCTAAATACCTTCCTAATGACCCTTCTAGGCTTGTTAGCCTTAGTCATTGTGGTCTTACCATGGTTAACCTTAGGGATTGCCTCCCTAGTAACCTTCTTAGTGGCCACCCTAGGGTTCCTTGAAATCCTAGCCACTAGGCACAAATCTTGGTTACTCTTAGGGATAACTTCCCTAGTAATCTTAGTCTTCTTAGACCTAGATTGTGTTCCATAATCTAATGAAACATTATGATAAGTCATCTTAGGCTTAGGTTTGTGACCCAAACCCTTGTTGCCCTTAGTTAAATTTTGTTCCTTAGGCCCTAGGTGTTGACTTTGAGTCATAGACCCTTGACTTTGACTATTTGACCCTTGAAATTGATTTTGAATCTTCTTGAGGGTCTTTTCTAATTTCTAAAGCCTTGACCTCAAGGCTTGATTTTCTAATTCTAATTGCCCAATTTTTGAATTTTGATTTGATCTTTGGGCATTGTCCTTTCTAGGCATATGCCTAGTCCATTTAGGGTTAAAACCTAGGTGCTCTTGCACCTTTCTAATTGTCTTCCTAGGTAAAATTAGTCTTGAATTATTTGACCTAGGTTTGTCCATAGATGAATTATTTTTAGGGACATTAGTCCCAAATTTCTCCTTATTTTCAAAATGAAAATTCTTAGCTCCTAAACAAAAGTACTTGTCCCATTAGCATGATTTTCATAAATTGCAAGAGAATTAAAATTTCTAGCATGCTTTTTAACATTTAAATTAGAAGGAGCATTATTTAGATATACCTTAGAGTTTGCCTTAGAGGCTCCCCCTACTTGTGATGCTCCCCTTTGCCCCTTCTTTTCCCCTTTTGGTCATTGACTCCGATAATGTCCCGGTAGTCGGCACTTGAAGCAAGTGATTTGTTCCTTGCTTTTCTTGGTGGGAACACCAGCTTCATTGACTTTTGGCACCGGTGGACTCTTCTTGATTCTTTTAGGACATTTACTCTTGTAATGTCCTACCTTCCTACACTCAAAACAAATTATGTGATTTTTATTTGAACCTACATTGCTTGAGTTACCTAGGGTATTTGTGGTGGTAGGTGCCGGAGTTGGAGCTTCTTCATTGGAATGTTGCTGCAGAAGGATAAATCTTTTAGTGCTCGTTTGAACGCAACATCTTTGCATTCATTCTCCAGATATCGTTAGGCAAATAAGATTCGTGGGAAAACACCCACAGTATTGCCTTGATACTGGTCTTGAAATGCTTGCTTGATACGGCTTCCAAGGTCTCCTGGCATTTTAGCCCATAGTTTTTCAGAAAGTTTTGGAGAAGTAAATAACCGTCCTGTTTTTGCTGAGATTCGGAGATAGTCATTGAGGAAGGATAAAATATCCTTCAAATTAGTGCATGTTAAGCGCTCCAAATCCTTATAAGCTTCATCTTGCATATGCGTAGATCCTTGAAAAGGATCTTCTAATTTGAAAACCATTCGAATTTGAGATAATATATTTTGCGTACCTCCTGCTCCATCAGCGTTGTTGAGAAGAAGTTGATATTCTTCAGGGAAACTCATACGCCATTGTATCCAGGCTAATTTTTCTGCTTCTCCTAACAGATTTTCAATAAATTCAACCTTGGTTTGGGCATCCGTGAAATTCTGAAGAGATACCAAATTTTTGGTAATCGATTCCCATCGCATAAATACTTCATCAAAAAGTCCAAGTTGAGTGGGAATAATGAATATGGCACCAGTTTGGTGAAATGCAGAAGGTAAGTTCCACCATTCATTCTGCTCCTTGCGTTTGAATCTTCCGCCATGATATCCTTCAAATGTTGGACGAGAGCTTGATCCAGTTTCCAAGTTTGTGGCAGGGGGATAATTTGATGGCCCCATGGTGGTATCAGGAGGCGGGCGGTAGTTTGATACTGCAGAGGAGGAATATATATGTTCAGTGAATTGTGCTAACTGTGGATACTCGACTTCCCATCCTTCTTCTGGTGATTCCTCTGCTACTGCTAAGAATTCTTCTTCATACTCATTGTCAGAATTGTCAAAATAATCCTCAAAATAACTTTCTGAGTCCATACTTAAGCCCATGGACTGAGGTACAGTGGCCCCTAGGCTTGTATCCTTTGCATGAGTTAAGTAGGTTCGAAAGTTATTACTCAAGGATTCTACTTCAGGAGGAGTGGTTCCTGTGTCGTAAGTGTGCTTTATTCACTAAAGTCTTACTTGAGTACAGTTTGAAGTTCGAAGTCCTGTACAAGTCCTGTACTGTAAGTGTGCTTTATAATGCAAGTCTGTATATTTCTCTAGTTCTTCTATACCTATCTTGTATTAACGAACGAGAAAAACATAAAACATGCTTCTTTTTGGTATCAGAGCTAGTTTACATGGCTGAGTAAACCATTCTTGGTCAAGGTAAGAAAGGAAGTAGTCCCTACTTTGAATTCCTGCCTTTGGTATTTCTCTAGATAGTCAGTCCCGAGGGTGGCAGGCAGCTGAGTTCGTAAGACCTTAAGACCATTAGCAAGATTTATGTCTAGTAGGAATGTCCAAACGCTGGGAGGAAGCCATTGAAAAGTGGTATACCAAATCGCACACTGCAAACCTTGATTACCTTGACCTTGCTGAAACATTAAAGCCATCATCTAAAGAACTAGCTTATAATCTGAGTATTGTCTATGACCGGGTATGTCTGTCCAGTAGGGTTCATTTGAAAAATTTTAAGACTATACTGGAAAAGGTAGACAGTCTGGAAGTAGAACTTCATCAACTTCGATCCACACTACAAAATCTTCATACCATACTTCTTGAAAATAAACCCTTAACCAGGCAGGAGCTACAAGAGTTAATTACAAATATTACTAAGCAGCCAAAACTGGTTGAAGAAGAAGCCTTGCGTATTACTGTCAATCTTAACCAGAAACTTCAAAAGATAGAAAAGCTACTGGTAAAAGTTGAAGGCTTCATGCGTGGATGAATTACATCACAACCAAAGGAACAGAATCTTACAAAGAAGCCATTCAAGCTGTTGAAAATATCGAACCCCCAGCACTTGGATTTCTACGACCAAGTGAACTTCAAGGAGTAGCTAGCACTACTGGTGCACTTATTAAACAAAATAATTTGCAAATTCAGTTACTCATACAGATAGCTGAGGAAGTCAAAGGTATCCGCAGTGATTTGAAGACCCTCTTAGAGCGACAGCAAGAAAATACTGGCGGTGTTCTTCCCGATGCTTTATTAACAAAACTCCAAAATTTAACTCTTGGACCCAAAGAAGCTCCTAAAGAAGCACGAGGAAAAATTCTAGTTTTCAAAGATCCATTAAAAATTCTTGCAGAAGAGAAACAAAAGGCCAAGAAATGATGACCACTACCACAAATGAAGGGGCAACGGCGCCAACTCCCTTAATTGAAGATCAAATTCGCAATTACCGACGAGGGCAACGAAGAATCTACAATGCCCAGCAAGCTGCCAGACGAGTTGGCAGAAGACTCACGGGACGATCAACAGCAGCTAACACCTTAGAACAGCAAATTGATCCCCAGGTACAATTGCAATTATCTATGCAGGAACGAGCTGCAATAGCACCAGCTGAGGTGTTATATCACTCCCGACAAGATGATGCACATCATCGAGTTTACATGCACAGATCTGAGGAACCAATTCTGTGTACCTCAAATCAAGTGGATCGGTCTTTCATTCAAGAGGAAAGTTTCAACCAATTACAACGAAGCCAGATGCGTTATATTCACCTTGGCGTTCTTCAAGTACGTATTCAAACTCTACATCGACATGAAGAAGGTACTTTGGCTCTTATTCTCTTTCGAGACAACCGGTGGCAAGATGATAGATCGATCATTGCAACAATGGAAGTTGATTTAACAAGGGGAAGTCAACTGATATATGTTATTCCGGATATGATGATGACAATAGGTGACTTTTTCAGGAATATTCAATTATCCATACTAACCCGTGGATATGAATCATGGCGAAACGGTGAAGCCAATTTATTAATGACAAGGGGTCTTATTGGCGCTATCCAATACACCCAATGTTGCCTTTGCATATGAAGTACAGGGAGTCGTGGATTACCTTACTAGCCACGGTGTACATGCACTGCCTGGCAGACGTTATTCAACAGAACAATTACGTGGCATGGATTGGGTAATTCGACCAACGCAAGTAATAATCCCTAAGCAACCTTCAGAGGTTAGTAGTCGCAATTTATTGGATGGCAGAATATCTGTTAGTTTTCATAATTATTCTACAGCAGTCACTACACCTGTGGAATATGATGACAAAGATGAGGAAGAATTGCGTGAACATATTATTTCTGTCCTAGTACAAGATGAAGATGATGAAAAGGAGGTATGGGATACTCTGGGACAGCCCAGTGGCAAATTTGATTATTATGTACGATATACACCACCAAAACACATAGAATGGGATATGAGCCTCATAAAACCATCTTGGGGTGATTCTGATGATGATGAAGATGATACATATTTTTCATCGAAAACAACACTTGAAGAAGAGCCAGCAGCAGTATGTGCTGCTTCGGAAGGAACCACTCCTCCTGAAGTAAAATCCTTGAGTACTAACTTTCGAACCTACTTAACTCATGCAGAGGATACAAGCCTAGGGGCCACTGTACCTCAGTCCATGGGCTTAAGTATGGGCTCAGAAAGTTATTTTGAGGATTATTTTGACAATTCTGACAATGAGTATGAAGAAGAATTCTTAGCAGTAGCAGAGGAATCACCAGAAGAAGGATGGGAAGTCGAGTATCCACAGTTAGCACAACCTTTGAACATATATATTCCTCCTCCTGCAGATCAAACTACCGCCCGCCTCGATACCACCATGGGGCCATCAAATTATCCTCGCCACAAACTTGGAAACTGGATCAAGCTCTCGTCCAACATTTGAAGGATATCATGGCGAAGATTCAAACGCAAGGAGCAGTAATGAATGGTGGAACTTACCTTTCAGATTTCACCAAACCGTGCCATATTCATTATTCCCACTCAACTTGGACTTTTTGATGAAGTATTTATGCGATGGGAATCGATTACCAAAAATTTGGTATCTCTTCGTAATTTCACGGATGCCCAAACCAAGGTTGAATTTATTGAAAATCATTAGGAGAAGCGAGAAAAATTAGCTGATACAATGGCGTATGAGTTTCCCTGAAGAATATCAACTTCTTCTCAACAACGCTGATGGAGTAGGAGCAAAAACAGGACGGTTATTTACTTCTCCAGAACTTTCTGAAAAACTATGGGCTAAAATGCCAGGAGACCTTGGAAGTCGTATCAAGCAAGAATTTCAAGACCGGTATCAAGGCAATCAGGTGTTTTCCACGAATCTTATTTGCCTACCGATATCTGGAGAATGAATGCAAAGATGCTGCGTTCAAACGAGCACTAAAAGATTTATCCTTCTGCAGCAACATTCCAATTCCTGGATATTATAAACGACCTGATAAACGAATAGGTGTTCATAAATCTAGGACCTTCCGTGGCAAGCCTCATCCTTCCCCTGCTCGGATTGAGCGCCGCAAGCATCTCATTAAAAATAAAAAATGCCGCTGTTTTCTCTGCGGTGAGGAAGGACATTTTGTAAGAGAATGCCCTAATGACCGTCGCAATGTCAAACGTGTCGCTATGTTTGAACACCTCCACCTCCCAGATGATTATGATATTGTCTCAGTACAAGAAGGCGAAGACCCTAGTGATGCTATCTTTAGTCTTTCCGAAGATGAAGACCTGGACGACCTTCAACATACCTTGAATCCGTTCATGTCCGAATCTATTTTTATGCTCAGAGAAAGTGGGAAGACGTGGTGGATAGGCCCTGAAACTGGCTATCGGAGCATGATACAAGTTTCACAATAGCAATATGAATGCCATCATATATGGGAAATCAACGAAGATATTGACAGCTAACATGAAGCATGTAAATGTTGCAAACAACCAACTCAACGGCGACATCGTCGACATTGCCCCTTATGCAAAATGACGGCTTGTGGCATGTGCAGCCTTTATTATTATAACAAGACAACTCCAGTTGCTACAACACCAATCAGGTATGATACTTCCAATTTAGTCAGTGAACAACAAAATTACATTAAGCAATGTGAAGCAGAAATCAAACGCTTGCAAAGTCAACTGGATGATCAAGAACTAGAAAAACGAGAGTGCCATCAGATACGATTGGATGCTATCCAAGTGGCCCAGGAATATCAACATTTACAAAAAGAAAAGCAAGAATTGGCAGCCAAGTATCAGGAACTCATTCAAGAAAATATGGAGTTCGACAGACTCATCTTAGAAAAGGAAGGAATAAAGAAGGAAATACAACAATTGCAACATCAAAAACGAAAAGAAATTCTCCCTCCTGAGGAGGAAGAACTCCATGTACTTCTCCAAGAATACCAAGTATGTTCACTCCCGGAACAACCAAGACAAGCGAAAAGTGGAAGAAATATGCTATATAACATGAAGGTTAGTTTTGAGATACATACTTTACCTACCTTTCAGCTCAGTGCTATTCTCGACACAGGAGCCACAACATGTGTTGTAGATCAGAATTCCGTCCCTACAGCTGCATTGGAAGAAAACCCATTCACCGTTCATTTTAACGGTATTTCTTCAAAAGCGGTAGCCAAGAAAAAATTGAAGGGAGGTAAAATGACAATTGGATACAATACATTCCGAATTCCCTATACATACTCTTTCCCTATGCAACTCGGGGAAAATATTCAGATGATCCTCGGATGTAACTTCATCCGCGCCATGCAGGGAGGCCTTCGCATCGAAGGTAATCAGGTAACCTTTTATAAAAATCTGACAACAATAGAAACATCTCCTTATGTTTCTGCTGCAGCTATTCCTGAGTTAGAAATGGAAGAAAATGAATACATTCAGATTCAAGATATGTTTAGCTATACAGCTCATACTACTGAAGATATCCTCAACAAGTTCCAAAAATTATTCGCACTAAAGCGGCAAGGATATATTGGGATGATCCTCCAAACACCGAGTAAAAATAAGGTTCTCTGTCATCTGGACATCACCAATCCTGATTTAACCATTGAAGACCGACCACTCAAGCATATAACTCCTGCAGTCAGAGATGCTTTTACCAAGCATATTAAAGCTTTATTGGCCATCGGAGTTATCGACCCGAGATCACCGTCACCAACTACACCATAATAGTTCACTCGTACGTCGATCCAAAAACTGGTCAAGAAATCAAAGGAAAAGAATGGATGGTATTCAATTATAAAAGGTTGAATGATCTAACCCATAAAGATCAGTATAGCCTCCCTGGGATCAATACCATTCTCAAACGAGTCAGCACCAAGCGGATTTTCTCTAAATTTGACCTCAAGTCAGGATTTCATCAAGTCGCTATGCACCCTGATTCAATTCCATGGACTGCCTTTTGGGTCCCTGATGGGTTATATGAATGGCTGGTTATGCCTTTTGGTCTCAAAAATGCCCCTGCTATTTTTCAACGAAAAATGGATAATTGCTTCACAGGCACTGAAAACTATATTGCTGTTTATATTGATGACATCCTGGTCTTCTCAGACTCAGAAACTGAACATGAGCGGCATCTACACTCTATGCTTGACATCTGTAAGAAACATGGACTAGTCTTAAGCCCGACCAAGATGAAAATAGCAGTCAGAGAAATAGACTTCCTCGGAGCCATCCTGGGGAATAACAAAATAAAATTACAGCCCCATATTATTAAAAAGGTTGCTTCATTCAAAGATGAAGATCTTTTGAGCCTCAAAGGAATGCGGTCCTGGTTAGGCTTACTCAACTATGCTCGAGCCTATATACCAAATCTGGGTAAATTACTCGGACCACTTTACGCCAAAACCAGTTCTAATGGTGAAAGAAGAATGAATCAAAATGATTGGGAGTTAGTAAGAAATATCAAGAAACAAGTTCAAAACCTTCCTGATCTTGATATACCTCCGGAAGACTACTTTATGCTTCTAGAAGTTGATGGTATGGAGCCGGGAGGTATCTGTAAATGGAAAACTCACAAATATGATCCGGTGCTACGTAAAAAATATGCGCTTATGCCAGTGGAAGGTTTCATCCAGTAAAATCCACTATTGATGCTGAAATTCATGCTGTTATGAAAACTATGGAAGCTCTCAAAATCTATTATTTAGATAAAAAGGAGCTCTTGGTCCGAACCGACTGCCAAGCTATAATTAGTTTTTTTAATAAAACCGCCGTCAATAAACCCTCTCGGGTCCGATGGAATTCTTTTGTGGATTATATTACTGGAAGTGGTTTAACAATCACATTCGAACACATAGAAGGCTCTCACAATCAGCTAGCTGACGCCCTCTCTCGACTAATTAATGTGTTAATTTTGTCAGGATGGCAGGAGCGA
Organism: Wurfbainia villosa; assembly: GCA_025175895.1. Taxonomy (NCBI): domain Eukaryota; kingdom Viridiplantae; phylum Streptophyta; class Magnoliopsida; order Zingiberales; family Zingiberaceae; genus Wurfbainia; species Wurfbainia villosa. Next base: position 78,220,288 of record CM045988.1, read on the forward strand.
TTCAACACTCTTGGACAACTAGCGGAGCAAAGACAAGAGATAACCAATATAAGACACAAAGTGAAGACTCACTTTGCATTAGCGATCAACAAATTCTCGACCTCATCTCCCAAGATGATCAACTCAACTGCGACATGGACGCAAAGGGACTCAACCTTCAAGAACACTCAATTGAAGCCCATATGCGACTCATTCAAAAGGAAGCAGCCCAACACGCCATCCAAGCTCTCCAGCAATACCGAGCAATCCATCACATCAAACTTGAAGAATACCGACGATGCTCCACAAATCGCAATTGGTACGGTGATTGGCTACCCGTCATCCAGCAACAGGACAAACAGCTGGAAGATGCCCTAGCTTTAGTCATGGACACCGCCCACCGAGCCACTAGCTTTGGCATCTAACGACTTTCTGTCCAATCCAACTCGCTTTAATCTGTATTATTATCCTTTCGACTGTATTATTAGGTGTGTGACCGTGACATGGATTGAGCCCCGGGGAGCCATCCATCTCACTTTATGTCAAAGGGAAGCATAGTGACGGTAAGAAGATAAGAATGCGATGGGGCCCCTTGTGTACCTGGTTCTTATCCCTTCACCTCCTCACTCTATAAATTCCCTTACCTTCTACTCTTGTAAGGGCATCAGTCGTTCACTAAAGTCTTACTTGAGTACAGTTTGAAGTTCGAAGTCCTGTACAAGTCTTGTACTGTAAGTGTGCTTTATAATGCAAGTCTGTATATTTCTCTAGTTCTTCTATACCTATCTTGTATTAACGAACGAGAAAAACATAAAACACGCTTCTTTTTGGTATCAGAGCTAGTTTACATGGCTGAGTAAACCATTCTTGGTCAAGGTAAGAAAGGAAGTAGTCCCTACTTTGAATTCCTGCCTTTGGTATTTCTCTAGATAGTCAGTCCTGAGGGTGGCAGGCAGCTGAGTTCGTAAGACCTTAAGACCATTAGCAAGACTTATGCCGTTAAAATGAACGGTGAATGGGTTTTCTTCCAATGCAGCTGTAGGGACGGAATTCTGATCTACAACACATGTTGTGGCTCCTGTGTCGAGAATAGCACAGGTAAAGTATGTATCTCAAAACTAACCTTCAGTTATATAGCATATTTCTTCCACTTTTCGCTTGTCTTGGTTGTTCCGGAGTGAACATACTTGGTATTCTCGAGAAGTACATGGAGTTCTTCCTCCTCGGAGGGAGAATTTCTTTCGCTTTTGATGTTGCAATTGTTGTATTTCCTTCTTTATTCCTTCCTTTTCTAAGATGAGTCCGAACTCCATATTTTCTTGAATGAGTTCCCCGATACTTGGCCGCCAATTCTTGCTTTTCTTTTGTAAATGTTGATATTCCCGGCCACTTGGATAGCATCCAATTGTATCCGATGGCACTCTCGCTTTTCTAGTTCTTGATCATCCAAATGACTTTGCAAGCGCTTGATTTCGCCTACATTGCTTAATGTAATTTTGTTGTTCAATGACTAAATTGGAAGTATCATACCCGATTGGTGTTGTAGTAATCGGAGTTGTCTTGTTATAATAATAAAGGCCGCACATGCCATGCCGTCATTTTGCATAAGGCAATGTCGACGATGCCGCCGTTGAGTTGGTTGTTTGCAACATTTACATGCTTCATGTTGGCTGTCAATATCTTCGTTGATTTCCCATATATGATGGCATTCATATTGCTGTTGTGAAACTTGTATCATGCTCCGATAGCCAGTTTCAGGGCCTATCCACCACGTCTTCCCGCTTTCTCTGAGCATAAAAATAGATTCGGACATGAACGGATTCAAGGTATGTTGAAGGTCGTCCAGGTCTTCATCTTCGGAAAGACTAAAGATAGCATCACTAGGGTCTTCGCCTTCTTATACTGAGACAATATCATAATCATCTGGGAGGTGGAGGTGTTCAAACATAGTGACACGTTTGACATTGCGACGGTCATTAGCAAAATGTCCTTCCTCACCGCAGAAAACAACGGCATTTTTTATTTTAATGAGATGCTTGCGCTCAATCCGAGCATGGGAAGGATGAGGCTTGCCACGGAAGGTCCTAGATTTACGAACACCTATTCGTTTATCAGGTCGTTTATAATATCCAGGAATTAGAATGTTGCTGCAGAAGGATAAATCTTTTAGTGCTCGTTTGAACGCAACATCTTTGCATTCATTCTCCAGATATCGGTAGGCAAATAAGATTTGTGGGAAAACACCCACAGTATTGCCTTGATACCGGTCTTGAAATGCTTGCTTGATACGGCTTCCAAGGTCTCCTGGCATTTTAGCCATAGTTTTTCGAAAGTTCGAGAAGTAAATAACCGCCTCTGCTTTTGGCATTCGAGATTCTAGTCATTGAGGAAGGATAAAATATCCTTCAAATTAGTGCATGTTAAGCGCTCCAAATCCTTATAAGCTTCATCTTGCATATGCGTAGATCCTTGAAAAGGATCTTCTAATTTGAAAACCATTCGAATTTGAGATAATATATTTTGCGTACCTCCTGCTCCATCAGCGTTGTTGAGAAGAAGTTGATATTCTTCAGGGAAACTCATACGCCATTGTATCCAGGCTAATTTTTCTGCTTCTCCTATAGCGACTTGATGAAATCCTGACTTGAGGTCAAATTTAGAGAAAATCCGCTTGGTGCTGACTCGTTTGAGAATGGTATTGATCCCAGGGAGGCTATACTGATCTTTATGGGTTAGATCATTCAGCCTTTTATAATTGAATACCATCCGTTCTTTTCCTTTGATTTCTTGACCAGTTTTTGGATCAACAGACGTACCAGAGTGAACTATTATGGCTGTAGTTCGGTGACGACTGGTACTGGGTCTGATAACTCCGATGGCCAATAAAGCTTTAATATGCTTGGTAAAAACATCTCTGACTGCAGGAGTTATATGCTTGAGTGGTCGGTCTTCAATGGTTAAATCAGGATTGGTGATGTCGGATGACGAGAACCTTATTTTTACTCCGGTGTTTGAGAGGATCATCCCCAATATATCCTTCGCTTTAGTGCAAGAATAATTTTGGAACTTGTTGAGGATATCTTGATGGTATGAAATGTATAAACATATCTTGAATCTGAATGTATTCATTTTCTTCCATTTCTAACTCAGGAATAGCTGCAGCAGAAACATAAGGAGATGTTGTTATTGTTGTCAGATTTTTATAAAAGGTTACCTGATTACCTTCGATGCGAAGGCCTCCCTGCATGGCGCGGATGAAGTTACATCCGAGGATCATCTGAATATTTTCCCCGAGTTGCATAGGGAAAGAGTATGTATAGGGAATTCGGAATGTATTGTATCCAATTGTCATTTTACCTCCCTTCAATTTTTTCTTGGCTACGGCTTTTGAAGAATATAAAGCACACTTACAGTACAGGACTTGTACAGGACTTCGAACTTCAAACTGTACTCAAGTAATATTAATGACAAGGGGTCTTATTGGGCGGCTATCCAATACACCCAATGTTGCCTTTGCATATGAAGTACAGGGAGTCGTGGATTACCTTACTAGCCACGGTGTACATGCACTGCCTGGCAGACGTTATTCGTGAAACTTGTATCATGCTCCGATAGCCAGTTTCAGGGCCTATCCACCACGTCTTCCCGCTTTCTCTGAGCATAAAAATAGATTCGGACATGAACGGATTCAAGGTATGTTGAAGGTCGTCCAGGTCTTCATCTTCGGAAAGACTAAAGATAGCATCACTAGGGTCTTCGCCTTCTTGTACTGAGACAATATCATAATCATCTGGGAGGTGGAGGTGTTCAAACATAGCGACACGTTTGACATTGCGACGGTCATTAGGGCATTCTCTTGCAAAATGTCCTTCCTCACCGCAGAGAAAACAGCGGCATTTTTTATTTTTAATGAGATGCTTGCGGCGCTCAATCCGAGCATGGGAAGGATGAGGCTTGCCACGGAAGGTCCTAGATTTACGAACACCTATTCGTTTATCAGGTCGTTTATAATATCCAGGAATTGGAATGTTGCTGCAGAAGGATAAATCTTTTAGTGCTCGTTTGAACGCAGCATCTTTGCATTCATTCTCCAGATATCGGTAGGCAAATAAGATTCGTGGGAAAACACCCACAGTATTGCCTTGATACCGGTCTTGAAATGCTTGCTTGATACGGCTTCCAAGGTCTCCTGGCATTTTAGCCCATAGTTTTTCAGAAAGTTCTGGAGAAGTAAATAACCGTCCTGTTTTTGCTGAGATTCGGAGATAGTCATTGAGGAAGGATCAAATGTTGGACGAGAGCTTGATCCAGTTTCCAAGTTTGTGGCAGGGGGATAATTTGATGGCCCCATGGTGGTATCAGGAGGCGGGCGGTAGTTTGATACTGCAGAGGAGGAATATATATGTTCAGTGAATTGTGCTAACTGTGGATACTCGACTTCCCATCCTTCTTCTGGTGATTCCTCTGCTACTGCTAAGAATTCTTCTTCATACTCATTGTCAGAATTGTCAAAATAATCCTCAAAATAACTTTCTGAGTCCATACTTAAGCCCATGGACTGAGGTACAGTGGCCCCTAGGCTTGTATCCTCTGCATGAGTTAAGTAGGTTCGAAAGTTATTACTCAAGGATTCTACTTCAGGAGGAGTGGTTATTTCCGTAGCAGCACATACTGCTGCTGGCTCTTCTTCAAGTGTTGTTTTTGATGAAAAATATGTGTCATCTTCATCATCTGAATCACCCCAAGATGGTTTTATGAGGCTCATATCCCATTCTATGTGTTTTGGTGGTGTATATCGTACATATCACCTATTGTCATCATCATATCTGGAATAACATATATCAGTTGACTTCCCCTTGTTAAATCAACTTCCATTGTTGCAATGATCGATCTATCATCTTGCCACCGGTTGTCTCGAAAGAGAATAAGAGCCAAAGTACCTTCTTCATGTCGATGTAGAGTTTGAATACGTACTTGAAGAACGCCAAGGTGAATATAACGCATCTGGCTTCGTTGTAATTGGTTGAAACTTTCCTCTTGAATGAAAGACCGATCCACTTGATTTGAGGTACACATAATTGGTTCCTCAGATCTGTGCATGTAAACTCGATGATGTGCATCATCTTGTCGGGAGTGATATAACACCTCAGCTGGTGCTATTCATGCTCTCGCATAGATAATTGCAATTGTACCTGGGAATCAATTTGCTGTTCTAAGGTGTTAGCTGCTGTTGATCGTCCCGTGAGTCTTCTGCCAACTCGTCTGGCAGCTTGCTGGGCATTGTAGATTCTTCATTGCCCTCGTCGGTAATTGCGAATTTGATCTTCAATTAAGGGAGTTGGCGTCGTTGCCCCTTCATTTGTGGTAGTGGTCATCATTTCTTGGCCTTTTGTTTCTCTTCTGCAAGAAGATCTTTGAAAACTAGAATTTTTCCTCGTGCTTCTTTAGGAGCTTCTTTGGGTCCAAGAGTTAAATTTTGGAGTTTTGTTAATAAAGCATCGGGAAGAACACCGCCAATATTTTCTTGCTGTCGCTCTAAGAGGGTCTTCAAATCACTGCGGATACCTTTGACTTCCTCAGCTATCTGTATGAGTAACTGAATTTGCAAATTATTTTGTTTAATAAGTGCACCAGTAGTGCTAGCTACTCCTTGAAGTTCACTTGGTCGTAGAAATCCAAGTGCTGGGGGTTCGATATTTTCAACAGCTTGAATGGCTTCTTTGTAAGATTCTGTTCCTTTGGTTGTGATGTAATTCATCCACGCATGAAGCCTTCAACTTTTACCAGTAGCTTTTCTATCTTTTGAAATATCCTTCAAATTAGTGCATGTTAAGCGCTCCAAATCCTTATAAGCTTCATCTTGCATATGCGTAGATCCTTGAAAAGGATCTTCTAATTTGAAAACCATTCGAATTTGAGATAATATATTTTGTGTACCTCCTGCTCCATCAGCGTTGTTGAGAAGAAGTTGATATTCTTCAGGGAAACTCATACGCCATTGTATCCAGGCTAATTTTTCTGCTTCTCCTAACAGATTTTCAATAAATTCAACCTTGGTTTGGGCATCCGTGAAATTCTGAAGAGATACCAAATTTTTGGTAATCGATTCCCATCGCATAAATACTTCATCAAAAAGTCCAAGTTGAGTGGGAATAATGAATATGGCACCAGTTTGGTGAAATGCAGAAGGTAAGTTCCACCATTCATTCTGCTCCTTGCGTTTGAATCTTCCGCCATGCCTTCTAGAGGTTGAGACTTCTCCTTGATCTTGCTCCGACTCCGGTGTGGAAATTCTTTCCTCTCTCTCAATCTTAGAAGTGGAGGTTCCTTCTACTTTTCTTCCGATCCGGAAATTGATTCCCTATCAACTTCCGAATCCTCAAGCTCTTTAGATGACGATGTACATGCTTGAGCTTGAGAGGGTGAGCACTCCTCTTCTTCTTGAACCAATGATGAATTTTCATGGAGGTTTGCCACTTGGCTACATAACTCCTTAGCATCCATATAATCCCCTAACATACACACAATTTCATTAGGGATCAAATCAAAAATAAACTTTACTACCTTCATGTTTTTCTCGAAGACTTGGATTTGATCTTCACTCTATTTCTTCTTCTTGAGGAAACCACCCTTTGGTCCTTTTGGATATTCGAATCCATCCATCAAAATAAACCATTACTTAAAATCTATCATCATAATAAAATCTTCAATTCTTCTCTTCCAAGAATTGAAGCCTTCTCGTCCGTATAGGATGTAGGGCACCGGTGTGTTGATGTCCCATCCTAGTTGTTCTTGGACTTCCATTTTCACCCTCTAGCATGCTCCCTTAGTTGTTAAACTTCAAGAGCAACCTTGCTCTGATACCACTTGTTAGGGAATGTTGGAACGCTAGAGGGGGGGGGTGAATAGCGTCGTGCTATACGTCGATGGAATTCGATCGCGTGTTCGTCTACAAACTTCGTTAGCGCAGTGGAATATAGATAATAACAATAACGAAATGAGACAAACACAACAAGAACACAATCATATAACGTGGTTCGGAACCAAATGGTTCCTACTCCACGGATCGAGCTCTAAAGAGCTCTAGCGACGCCAATGCAATCACTAATCACAACTACTCCTTCTCGACACAAGTCGGAGGCAGAGAAAGCCCTTACAAACTATTATTACAACAATAAGAAATAGATACAAGCAATTACAACAATAAAATACAATGCAAGTAAAGAAAACTACTTTACAATTGCTCTTTGAATGCTTGATCACTTGGTTGCTTGAAACTAACTTGGAGACCCTGATTTGCAACAGCAAATCACCCCAAATGCCCTCAAGAACCGCTAGTTTTTCCCCTTTCATAACCTTCATTTAAAGCTTCAACCAGTGCTCGAAAAAGTCGATCAGTCGACTGCTCAGGACCATCAATCGACTGATGCCACTGTTGTCATGAGACAACGGTAGATCCACGCTGGAAAGATCCAACAGATCCATCATCAGTCGACTGATTATGACCATCGATTGGTGATCGAGCCATCACTCGGCTGGCGACCGCGGTCAGTGAGACTCCATTCTGCTCAAAACCCGAGCACCGATCGATCACCACGATCACCGATCGCCGCCCGATCGATCATTGCCTTCCTCCGTAGTCGATCATCGTTAGGCTAGTTCCCGCAGTCAAACCCTAGTTGATTCTCACCAGTCGACTGCCATATGACATCAATCGACTGGCACACCTCAAACATGAGATTTTAGCCCAAGTATGGTTCCTCCATACTTGCTAGACCACCTTTAGCCTAGACCTAAGCCTTCTAGCCACCTCCATCAGCCTCACGCCTCTCGGATCCCTCCAAGTCATCCATGACTTGTTCATCCATCGTGCTAGCCTTCAGGTGCTTCCATCGGCTATGTCATGCTAACGATGTCTACACTGCCAAGGCACATTGGACTTACGCCGCCAAGACTCCGCTTGGATATTACGCCGTCAACCATTAGACTTATGTTGCCAAGACTCTCGCTTGGACTTTATGCCGCCAATATCAAACCCCTTGGACTTCTCAAATGCCAAGACTCAAGCTTAGACTTTCCATGCCAAGTACCCATGACTTAGACTTTACCTTGCCAAGACCCATGCTTGGACTTTACATTGCCAAGATCCATGCTTGGACTTTCCTAAATGCCAAGTGTCCCACTTGGTCTTTCCATGCCAAGTACCCAAGACTTGGACTTTCCCATGACAATTACATTGTCATAAGTTTTTATCGAACATCAAAACATCACTCGAGTCAAACTCTAGTCCTGGTCAATCGTGACTGAGTTCATGTTTGAACTTTTGTCCTTAATTTTGATGGTTTAGTGTTCCTATAGGTTTAGGGACTCTCCAAGGACATTGTTTGTGTAATGGTCAAGGGGGAGCAAGCCTTTAGGGGGAGTTATCCATCATCGAATGATGGATGTGTTCTTCCTCGTGAGGGGGAGAAATGAGAATGTGAGATGCCCAATTTGGAAATTGAGAGAGTTTATAGGAAGTCTCTCTTAAGTGATATGAGACTTATCACTAGGAAGAGTGAAGACATTCTAGATGTTTTTAGACTAAGGGGGAGATTGTAAGATCTCATTGGGATATGAGACATTGACCTCCTTGGGGAGAACCTTTTTGATGTATGTCAAAAAGGGGGAGAATTAATGAGAGAATTTGGAATTACCAATTTGGGAGAATTAGTAAGGAGATTTGAGTTAGGTGGCTTAACTCAAAGGTGTTTAGTTTTTGTCAAACATTAAAAAGGGAGAGATTGTTGGTGCAATCGGCCTAGGTCATGATTGACCAAACTCGAGTAGTGTTTTGATGTTTGACAATGTTTTAGGGAGATTGTTGGTGAAATCGACCCGGGTTATGATTGACCAGACTCAAGTTTGACTCGAGTGATATTTTGATGTTTGACGATGGTTTGACCATTGTTTGACTATATGGTTGACATGGGGTTGACCATATGATGGAGAAGTTCAAGTCTTGTGTACTTGGCATGGAAAGTCCAAGTATGAGTCTTGACAAGGAAAAGTCCAAGCTTGAGTCTTGGCAATTGGAAAGTCCAACATGGATTGACAAGGAAAGTCCAAGCATGTGTCTTGGCAAGAGAAAGACTAAGCTTGAGTCTTGGCAAATGGAAAGTCCAACATGGGTTGACAAGGGAAGTCCAAGGGGTGATATTGGCGGCATAAAGTCCAAGGGTGGAGTCTTGGCAATATAAGTCCAATGGTTGGCGGCGTAAAGTCCAAGCGGGAGTCTTGGCAGCGTAAGCCCAATGTGCCTTCGCAAAATAGACCAACTTAGCATGACAATAGTCGATGAAAGCACCTGAAGGCTAGCGTATGGATGAACACGTCATGGATGACTTGGAGGGATCCGATAGACGTGAGACTGACGAAGATGGCTAGAAGGCTTAGGTCCAGGCTAAGGGTGGTCTAGTAAGTATAAGGGTATCATACTTGGTGTTAAAACCTCATGGATGAGGTTATCAGTCAACTGATATTATGAGCAGTCAATTGATGGGAGTCGATTGGTGTTCGACTGCAGGAAATGGCCTGACAGTTGACTGTCAACATTAGGCAGTCGACTAATGGCTTGATCAGTCGATTGCTATAGCTGACAGTCAACTGATGGTCGATGTCACGACCACGTAAGGTTCGAGTCATTAGGGTTTGGCTAAGTGATGACTCGATCAGTCGATTGATGGTGTATCCGTTGGAACTTATCCAACGTGGCTCGGGCCGTTGTGAGGCAACGACTACAGGAGCAGTCAACTGATGGTCTCGATCAGTCGACTGCTAAGCGAAATCCAGCCCGAATGATGGTCTTGTGGAGGAGGTTTTTGCCATGGTTTCTTAGGGCGATTTGGGGTGATTTACTGGTGCAATTTAGGGTCTCTAAGTACAACTCAAGCAACCAAACAAGCAAGCATCTAAAAGATCTTTGTAAAGTTTTCTTTACTTGCATTCTATTGTATTTGCTTGTATTTTTGTTGTATTACTATTGTAATCATTTTATGAGATTTCTCCGCCTCCGATTTGTTGTTGAGAAGGAGTATTATTGATTGTTAGTGGTGTTTGTATCGCTAGAGCTCATTCGAGTCCAATTCGTGGAGTAGGAACCCTAAGGTTTCGAATCACGTTATATCGGCGTTTCATTGTGTATTATTGTTGTTTGTTGTATTTCGTTATTGTTTTTTTGTATTTCTGCTGTGCTAATAATGATTGTAGACAAATACAATCAAATTTAAATCAGCAACGATGAGCGTCTTTATTCACCCCCTCTAGCGCCGATCAATTCCCCAACAATACAAGCAAATACAAGTGAAATATACAAAACAATGTAAAGAAAACTTTATAACTATTGCTTTAGATGCTTGCTTATTGATTGCTTGAACCGAGCTTGAAGACCCTAATTTGTATCAACAAATCGCCTCAAAATCGCCCAAGAAATCGCTGCCAAATCCTCCTCCACGAGCTGCTTTTATAACCTTCATTTGGACTGGATTCGCGCCTGACAATCAATTGCCATAAGTGTTAGTATCAGCCCTTAGTGCCAATCATGAGATGATTGATTAGGGATCATATGTATCATATTTCATTAATAACAAACAAAGATTGATTATTATATTTACTTTATGCATGTGCTAGCCAAATAAATATAATAATGCCTTTGAATAGTGCGTTCTAATCTACAGTATATCAATTGGTAGAATTAATTATGAGAAGATGTAGAGAATACTATACTTAAAACATTTCTAGTCAAGTATTATATTAATAGACAAAGGGATATATTGATACATTGAGACTAGCATGTAGGTCAATGGATGATTTGATCTCACAAGTCATGGATATGTGATATCACATTGACACATGAGTATATATATTAGAGAATATATGTACTGAATTGATCCATCATGAGAAAGTGTCATGAATCGTTATATGAGTGTCATATACTTTTCTCATGTGACTATTGGTATGAATAGTCCTTAGACCTGAAGTTACTACGGTTCCCTACATAAGGAGTTATATACTTTGGTATTGTCTAACATAACCCATAACAGGGTGCACTATAACGGCGATTACTGGGTATGTAACGAATCATGCGGAGGGATGTGAGTGATGTAGATGAGATCTATCCCTCCCATATGACAGGAGTGATATCTTTGGCCTCTTGATAGAGTATGACCACGAAATGTATGACCATGCTCAAATTAGTCAATATGAGATATTGAGCTCATTTGTTTGAGTGAGTCTACTTGGGGATTAAGAAATACAAAGATTGATAAGGGGATGACACGGTCTATGCCTCATTGATCGATCTAAGATATCAAAAATAGAAGGACACCATCATACATGATAATAGTCACAGAAAGGTTATCGAATCTCAACTTTCTTGTAACTTGGGTAGCAATAATGTATTGCTAGATGCCGCTCATTGCTTATGTGTCTAAAAGGGGATTTTAGACACATTGCCAACATTACAAGAGCCTATTTGATCACACATAAATGAAATTCTATTTTGGAGATGGTTTCTTTGGTTGACTAAAAGAACAATTGAGAAAATGACCAAGACTTGAGTTAGACTCAAGCTGGTTAAACTTGAGTTAGACTCAAGTTAAACCATGGAAGATGATTCATCATGCAAAAGAATACCAAGGGTCTTGATATTCATGATGAGGAGATGAGAGGTTTTCATGCATTGATGAAAGAGAATACCATGGGTCATGGTATTCATTAGGAGATAAGGGAGTTGATGGCTTTGTGGCTAGGGAGGCTTTCAACATGAAAAGCTAGAGAGGCTTGGGTGTTTGGATGTGCAAGCCAAGAGCTCCTCTCCTTCTTTTCTTCCAAGTGTTCTGGGTGGTTTTCTAGGGTTGCTAGCACAACGTAACTCCAAAACTGTTGAGTGTCAGTGTGGATACCGTGGAGATACGGTTGTTCTTACCGTATTGAGATCCAAGAGCGCTTGATTAGTGAGATTGTGAAGAGCTCGCATCGAAGGTATACTTCTTCTTCTAGATAGGATCTAGATAAAGTAAGATAATCGAAATGACTTATATGTTTTCCATGAATCTCTGGAGGGATCTGGTTTATATTTTGTTTCCGCTACGATTGTGCGAAGTATTTGCCCGCGCTATTATGAATGTCACGATCCGAATTTTTCCCTACAATAAGGCCTCAGTTGACTGCTAACTGTACCGTTGTCTCAAAATGGACTTAATCCACTTAAACATTCAAGCCAACAGATACATTGACATTCGACTGCCATTACCCATCAGTCGACTGCCGAGGCTATAGCCGACTGACCAGTCGGCTACCGAGCGTTCTTCTCCCGTAACCTCGACCGATGACTATCGAGATGGCGATCGCTCGCCATCGATCCAGTGCTCAATACTAGTAGTCGACTGCCATGACCTTTTGCTGCAGTCGAACCCTAGTCGACTCATGGTAGTCGACTGCTCATAACCCCAGTCGATTGCGAAGAGTTAACTCGGCTGTCAAGTGTCAAAACTATCACGCCTCGAGAGTATGCCCAGCCGAAAAGCAAACGGACGACATCTCCCCTGTATATGACAACATATCCTGTTAATACAAGGCTCTTGGGCCCACAATAACCATAACATATACAAATATAAACATAACAACATAACAAAATGCAGCGGAACTAACACAACTCCAATACAAATCACACACCATGCATAATTAAACAAACACCGTAACAAAACCAAAAAAGAAAGGTACAACAACAGCAGTGTCCAACACTATAAAACATCGCATAAAACTAAATACATATCGAGAAGTACACGGAATACTAAAAAAACCCAGACCCTTGGGGTTGAGATGAGATTATGTCAACCAGAGGTGCTCCAAGTCCATCACGAAGTTGGCTATCTATTACTTGGGTGACAGAAAAACCCAGGGTCTGTGGTGGTGAGTATAACTCAGCAGTAATATGAGAGAACATGTATATATATCAAATATCACAAGTAATTCAACAATATAACTTATAGGTACGATAGGTATACATCAACATAGTATATGGATACATGCATATACTCCCTAAATAAAATGAACAGCGTAAAGTGCAGACATACCTGGAAGTCTGCTACGCTACATATATCCAACCCGAGCATATATCCACAATATACAACATGAAGAGTAATATTAACGCACACTAAAATCAGGATACAGGTCAAAGGTACCTATGGTCTTTCCAACAAGTATATAGGTATCCGACATAACCGTATAACAGATGTGAGTAGCATGTATGAAGATGATGTACAACCAAATGCATCAAGCATAGTACAATCAAATGCAACATCACAATAAGTATATATATATATATATATATATATATATATATATATATATATATATATATATATATATATAGATTGCATCTATATATATGCTAATCACAATCATCCATATATATATACACATGCATATATGTATATATATGACAATATGCAAAACACCATAAGATACGGCAATGCAGCATGCATGGTCATGCCTGTGCACCCCTACTCGCTACCACGACTCCAGTGTGACCTAGGTGGCACGACATGACAACTGTCCCAACTCAACACCAACCACTGCTCTAGAGTGGCCGAGTGGGCAATATGAACGAGTAGCATATGAGCGTAAAGAGCTCGCTACACAACGGGGGTCCCTACTGCTGGCTACTCCGACTGACACTACCTATGAGTGGTCGAGTGCCACGCACCCAGGATAACTGCATGCAACTCCAACTACCACCGTCTATAGTGGTAGAGTGCGACACAATAAATGCTCTGCCCTCACACCAGTTATTCCTCCATGAGTAACCTGAGAGGTAGGATAACTGACGACCCTCTCAACCACAAGGGAGACTATGTCATCAGTATGCATGCAAATGATATGAATGCAGTCACACATACAGACATCTACCACAAACTTTCTATTCTACCGAGAGTCATACCAATTTGATCAACACACTCTTTATCTTGCAAAGAGTCGTACTCAACTGATCATAACACTCTCTATCCTGTAGAGAGTTATACCAATCTGATTGACACACTCTCTATCCTGCAGAGAGTCATACTCAACTAATCATAATACTTTCTATCCCGTAAAGAATTATACGAATCTGATCGACGCACTCTCTATCCTGCAGAGAGTCGTACTCAACTGATCATAACAAGTTAGGACTACCGGTCCATAGCGACGCACTAATCACAAATCACCCGACCATTTACACAGCACATGATCGGTAGTAAACATGCAATATAAGGGTGTTGGAATCAATCCTACGTTCAGGACCTTATTTACCCATGGATGCCCTTTTACCTAATTTACAAATCAGGTCATCATTCAGTACTACTATTTACACATAACTAAACATTTATAAGTTTACTTTACATCACATCTGTAACTCCTAATCATGATGAGAAAAAATGTGATAACAACAACAGAGCATATATAACCAAAGACAAAGTATCAAGCACAAGAATAAATAAGAGCGAGGTCAAGGTAATATGATCATATATCTAAATCTGCATACAACAACAACTACCTGACCATGGTAGGAAATTACTCACCTGTTAAATAGCTCCGCTAGCTGTCCATGCGTCCAAGCATCGGTCACTTACCAAAATCCTGCAAGACAACAAGAACTACACTTAAGTTCTAACATACGATAAATGATAAAATCGAATCCTACATCGATCTCATATTCAAATCAATTGTCTCAATACTAATTAAAGTCTCGATCACACATCCAATATCACTTCGGCTATATCACCGTAAGTATACACACTAGATCCAATTAACAATTCACAATAATCTAAATCAACACTCCAATCAACAGTTACTACTTCCCTTCCACATATCATTGTTCACCAATCTTTCAGTATCAACCAACACCGTAAACATGAACAAACTCATCCATAACTATTAATCATCGAATCAATACTAGTTCAACTATAACATAGTATACATCCATAATTACAATACTTAACTTACAACTTTCCTATACTGCATATAACTCCAACATTAGCATAATCACCACCATAATATTAGATCAAGATTCACTTACCTCACTATTCGAATCAACCACAATCGACTCCTTGATATAAAAGAAACTCCGATCAGCACCGATCAATGGAACTATGGTCAAGTGCAATCTCAACTCCAATGCAATTAGTACCTACAACCGAAATAGCATAAGACTTCTGTTGATCTATTCCCTTCCCACTCAATCCAATCAGTAGAAGATAAACAACACTTACCTCTTCTTCTCCGGTATAACAACAAAGAACCTAATCCCACGAACTAGCAGGTAAAATGAAGCTACCAAAACAAAATCAATCACCATCAAGGGGAAGATTGCACTGGACTGTTGATCGAGCCCCCAATTCTGCCCTATTCGTCGGAAACAAACAACTTCCACACAACATAAATTGAGCTCAACCGGAATCCACAACTAGGTATAGATCTCATCCAAGGTAGCAAGAAAGAATAAACCCTTACCTAGCTCCGATGACCACCGGTCATCATACTACCCTCAAACCGGCACTCTGCTCACTATCGCTGCCTAGTCGCTGCTAGGCCACCATCTGCTCCGACAGAAATCTCAGCCCCAGATTAGCACATGGTGCTGACTCCACCGACCCCAACTCCCGACCACGAGCACGCTCGCCGCCAGCGCAGGCCTCCAGTCGTGCACACCCTCCGCCAAAATCTAAGCTTCCAGCCACTCCTACCCTCCCGATTCCAACCCATTCGCGAAGACTGTCGAGGACATCGATCGTCACTTGTAGAGGAGAGGGAGAAGAAAACACGAAGAGGAGGTGAGGAGTTTTGGCGACGGGAAGATGAGAAGAGAAGTTGTAGAGGATAAAGCTCAGAGAATGCTTGTGCTGAGTAAAAACTGCATGTGATGATGAAAACGCCGAGCCATTTGGCGTTATGAAGGGGAAAATGGGTCGGGTTTGTTTAATGGATTGGGCTTAAAAACTCTATAAGCCATTAACTCTAGATCTATTCAACTAACCCATAAGATTAAATCTAGGTTATATATATATATTCACTGTGGTATTTTACAAAAAATACTTGACCAATCGACTAGTCCAAAGTCTCAGTCGACTAATAACCCCAACCATGAGGTTTAACCCCAAGTATGATGCCCTCATACTTGCTAGACCACCCTTAGCCTAGACCTAAACCTTTTAGCCACCTTCGTCAGCCTCACGACTATCGGATCCCTCCAAGTCATCCATGACTTGTTCATCCATATGCTAGCCTTAAAGTGTTTCCATCGGCTATTGTCATACTAAGTTGGTCTACACCACCAAGACACATTGGGCTTACGCTGCTAAGATTACCGCTTGAACTTTACGCTGCCAACCATTAGACTTATGCTGCCAAGACTTCCACTTGGACTTTACGTTGCCAATATCAACCCTTGGACTTTCTTTGTCAACCCATGTTGGACTTTTCAATTGCTAAGACTCAAGCTTGGACTTTCGCTTGCCAAAACCCATGCCAAGACTCATGCTTGGACATCCCATGCCATGTATCCATGACATGGACTTTCCCATTGCCAAGTGTCTCCCTTGGACTTTCCATGTCAAGTACCCATGACTTGGACATTCCCATGACAATCACATTGTCATACATTTCGTCAAACATCAAAATACCGCTCGAGTCAAACTCGAGTCTGGTCAATCGTAACCTGGGTCGATTGCACCAACAATCTTTCCTTTTTTGATATTTTACAAAAACCATAAACACCTTTGAGTTAAGCCACCTAACTTAAATCTCTTTACCAATTCTTCCAAATTGGTAATTTCAAATTCTCCCATTGATTTTCCCATCAATTCTCTCCCTTTTTGACATACATAAAAAATATTTTCCCCAAGGGTGTCAATGTCTCATATCCCAATGAGATCTTACAATCTCCCCTTAGTCCAAAAACATCTAGGATATTTTCACTCTTCCTAGTGATAAGTGTTAGTGTCAGCCCTTAGTGCAAATCATGAGATGTAGTTCCAATCATGAGATGATTGATTAGGGATCATGTGTATCATATTTCATTAATAAAAGGCAAGGATTGTTTATTATATTTACTTTATGCATGTGCCAGCTAAAATAAATATAATAATGCCCTTGAATAGTAGGTTCTAATCTATAGTTTATCAATTGGTAGAATTGATTATGAGAAGCTGTAGAGAATACTATTCTTAATATTCCTAGTCAAGTATTAATATACAAGGGCGATATTAATACATTGAAACTTGTATGTAGGTCAATGGATGACTTGATTTCACAAGTCATGGATATGAGATATCACATGGACACATGGATATATTGGAGAATATATATACTGAATTGACCCGTCATGAGAAAGTATCATGAATCGTTATATGAGTGTCATATACTTTCTCATGTGACTATTGGTATGAATAGTTCTTAGACCTGAAGTTACTACGGTTCCCTACATAAGAAGTTATATACTTTGGTATCGTCTAACGTCATACCGTAACTGGGTGCACTATAATGGCGATCACTGGATATGTAACCAATTATGTGGAGGGATGTGAGTGATGTAGATGGGATCTATCCCTCCTATATGACAGGAGTAATATCTTTGGCCTCTTGATAGATTAGAACCACGAAATGCATGGTCATGCTCAAATGAGTCAATATGAGATATTGAGCTCATTTGTTTGAGTGAGTCTACTTGGGGATCAAGAAACATAAAGATCGATAAGGGGATGACACGGTCTATGCCTCATTGATCGATCTAAGATATCAAAGATAGAATGACACTGTCATGCATGATAATAGTCACAGAAAGGTTGTCAGATCGCGACAATCTTGTAACTTGGATAGCAATGATGTATTGCTAGATGTCGCTTATTGCTTATGTATCTAAAAGGGGTTTTAGATACATTGCCAATGTTACAAGAGCCTATAGGGTTACACACAAGTGACATTTTATTTTGGAGATGGTTTCTTTTAGTTGGACTAAAAGGACAATTGAGCATATGACCAAGATTTGAGTTAGACTCAAACTGGTTAAACTTGAGTTAGACTCAAGTTGAACCATGGAAGATGATTCATCATCATGCATGATTAATTTGATTAATCATGTATGGGAATACCAAGAGCCTTGGTATTCATGATGAGAATTCATAAAGGAGAATACCAAGGGTCTTAGTATTAAGAGATGTCTTAATGAGGATTAAGGGCATTGATGGCTTGAGCATAAAATGGGTTTTGTGCTCAACGTGGATGATAATTTGGGTTGTTCTTGTGTTTGGGTGTGCAAGCCAAAAGGGCCAAGAGAAAGAGTTCTCTTATCTCCTCCTTCCTCTCCTTCTTCTTCCAAAAGAGTTCTTGGCATTTTGCTAGGGTTGCTAGCACAACGTGACTCCAAAGCTAGTGTGGGTGTCAGTTTGGATACCATAGATATACGGTTATCCTTACCGTATTAAGATCCGACAGTGTTTGGAAAAGCGGGATTGCGAAGGGCACGCACCGAAGGTATATTCCTCATCTAGATAAGATCTAGACTAGATTAAAGAAAACGATTTATATAGTTTTGCATGAATCTCTGGTGGGATCTAGTATAATTATTGTTTTCGCTGCGGTTGTGCGAAGTATTCGCTCGCGATGTTGTGAACATCAGATCCGAAGTTTTTCCCAACAATAAGTCCCATATCACTAAAGAGAGGCTATCCTCAAACTCTCCAAATTTCCAAATTGGGCATCTCACATTCTCCCATTTTCCAAAATTCTTCCCATCATGAGGAAGAACACACCCATCATTCCATGATAAATAACCTCCTCCTAAAGGCTTGCTCCCCCTTGACCATTACACCAACAATATCTTTGGAGAGTCCCTAAGCCTATAGGAACACTAAACCATCAAAATTAAGGTCGAAAGTTCAAACTTGAACTTTCACACATCTTAAAATTGATACACACCCAAACGACTCTCCTAATCTATATCCAATGTATTTTCACCCTTTTCAATGTTTTTCAAAGCATATCCTAGGATTAGGAGTACTTAGGGTAGCCTAACATAGCTGAAACATGGGCTAAACATCCTTGTTTACTCGAAATCAGGCTTGACAGTCGACTTTGTCAGTCAGCAGTCGATTGCCCTTGACGCCAGTCGATTGCATAAGTGACCGTCGATTGATTTCTGCAAATACAGAAATTCAGTATTCAAAAATCAAAATTGAGAAATACATAAGTAAAAATATGTATTTTAAAAAAATCTTGAAAATTCATACGTACATTACTTATAACAAATACAATGGGTGAAAAATATTTAAAAATTAAATTACCCATTAAATAGTAAGTTTGATACAAAGTTCAAAACCATTGAAAAGTTCAATGTTTTGGCCCTACTTTGTATCAACTCTCTCAATGGTGACTTCTATTAAAAGATATACTTTACCAAAGTTTTCTAAAATGATTTTAAAATGCTTTTGAAAACCTATATTGGATCATGATCAATGGGCTCAATGCATATGACTTGCACATTAGCTTTCCACATAATTCACCTATGGTATAAGATGAGTTTGAGTTCATCTAGATGTAAAAACTATGCACCTTGAACTTAACTCATTTCCTAGCATCTCATATGTGTCTAGGGTGTTTGAAAACACACACATGTCAATTTGATAAGAGATGTGAGTTTTGGTTATCATGCATTTTCTAGGCAATACTATTTGATTCCCTTATGCATGAGACTTTAAATCATGCCATTGTTCTTAATTCAATTTTATTAATGCATGAATTATCATGACATAAATAATAACATAAATAAGCATTGCCAAAATCATGATGTCATGACATAAAAATGAACCTAAGCACTATCATGACATATTATATGATAAAAATAAATATGATGTCATGATATGTTATATGATAATCAAAGTATGACAAATAAAAGGTATAGGTATAACAATACCTAAGTTTTAATATTGATTGTAATTTGTTATTATTAAGTTCATTTTGTCATATAATCACTTATCCCCCAAGTGTGCCAAAAATTCAAAATGACACACCAAGACCTCTAAACTTAATTTGTGCCAATTTGATCAATTTTTTAAACTTCTCAAATGATATTGGTACATCCTAAAATCCTTTAGGATATAAGATCAAATTTATTTCCAAGGTACTCATAATCTTGAAAATGACCTAAAGTGTCACCTTTACCATGACTAGGTTAACTACTCATCCATTTAAAGTTAGCACAACCTAACCCATTTAGCGTAGATCGATCACGCTCCTAGGAACCCAATACCTATTTGATCTTCTTGGATTTACTAGGTATTCCTTAGGGATAACTTCTCTAGATACCCTCCTAATAATCCTTCTAGACTTGGTAACCTTTATCATTTGGGTCTTACCTAGGTTAACTCTAGGGGTGACTCCCCTTGTAACCTTCTTATTGATCTCCCTATGTTTCATGGAAACCTTGGCTATTAGGCACTTGCCTTGGTTAACCTTAGGATGACTTCCCTATTAACCTTGGCTTTTCTAGACCTAGTACTAGTTCCATAATCGAATGAAACATTGTGATAGGTAGGTTTTGCTAGTGTTAGCTCTTATATATATATATATATATATATATATATATATATATATATATATATATATATATATATCGAGTATTGATATGCAAGGACAATATTAATGCATAGAGACTAACATGTAGGTCAATTGATGACTTAATCTCATAAGTCATGGATATGTGATATCAAGTTGACACATGGGTACATATTAGAGACTATGTATTGAATTGACCATAAGAATGTTTCATGGGTCGTTATATGAGTGTCATAAACATTCTTATGTGAATATTGGTATGAATAATCCCTAGACCTGAAGTCATTATGGTTCCCTACATAATGAGTTGTATATTTTGGCTTCGTCAAACGTCACCTATAACAAAGTGACTATAAAGGCGATCACTGGGTATGCAATAAGTTATGCATAGGGATGTGATGTAGATGAGATCTATCCCTTCCATATAACGGAAGTGATATCTATGGGCCCCTTGATAGAGTAGGAGTGTAGGATCGCTAAAATGCATGATCATGCTTAAATAAGTCAATATGAGATATTGAGCTTATTTGATTAAGTAGTTTACTTGGAGATCAAG
Source organism: Wurfbainia villosa (assembly GCA_025175895.1). Taxonomy (NCBI): domain Eukaryota; kingdom Viridiplantae; phylum Streptophyta; class Magnoliopsida; order Zingiberales; family Zingiberaceae; genus Wurfbainia; species Wurfbainia villosa. Next base: position 78,241,451 of record CM045988.1, read on the forward strand.
AAACTCATGATTGATAAGAGGAGGATGACACAGTATATGCCTCATTGATCAATCTAGATATATCAAGAATAGAAGGACTGAGTCATAGAAGATAGTAGTCATGGAAAGGTTATGTCAGATCTCAACATTCTCGTCACTTGGATAGCAATGATAAGATGTCGCTCATTGCTTATGTCTCTAAAAGAGTTTTAGAAACATTGCTAACGTTATGAGAACCTATTGAGTCACACACTCAGGACATATGAGTTGGAGATGGCTCATGTGATGAGCCATTGGGCCATCAGTTGAGTCTAATATAGATTAGACTCATTGAGTGGAACTCAAGGTATACCCAATGAATTTGACCCGAGTTAGACTCAAGTCAAATTTGTATTGAGTAGGACTCAAGATATACTTAATGAATTTGACCTGAGTTAGACTCAAGTCAAATTCGGATTGAGTGAGACTCACCATTAAGAAGGGTTGCATGATCATTACGATGAGATTAATGAGTTATTAATTCCATGGAAACCCATAGTCACAAACCCTTCATATTCAATGGTATAAAAGGGATTAGATGAGACTTAGTATTTTCGGTGGTTATTTTTGTAGACTCTTGAGTGTGATCTTCTTCTCCTTCTAGTTCTACCTCCTTAGCTGAACCAATATCTTGTGGCTTTCACCATAGTTTGGTTCCTCTTCATCTCATGGTTCATGTGGATACCGTGGAGGCGCGAACATCTTGACCACACTGAGATCTGGACACCTTGCACACAAGTGTTGTCTTGTGAATTGCGAAGGGCTGATCGAAGGTAACTATGAATCTCATAGGAGAGAATCGATCAAATGAGTATGGTTTCCGCATGAATCTATGGGGGGATCCTATTTTTCCGCTGCTTATGTGCTTGTAAAATATTTTCGAGCGCGTATGGATTCCCTACAAACTTATCTACCTTGGACCTAGGCTTGTGACTCAAGCCTTTCTTGCTCATAGATAAGTCTTGCCTCCTAGACTCTAGGCTTTGACCATTTGACACTTATATTTGATTTTGCATTTTTCTAAGGGTCTTTTTCATTTTCTCAAGTTTTGACCTCAAAACTTGATTTTCTAGCTCTAATTGCTCAATTTTTGAATTTTGATTTAGTCTTTAGGCATTACCATTTCCTCTAGGCATATGCCTACCTCTCTTAGGGTTAATGCCTAAATGATTTTCTACCCTTTTAATGGACTCCCTAGGTAAAATGAATCTAGTGTTATTATTTCTAGACTTGTCCTTGGACCTACAATCAAAATGTTTAGCTCCTAAGCAATAAAGTCTATTTCTAGCATGCTCTTTATGATAAATTACAAGTGAATTAAAAGCATATTTTTTTCTATTACTTAAAGAATGTGCATTATTGAATTTTACCTTAGGGTTTGCCTTAGAAACTCTCCCTACATGTGACGCTCCTTCTTGGCCCTTCTTCCTCCCCTTAGAGCATTGACTCCTATAATGCCCCGGTTGTTGGCACTTGGAGCACACCACGTGCTTCTTGCTCTTCTTAATTGGGGAACTAATATCTTCGAACTTTGATGCTGGTTGAGCGTTCTTTTGACTTTCTTCGGACACTTACTCTTGTATTATCCGACTTCCCTACACTCAAAAAAAATTATATGATCTTTATTTTTAATTGAATTGCTTGAGTTATCTAGGTCGATAGGGGAATTTTGATCTTGTCCTTGGCTCTCGAAGGTAGAAGCTTCCTCTTGCTCTTGCCCTTGCTCCGATGATCTAATCTCTTCCCCCTCAATCCTATAAGTGGAAACTTCCTCTACTTCTTCCTCTTCCACCGATCCGGAAGTTGACTCCTTCTCAACTTCTGACTCCTCACTTTCTTGTGAGGATGAGCTTGTTTCTTCGATCTCCTTCGATTGAGCCGATGAGCATTCTTCTTCTTCTTGGATCGGTTGTGGGTTCTCATGGAATCTTGCCACTTGGCTCTATAGCTCCTTGGCATCCATGTACAAGAGTTTAATCAATTAAGAGTTTAATTACCTTCTTATTTTTCTCGAATTCTTGGATTTGTTCCTCGGTCCACTTCTTCATCTTGAGGAATCCTCCCTTTGGCCCTCTTGGATAATTGAATCCTTCCATCAAGATGACCCATTCTTCAAAGTTCCTCATCATCATGAAGTCTTCAATCCTTGCCTTCCAATAATTGAAGTCTTCTTGTCCATAGAGCGTGTATGGAATTGGGGTGTTGATGTCCCATCCCACTTTTTCTTCAAACTCCATCCTTCTTCCTCTAGGAAATCAGTACGTCACTAGAGAGGGGGGATGAATAGCGTGTACTTTGTGTAGATGAAAATCGATTGCATGCTTACTACAAAATTTGTTATGCACAGTAGATATACAAATAATAAAGCAATAACAAAATACAAGCACAACAAAACACGCGATATAACGTGGTTCGGAACCTTAGGATTTCTACTCTATGGATTGGGCTAGAATGAGCACTAGCGATGCCAAACACTACTAATAATCAAATATTCCTTCCCGACAACAAGTCGGAGGCGAAGAAATCTCGTACAAAGGTTCTTACAATAATAAGTAACAAATACAAGTGAAATACATAAAACAATGTAATGAAAATTTTACAACTTTTACTTTGGATGCTTGCTTGTTGATTGCTTGAACTAAGCTTGAAGACCCTGATTTGCACTAGCAAATCACCTCAAAATCGCCCAAGAAATCATTACCAATCATTCTCCATGAGCTTCTTTTATAACCTACATTTGGGTTAGATTCGCGTAGCGATGACTACCTTAAGACCCGATGACCGGCAGATCGTTGTCTCACAATGGACTTAATCCACGTCGATATTCAAGCCAATGGATACACCGATACGCCATTACCCATCGATCGACTATCGAGGTCGAGCCAACCGCCACCGACTCATCGAGCATTCTCGCCAGAACCTCAACTAGCGATCAACTTCCATCTATGGCGCTTGATCGCCGCCTATCGATCGGCCGCCAATACTTCGATGATCGCTATGACCTTTACCGCTAACCCTAGTCGATTAACGACAGTCAATTGCTCAAAACTCCAGTTGACTGCCAAGAGTCAACTCGGCTGTCATGTGTCAAAACACTTGACCAATCGACTGGTTCAAAGCCCCAGTCGACTGATAACCTCAACCATGAAGTTTAACCCCAAGTATGATGCCCTCATACTTGCTAGACTACCCTTAGCTTAGACCTAAACTTTTTAGCCACCTACGTCATCCTCACGCCTATCGAATCTCTTCAAGTCATCCATGACTTGTTCATCTATACGCTAGCCTTTAGGTGTTTTCATCGGCTATTGTCATGCTAAGCTGGTCTACATCGCCAAGACACATTGAGCTTACGCTGCTAAGACTACCGCTTAGACTTTACGCCATCAACCATTGGACTTATGCTGCCAAGACTCTCGCTTGGACTTTATGCCACTAATATCAATCCTTGGACTTCCCTTGTCAATCAATGTTAGACTTTCCAATTGCCAAGACTCAAGCTTGGACTTTCTTTTGCCAAGACTCATGCTTGGACTTCCCAGGCCAAGACTCATGCTTGGACTTCCCATGCTAAGTACCCATGACTTGAACTTTTCCATTGGTCCCATTTGGACTCTCCATGCAAAGTACTCATGACTTAGACTTTCCCATAACAATCACATTGTCATATATTTTTGTCGAACATCAAAATATCACTCCAGTCAAACTCGAGTCTGGTCAATCGTGATTTGGACCGATTGCACCAACATTTTTAAGAGGCATATTAGATATGCTTCAATAACAGGAGTTACTATGTATATCCCAAATTTAAGTGGTATCTTTTTCCTCCACCTCTAAAAGGGACTCAAGAAGCAATTCTTCTGTGTTCTATTCTCAATTGTTTGTCTTGACACTGATCTTACTTGCTCTTCATTGTGTTCTAACTTTCAATGAGACAAAGGGGATATTGGAGTTGTAGATTGCTATCATTGAGCCCAAACTTCTTAAAGGTTTGTTTAGAGAGGCTTTGATAGAGTTGAGCCTTTGAGAGCCCATAAGTGCGCTTTGTTGACACCTGAAATGTTTAAACATGCTGATTCTTCACGTTGCAAACATGGACATTTTGTCCTCTTCAATGAGGCGGCAGTGTTACAATCCTTAAAACCTAGATCTGAGGTCCTACTTCCTATATATAAAGAGTGAGGAAGACATGGAGTCGGCATGCAAGTAGAGGCACCATGAGATCAATGTCCCTCAAGAGCCAACGTTGCCTCAAGTGCTTTAAACTATTTGAGTTTGATAGGCATGCTGTAGGCTATAATCCCTATGGGTGTCATGCCCAGAGTTTCTTTATTGGAGGCCCCTAGCCAAATAGATGTTGCTGCCATTTCTTTCTTTGCCAATGTCGTAAAGTTTGATGCCAAGGTTGTGAAATATGAGGATACATGGAGCTTAAAGAGGCTTAGCTCACTAAGTACAGACACAACCTGCCCCACCTAAAGAAAGGGAAGAATGCCACCGAGACCATTTCTAAAAAAATATAGAATCATCATATTAGCGATTTCCTCCGATTGTTCTTATCAGTGAGAGAGATAAATCATAATCTCAAGTGGTAAGTGCAACGGAGGAGATCGGTCGATAATTCAGGACGATGAAATTCTCGAGAATTGATCTATGTCTATTTAAAAATTACTCCTTTGCACCTATCAACTGGAACAACTTTAGAGGCTTGAGGCAACTTCTAAGATGCCATTGCTAATGGATCATGTTGGCGAAATGATGTTTTTCTTGTGGTTGGATTATACTACATTACTTTGATAGTTTAGCAATATAGGTTAAATTTGGTGTATATTTGATGACGTTGCATCAAGTATGTAGTCACGCTTGAATGGCTTTGGACCTCGAGGGAAGGATCAAGTGTGTAGTCATGCTGGAATGGCTTTGAACCTTGAGTGAAGAAAGCTCCGATCAAGAGGATGTATGAAGTACCTGTGAGCGGAGAGCTTATACTATGGACTCGAGGAAAAAAAGGTTTGAACTTGGAAGACACTCTTATGTAGATTTGTTTAGGATGATTATCATTCACAGTTTGAAATCATTAATTACAATTTGATTCCTAGTTCAACACATTTCAAAATTATTATTATTATTTATTAAAAAAAATATATAGAATTTTTTGAAGAGGTTTCATGCACCAGATTGTCTCTTTGAAGAACTTTGACATAACAATAAATTTACTATTATGTGAATAGAAAGTCTCTTGTAAAGTAGAGTAAGACTACATATAATAGACTCTTTTTTTAGACTCCACATTGGTCTGAATTTCGTATATTAGACTGTCTTTTTTTAATTTTAAAAAATAAAAAAGATTGCACTTATTTAAGTTTAAGTTGCTTACATATCCCCTTAAGGTATATGGGAAATCAAAGTCCATATAATTTGTTTACCTTTTTACCCTTATTATCTTAGGAAGTGACGTTGTTACTCACTTCCATTTCTTGCTTCAATAGTGATAGTTTCTTTGATATCAAATTCTTCTACCTTAATATTAAAAAGTTGTATTCTTTGTATATTTTTTTTTCAGTTCTTATCTAATTATCAAGTAATATTTATGCTTTCAAAGAATCAGGAGATAAAATAGATCATCGTTCATTCAATATATTATCTCCAAAATTAAAGATCTATTCTATAGTGATGATTAACAACGAATAAATTACAATTTCTTTTGCTATGATGGAGATGATAGAAAAACTTTGAATCTTCTGTGACCATCATGGTAAAATATTGAAATCACTTCGCTATCTATTTAATTAAAATCAAAAGAAGTTGTAAAATAATGCTCAAGTTTCTATCTGAAACTTGAGGATCCTTGTGGATGCTTCGTTCATTCTTTTAATAAAAAGTTATGCTTTTGTAAGTTTTGAACTACTACTAATATTTTGAATTTCAAATATGTTAGTTTGTAATCCATATTTTACTATGTTCTTTATAAATATGATATAAATTATTTTTAGTATTTTGTATAATATTAGCAGAATAAAGAGAAGAATAATATTTTAATAGAATTAAAGTTTAATAATACATAATTAACATTTAAAATACATTAGGATGGATGTGTTAGAGGGAGGTGAAAAGTACACTTTTTCATCTTTAGATTTTTTTAAATCTTTTCTACAATGTTAGTAGATAATGGATATAAAGTAAAAGAACAAAGGAAAGATATTTTTTACATGTTTTAGCAACTCTCTGGAGTTCCTACTCTATGGATATACCTCGAACGCGAGTACTATTATTTTTCTCATTTTTGGATACCTTTCAAAGGCTAAGAAATATCTTACAAATTATGATCACAAATGACAAGAAAATAAAGAATGATTAGGATAAATAGCAAACTTAAATACAAGAACACTTGATCACTTTGGATATCCTGAATGTGTAGCCCCCATCTGAGTGTCTGGAAGCCTTTTGGGCGCCTGGATCATCGTTGACTCTGCTCTAGCTTTATCCATATGTCGATTGAATTTGGATTGCACCTTTCTGGGCACTTGAAACTTGGTCAATTTTGATTCATGGACCATTGGATGTGGATATACCTTGGGGTTGATTTTGAGCACTCGGATCTGAATTAGGGTGCCTAGAACTGCTTAATTTCACTTGGAATAACTCTAGTTGCATGTTTTACCTGCTAACTTATAGCAAAGGTTAGCCACACATATAATACATCTTGTATAGGGTCTTTTAGATCTACTAAGCTTGTCTAGTACTTAGTCTATCCTGACTTACCGAGACTTCTCACTTGCTTTCAGTTTACTCCTCCATGACTTCTCACTTGTTAAACATTCGGTCCCGATTAGTTTGGACTTTCTCTTGCCTAAGGCTCACTCTCTAGAGCTTTCCCTTACCTAAGGTTCACTCCCTAGGGCTTTCCTTTGCCTAAGATTTACTCCCATAGGATTTTCCTTTGCCTAAGGTTCACTCCCCTTATTTACAAGCATCATATACAAACTACAATAGTAAATTATGATGTCTTTATTTTTAAGAGTCAAAACCTTATACACATGTATCAATAAACCTTATTACATACAATAAATCAAAAGTGCATATGTTCATTAATATAGAGTATTATACCAAATACAAACTTCCACTAAATGAGTACTTTATCAAAAGAAAAAAAACTCTTATATTCAACACATACTGATGAAACACCTTGGATGACAAACCCTTGGTGAGTCGATCCACTAACATGGAATCTATCCTTATATTCTCTTCACTGCTTGACCATTGTGAACTCTTTCTTTAATTACCAAAAACTTTATATCGATGTGTTTAGATTTCAACAAACTATGGTTATTTTTGGAATATAATTTTATAGTTTTATTATCATACTTGATCCTTAATGGTCTGTCAATGCCCTTAATGATATGTAATCCTTTGATGAGGTTCTATAGCTATATTCCATAGTTGAACACTTCGTAGCAAGATATGAACTCTACCTTCATCGTGAAAGTTGCTATAAATATCTATTTGACACTTTTTCATGATATATTTTCTCCTGCCAACATGAAAACATAATCTAAGATGGATCTCCTACTATCTAAGCATTCAGTAAAATTGGAGTTTGAATATTTAATGATCTTCAAATGATATGATCTTTGATAACTGAGCATGCAGTCCTTAGTTCTTTGCAAATAGTGTATAACCCTTTTTATAACATTTCAATACTCTAATATAGGGTTGCTCAAATATTTGGCTAATATCTGCACAATGTATGCAAGACCTGGATGCATACATACTTGAGTATATATCAAACTCCTTACTATCGATGCATAAGGGAATTGTTGCATTTTTATTTTAAGTTTAAGGAATGGAATTGCTGCAAGCTAAATCTATTACCCTTTGATATAGATGTATTGATAGAACCACAATTTTGCATATCATACCAAATGAATACCTTTTCAATATAGATCTTTTGTGAAAGTTCAAGTGAACCCCTTGAACGATCATGATGAATATATATGCCTAAAACAAAGATGTTTCATCAAGATCGTTCATTTCAAATTCACCTTATAGAAATGACTTAGTTTCTTATAGTAGATTTTTATGATTGCTAGCCAACAAAATATCATTCACATACAGGATAAGTATAACAAACTTGCTCTCATTGAATTTGATATATAAACATTGATCCACGAGATTCTCCTTAAAATTGTATGAAATAATCACTATCAAATTTTTGGTACCATTGACCAGATACCTGCTTGAAACTATAAATTGACTTAATCTACTTACAAAATGCTTTAATTTTCCAATTCAAAGTTCTCTGACTGCACTATATATATCGTTTTCTCAATATCTTTATTGAGAAATGTAGTCTTAATGTTTATTTGGTGTTGCTCTAGGTCATAATGAGCTAATGTATATTGATTACTTTGAGAGAATCTTGCATCGAAATCGATGAGAAAAGTCTCCTTGTAATTATTATTCTCCTTTTAAGTGAACCATTTGGCAATAAGATAAATCTTATACTTTTCAATACTACCCTGCAAATCTCATTTGGTCTTACCATCAATAGATTTCACTCTTTTAAGTAATTCAATAAGTTCTCAAACGTCAATATCTGCTATGGACATCATCTCTTTCCTCATTGTTAAAGTAGGTGCCTTATAAGCCAACTGTTGGCTAGGACTTTGATGACTTTTGTGAATAAACATCTTTTATTTTAATCTAATTCAATTCATTGTGGTATTTGCTTTATCTTAATACCCATGCAAAATGCATAAATAAAGTCATTGAATATACTATAGTGAGATGTGATGGTATATATGATGACCATCATGAAATACATCAATATTCACTGTATATTCTAAATATGTTCCTAATCAATTAGATCACCTAATAAATAATGATAAAAGGTCGCTCGAGCTAGAGACTAGCATTTGTGATGCAGTGTGCCACGTTTCATTGGTAAGGATATAGAGATGTTCAAGCATACAGATGAGTGCTCATAAGATGAGTTCATCGAACTACCCTCACACGGACTTTCTAAGTGGTTATTATTTATCGAGTGAATAAGTCCATGGTTGTGGTTGTACACTAGTAGTTCTTATGACCTGGGACAACATTAAGACTCTATATGCTTGGGCTGCACTTTGACTAATTTATGGACTCTATTAGGGTCATCAATGTTGGACTTTTCGAGCCGCAAAAACCGCTTTTTGCGTTGCGGAAACCCCGGAAGTCCGGCCACGGATCCGTGCGAAGATGTATTAAAACTAAAACATGTATGTGTTTGTATAAAACCCTAGATCTACCTTAGATCTACATGATAAGGATGTTACCCTCGATGTGACGCCCTTCGCAAATCCTGCTTGTCTAAAAGGTTCGCCGGAACTCGAGAGTGTCAAGTGTACACTCCTCTACAAGTATCCACACGGACAAATGGTGGAGAAAAACATCTTAGAGTGTGCTAGCACCCCTTGGACGTTCATGGCTAGATGAGGAAGAGAGATCTTGAGGGAAGAGAAGAGGAAGAAGATGAAGTTACACAACTTAACTTCACATCATCCATAACCCACTATAAGGGGGTTACATGCATGCATGTAACTCCAAGAGCCAATGGCTCTTGGTCTCCCACATGAAGTGGCACCCCATGATGTGTTCATGATGATGTGGAACATCATCATTGGCCGGCCATGCTAAGTCATCATCATGACATGGCATTTGGTCAAGTCAAACTTGACCTTTCATCTTCCCTCTCAAGTCAAGTCAAACTTGACCTCTTATCTCCCATGGTTGATCAAATCCAACCATTTGATTCAAGTCAATTTAATTTAATGAATCTCTATTCATTTAATTTAAATTGATTTGATGAATCAAATATAAATTAGACTCATTCAACATTTGAATCAACTTGAGTCTAACTCAATTAGTCTAATTTGGATTACTCTTAATCCAATTTGGTTCATCCCATGAACCTAATCCTCATGATTCATCATATGAACCTAATCTCCATCTAATTGCCCTTTGTGTGTGACCCTATAGGTTCTTGTAACGTTGGCAATGCTCTTAAACCGATTTAGGAACATAAGCAATGAGCGGTATCTAGCAACACATCATTGCTACCCAAGTTACAAGAATGTTGAGAACCAACATCACCTTTGTGACTACTAATTGTGACTCTCACAATATGTGACAATGTCCCTCTATCCTTGACATCTAGATTGACCAATCGAGGCATAGACCGTGTCATCCTCGGTACAATCTAAATCTTGAACTCCAAGTAGACTCACTCTAATCAAATGAGCTCAATATCTCATATTGACTCATTTGGGCATGGCCATGCACTTCGTGGTCTCACTCTATCAAGAATATCGATGTCACTCCCGTCATATAGGAGGGATAGATCCAATCTACATCACTCACATCCCTCCGCATAATTTGTTACATACCCAGTAATCGCCTTTATAGTCCACCCATTTACGGGTGACGTTTGACGAAGCCAAAGTATGCAATGCCTTATGTAGGGAACCATGGTGACTTCAGGTCTAAGGACTAATAGTCATACTAATAGCCACATGAGAAAGTATATGACACTCATATAAGGATCCATGATACTTTCTCATGGCGGGTCATTCAGTATTCATTCTCCAATGCATACCCATGTGTCAACTTGATATCTCATATCCATGACTTGTGAGATCAAGTCATCATGTTGACCTACATGCTAGTCTCTACGCATTAACGTTGTCCCTGAATGTTAATACTCGACTAGGAATGATTAAGAGTAGTGTTCTCTATATCATCTCATTATCGATTCAACCAATCGACTGATATAGATAAGAACCTACTACTCAAGGACATTATTATATTTAGTTATTTGGCACCAATACAAGTAAATATAATAACCAGGCCTTTATAAATAGGAATATGATACAATAAAGTCCATACTACAATCATCACATGATTGACTCTAGGGCTTTCACTAACAATCTCCCACTAGCACTAGTGCCTATCACCATAATATCTAATACCCAATGACCTAGTGTGACCATCATGCTTTTTCTGTGCCAAAGCCTTGGTCAAGGGATCTGCGATGTTAGCCTCTGTGGGTACTTTGCAAATCTTCACATCTCCTCTATCGATAATCTCTCGAATGAGATGGAAGCACCGATATATTCGACCTCTTGTTGTAGAATCAACGACTGTGTCCTGCTTGGAACTCTTCCAGCTCACAGTGCCACCATTCAAGCAAAACACGAACCCTGACTGTGATCTATAATCATCCTAGTCAGTTTGGAAGCTGGCATCGCTGTAACCCTTTACAGCTAGCTCCTCATCGCCTCCAAATATCAAGAAATATTCTTTAGTCCTTCTCAAGTACTTAAGAATATTCTTGACTGCTATCCAGTGACGCTCACCTAGATCTGACTGGTATCTACTCGTCATGCTCAAAGCATATGAGATATCAGGATGAGTACACAGCATGGCGTACATGATAGATCCCATAGCAGATGCATAAGGGATCTTATCCATGCGGTCTCTCTCCTCTCTAGAAGAGGAACTTTGAGTCTTCGAAAGACTCACACCATGTGACATCGACAGAAGTCCCTTCTTGGAATTCTGCATGGCAAACTGTAGTAATACCGTGTCAATGTATGTACTCTGACTTAGGCCAAGCAATCTCTTAGATCTATCTCTATAGATCTTGATGCCTAGAATACAGGCTGCTTTACCTAAGTCCTTCATTGAGAAGCACGTCCCCAGCCAAGTCTTCACAGACTGTAGCGAAGGGATGTCATTCTCAATGAGAAGTATGTCATCCACATACAATATAAGGAAGACAACTGTGTTCCCATTAACCATCTTGTAGACACAGGGTTCATCTTCATTCTTGATGAAACCAAACTGTTTGATCGCATCATCGAATCGAAGATTCCAGCTCCGAGAGGCTTGCTTTAGCCCACAAATGGACCTTTGCAGCTTGCATACTTTCCCAGTATGCTGTGGATCTACAAAACCCTCAGGCTGTGTCTTGTACACATCCTCGAGTAAGTTTCCATTCAGAAACACAGTTTTGACATCCATCTGCTAGATCTCATAATCGTGGTATGCTGCAATAGCAAGCAAGATCTGAATGGACAAACATCGCCACTGGAGAAAAGTTTTCATCATAGTCAATACCATGAATTTGCTTGAAACCTTTAGCCACCAATCGACCCTTATAGGTATGTGTAAGTCCATCCATGTCAGTCTTTCTCCTAAAGACCCACTTACACCCAATGGGTTTGACCCCTTCGGGTGGATCAACCAAAGTCCATACTTAGTTGGTGTACATGGATTCCATCTCGAATCTCATGGCCTCTAGCTATTTCTCAGAATCTGGGCTCATCACAGCTTCCTGATAGGAGGTAGGCTCATTTTCAATGAGCATTACGTCATCATGGTCAGACAAGAGAAATAAGTATCTCTCAGGCTGATGACGTACCCTATCAGATCTGCGAAGAGGTAGGTCTACCTGAACAGGTGGTTGTTCCACAACCCTTTGTGCAACAACCTCATCACCCATAACACTTTGTGGTTCCTGTTCAACCTCCATCAAGGCCTCGCATATGGTCCTTATCTTGAATTTCTTCAAGATCAGCGTACTCACTAGTTCTTCTAGAAACAAAATCCCTTTCTAGAAAAACCTCAGTCTTTGCCACAAACACTTGGTGCTGACTGGGAATGTAGAAGTAATATCCCTTGATATCCTTGGGATATCCAACAAAATAGCACCTATCGGATTTGGGTCCCAGTTTGTCTGAGACTTGACGTCGAACGTAAGCCTCACAACCCCAAATCCTCATGAAAGACATCTTGGGATTTCTCCCTGTCCATATCGTATATGGTGTCTTTATCACAACCTTTGATGGTACATGGTTAAGGGTAAAGGCTGCTGTGTCTAGAGCATATCCCCAAAAGGATATAGAAAGATCTGTGACTCATCATAGATTGTACCATATCTAATAGGGTACGATTCCTCCTTTCCGATACACCATTCCACTGTGGTGTTCCAAGAGGAGTGAGTTGGGATAGAATCCCACACTCAGCTAGATAGTCACGAAACTCATGGCTAAGGTATTCACCACCTCGATCTGATCGAAGTATCTTAATACTCTTGCCAAGCTGGTTTTGTACTTCATTCTTGAATTCTTTGAACTTTTCAAAGGATTCTGATTTATGTGTCATGAGATACACATAATCCATATCTACCAAGTCATCAAGAAATGTAATGAAGTACACAGAACCACCTCTAGCAAGAACATTGAAAGGGCCACATACATCACTATGTATAAGTCCTAACAAATCTGCTCTTCGCTTTGTTCACTAAAGGAGTCTTGGTCATCTTGCCTAAAAGGCAAGACTCGCATGTCTCATATGATTCAAAATCAAATGAGCCTAGTAGCCCATCCTTATGGAGCCGAGATAAGCGACTCTCATTTATGTGACATGTTTACAATGCCAGAGATAGGTTTGTCTAACTCATTTGACTTGAACCTTTGGTACTTATGTTATAGATAGGGCTCTCTAAGTCTAGAAAGTAGAGTCCGCTTCATTAGAGGTGCACTACAATAGAACATATCATTTAAATAAATCAACAACATTTATTTTTTATTATAAATGTAAATCCTTTCTTGTCCAAACAGGAAACCAAAATTATGTTCTTAGTTAAAGCAGACACATAACAACATTCATCTAATTCTAGTACAAGCCCAGAGGGCAGAGATAGATCATAAGTTCCTACAGCAACAGCAGCAACTCTTGCTCCATTGCCTACTCGTAGGTCCACCTCGCCCTTTGTCAATGCCCTGCTATTTCTCAGCACCTGCACATTGGTATAAATGTGAGATGCACATCCGGTATCTAATACCCAAGATGAAGAAATAGATAGATTGACTTCTATAACATTTATACATGAAGTAGAAGTCTCACTTCTCTTCTTCTTAAGATCTTCCAGGTATACTTTGCAGTTACGCTTCCAGTGTCCAGCTTCCTTGCAGTGGAACCAAGCCCCTGCCTTAGCCACCCCTCCTTTGGGTTTAAGTTCCTTGCCTTTGCCCTTGGCTTGGGACTTTCCCTTACCTTTAGGCTTGCCCTTGCCTTTCTTCTTTTGCACCATCAAAATGGCATCAGATTTTCCCTTCTTAAGGTTAAGCTCAACAGTTCTCAATATGCTGAGCATCTCAGGCAGTGGCTTATCAATTTCATTCATGTTATAATTCATGACAAATTGATTGTAGGCTTGTGCCAAAGATTGCAAGATTAGGTCAGTGGCCAGCTCTTAGCCAAGTGGAAATCCCAGCCTTTGTAGGTTTTCTACGTACCCAATCATCTTGAGTACATATGGACCTACGGGAGTCCCATCTTGCATTTTGGACCCCAAACAATGCCTTAGAGACTTCTTATCTCTCATGCCTTGCTTGTCCTTGATATAGTTGACGAAGATGTCCAACCATATCATAAGCATTCATGAACTCGTGTTGCTTCTGAAGCTCAGAGTTCATGGTCGCGAGCATTAGACATGACACATCTAATGCATCATCTTGATGCTTCTTGTAAGCATCTTTGTCAGCTCGCGAGGCAGTGGCAGGAGGTGCCTCTGGAATGGGCTGCTCCAAGACGTACAACTTCCTTTCTTGGGTGAGAACAATTCTCAGGTTCCTGTACCAGTCCAGAAAATTTGCTCCATTGAGTTTGTCCTTCTCAAGGACAGAACGCAGAGAGAGAGTGTTCGTGTTTGTCGACATAGTTATCTACAACATACAATGCAAAAAAATTAGTATCATATTCCTTTTATCATTTAATTAGGCCTTTAATCAAATGATGCTCCCACTGAATTATAGGAATTTTGTAGAATCGAGCTATGGATGTGGTCAAACCACATTTACTAGATTCATACAAACTAGCTTTAATTCTTACGGGACAAGATCCACATCATACTAAGCCTTGAGTTAGCTTTGGCTAAATCGCCCAAGACTTAGTACGATGGTGGGTAACATATTACCGATTACATCTCTATGCAACTCTTGTTTATAGGATCAAGACCCACATTTACAAAAGACCTTGAGTTAGCTTTGGCTAAATCGCCCAAGATTTAGTGTAAATGCGATCTTAACCTATCTTTCCAACGATTGGAATATGCCTATGTTCTACTCGATCCAATTGAGTTACTTAGTTTTGCTCAATCTAATTGAGCTTACTCTAACCCAAGCGTGATAGGCGGGACCAAGATTGTCCCTCCTCACCCTACCAAGATAATATACATTGCTCTGCTTTGGC
This sequence comes from Wurfbainia villosa, assembly GCA_025175895.1. NCBI lineage: Eukaryota > Viridiplantae > Streptophyta > Magnoliopsida > Zingiberales > Zingiberaceae > Wurfbainia > Wurfbainia villosa. The sequence goes on from CM045988.1 coordinate 78,256,766, forward strand.
AGATTCAACAACAACAAATGATCGAGGTAGTGATGGGTATCAAGGCTCGGTAGGCATTTTCGAGTTGATTCGATTATGATCTAATCTAATCGAAATGTGTATCTTATATGCATTTAGGCCTTTATTATCCTATATTAGCATACATCACATACATACAATCATTATTCTAGCATGCATCATATACATACAAGAAAATTATTCTAGCATGTATCATATACATACAAGCATTATTCTACTAGCATGCATCACATACATACAAGCAAAATCAATTAAATATATATATATCAACATATATATATATAATTAAATGTGATGTAGTCATGACTCTACTACGATCTTCTCAATCCAATGAGAAGATCGGACGGTCAACCTAAGGCTAGCGGCTTCTCCAAGTGCTTCCTTTGACCGCCATATGTCGTCGTCACCCTTCTCGTAACCTCTTCTTCAAGTGGACTTTCCACCGCTCCATTTTGTATATTACATGAAACTCGAGTTACATTCGAGTCTAAAACTATTTACAACTAGAATATCAAAAGAAGAGGTACGACGCGCAGGTCACATACACTATACAACACGCACAGCCACAAAACGACACGCAGGCCATATTATGAATTACAACACATCACATCCAATCATATTGGGGTTATTGGGCCATGAAAATCACAGAATTATACATAATTCTAAATTATGTATTTTTACAGAAAATTTCTATAATTTTTTCTATTTTTTTTTCAATTTTATGAGTCACCTCTCCGTAACGGTCCCGCTAAGCGATTTTCGGGCGCGATCGCGGGATAAGGCCCCTTTCGGGGATAGGGGCAGCGCCCCTACTCGCAAAATAAACTTTGCGAGTATCACTACAATGATCTTACAGCGACTTAAGTCACTGTCCCAAAAACTTAAAGCGAGAACTCGCCGTTTCGGAGAGTTTTTCTCGACGGTTGAAACCTACAAGTGTCCCAACACTCGTTGCTTCGATTCTTCGAGAAAAATACCCAAAAATTTTATAAAAATAGGAAATTTACAGAAACATAAAATTCTGTAATTTTTATATCTAATATAAAAACCACAAAAATGAAACACATACATGCTTCGCACGTGGCTCTGATACCACTGTTGGACTTTCCGAGCCGCAAAAATCGCTTTTTGCGTTGCGGAAACCCCGGAAGTCCGGCCACGGATCCGTGCAAAGATGTATTAAAACTAAAACATGTATGTATTTGTATAAAACCCTAGATCTACCTTAGATCTACATGATAAGGACGTTACCCTCGATCGCGCGCCCTTACTTAATCCCGCTCGCCAAAAGGTTCGCCGGAACTCGAGAGTGTCAAGTGTACACTCCTCTACAAGTATCCACACGGACAAATGGTGGAGAAAAACATCTTAGAGTGTGCTAGCACCCCTTGGACATTCATGGATAGATGAGGAAGAGAGAGCTTGAGGGAAGAGAAGAGGAAGAAGATGAAGTTACACAACTTAACTTCACATCATCCATAACCCACTATAAGGGGGTTACATGCATGCATGTAACTCCAAGAGCCAATGGCTCTTGGTCTCCCTCATGGTGGCACCCCATGATGTGTTCATGATGATGTGGAACATCATCATTGGCGGCCATGCCAAGTCATCATCATGACATGGCATTTGGTCAAGTCAAACTTGACCTTTCATCTTCCCTCTCAAGTCAAGTCAAACTTGACCTCTTATCTCCCATGGTTGATCAAATCCAACCATTTGATTCAAGTCAATTTAATTTAATGAATCTCTATTCATTTAATTTAAATTGATTTGATGAATCAAATATAAATTAGACTCATTCAACACTTGAATCAACTTGAGTCTAACTCAATTAGTCTAATTTGGATTACTCTTAATCCAATTTGGTTCATCCCATGAACCTAATCCTCATGATTCATCATATGAACCTAATCTCCATCTAATTGCCCTTTGTGTGTGACCCTATAGGTTCTTGTAACGTTGGCAATGCTCCTAAACCGATTTAGGAACATAAGCAATGAGCGGTATCTAACAACACATCATTGCTACCCAAGTTACAAGAATGTTGAGATCCAACATCACCTTTGTGACTACTAATTGTGACTCTCACAATATGTGACAATGTCCCTCTATCCTTGACATCTAGATTGACCAATCGAGGCATAGACCGTGTCATCCTCGGTACAATCTAAATCTTGAACTCCAAGTAGACTCACTCTAATCAAATGAGCTCAATATCTCATATTGACTCATTTGGGCATAGCCATGCACTTCGTGGTCTCACTCTATCAAGAATATCGATGTCACTCCCGTCATATAGGAGGGATAGATCCAATCTACATCACTCACATCCCTCCGCATAATTTGTTACATACCCAGTAATCGCCTTTATAGTCCACCCATTTACGGGTGACGTTTGACGAAGCCAAAGTATGCAACGCCTTATGTAGGGAACCATGGTGACTTCAGGTCTAAGGACTAATAGTCATACTAATAGCCACATGAGAAAGTATATGACACTCATATAATGATCCATGATACTTTCTCATGGCGGGTCATTCAGTATTCATTCTCCAATGCATACCCATGTGTCAACTTGATATCTCATATCCATGACTTATGAGATCAAGTCATCATGTTGACCTACATGCTAGTCTCTAAGCATTAACGTTGTTCCTGAATGTTAATACTCGACTAGGAATGATTAAGAGTAGTGTTCTCTATATCATCTCATTATCGATTCAACCAATCGACTGATATAGATAAGAACCTACTACTCAAGGACATTATTATATTTAGTTATTTGGCACCAATACAAGTAAATATAATAACCATGCCTTTATAAATAGGAATATGATACAATAAAGTCCATACTACAATCATCACATGATTGGCTCTAGGGCTTTCACTAACAATCAAGTGGTGAGATTGGGTGTAGTAACGAAACATATAGGAGTCAGTGTATTGTAGTTGGGGATTCACCATACACCCATGGGTGTGGATATCCTATGTAATATATTATTCTATAGTGTATGAAGTCTTTGATCAGAGTTGTAAGATGTGATTTAAGAAAAGAAGTTTCCTAGTTGCACTTGCGATGCCACTATAAGATACATCATATGGTTATCAAATCAATATATAACTCTCGATGTACCAATAGTTGTAGATTTGACCGGGATATATGTCGATCAAAGGGATCAAACTCTACGTTAACCATAATTGATTGACTCTTGTAGGCACTATTCAGTGACACATAGGGAGTCATGGGGCGGTGCTACTAGATACTCTTATCATGATTCGTTGGGTGCTAATCAGAATTAGTTCTGACATCCTATAATCAAAGAGTTGATCATAGGATGGAGATATGCTATGCCTGAATAAAGGACAAGTATATTCTTGAATCACAAAGAATTGTCAACCCATCGAACCACTGAGGGTCACACAAGTATTGATTTCACTATTTTCCCATTGAGAAAGTTAAAATTCAAGTAGTTGAATTTGATGAATAAAGTTTGATGTGATGAAATGGTGTATTGATAAATAAAATTTGATATGATCAAATATTAACATTCATAAAAGAGTTTATAAATGATTTTTAGTCAATGGAAACAAAGAGAGTGGAAGTGTTCCACCCATGATCTAGATATTGGATTCATGATAAAATTTATAATTGGATTCTAGAAAAGTTCTAAAACCTAATGACTTATGATGGAAAATGGATAATGGTCCACATAACCCACAAGCCCATTACAAGCTCATGACGACTTATTTAAAATAGGAGAGCATAAGTTATGATGAAGAAATGAGAAGAAAAATTTGATTTCTCTTCTAAAACCTCTTCCTCTTCCACTTCTCTCATGCATTTTGAATAGCCATTATGATAGTGGGGTGGCCGACCACTTCAATAGGAGGAGTAATTAGGGTAGCCAACCACATCAAGAGGGGAGTTAGAAAGTTTTTTTGAATAAGATAAGAGGTCTCATTCTAATTCTTGAAAGAAACACCAAGCCTCTTCCTCCTCTCCTCCTTGAGGATTTTTGGCAGCGCCTCTTTATCTTCTCCAAGAGAAGTGGTTGGCCCTTATACAAGAAGAAGATAGAAGATCTTCCTCCAAGTTTCCATCAAGAGAGGTCAAGCTCCTTGTCATCTCTTCTCCTTGAGAGAAGAGTAGTTGTCGCCCATCAAACTTACAAAGTTGTTGTAAGTGTAGCACCTTGTTGAGGGATTTTGGGCAACCCTTTGTGAAGGGAGAATTCAGCAACACATCCCTCATATTCGAGGAATACACCTTGTTCATCTTGATAAAAAAGGACTATTAATCTTTAGTGCGATCAAGCATTGAAAAAGGGTTTTCAATCATGGACCAAATTAAACGGAGGAAGTATGAGTTCACGGAGAAAGCACAAGATCTAGATCTCTCCAAACAAAGGTAGTTTGGAAGGTATGCATCTTTTCTAATGTTTTTCTTCATATATATATTGATGCATGTGATAATAGTTTTATTTAGATTATGCTTAAAGGATCTAGCATGTTTGTTTAGATAGTTTAACATGTCTAAATAAAATGATTAGATTGACATTAGATATTCATTCACATGATAGTTTATCTTTGACATGCATTTAAGATCTTGCTTAAAGAGTTAGATAGTATTGCATGCTTAAATTAAAAGATCATGCTTATGTTTCTTTTAAAAAAATCTATATGAACACTCATTTGATTTAATTGTTAAATCATAAATAAAATTTTAATCTTCCCCTACACATAGGGGTGTAGAAACACAACATACGAATGCTAGATTCATGTGTATCAACCATGACATTTGAGCTTTGTTAGACAGAGCATGAGGAAGCCACGGTGATCCAACAGTGGTATCAGAGCCAGTGTTTGTATTTATTATATGGATTTTGAGAACAAGTTTAATATATGTTGTGTTAATTAGTTTTGACTACGTAAGAAAAATTAGATCATAATGGATTTAATGAGATCAAAATTTATTTTGGTGAAATTATTTTTTTACAAAATGAATCATTAATATTTGCTTTTAATTATCTATGATAAAATATGATTTTACCTATGATAATTATTTTACCAAAATTGATATGTCAATTTGTTTGATAATCATGTGGTCCATTAAAAGAATTAACAAGAGACATAAATTAATCAATCAATTAATTGTTAATTAATTGATGTATAATATTTGATATTATGCATATATGATTATGATATATTTGATATATAGTAAAAATGTGTGTATATTATTTGATAACATAGTTGCTTGAATCTGACGAACATATGTGAGACCAATATTTAAATTAAAATCCTTCATTTTGAATATGATTCAAAATTTATATCAAGCCATAAAGGTAAAAATGAAAGAGTCTATTTTTTCCTACCTTCCATCAAAAGTGGTTGCATGACGAACGTTATCTGCAGTCAGTCTCTAGCTCATATCATTGGGGAGGCCTGGATGCTAGAAAGTTGTCTGCCACTGACATAAGTGATGTGGATTGGGTGGAACTCTCATGCCTTCAGCTCATATCATTAGGTGACGATCGTTAATTATGATCTAATATTGATGGGGCAACTTGACATGTAAAGATAATCGACATCATACCATTGGACCTTTATCAAACATGAGGCAAATTACACAGAGGTTTAATATGATGAAATTAAGTTCTACCTTTTGGGAATTGTGATTTACTAATATCATTCAGGGATTACAGTTGGCTAATTGGGCTCTGCGTACTCACTAAGGGAATATGATTTCCTGTTTCCATTAGAGGTTGATGTAAATGATAAAAATAATGAGAGGTAAATTCAAAATATGAAAGTTTATGTATTTTGTCTTATGAATTATTTAAAATAGTCAATAATGTTAATAGTCTATTTTTCATTTCATTATATTTCAAAATGACATCTCAGAATCCACTATCTATGATAATTGGTCAGAACAAATTAACTGGACCTAACTATTTTGATTGGATAAGAAATTTAAAATTTGTTCTAGCATATGAAAAGATCGCATATACATTGGATAAGGAACCTCCAAAAGAGGCTCCTGTCAATGCCACCCCTGATGAGTTGGCAAAGCTTTGAAAATGGCAAGACCATAATCTTCAAGCACGATGTTATATGCTGGCTTCAATGTCAAATGAACTGCAAAGGTAGTTTAAGGAGACGGTGAAGGCTTCTTGTTGGATCGTAAAAGCATCGTTAGAGGGGGGGGGGGGTTAATAGCAAGCGTAAAACTTTTCAACTTTTTGTTCGTTCGATTAAAACAATTAGTAATGCAGCGGAAAAATAAATAAGACAAATTTATTTTTACTTGGTTCCTAACCAATGATTTGCTACTCAAGGCCCACGATCCATGGCCAGGTATGCGAAGGGGCAATCCACTATAGAGTCTCCTCCTCGTTGGAGGTGGGAGACAACGATCACAAAAATGAAAGCTCAAGTATGAGGAAACAAACCTACCTCACCTAGTTACGATTAAAATCATGAATACAATAAATAAAATAACCTAGCTGCTGCCGATGAAGAAGTTGTAAGCTTGACGTTGCGTGGGCATTATGACGTTAGAGCTTTGGTGTTACGGGAGAACTTTGAGATCAAGACGAATGATCTTTGGGTTTGAGTCCTCCCCTCCTTTTATAGACTTGTGCTTTGGAATAAGTCTAGATTCAGATCCTCAACTTGTGAAACTTATCACGAGATGACACTTTATCTTATCGCGAAGCGACGACGTCAAACATTATCCTTTTTGACCTTGTCTATTTGGCTAATTCGTCACCATCAGTCGATTGATGCCCTTCATCAGTTGACTGATGTGCAACAGTCGACTGCCAATAGCCAGCAGTCGACTGCCAGCTTGGACACTCCCCTGCAATAAGAGTTAGCACAGAAAATAGTAAATGGGACAATTTCTTACCGTCCGATCTCGACCTAGACCTTCCATTGGAAGTCTTAGTCGGATCGCTGTTAGTAATATATGAGAGATGTCCTAAGACACTCGCCTTATGTTTGAACCATTTATATGATAAATAAAGATTCACTATTTGAGTATACATATTTTCGTGTATTTGATTGGATCTTAAACTCATTTACTGAATGTCCACGATACGATTCATAGCATGAGAGAATTTGTGATTGGATCTACACTAGTGAGTATCTCTACATGTGTAATTGTGATATCTCGAAATTATCCCTAGTCGATGAATTGATGGATTTGGACACCATCAATTCTGTCGAGACTAGCACGAGGTATACTCCTTGGTGTATCCAAGCAGCTGATTCTCACTGGCTGGAGACATTATGATGTCCGGAGTTAATCGTGGATGCTAGTTATGGTAACTAGTTCATTGGAGTGACCAGCTATAAAACTTCATATGATTCTCTGCATATATAGATATGTCAATGACGTTCTTACTGCAGCTTAAGTGCGATGTTCCTTTGACTTGCGGTATTCAAGTCATTTTGGTCATGAAGACTTATGCTTTGCCATCTTAAACAAGCATCTCTGAGGAGATGTAGACCCGGGATGATTAGGCATAAGTCGAAGTGATCGAAGGTGTTTGAGTAACCTATAAAGGATTCACCACTCTTTGCGAGGAAATGTATACCCATGGTCTCTCGTCAGATTGTTACTAAAGTCTTTGGCCAAAGCATTACATGTTTAGAGTAAGGTACTCTTGGATACATGTGCAGTAACTAGAATCCGTAGGACGCGAAAATGATACTTGAGCTAGGTGTGACGTAGTCGACCTAGTGGGGATTGACACTATAGACCATGTCCTGAACCAAGTGGGTATAAGATGAGTGAAGGGAACGAGACACAATTCATTGTAGCTGCTGAAGGGTTTCAGAAATAGTTCTGGATCAACCATTGATCTTTCGGTTAATTGGGGATCATGATGTACTACTAGGTTCTGCCCATGATCATTCTATAATTAATGGTTAATTATAGACGGTCAACATAAACCGAGAACCTATTTGGTCACACGCACAACGAGCATAATTCGAAGGATTTAAAATGAGCTTGAGAATGAGATTGTCAGACCGAGAGAAACTAGGTTTGGTTGGACCAAACAAGGATCGAGCATGAAATCATTTCAGTCGTAATGGAAGCGTGGATGGGCCGTGTCTTATGAAGACATGATGGATGAACCAAATTGGTTTGGTTCTAATCCAATGGTGAAGAATAAATCAAAGGGGTTTGGTTTGTTTTAAACGAATGAACCAAAGTTGGTTCGGTTCGTTTTAACTTAAAATAGACCAACTCGGTTCGATTTATTTTAACTTAAGTTATTAGAGCGGGTTAACGAATTTTGGTTATGAACCAATAACCGTTAGGAGAATGTGTTCTCTATAAAAACTTGGCTTAAGGGTTTTTCGTGGATAACTTTTGGTGTTGGAAAACCTAGCCACCCTCTCCCTCTCTTCTCCTTGCCGCCGGCCAAGGGTTCCATGCAGCCCAGCTTTTTGCCATTGTCCACCCTTGCTGTCGGCGTCCAGCTGCTGCCAGCCACTCCTCCAACGACCCTCCAGCGACTCACTTTGGTTCCGGCGACCAAGGGTTGGCCGGCCATCCTCTTTGGCCAGCGCAACAACCTCCACCAAGCTGTCCAGTTTTCTGGACAGCTTGTTTCCTTCATGTCGGAGCGTCGTTTGGATGACGTTTGGAGCTTCGACAGCGGCTACCTTGCCGGGGATTCGATCTCCGGTAATCCTCATAGGTGGAGGACGAAGGATTCGTCAAACGGTTGACGAATACCTATCCGGAGAAGCGAGTTTTGGGGACTCATTTTTGAATCCGAATTTTAATTCGGATTGTGATCTTCTCTCGATGACATCGTCTTTGACGTGACGCTAGTGACTCATACGAAGACGAGGCTCATGGCTTTGTGAAGTCATTCCGACGATACTCGGCATGGATACGGATAGAGGCGATTCTAGCGAGAGTCGCTCCGGTTGATGCTTTTCCCGCTACACTTGATACGTCAGGTATACCTAGAATAAATTCCTTTTATTACAAAATTTGAAACTATGATTATGACTACATATGTTGTACTATGCATGCGTGTGGTGTGTGTGTTGTAATAAATTAGATTTATTGCCTTTTATTTCTTTCGCTGTGCACATGTTTACAAAACATGTTCGAACACAGACTCGCCATGATCAAAACACCAATGATTGTATTAGAGCCCAGGTTGTGTTTCGACATAATCGTAAAATTATTTTGTGATAGTCGTAATTGTATTTATGAAAATTTTCTACTTTTGGAAAGTTATAAGTATTTATGGAAATTTTTAATTTTGAAAAGTTTAGAAGTATTTATGGAAATCTTCTACTTTTGAAAAGTTAGAAGTATTTATGGAAATTAATATTTTTTCCATAAATAAAATATTTGATTAGATTTGGAAATTTATTTCCTAATTTAATCATGATTTGATATGAGAATCAAATCTTAAGTATATTTTATTTCCATAAATAGTTTTGATAATTTAGGAAAAATTTTTCCTAAATTAAATTTGACTTTCCTTAATCAACACTTTCCACAAATAAAATATGTGATTAGATTTAAAAATTTGTTTCCTATTTTAATCATGATTTGATTTGGAGAATCAAATCTCAAACATATTTTATTTCCATAAATAGTTATGACATATAAGAAAATTTTTGTACATGCCATAATTGTATGTCATGTAATTGCATTAGATGCATATCATTATGTCATGAGTGTCGTGACATGTAAATGTATGTCATATATGTCATGTCATGTAGATAATAGTTATTTGCATGCAAAGAGGATGAGACATAAACCCTTACTCAATATTAAAGCCTACATCTTCCATTAATATGGTTAGAACTAGAGTTCTATTTCCTGTTTGGGTTGTTGGACTCTCTCCAAGCCTGGCTCGAACCTGAACATGTTCAAATAATGGAATAGTTTAATACTAATATGGTAAGAGTCAGAGGTCAATCATTAGCTTTGGTTGTTGGACTCTCTCCAAGCCGGGCTAATTGGTTGAATGCGCTCTAACCATATTAAAACTATTTCTCGATTAATGGGTTGGATTTAACCTGGAGCATCAACTTGTTGGACTCTCTCCAAGGTCGATGTGAAGGGAGGTGAAGTTGGGTGCTATGCATATGATGCATACTTATTAATGAGTTAACAACCCGATGTATGTGTGACCATTCAATTAGTTGATAGCACATTGTGATAGTTGCATATATGTGATATGCAATTGGTATATTTGATACCTACCATTGTAGCTATGAATGACTTGTTAGACTCTCTCCAAGGTTGTTCATATCTGTGTTGGATATCGGCCCATTCGGAGATGGACCTACAATCTCCCGAAGTGATTTTGGGATTTTGAAATTCGAAAAAATGAATGAGATTTATAAATGTATGTTGATGCATTTTAAAATCATTTTCTCATATATGCTTGAGTTGTATTTCTAGGTTAATTGATTGATCATGATGTCTTTGAAATTGCACTCTATTTTAGATTCAAATAAATTAACTGGGTCGAACTTCTTGGACTGACTTTTGGATTCAACCTGAGAATTATTCTCAAGGTTGAAAAGCTTGTGAATGTCCTCGAAGCTCCTCTTCCCACTCGTCCTAGTGACAATGCAACTCCGAACCAATTGTTGGCCTATCAGAAACATGTGACTGATTCTGAAATGGCAAGTTGCATCATGCTAGCTGCGATGGTACCTGAGCTGTGAAAGCAGAATGAGCATATGGATGCTCATACCATAGTCTTTCATCTTTATGAGTTGTTTGATGAGCAAGTGAGATTCGAAAGGTTCGAAGTCTCCAAGCTCCTCTTCACCTCTGAGATACAAGAAGGTTCATCTGTGGTACTGCTCAACATGCTGAAGACTGTGGAGCCTTCTATGAAGCATGAGCAGGGGACGGTGTTGTTAGTTGATTCCTCGAAGAAAGGTTGTAAAAGGAAGTCAAAGGAACAGTAGGAGGGGAAGAAGAAAAAGGCTAAAAAGGCAGAACCAGCTCAAAAGGGCACTTGCCATCATTATGGCAAGGAGGGCCATTGGCAAAGAAACTGCAAGATTTATCTTGAGTCCGTGAAGAAGAATAAAGCACCATCTTCTTTAGATATCTTCGTTATTGATTGTCATTCTATTTTCTCAGACACTTGGGTATTGGATACTGGGTGTGGCTCACATATATGTAATGACATACATGGGCTAAGAAATAGAAGAAGACTCGTCAGAGGGGAATCAAATTTGCGAGTTGGCAATGGAGCAAAGGTTGCTGCGGTCGCCATCGAAACTTATTTGCTGAAGCTCCCTAATGGACTAGTCTTAGAACTGGACAATTGCTATTATGTTCCTTCTCTAATAAAGAACATTATTTCTATTTCCTGCCTAAATAGAAATGGTTACCATTTGACATTTAGTAACAATTGTTGTTATATAATTTTAAATGGCGTACTTTATAGGACTGAAACTTTGAGCAATAGTATTTATACGTTGGACGTATCCAGTGACATTTTCAATATCGAAGCGAGCAACAAGCGTGCTCGAAAGGATAATCAATTAGACTCCTATATGTGGCATTGTCGTCTTGGCCATGCAAGCAAGAAATGCATGTCCGAATTACACCGATGTGAAATTCTGGAATCGTTTGTATTGGATTCATATAATATATGTGAATCATGCTTAAAAGGCAAGATGACTAAGTTACCTTTTGCTGGAAAAGGTGAACGGGTGGAAGAGTTGCTAGGTCTAATACATACTGATGTATGTGGACCCATGTCAACTCAAGCTTTAGGAGGCTATAGCTACTTCATTACCTTCACCAATGATCACTCATTGTTTGGGTATGTATTCTTGATGAAACATAAGTCTGAAGCCTTTGAAAGATTCAAAGAATTCAGAAGTGAAGTAGAGAAACAACATGACAAGAGTATTAAAATACTTCGATCGGATCGAGGTGGTGAATACTTAAGTCAAGAGTTTCTAGATTATCTAAGAGACAATGGTATATTATCGCAATGGACTCCGCCATATACACCACAACATAATGGTGTATCTGAGAGGCGTAACAGGACGTTGTTGGACATGGTCTGGTCAATGATGAATCATGCAAATCTTCCCAAGTCCTTTTGGAGCTATGCACTTCAGACAACTATTTACTTGTTAAACAGAATGCCAACCAAGGTAGTCTCTACTACTCTATATGAGATATGGAATAGATGTATCTTACTTGAAGATATGGGGTTGTCCCGCTTATGTGAAGCGGATTGCATCAGACAAATTGGATGCTAAGTCTAATAAATGTCTATTTATTGGATACCCTAAGGAAACAAGGGGTTACTAATTCTATCATCCTGTGGAACAAAAGGTGTTTGTTTCAAGGCATGCTGTGTTTCTAGAGAAAGAGTTTCTCTTGCAAGAAAATAGTGGGAGTGTCGTTGAGCTTGAGGAGGCTTGAGAGACTCAAATAGACATTGATGATACACCTGGTGAAGCACCACAACCAATAACTCATAGTAATGAGCCATCGGCTTGACCTATTGAGACACAACATCTTCGTAGATCTGGTAGAACACACAATATTCCTGAGAGATAAATTTCTCGTAAGTGAATAGAATGACGTGTTACTCATTGATGATGAGGAGCCTACTAGTTATGAAGAAGTTCTGAAAAGTTCAGAAAGGGATAAGTGGCTTGATGCCATAAAGTCGAAAATGGATTCCATGTATGAAAACTAAGTTTGGAACTTGGTTGACCCACCTGAAGGCATAAAACCTATAGGGTGCAAGTGGGTTTTTAAGAAGAAAACCGACATGGATGGTAATGTGATTACCTATAAGGCTAGATTGGTGGCGAAAGGATATCGTCAAAAACAAGGTGTTGATTATGACGAAACCTATTCGCCTGTAGCTATGCTTAAATCCATTCGGGTGCCCCTGGCCATAGCGGCTCATTATGATTATGAGATATGGCAGATGGATGTGAAAACAGCTTTCCTTAATGGAAACCTACTCGAGGACGTGTATATGATACAGCCTGAGGGTTTCACATCGGTTGATAAAACCAAGGTATGCAAATTGCGGAGTCTATATATGGATTAAAGCAAGTATCTAGAGTGGAATATCCGTTTTGATGAGGTAATCAAAAAGTTTGATTTCTCACAAAATCCAGACGAACCTTGTGTGTACAAGAAGGTTAGTGGGAGTGCAGTCGTGTTCCTAGTATTGTATGTTGATGACATATTACTTATAGGAAACGATGTTTCAATCTTACAGTCAGTTAAGGTTTGGTTATCCAAGACATTCTCCATGAAAGACCTGGAAGAAGCAACCTACATCCTCGAGATTAAGATCTATAGGGATAGATCGAAACGGTTGCTTGGTCTTTCACAGTCTACATATATAGACCGAGTGCTAAAAAGGTTTAGCATATTGGAATCCAAGAAAGGTTTCCTACCCATCAGGCATGGGATACACCTTTCAAAGTCTATGTGTCCGTGGCCAGTAGATGAGAGGATTTGCATGAGTAAGATTCCCTATGCATCCGCAATAGGATCTATCATGTATGCTATGTTATGTATGAGGCCCGATGTATCGTATGCTTTGAGTGTCATGAGCAGATACCAGTCTGATCCAGGAATGGATCATTAGGCGGCTGTTAAGATGATCCTTAAGTACTTAAGAAGAACTAAGGATGTGTTCCTAATATATGGAGAAGGAGACATAGTGATACATGGGTATACGGATGCCAGCTTCCAGACAGACAAGGATGATTATAGGTCTCAGTCTGGGTACGTGTTCACCTTAAATGGAGGTGCAATAAGTTGGAAAAATTCCAAGCTTGACACTATAGCGGATTCTGCCATTGAGGCAGAATACATTGCAGCTTTGGAAGCAACGAAGGAAGCGGTTTGGATTAAAAAGTTTATTTTTGAACATGATGTGGTCTCATCAATGATCCAAACATGTGCTTCGCCACTATCATCTGATCAGAGAGATCATAAGTAGGAAGGAAATACAAATCGAGAAGATTCCCACTGAAAGGAACTTAGCGGATCCTTTGACTAAGGCATTACCTCAAAGTAAGTTTGAGGGTCATGTTAGAGCTTATGGTATTGGATACCGTGGCGATTGACATTAGGCCAAGTGGGAGTCTGTTAGTAATATATGAGAGATGTCCTAAGGCAATCGCCTTATGTATGAATCATTTATATGATAAATGAAGATTCACTATTTGAGTATACATGTTTTATGTATTTGATTGGATCTTAAACTCATTTACTGAATGTCCCGATGATTCACAAGATGAGAGAATTTGTGATTGGATCACAACTAGTGAGTATCTCTACATGTGTAATTGTGATGTATCGGAATTATCCCTAGTCGATGAATTGATGGATTTGGACACCATCAATTCTGTCGAGACTAGCACGAGGTATACTTCTTGGTGTATCCAAGCAGCTGATTCTCACTGGCTGGAGACATTGTGATGATCGGAGTTAATCGTGGATGCTAGTTATGGTAACTAGTTCATTGGAGTGACCAGCCGTAAGACTTCATATGGTTCTCTGCATATATAGATATGTCAGTGAAGTTCATACTGCAGCTTAAGTGCGATGTTCCTTTGACTTGCAGTATTCAAGTCATCTTGGTCATGAAGACTTATGCTTTGACATCTTAAGCAAGCATCTCTGAGGAGATGTGGACCCGGGATGATTGGGCATAAGTCGATGTGATCGAAGGTGTTTGAGTAGCCTATAAAGGATTCACCACTCTTTGTGAGGAGATGTATACCCATGACCTCTCGTTAGATTGTTACTAAAGTCTTTGGCCAAAGCATTACATGTTTAGAGTAAGGTACTCTTGGATACATGTGCAGTAACTAGAATCCGTAGGACGAGGAAATGATACATGGGCTAGGTGTGACGTAATCGACCTAGTGGAGACTAACACTATATACCATGTCCTGAACCAAGTGGGTATAAGATGAGTGAAAGGAATGGGGCACGATTCATTGTCGCTGTTGAAGGATTTCAGAAATAGTTCTGGATCAACCGTTGATCTTTCGGTTAATTGGGGATCATGATGTACTACTAGGTTCCACCCATGATCGTTCTATAATTAATGGTTAATTATAGACGACCAACATAAACCAATAACCTATTTGGTCACACACACAATGAGCGTAATCCGAAGGATTTAAAAAGAGCTTGAGAATGAGATTCTCAGACCGAGAGAAACTAGGTTTGGTTGGACCAAACAAGGATCGAGCACGAAATCGTTTCAGTCACAATGGAAGCGTGGATGGGCCATGTCTTATGAATACATGATGGATGAACCAAATTGGTTTGGTTCTAATCCAATGGTGAAGAATAAACCAAAGGGGTTTGGTTTGTTTTAAACAAATGAACCAAAGTTGGTTCGGTTCGTTTTAACTTAAAAAAGACCAACTCGGTTCGGTTTATTTTAACTTAAGTTATTGGAGCGGGTTAACGGATTTTAGTTATGAACCAATAACCGTTAGGAGAATGTGTTCTCTATAAAAACATGGTTTAAGGGTTTTTCGTGGATAACTTTTGGTGTTGGAAAACCTAGCCACCCTCTCCCTCTCTTCTCCTTGTCGCTGCCCAAGGTTTCCACGCCACCCAGCTTTTTGCCGCCGTCCACCCTTGCTGCCGTCCACTCCTCCGGCGACCCTCCGGCGACTCACTTTGGTTCCGGCGACCAAGGGTTGGTTGGCCATCCTCTTTGGCCGGCGCAACATCCTCCACCAAGCTGTCCAGTTTTTTGGACAGCTTGTTTCCTTCATGTCGGAGCGTCGTTTGGACGACATTTGGAGCTCCGACAGCAGCTACCTTACCGGAGATTCGATCTCCGGTAATCCTCATAGGTGGAGGACGAAGGATTCGTCAAACGGTTGATGAATACCTATCCAGAGAAGTGAGTTTTGGGGACTCATTTTTTAATCCGAATTTTGATTCGGATTGTGATCTTCTCTCGATCACATTGTCTTTGACACGAGGCTAGTGACTCATATGAAGACGAGGCTCATGGGTTTGTGAAGTCATCCCGACAATACTCGGCATGGATACGGATAGAGGCGATTCTAGTGAGAGTCGCTTTGGTTGATGCCTTTCCCGCTACACGTGATACGTCAGGTATACCCAGAATAAATTTCTTTTATTGCAAAATTTGAAACTATGATTATGTCTACACATGTTGTACTATGCATGCGTGTGGTGTGTGTGTTGTAATAAATTAGATTTATTGCCTTTTATTTCTTCTGCTGTGCACTTGTTTACGAAATATGTTCGAACACACACTCGCCGCGGTGCGGGAAACCCAACAATCACCGCCTAAGGTCGTCCCTATACAGAGGACAAGACCATACCATCTCTCTTCGCACTCATACTTACCTCTGATCCTTTATGACCTATCACTTTGCTTTCGGTCTTCACCTGGGTTCTTCGACTCCCACGAAGTTCTCCCGATGTCGCCTGACCACCATGGTTTCTCGACTCCGGATTCTCCTGGTGTCGCTGACCTTCGGCTTAGCTTAACCATTTCCTACACACTTAATTCAACTCATAAGATAACAATATGACCTTAACTTTGGATCTTTGTCATAATCAAAACCTAGGTTCGATTATCTGGTGCATACTGCACCAACACTCTCTCCCTTTTTGATCTATGACAAACCGACACAAAGTTAAGGAAAATTTAAAGCATAAAACAAGTAGAGTAAATGATAAATACTCTTTTAAAAACTCCTCCTTAACCCTAGGTGAGTTTTGCAAGAGATACTTTAATTTTTAAAATAAATTTTGTTTTTCTCCCCCTTAACTTCCCCCTTAACTTTCGCTCTTCTCCTCATTTTTCCATAAATTAAAAAAAAATGTGGGAGTGTTTATATAAAATAGAGGTTTAAAAACAACATGCGTCTAAAATTATTAAGGATAAATTAACTATGAGTCCAAGCATACGTTTAACATTAGTTAGATAGATTGGTTCAAGGTGTATCCCTCTGCATCAACAATTTAATAAGTTTTTGAAACATACTTTTCAAAATAATAAGCTTATTTTCAAAAAAAAAAAAATCAAAGGTTTGTAATATAACCCTTAGGGTTAGTTTGCTCTCCCCCTTAGTCAAATATATGAAGTATAAGAGATTTAGGGGGTACTAAACTTTGGTCTAGGGAGTTGTATACTTAGTATTTGGCCAATCGAAGTTATGATTATTCATTAAGTGCAAGAAAATAAGTAGCATTTTGAAAAAGTTATGTTAAGTGTATTTCAATTAACCTTAACATCTCTCCTATTCTATGTATCTCAAAAATGTGTTTGCCTTATATGTTTTGTGAGATGATTTTAACTTGATTAAAGTTAGTTAACCTTGGTTAGATTTGGATTTAACCCTTAGTTCGTCAAGTAAACCTTTCAAGAAATTGGCTTCTAGGTCGTGGCGAGGCACAGAGACCTTCTTTGATCAGAACAACGACCACTTCCTTAGACAAAGTCAAATTCAAGAAATTGATTACTTGAGTCACTTAAGATTATTTTCTGGTCTAACTAGTTTAGGATACGACGAGGTAGCTTCAGCTAGTCAACTCAGCCAAGTGCAACAAGCTAGATAGGCCTTATCTAGCTCGAATACACGAGATGTTATTTCCCTAACGTACTATCATCTTGTCGCGTCCTGATACTATGTTGTCAAAGTTGACTAACTATTTGTCCTATCTAGCTGTTCTAAAAAGTAAAACAAAATAACTAATCATGTAATGGTTTTGCTAAGGAAGCGGGTATACTATTTTAGTACTAGCTCCCCCTAGACCATTGAACCAACATGGTCTATCCACATAGTGGACTTGATCCTGGGGAATCCAATACTTATTTGTCCTTATATGTGAATTCAATAGAATTTTGGGGACCCATGCTTGGACTCTTTGATGACTACGATTTACAATAGACATGTAAGATCTATTCATAGTTGTTGACCTAAATTCGAGTCCGACTTTGTTGTACACGACTCTTTGAGTTCCAAGTAGTCGGTTAAGATTCTTGGATCTCAACGTGAACTTTTCCAACCTAGCCTCGACCTCTTGAACTCGTCCTTTCAAGAGAGAATTTTATTCCTCAAGTTTTTCAACTCGAGTTGAGTTTTCCTCTTGAACTTGACTAGTTAAAGAGGTTAGAGTAGCCTCTTATTTGAGGGTTTCAACCACCTTAAGTAACGACTCAACTCTAGATTCAGACTTAGTCAATTTCCTATTTAGCAACTTAATTGCATGATATAAGTTTGCAATTAATGAATGACTTACCTTAATCTTTTCTTTTGATCTGGCTTTGAGTCTTGACTTGAATTCATCCTCGGAGTCGGAGTCGGAGTTGGATTCATAGTCAGCTTCAGACTCGGACTCAAACTCTACCGTCTTTGCCATGAATGCTAAGTCATCGTCTTGATCTTTTTGTTCCTTCTACGTCGCTTGAAATGTTTGCTTTGGTTTCTTGTGTTTTGGCTTCATTTTGGGTAGCGACTTGTAATGCCCCTTCTTGTTGCACCCATAGTATGTGTATGTTTATGGGGGGTTTCTTGTCTTCAATTGCTCCCTTTTATTTTTGATGATTCTCCGAACTAGATTGACTAGTTCGACCTCCATCTCTTCGTATTCCGATTCGGATTCACCTTTCGATTCAAATTCTTCTTCTTTGGGAGGTATCTTGCTCTTTGCTTTTAGTCTTCGTTCTGTAAACAACGCTACACCTTTCTCGACCGAGACGCATTAGTTTGTTCATGTAACTCAAATTCCGAAAAGAATTTGTCTAACCTAATCTTAAATAAATCTTTAGATATTTTGTAGGCATCAACCATGGATGCCCACAAGGTGGTCCTAGGAAATGCATTGAGTGTGTACCTTATTATGTCTCGATTATCTACTTGTTGTCCGATGGTGTGTAGGTCGTTGAAGATGTCTTAGATCCGCGCATAGAGTTGTGAAGTGGTCTCGTGATTCTGTATCTTTAGGTTATACAATTTATTCGATATTAAGTCTCTTTTGCATACCTTAGCATCGGATGCCCCTTCGTGTAGCTTGATTAACTTGGTCTAGAGGTCTTTGCCGCTAATGAACGGTACAATTCTGTTGAGCTCCTTCTTGGACAAGCCGCATTGCAACATTTGGGTTACTTTTGCATCGGCTTCGATTTGCCTCTTGGTTGCGTCGGTCCATTTGTTGAAATCTAAAGGCTCCCCTTGATCATTGGTGGGTAGAGCAAAGCCGATTTGGATTATTATCCAAGTCTTGACGTGTGTTTTCAAGAAACACTCCATCCGATCTCTCCAATAACGAAAATCATTTTCATTAAAGAATGGAGGTCGGGTGGTACTATACCTCTCAATGTGGGGTCATTAATTATCTTGCAAAACACGAATAAAAACCAAAAGGAATTCCAAGACTTGGTCTTGGATTAGTAATTCAGGAAATAATAAGGAATAAACGAGAGATAAAAGGCTAAACAAAAAAAACTACACACTTACGACCTTCGATGTCCCCAAAAGGGTATTAAACATTGGTTTTTGGGGATGAAAACAGATAGTTATGAGGGTAAACCCTCATAATAAGTGTAGATCTATAAGAGAGCTTCGATTTGGTGGGTAGCACGTTTTGTGGGTCCACTTATATGAAAAGTTATGCCCGTTTTACCGTCGGCTACTCCAAAAGCGAATAGTTCGATAGATACTTGCAAATTCACAACCAAAAAAGGGTACAAAGACTTCATCTTGGATTAGTAGTGCGGGAGAAATAATAGGAATAATTCACGAATCGAAAAATATGAAGAGAAAGCCAAAAAATGCTAGATTGGTGGTTACACCAAATTTTAGTGCCCTCGATCTGATACCAATTGTTGGATCGTAAAAGCATCACTAGAGGGGGAGGGGGTGAATAGCGAGCGTAAAACTTTTTAACTTTTCGTTCATTCAATTAAAATTATGAGTAATGCAGCGGAAAAATAAATAAGACAAATTTATTTTTTACTTGGTTCACAACCCAGCGATTGCTACTCTAAGGCCCCATGATCCTTGACCGCGTACGAAGGGGCAATCTACTATAGAGTCTCCTCCTCATTGGAGGTAGGAGACAATGATCACAAAAATGAAAGCTTGAGGATGAGGCAACAAACCTACCTCACCTCATTACGATTAAAATCACGAATACAGTAAATAAAATAACCTAGCTACTGCTGACGAAGAAGTTGTAAGCTTGGCGTTGCGTCGGCATTACGACGTTAGAGCTTTGGCGTTGCGGGAGCACTTTGAGAGCAAGACGTATGATCTTTGGGTTCGGGTCCTCTCCTCCATTTATAGACTTGTGCCTTAGAATAAGTCTAGATTCAGATCCTCAACTTGTGGAACTTATCATGAGGTGTGCCTTGGAATAAGTCTAGATTCAGATCCTCAACTTGTGGAACTTATCATGAGGTGTGCCTTGGAATAAGTCTAGATTCAGATCCTCAACTTGTGGAACTTATCACGAGGTGACACCTTATCTTATCGCGAAGTGGCGATATCAAACATTATCCTTTTTGACCTTGTCTATTTGGCTGATTCGTCGCCATCAATCGACTGATGCCCTTCATCAGTCGACTAATGTGCATCAGTCGATTGCTAATAGCCAGCAGTCGACTGCCAGCTTGGTCACTCCCCTGCAAATAAGAGTTAGCATGGAAAATGGAAAATGAGACGTTTTTTTACTGTCCGATCTCGACCTAGACCTTCCACTGGAAGTCTTAGTCGGATTGCCACCTAGGGTCATCCCTGTACAGAGGACATGATCTTACCATCTCTCTTCGCACTTGTACTTACCTTAGGTCCTTTATGACCTGTCGCTTTACTTCCGGTCTTCACTTGGGTTCTTCGACTCCTATGAAGTTCTCCCGGTGTTTCCCGACCACCATGGTTTCCTGACTCAGGATTCTCCTGGTGTCGTTGACCTTCAACTTAGCTTAACCATTTTCTACACACTTAATTCAGCTCATGAGATAACAATATGACCTTAATTTTGGATCTTTGCCATAATCAAAATCTAGGTTTGATTATCTAGTGCCTACTGCACCAACACTGCTGAGATTCACCTGGACTTACAAGAGTTGTATGGTACACAAACTCATTTAATCAGACACGTTACTATCAAGGAGCTCATGACGGCTCGTATGCGAGATGGGGCTTCGATTAATAAGCATAGGGTCAAGATGATTGGGCTTGTTGAAAAGTTAGTGAATCTTGATTTGGTAATACCACATGAGTTATCGACGGACATCATTTTGTTGTCACTCTCCTCCTCGTTTGATAATTTTGTGGTGAACTTTAATATGAACAAGCTGGAGGCTACCCTTGAAGAGCTAGTCAACATGCTTGCAAATTATGAAGAAACTATTAAAAAGGAAAAATATATTTTCCTTGTGTGTTCATCTTTTGGATTCAAAAAAGGATCTAAGAAAAAAGGAAAGAAACATTCTACCCCTGTAAAGAAGAACAAAGCTAATAAAAAGCCAAAGTCCACAAATCTTGATTTATCAAAATAGGTTTATTTCCATTGCAACAAGCCTGGACATTGGAGGTGTAATTGCAAGGAGTATCTTGCTCAGAAGCGTTCTGACATAGATGATGGCAAGAAGTAAAAGACTTCGAGAGGGTGAGACCTCCTTGAGACTTATGGAGCACGAGTTGCTGCGAAAGCCATTGGAGATGTTATTTTGATTTTGAGCAATAATTTTAAGTTATATTTAAGAGATATTTTATTTGTTCTGGACTTAGTTAAAAATATTATTTTTATTTCTATGTTTGATAGAAGTGGATATTCTTGTTTATTTGCAAAATGTGTTTGTAATATTTATAAGAATGAATGTTTGATTGAGACTAGTGAATTAGAAAATGATCTCTAAAACTTAAAATTAAAAGATATTCTATTAAACAATATCCAAACTTAATCAACAACAAATAAAAGAAAAGAAGATAGTTCAAATCAAGTATACATATGACATGCTAGACTGGGTCATATTTCCCAATGAAGGATGATCAAGTTAGTAGGTGAAGGATTGTTTGATTTGTTGGACATAAATTTCCTACCAACTTGTGAATCCTGTCTGAAAGGAAAAATGACTAAGACCCTTTTTAATCAATAAGTGGAATGTGTGCATGATATGTTGGATTTGATCCATATTGATGTGTGTGACCTGCTAAATGTTAGCAACAAACATGGCCATCACTACTTGTTATTTTTACCGATGATTATTCATAGTTTGGTACATATATTTAATGAAATAAAATTCTGAATCTTTTGAAAAGTTCAAAGAATTCAAACATGAAGTAGAAAATAAACAAGGAAAAAGTATTAAGAAATTTCGATCCAATCGAGGTTGAGAATACTTGAGTACTGAGTTTAAGGACTATCTACAAGAGAAGGAGATTCTCTCACAATGGACTCCTCCTACCACACCACTATTTAATGATGTGGCAGATTGTTGTAATTGAATGATGATGGACACGGTTCAATTTATAATGGGATTCATTAACTTACCGCCATCATTTTGGGGCTATGCACTCGAAACTGCAGCAATATTATTGAATAAAGTGCATACGAAAGCAGTAGAAAAGACACCATATGAAATATGGATGGAAAAACCTCCCAAGTATTCATATTTGAGAATATGGGGATGTTTTGCTTATGTGAAGCAAGAAGTGAGAGACAAACTGGATAGTACATCCACTTTGTGCTATTTTATGGGATATATAAAGAATTCTATTGGATATTATTTCTATAATCCCAAGAAAATAGAAGTATTTATTTCAAGGAATGCTACCTTCTTGGAGAAGTAGTTTCTATTAGATAGAAAAAGTGGGATGATAGAACTCAAAGAGGTTCAAGATAATTCAACAACTGAAATAATAGAACCCACACCTCAACAACCAATAGAACAAGTACACACACTAAGGAGATCCGATAGGGTCTCAAGACCACTGTAAGGTATATGCTACTCTTTGAAGGAAATCGAATGAACTTGACCATGGATGTGATCCAAGGTCCTTTAAGGAGGTGATATTTGATATCAACTCAACACAATGGCTAGAGGTTATGAAATCGGAAATGGACTGTACCCAAACTAAATTTGATTATTAGTGGATCCATTTGAAGGAATAATTCCTATTGGATGTAGATGGATCCACAAGAGGAACTTTTGAGTTGATGGAAGGGTACTAATCTTTGAATCTAGATTGGCAAAAAGATATAATAAAAGACAAGGAAATGACTATGATGAAACTTTTTCACCATTCACAATGCTTAAGTCCATTATGATACTATTTGCCATAGTTGCATGGTATGACTATAAGATATGACAGAAGAATGTGAAGATGACATTCTTTAATGGTGATATTAAGGAAGAGATTTGCATGTCCCTATTAGTTATAATGAGAGGTGTCCTAAGACAATCGCCTAATGGTTGTACCATTTATTTAATAAATAAAAATTCACTATTTGAGTGTACATATTTTCATGTATTTGATTGGATCTTAACCTCATTTACTAAATGTCCTCAATACTATTCACAGCATGAGAGAATTTGTGATTGGATCATAACTAGTGAGCATCTCTACATGTGTAATTGTGATGTATTGGAATTATCTCATGATGAATTGATGCATTTGGGCGCCATCAATTCTGTTGAGACTAGCACGAGTTATACTCTTTGGTTTATCCAAACAGTTGTTTCTCACTAGTTGGAGACATTGGGATGTCCGGAGTTAACCGTGGATGCTAGTTATGGTAACTAGTTCATTGGAGTGACTAGTTGTAAGACTTCATATGGTTCTCTACATATACAGATATGTCAATGAAGTTCTTACTGCAACTTAAGTGCGACGTTCCTTCGACTTGCGGTGTTCAAGTAATCTTGGTCATGGAGACTTATGCTTTAACATCTTAAGCTAGCATCTCCGAGGAGATGTGGACTCAGGATAATTGGATATAAGTCGAAGTGTCCGAAGGTGTTTGAATAGCCTACAAAGGATTCACCACTCCTTGCGAGGAGATGTATACCCTATGGCCACTCATTGGATTGTTACTAAAGTCTTTGGCCAAAGTATTACATGTTTAGAGTATGGTACTCTTGGATATGTGTGTAGTAATTAGAATCCGTAGGACGAGGAAGTGATACTTGGACTAGGTGTGACATAGTCAGCCTAGTGGGGATTGACACAATATCCCATATCTTGAACCAAGTGGGTATATAAGATGAGTGAATGGAATAGGGCATGATTCACTATAGTTGCTGAAAGGTTTCAGAAGTTGTTATGGGGTCAATCGTTGATTTTTTGGCTAATTGGAGATCATGATGTACTACTAGGTGTCACTCATGATCGTTTTATAATTAATGGTTAATTATAGATGACCAACATAAATTGGGAACCTATTTGGTCACACACACTATGAGTGTTATCCAAAGAATTTAAAACGAACTTGAGAATGAGATTCTCAGATCGAGTGAGACTTGGTTTGGTTGGACCAAACAAGGAGCGAACATGAAATTGTTTCAGTCGCATCGGAAGTATGAATGGGCCGAGTCTTTTGAAGACATGATGGATGAACCAAATTAGTTTGGTTCTAATCCAATGGTGGAAAATAAACCAAAGGGGGTTGGTTTGTTTTAAATGAATGAACCAAAATTGGTTTGCATTATTTTAACTTAAAATAAACCAATATGGTTTAGTTTATTTTAACTTAAATTAATGGAGCGAGTTAATTGGTTTTGGTTGTGAACCAATAACCGTTGAGAGAGGGTTTCTTGATAGTCAAGAAACATACTCTTTATAAATAAAAGGGTTGAGATAAATTTCATGAACGAGTTAAGGTTTGTGAAACCCTAGCCGCTTTCTCTTCTCTTCTTCTTGCATGTGCGCCGCCCACCCTTGGTGTTGCCACCGCCCAAGCTTGGCCACCCCTCCTCTTCTAGCCGCTGGTCAACCACCAATCGCCGACCATCCTCCGACCATCCCAATCATCGACCCTTGCAATGCCCATACAAAGCTACCACAACTTGTTTGGCCGACAACTCCTCCACTGCTCACCTCCTTTTGGACAACCTTTTGTCCATTGTGAGGAGAGCTCATTTGGCCGGAGTTTAGAACTCCGACAATGACCTCTTTACTAGGGATTTGATCTCCGACAATCCTCTTTGGTGGAGGACAAAGGGTTTTGTCAATTGTTGACAAAACTACTACCGAGGAAATAAGTTTGTGGAACTTGTTTTGTGATCATTTCTCGGATCACAACATCTTCGACGCGAGACTAGTAAGGCGGGGTTCGTATCTTAGTGAAGTTATCCCGATGATACTCGACGTAGACTCGGATAGAGGCGAAACTTGCGAGGGTCGCTAAGGTTGATGTTATTTCCGCTACATGTAATTTGTCAGGTATACTTAGTATAAATTTCCATTATTGCAAAATTTTAAATGTTCGATTATGTCTACACTGTTGTATCCTGCATACGTGTGGTGTGTGTAATGTAATAAAATAGTTTATTACCATTTTTATTTGCTTTCGATGTGCATGTTTACGAAACATGTGTGAACACACACCACCGTCGGTGCCCCGGAAATCCAATAGTGGTATCAAAGCCAGGTTGTGTTCCCACATAATCGTAAAATTGTTTTGCGATAAATGTTTTGTCATAATTGTAATTTTGGAAATTCTCTACTTTTGGAATGTTTAGGAAAAATTATGGAAATTTGAATTAGTTAAGAAATTCAAATTAGGAATTTCCTAATGTGATTAGGAAACTAGAATTTAGGATTTTTTTTTTCTAAATTAAATTTGAATTTTCTTGATTAATATTTTTCATAAATAAAATATGTGATTAGATTTGAAAATTTGTTTCTTAATTTAACCAATGAGATTTGATTTGAGAAATCAAATCACAAATATATTTTATTTTCAAAATTAATTATGACAATTTTGAAATTACTTGAATATGTCATAATTATATGACATATGCATTAGATGTATATCATTATGTCATGCGTGTCGTGACATGTAGATGTGTTAGTTGCACATATGTATGTCATGCGTGTCATGTCATATAGATAATAGTTATTTGCATTGTAAGGAGGATGAGACCTCAAAACCCTTACATAATATTAAAGTCTATATCTTTCATTAATGTGGTTAGAATTGGAGTTCCGTTTCTTGTTTGGGTTGTTAGACTCTCTCCAAGTCCGGTTTAAACCTGAACATGTTCAAACCATTGAAATAGTTTAATACTAATATGGTAAGAGTCAGAGGTCAATCTATAGTTTGGGTTGTTGGACTCTCTCCAAGCCTGGCTAAACAATTGAATGCGCTTTAACAATAATAAAACTATTTCTTGATTAATTGGTCGGCTTTAACTTAGAGCATCAGCTTGTTGGACTCTCTCCAAGTCGATGTGAAGAGAGGTAAAGTTGGGTGCTATTGACAGGCGAAAAGTCTGACAATTTAGTTATCAAACCCTTCTCTATGCCAAAGTAACACAGGGAATGACCCGGATCGTCTCCCACAGAAGGTAATAGTGTAAATCAATGCTAGAGTTAAGATTTTTCTTAATAAGATGAGGTTTGGCTTTGAAGATTATGCAACAACACTAATAACAAGAATTAAAGAGATAAACCATAACGATGAAGATAAATTCTGCACTCAACAATTGAAAACTGAAAGTAAATAGAACAAATTATTCTAACAGCAATTTCATCGAACACTATGAATGAAGTTAAATGGACACTACACAATTAACAATTCATGAAATGCAAATAGGAGAAATTGACAACTATTAATTAAATGTACAAAACAGTGAATAAACAGTGACAACTATTAAATGCAAGGATGATGCGGATGCTACAACTTTCAAATCTAGAAATCAGTGATGTCTTCTTGTTCTCGTGAATCCGGGGAAGCTAGAAGACGATCGTCGAAGAGGACTCCTCCGTCAATCCACAGAAGGAGGGACAAATGACTGTGGGTGGAAAATTCGCCGACGGCTTCAGTTCGAATGGCCTCTTTGTCGGTTCAGATGAAGAGGGTGGCTGTGGAAGGCTATGGAAGCGTGCGCGTGGCTCTCAAATGGAAGATGACCGGCGATCCAAGCTCCCGTTCCTCCACTCGCGCGAGAAGAAGTGAATCCGTCGGCGTCGCGCGATAGAAGGGAACCCAACTCTGTCCGTCTCTGTCCACTGGTGCGAGTGAAAGAAATGCCGCCGGCGGTCTTCGTGCGCTGGGGAGAAGATGGCGGCGATCCACACCGGCTGCATGTGAGAATCAGGAGAGCAAGTTGTGTCGCGCGATACTCCAGATTGGGGAAAATGTTGATTTTTAACCCTCTTTTTCCTTATCCATCCGATTGAAACTGATCCAATCATAGCCATTCATTTATACCTAGGGTTTAATGAGTACAATTAATCTCTCCCTAAGTAGGCTGATCAAGCAAATCCAATGGTTGCGATTGATTTGATCCGGATCGACGGCTGCGATCGCTTTAAATAGGCCCTCTTTCCATGTTTCCTACAAAATCACATACAACTCGTGAAAAATACTGAAATATAGGAATTAACGCAATCAATCACAAATAGACCCAATATGCAAAAACATATTGAATAGTAATAATTACTCCATCAAAGGGCCTAAAATGTCGAATCCATAAGTAAAAATAGCGAAATAAAAATTAAGCTATCAAATTCCCCCACACTTATTCTTGCACGTCTCGAGCTAGTATGAAAAACAACGAATAATCAAATCCATTTTCCACAAGCAATTCCTCCTTATATCATGAAAATCGAAAAAGGTAGTTACTTAGGGTTGTCCATCCACAAAAATCACAACATTCATGCACTGAGTTCTTGCATTAGTTAACACGTATGATGTCTTCAATAAATCTTAAATAGACTAAGAATGATAAACCTTACCGAATCAGTAAAGGTGGCTCTCATTCTCATAAACATTGCAAAGGTAGAGCTCACTCAAAGCTACTCAGGATGTTACACTACTATATGCTTGCTTATTTCCTACTCTCCACCACTTCAACCAAATGACTGCATGATTTAGAAGGACTTCAAGAATTGCAATAAAGAACAAGCACAGGATATAAGAATGGCACCAAATATAGGAGTAGAAAGCAATAAAGACAAGAGACAATTGAAATTCTATCATGTTGTATTCAATGAAACAATGCCCATGCATGTTTCCTTCCATTCTCAAAACTAACATCCTGTATCGCTCTCCACATTCATGTACGTCCACAAAAAACATAAACTTGTACATCTCATGCAAGAAATAAATGAAACTCATCAACAAGAATCATTCTCCATTCAAGAAAATAGCACGTCATCTAAAAATATCCACTTTTTTTTTTCAAGTCAGTAGTTTTTTTTTTCTTTTTCTTTTTATTATAGACCCTCTATCATCAAGAATTTTTTTTCTTTCTATTTGAATCAAATTTTTTTTCTTGACGTGCTCTTTTCTTAATAGCCTGTCAATTCAAATACATACTCATAGTCAAATAAAACTTGGCCCAACCATTGTGATAAAGCATTGTTCACTCATGCACCATTTAAATCTATCCTTTCTACAATAAATCCTCAACTATTACTCTCCTAGTCATTTCCTCCCCCACACTTAAATTTTACTGTATCTGTCAATAGATACAACATGATATGGTTCAAATGTCTCACAACAAAAAGAATAACAAGACATGTCATAGAAGAAGGAGAAATAAAAAAGGACAAGCAATGCCTATCTACATGGAAGAGTATATTCATTAAGAGCACATGTATCAACAAGAGTATCAATGCGGACTAACAAGGTGACCTTCATCATAATTATGCAATATATGGTAATGTGGTCTCAATAAGGAGCAAAGCAAGTTCTAAAGTGTTAACAAGCATGAGTGCTACCCACATACAAGAATAATGATCATGAAGGCTCAAATCCTCACTAGGTGTACGGAATGATCAATCCTGGTCTATCAAAATAAAATTCAACACCACACAAGTAACCAAATGCAATCAACACAATCAATCATGTCCAATCGATCTCCAGATTTTACAACCAAACTTAACTAGCTTTTACAACATCAGAGTCTCAGAGAAGAATGCTTACGAAATCAACTCGATATCCGATAAAACCCAAAAATCGATTATTCACAACTCATGAAAGAAACAAAACTGCAGAATAGACTATGAAAGGAAAGTGCGTATGTACAAAAAAAAGAAGTGAAAAGGAACAAACTCCCCTCAAATCGGGTAAATGTCAATCAACCAGGGAAGGACAATCTTGTTGAAATTTCTGACGAATCGTCTGTAGAATCCTGCATGTCCAAGAAAAAAGTGCACTTCCTGCACGCATGCGAGGTAAGATAACAAAGAAATAGTATCTATTTTTGCAGGATCTACCTCATTACCCTTCCTAGAGACTATATGACCTAAAACTATGCCATGTGTAACCATGAAATGACATTTTTCATAATTCAATACCAGGTCAGTCTCTATGCATCTATGTAAGTCTCGTGACAAACTATCCAAATAGGTATCAAATGAGGTGTCATATACAGTAAAATCATCCATGAATACTTCCATACAATGTTCTAATAGATCAGAAAAGATGCTTACCATACACTGTTAGAAGGTACCTGGAGCATTGCAGAGCCCAAATGGCATGCGTCGGTATGTGAAAGTTCCGAATGGGCATGTAAAGGTAGTCTTTTCCTGATCCTCCAAGAAAATCTGGTGCATACACAGAGTAGGGCTAATACCAAGTATATCATCAATCGTCCACCTGATAGCTTTCTGATGTTGCCTAAGAAGATCTAGTAGACACTGCTCCTGCTCTGGCTCAAGATCACTAGTAATAATGACCGGTCTTTGCTCGTATTCACCCAAGTAGGCATACTTAAGGTGCTCAGGCAATACTTTCAATTCCATTTCTGATGGTTGAACAGTCCTTGGAAGCGATTTTTCAGAATCTGCTTCCTCTGTAGATACCTCTGATTCCTTGGCAAAAATAGCCTCACAGAGTAAATCTAAGCCACCAACATCATCCTCTACATCACCTGCATCGCAACCAATGTCTCCCAATGAAATATCTGCACTGTTAAACTTGCTCACCCAATCTGTGTCAAAATGCTCAGCCTCTTCGTAATCTAACTCATCCAGCATGTCAATGCTCAAAAGTGAATGATCCTCAGTAGGATATCTCATCGCATCTGGAATACAGAACTAAACAACTGTGTCGCCAAACTCCATGGTAAGCGTTCCAGCGTGTACATTGCTTTTTGTTCTTGCTGTCTTTAGGAATGGTCATCCAAGAATCAGTGGAGGTTGGCCTGAAGCTGTATCTCCCTCCATATTCAAAATATAAAAATCCGTTGGAAAAATTAACTCTTTTACCTTGACTAATACATCTTCTATCACTCCTGCTGGATGTGAGAAACTATAGTTAGCCAACTGTATAACAACTCCAGTAGACTGAAGTGGTCCAATACTGAGCGCCTGAAAAATAGACTTAGGCATAACATTAATAGAAGCTCCTAGGTCTAGCATAGCATCTCCAAAAGTGTTGTCTCCAATCACACATGGCACGGTAAATACTCTAGGATCCTTGCACTTCTGAGGCATCTGCTGAATCATCCTTGATACATTTTTCCCCATGCTGACCAACTCATTCCCCTTAAGCTTCCTCTTATAAATGCACAAATCCTTCAGAAACTTGGCATACTTTGGAATGTGCTTGATGACTCTCAATAATGGAATGTTCACATCCACTTTACTAAATGTATCTATAAGCTCCTGAAGTTCCTCTGCCTTTTCTGCATCAGGGTTTCTTCTTGAAGGTACTGGCCTCTGCGGAAAGGGTAAAGACACTGAGGCATCCGATATGGTCCGTGAAGCATCTCTCTGCTCCTCACATACCAAATCTGGAACTGGCTCTGGTGTAGATGCTGCTGAGTCAGAAGTAGTCTTACCACTACGCAATGTGATGACACTGACATTACCTCTGGGGTTCAGAATGGTTTGCGAAGGTAACTGACTGGACCCCTATGACTGAGACTGCGTAATGCTGGATGCTATATGACTAAACTGTCTCTCCAGATTCTGCATGGATGCATCCGTCCTCTGTTGTTGCTGCATCTGCTATTGCATATGTTGTTGCATCTATTGCATCTGCTACTGCATTTGCTGCTGCATCTGTTGAACAAGCTCCTCCAACTTTTGCACCGAAGACTCTGGTTTGGTAGGTTAAGACTGCTGTAATTTAACTGGAGTTGCATTCTGATGAACAACCCACAGTCTCTGAAAAGCTGGAGGTGGCTAATAGATCTGCTATTGCTGCACATTCCCATACCTCAAATTTGGGTATCTCTCCATCCTGGGTTGTACGTGGGAGCCATGGGATCATGCTCAGATCCAGTTCGCATCGATAAAATTGAGACCTCGGTTGAAAAACATTCGCTGCAGCTGCCTGATCTGTAAAGTTAGAACTCCCTTCTTGTTGTAACATGGGGAAAACATCGATCAAATGAGTGGAACTAGAACAAATCCCATAGGTGCTCACCGGCTTAATAGACTGCATTAATGGTTGTTGAGCCTACTTCAGAGCTATCTGTCTAACCATAGAAGTTAGCTCTTGCAATTCAGTCGTAAGCTTCTGGTTCTCTGCTCTAGGAACTAGAATCTCATTCACCCTTTTTGCATTGGCTGCCATAATTGAGATGAGCTCCCTTGCTTCTGTAGGTGTCTTGTTTACCAGTGCTCCCCCACTAGCTGCGTCAATCATACATCGATCCATAGGAAGTAGTCCCTCGTAGAATGACTGAATGAGTATCTGTTCACTGAGCTGGTGATGAGGACAACTGATACATAACTTTTCAAAACACCCCCAATACTCATGCAATGTCTCCCCTATCAATTGTTGAATTGTACAGATACTTCTTCTGATAGTCGCAGATCGTGAAGATGGAAATTTTTTTTCTAGAAATGATCTCTTCATCTCAGCCCAACATGTGATAGATCCGGGTGGTAAAGCATAAAGCCATTCCTTTGCACCTCCCGCTAATGAAAATGGAAAAGCCCTCAAGCTAATGTCCTCCTCACTGATGCCATGCGGTTTCATGGTGGAACAAACTACATAGAACTCCTGTAAGTGTCGGGTAGGGTCTTCTCTAGCTGATCCATTGAATTTGGGCAGTAGATGAATGATCCCAGATCGCAGCTAAAAATCTACATCAAGTTCTGGATACTAAATGCACAATGAATGGTAAGAAACATTTGGCGCAGCGAGCTCCCTAAGTGTTCAATTGTTTGTCATATCCGATTCAAGTCCCACGAGATTAGCACTCTGTGCTTCTTTGTAGTACGTGAAAGGTCCGATAAATTTCTGGATCAAGATCAAGTTAATCCCCGCTGGATGATCTTGTCATGCACTGTACAAAAGTAAAAGATTAGAAAGCTCAAACAAGCAAGAATATCTAAAAGAAATTATTGCAACTCTAACAACTAACTAACACCGCTAACAACTTCCCCGGCAACGACGCCAAAAATTGATAGGCGAAAAGCCTGACAATTTAGTTACCAAACCCTTCTCTATACCAAAGTAACACAGGGAACGACCTGGATCGTCTCCCACAGAAGGTAACAGTGTAAATTGTTAGTGAAAGCCCTATAATGTGATGATTGTTGTATGGACTTTATTGTATCATATTCCTATTTATAAAGACATGGTTATTATATTTACTTGTATTGGTGCCAAAGAACTAAGTATAATAACATCCTTGAGTAGATATAGAGATTGGTTGAATCGATAATGAGATGATATAGAGAATACTACTCTTAATCATTCCTAGTTAAGTATTAACATTCAGGGACAATGTTAATGCGTAGAGACTAGCATGTAGGTCAACTCGATGACTTAATCTAATAAGTCATGGATATGAGATATCAAGTTGACACATGGGTATGCATTGAAGAATGTATACTGAATGGCCCGCTATAAGAAAGTATCATGGATCATTATATGAGTGTCATATAATTTCTCATGTGACTATTAGTATGACTATTAGTCCTTGAACCTGAAGTCACAATGGTTTCCTACATAAAGAGTTGCATACTTTGGCTTCGTCAAACGTCACCCGTAAATGGGTGGACTATAAAGGCTATTATTGGGTATATAACAAATTATGCGGAGGGATGTAAGTGATGTAGATGAGATCTATCCCTCCTATATAATGGGAGTGACATCGTTATTCTTGATAGAGTGAGACCACGAAGTGCATGGCTATGCAAAAATGAGTCAATATGAGATATTGAGCTCATTTGATTAGAGTGAGTCTACTTGGAGTTCAAGACATAGATTGTATCGAGGATGACACGGTCTATGCCTCAATTGGTCAATCTAGATATCATGGATAGAGGGACATTGTCACATATTGTGAGAGTCATAATTAGTAGTCACAAAGGTGATATTGGATCTCAACATTCTTGTAACTTGGGTAGCAATGATGTGTTGCTAGATACTGCTCATTGCTTATGTTCCTAAATCAGTTTAGGAGCATTACCAACGTTACAAGAACCTATAGGGTCACACACAAAGGGCAATTAGATGGAGATTGGGTTCATATGATGAACCATGAGGATTAGGTTCTTGGGATGAACCAAATTGGATTAAGAGCAATCCAAATTAGACTAATTGAGTTAGACTCAATTAGATTCAAGTGTTGAATGAGCCTAATTTAGATTTGATTCATTGAGTCAATTTAAAATAATGAATAGAGATTCATTAAATCAAATTGGCTTGAATCAAGTGGTTGAATTTGATCAACAATAGGAGATAATAGGTTAAGTTTGACTTGACTTGAGAGGGAAGATGAATGATTAATTTTGACTTGACCAATTGCCATGTCATGGTGACTTGGCATGGGGGTCGGCCAATGATGATGTTCCAAATCATCATTGACACATCACGGGGTGCCACCTCATGAGGGAGACCAAGAGCCATTGGCTCTTGGTGTTACATGCATGCATGTAACCTCCTCTCCATTAAGTGGTCGACTACTCTTGATGTAGGTTATGAGTGGGAAGTTAATTGGTGTAACTTCATCATCTTCTTCCTTGGTTCTTTCCTCAAGCTCTCTCCCTTCTCTTCCTCATCTTGCCGTGGACTTCAAGGAGTGCTAGCACACTCTTAGTTGTCTTTTCTCCGCCTATTGTTCGTGTGGATACCAATAGAGGAGTGTACACTTGACACTCTCGAGTTCCGACAATTCGTTTGGACGAGCGGGATAAGCGAAGGGCGTCGCTTCAAGGGTAAACTCATTATATAGATCTATGGTAGATCTAGGTTTTCACAACACATACATGTAGTTTTTTTTTATATATTCGCACGGATCCGTGGCCGGGCTTCCGAGGTTTCCGCAACGTAAAAAGCAGTTTTTGTGGCTCGGAAAGTTCAACAGTGGTATCAGAGCCACGTGCAAAGTATGTATGTGTTTTAATTTTGTAGTTTTTGTATTAGATATAAAAATTACAGATCTGTAAGTTTTTGTAAATTTCCTATTTTTATAGATTTTTTGGGTATTTTTCTCGAAGAGTCGAAGCAACAAGTGTTGGGACACTTGTAGGCTTCAACCACCGAGAAAAACTCTCCGGAACGGCGAATTCTCGCTTTAGGTTTTTGGGACAGCGACTTAAGTCGCTGTAAGATCAAGATGGGACACTTGCAAAGTTCATTTTGCAAGTAGGGCTGCTGCCCCTAACCTCGAAAGAGGCATTGTTCCGCGATCGCGCCCGGAAATCACTTAGTGGGACTGTTACGGAGAGGTGACTCATAAAAATTAAAAATAAATAGGAAAAATTATAGAAATTTTTTGTAAAATACATAATTTAGAATTATGTATAATTCTGTGATGGTCATGGCCCAATAAGCCCAATATGATTAGATAAATGTGTTGTAATTCATAATACGGCCTGCGCGTCGTTTTTGTGGTTGTGCATGTTGTATAGGGTATGCGACCTACGCGTCGTGCCTCTTCTTTTAAAATTCCAGTTGTAAATAGTTTTAAACTTGAATGTAACTCAAGTTTCATGTTTGTAATGTACAAAATGGAGCGGTGGAAGGTCCACTAGTAGACGGAGTTACGAGGAGGTTTAATACACATGACGGTCAAAGGAGGCGCTTGGAGAAGCCGCTAACCCTAGGTTGACCGTCTGATCTTCTCATTGGCTTGAGAAGATCGTAGTAGGGCCATGACCACATCACAATTAATTTATATATATATATATATATATGTTTATATATATATTTGTTTTTCTTGTATGAATGTGATGCATGCT
Organism: Wurfbainia villosa; assembly: GCA_025175895.1. Lineage (NCBI taxonomy): Eukaryota > Viridiplantae > Streptophyta > Magnoliopsida > Zingiberales > Zingiberaceae > Wurfbainia > Wurfbainia villosa. The sequence goes on from CM045988.1 coordinate 78,292,178, forward strand.
AGTAAATTTTGTTTGTATGTATATGATGCATGCTAGGATATTTTACTTGTATGTATATGATGCATGCTAGTATAATGCTTGTATGTATGTGATGCATGCTAGTATAGGATAATAAAGGCCTTGATGCATATATGATACACATTCATGATTAGATTAGATCTTAATCGAATCAACTCGAAAAATGCCTACCAAGTCTTGATATCCATCACTACCTCGATCATTTGTAGTTGTTGAATCTGCCAAAGCAGAGCAATGCATATTATCTTGGTAGGGTGCAGAGGGAAAATCTTGGTCCCGCCTATCACGGCTTGGGTTAGAGTAAGCTCAATTAGATTGAGTAAAACTAGTTAACTCAATTGGATTGAGTAGAACTATAGGCATATTCCAACCGTTGGAAATATAGGATAAGATTGCATTTACACTAAATCTTGGGCGATTTAGCCAAAGCTAACTCAAGGTCTTTTGTAAATGTGGGTCTTGATCCTATAAAAAAGAGTTGCATAGAGATGTAATCGGTAATGTGTCACCCACCGATCGTACTAAGTCTTGGGCGATTTAGCCAAAGCTAACTCAAAGCTTAGTATGATGTGGATCTTGTCCCACAGGAATTATAGCATGTTTGTATGAATCTAGTAATGTGGTTTGACCACATCCATAACTCGATTCTACAAAAGTCCTATAATTCAGTGGGAGCATCATTTGATTAAAGGCCTAATTAAATGATAAAAGGAATATGATATTAATTTTTTGCATTATGTATGTTGTAGATTACTATGTCGACAAACACGAACACTCTCTCCTCGCTCTATCTCGAGAAAAGGATAAGCTCAATGGAGCAAATTTCGGATCGCGTAAAAACATGAGAATCGTTCTCACCCAAGAAAGGAAATTGTACGTCCTGGAGCAACCCATTCTGGAGGCACCTCTTGCCACTGCCTCGTAAATTGACAAAGATGCTTACAAGAAGCATCAAGATGATGCATTAGATGTGTCATGTCTCATGCTTGCGACCATGAACTCTGAGCTTCAGAAGCAACACGAGATCATGAATGCTTATGATATGGTTGAACATCTTCGTCAACTATATCAAGGACAAGTAAGGCACGAGAGATATAAAGTCTCTAAGGCATTGTTTCAGTCCAAGATGCAAGATGGGACTCCCATAGGTCCATATGTACTCAAGATGATTGGGTACGTAGAAAACCTACATAGATTGGGATTCCCACTTGGCCAAGAGCTGGCCACTGACTTGATTTTGCAGTCTTTGCCACAAAGCTATAATCAATTTGTCATGAATTACAGCATGAATAAAATTGATAAGCCACTGCCTGAGATGCTCAGCATGTTGAGAACTGCTGAGCTCAACCTTAAGAAGGGAAATTCTGACTCCATTTTGATGGTGCAAAAGAAGAAAGGCAAGGGAAAGTCTAAAGGTAAGGGAAAGTCCCAAGCCAAGGGCAAAGACAAATAACTGAAACCCAAAGGAGGGGTGGCCAAAGAAGGGGCTTCCTTCCACTGCAAGGAAGCTGGACACTGGAAGCGTAACTGCAAAGCTTACTTGGAAGATCTTAAGAAGAAGAGAAGTGAGACTTCTACTTCAGATATAAATGTTATAGAAGTCAATCTATCTATTTCTTCATCATGGGTATTAGATACCGGATGTGCATCTCACATTTGTACCAATGTTCAGGCATTGAGAAATAACAGGGCATTGACAAAGGGCGAGGTGGACCTATGAGTAGGCAATGGAGCAAGAGTTGCTGCTGTTACTGTAAGAACTTATGATCTATCTCTGCCCACTGGGCTTGTACTAGAACTAGATGAATGTTGTTATGTGCCTGCTTTAACTAAGAACATAATTTCAGTTTCTTGTTTGGACAAGAAAGGATTTACATTTATAATAAAGAACAAATGTTGTTCAATTTATTTAAATGATATATTCTATTGTAGTGCACCTCTAATGAACGGACTCTACTTTCTAGACTTAGAGAGCCCCATCTATAACATAAGTACTAAAAGGTTCAAGTCAAATGAGTTGAACCAAACCTATCTCTGGCATTGTCTCTTAGGTCACATAAATGAGAGTCGCTTATCTCATCTCCATAAGGATGGGCTGCTAGACTCATTTGATTTTGAATCATATGAGACATGTGAGTCTTGCCTTTTAGGCAAGATGACCAAGACTCTCTTTAGTGGACAAAGCGAAAGAGCAACAGACTTGTTAGGACTTATACATAGTGATGTATGTGGCCCTTTCAATGTTGCTGCTAGAGGTGGTTACAGGTATTTCATTACATTTACTGATGACTTCAGTAGATATGGTTATGTGTATTTCATGACACATATATCAGAATCCTTTGAAAAGTTCAAAGAATTCAAGAATGAAGTGCAAAACCAGCTTGACAAGAGTATTAAGATACTTCGATCAGATCGAGGTGGTGAATACCTTAGCAATGAGCTTCGTGACTATCTTGCTAAGTGTGGGATTTTATCCTTACTCACTCCTCCTGGAACTGAAGGGTTTTACTTATCGAGTCCGTGAGGGGAAACTTCGCTTCCCACTTCACCTTGGTCGTTTGTTCATGGCAATCCCCTCGATGTCCCCGGATTAAAAAATTTAATCCTAGACAAAAAGAATTGCCCAAACAACCAAGTCATCGTCGTGCTATTCGTTTAGAGAGATCACTTGAACAAACTAGTTGTTCAAGCGACCATCCTCTATTCTACGAGTAGCTGCGGAATAGACGATGTCCGGATCGGTGGTTTTTGTGTTTATGTTAGGGATCCAAGTATTATTTAACAATATACAGATTTATATCATGCTCATAGTTGAAAAACAAAAACAAGCATGTAACAAAAAGAGAAAGAAGAATAGGTATACCTCTCGATCTTCTAATGTATGACCTTCCTCCTTTTGGACGCCGTGTGGGCGACGATCTACCAAAAGTCGAAGCACCTAGATCGCAAATCTTCCTTTCTTGCTCTTCCAAAGAAAAAGGAAGAATAGAAACAAGGTTCTTCTCCTCCCTAAAACCAACCAACAAGGAACAAAACAATTCCTTGCCGCCGGCCAACAATGAGGAGGAGAAGATGATGGTAAACAACCAAGACACCAAGGGAAGCCCTATATCTTGTTTCCACCACCTAAGGAGAAGGAGAAGAGAGGCTTGGCCATCGGCCAAAGGCTGGAAGAGGGCTGGAAAACAAGCTGGATACCGGGCACCTTGAAGGAAGAAGAAGAAAAGGAATTACCTTCCTTATTTGGTGCCGCCCAAGCCCAAACCCTAATTCCTAAGCCCTTGCCACCAACTCCAAAAACCCTAGCTCTCTTGATGATTTCTCCATGCCAACCCCATGCCCTCCTTTTATAGAGTTAGGGATAAGTCATGAATTAATCTCCTCCATTGGTTCTAGGGATTTAATCTCAACCGTCGGATCTAGAGATTTAATCTCAACCGTCGGATCTTAGAGATTTAATCTCTACCTATGGATATTAGAGTTTTGTTTCTATCCATTGGATCTAAGCTTCATGAGGTGTTAATAGGCTACATTAGGGACCATGAGGAGTTGGATCTTGGCCACCCATGGATCAAGCCCACATAAAGTCCAATCCACTAAAGGATCATCATTGATCTACCTCACCAACCCCCATATGATAATATGAGCTCCATATATTATTTGTACATTTTCTCCCCGTGTTTAAGATCTCGAATATCCGTCGATTAATTAATTTACTGATCATTAATTAATCAACATCTAACTCCATGAGTAGTACCACTCAACCTTTTCATCATGCCGGACCAAGTCCACCTGTAGGGTTTACATGATGAACCTTATGAGCTCCTCAAGGGGACATCATCATCCTAATATATAGGACACAGTTTCCTTCTATAATCAACGACACGCCATATAAATAATATCATCTCCCAACTTACCGAGCCTATCGATTTAATCTATAAATCTAGCCCATTGGTAAATCAAAGAGATGAATACTAAGTATATGTGCCCATTATTATATCGGGATTAAGAGCATGTACTAAATAATATCTGAGGTTCGATTCGATTATGTAGTTAGTAATAAATCGAATCACCTCTAAGTCGGTCCTGCTCAATACACACAAAGTGCACTAGTGTGATTCTATGGTCAAGACAAACCAATACCAAATCACACTACAACCATTTCGATGGTTTGTCCAAAGTCATCTCGGTTGTGAGCCTTTACTTATACTTTTCAAGGAGCCGATAACATGATCTCCCGTGTGACACCATACACCATGTTATCTACAATGTAAAGTATTAGACAATATTGCATAACCATAAAAATATGCAAACAATGATCATGTGATTCTTATTTCAAAATAAAGATGTTCATACAAAAGATAGACTTTTCAGTATACATCCCTACAATCTCCCACTTATACTAAAAGACTATGCTGTCCTCAAACTGCCATACATCTGATCCTCATTCTCTCCACATGCCTATCAAAAGCTCTCGCCGGAAGGGCCTTAGTGAAAGGATCTGCTAGGTTATCCTCTGATGCAATCTTGGCCACAACAACTTCTCCTCTCTTTACGATTTCTCGTATCAGGTGGTACTTGCGCTCTATGTGTTTACTAGCCTTATGGGTTCGTGGTTCCTTCGAGTTTGCAACTGCACCACTATTATCATAATAAATTGTGATAGTTCTGGGCAAACCAGGAATCACATTCAAGTCCATCAGGAAGTTCCTAAGCCACACAACTTCTTTGGCCGCCTCAGAGGCTGCCACATACTCAGCTTCCATGGTGGAATCTGCCACGAATTTCTTCTTGACACTCCTCCATACAATGGCTCCACCTCCCAAAGTAAACACAAAACCTGAGGTAGACTTACTGTTATCCCTATCAGATTGAAGTCGAACCGTAACCCACAGGAGTAATTGGTCCGCTCGTAAACCAGCATATAATCCCTAGTCCTTCTCAGGTACTTCAATATATGCTTTACCACACCCAATGTTCTGCCTCGATTACTCGATATCACGACCATGCCCACAAGAAAGTAGATATCTGGTCTCGTACATAGCATCACATACATGAGGCTTCCTACTGCCGAAGCATAAGGAACCGCCTTCATCTCCTCTATCTCCTCAGATGATCTAGGACACATCTCCTTAGATAAAGGAAATCCATGCCTGAAAGGTAGAAAACCCTTCTTGGAGTTCTGCATGCTAAAACGATCCAAAATTGTGTCTATGTATGAAGCTTGGGATAAGCACAACATCCTTTTCCTGTGATCCCTTATAACCTTGATCCCAAGGATGTGTCCCACCTCTCCCAAGTCCTTCATATCAAACTGTTTGGACAACCATACCCTTACGTCTGATAACACCTTGATATTGTTGCCAATCAACAAAATGTCATCTACGTATAGTACAAGAAATACCACTACGTTTCCGTCACATCTCTTGTATACACAAGACTCATCCGGACTTTGAATAAATCTATAAGACTGGATTACCTCATCAAAGCGGATGTTCCAAGACCTCGAAGCTTGCTTCAATCCATAAATGGACCGATTAAGCTTACACACAAGATGCTCTTTGCCTTTAGCAATGAATCCCTCTGGTTGCTTCATGTAGATGTTTTCCTCAAGACTTCCATTAAGGAAAGCTGTCTTGACATCCATCTGCCACACCTCATAATCCATATGAGCTGCTATGCATAAGAGAATCCGGATAGACTTAAGCATGGCTACCGGCGAAAAGGTCTCCTCATAATCGATACCCTCTTTCTGAGTATACCCCTTCGCAACAAGTCTCGCTTTGAAGGTCTCAACCTTCCCATCTATTCCTCTCTTTCTCTTGTAGATCCACTTGCATCCAATGGTTTTTACACCATCGGGTGGTTCTACTAGCTCCCAGACATGATTTGAATCCATAGATTCAATCTCAGCATTCATTGCACTTTGCCAAGATACTGCATCTTTATCTTGGATTGCCTCATCATATGTCCAGGGATCAGGTTCATGTTCGCCAGGGACCAAATCAGAAGATTCTCCCAAGAACATGAATCTAAACCCTCCCACTATCGAGTCCGTGAGGGGAAACTTCGCTTCCCACTTCACCTTGGTCGTTTGTTCATGGCGATCCCCTCGATGTGTCCGGATTAAAAAATTTAATCCAAGACAAAAAGGATTGCCCAAACAACCAAGTCATCGTCGTGCTATTCATTTAGAAAGGTCACTTGAACAAACTAGTTGTTCAAGCGACCATCCTCTATTCTACGAGTAGCCACGGAATAGACGATGTCCGGATCGCCGGTTTTTGTGTTTATGTTCAGGATCCAAGTATTAATTAGCCATATACAGATTTATATCATGCTCATAGTTGAAAAACAAAAACAAGCAAGTAACAAAAAGAGAAAGAAGAATAGGTATACCTCTCGATCTTCTAATGTATGACCTTCCTCCTTTTGGACGTTGTGTGGGCGACGATCTACCAAAAGTCGAAGCACCTAGATCGCAAATCTTCCTTCCTTGCTCTTCCAAAGAAAAAGGAAGAATATAAGCAAGGTTTTTCTCCTCCCTAAAACCAACAAACTCGAGTGATGTTTTGATGTTTGACAAAGGGATTTGACAAAGTGGTTTGACATTGATGTTTGACATTGATGTCGGTTAATATGTTGGGGAGATTGTTTATACAATCGATCCAGGTTATAATTGACCAGACTCGAGTTTGACTCGAGGGAGACTTTGATGGTTGACTGGGGTTGACCATGTGATTATGGGAAAGTCCAAGCATGGGTCTTGGCAAGGTAAAGTCCAAGTCATGAGTACTTGGCATGGAAAGTCCAAGTGGGACACTTGGCATTTGGTAAAGTCCAAGTCTTGAGTACTTGGCATGAAAAGTCCAAGTGGGACACTTGGCGCATGGAAAGTCCAAGTCATGGGTACTTGGCATTTGGGAAAGTCCAAGTCTTGAGTACTTGGCATAAGAATTCCAAGCATGGGTCTTGGCAAATGAGAAGTCCAAGCATGGGTCTTGGCAAATGAGAAGTCCAAGCATGGGTCTTGGCATGGAAAGTCCAACATGGGTTGGCAAGGGAAAGTCCAAGCTTGAGTCTTGGCATTTGGAAAGTCCAAGGGGATTGATATTGGCAGCGTAAAGTCCAAGCGGAGTCTTGGCGGCGTAAGTCCAATGTGCCTTGGCGGTGTAGACACCGTTAGCATGACATAGCCGAGGGAAGCACCTGGAGGCTAGCGCGATGGATGAACAAGTCATGGATGACTTGGAGGGATCCGAGAGGCGTGAGGCTGATGGAGGTGGCTAGAAGGCTTAGGTCTAGGCTAAGGGTGGTCTAGCAAGTATGGGGGCACCATACTTTAAACTCCTTTGAGGTTGGCAATGATCGACATTATGGCCGATTCGGGATCGCCTTTGAGTCGACTTGAGTTCGACCGATCGAGTTAGGCCGCTCTGGCGATCGCTCATTGGAGCGATCGACGGTGTCTCTGGCGATCGGCTAAGGGACGTCGACTACTACTAGTTCACCGCGAGACGCAATGCTCGTGGCCGTGGCGGCGACTACGGGATGGATCGATCGCCAATGTTGGCAGTCGACTGCCAAGAGACCGTTGGAGTTTTTCCAGCGTGGATCGAGCCGTTGTCTCACGACAACAGTGGCATCAGTCGACTGGTGACTTATGGCAGTCGTGATGGCGGAAATCCGGTCGCGCAAGGATAAAGGAGCTCGGAAGGAGGGTTTTTGGGCGATTTCTTGGCATTTTGAGGCGATTGGTGCTGCTCGAGGTCTTCAACCAGTTCAAGGATCAACAAGAAAGCAATCAAAGTTTTGTAAAGCTTTTCTTTACTTATATTGCATTGTATCTCATTGTATTTGCTTGTATCTACTTAGTTTATTCTTGTAAACTATTGTACAAGGTTTCTCCACCTCCGACTTGTGTCGAGAAGGAGTATTTGTGATTAGTGAGTGTGTGTGCATCACTAGGGCTCTTTAGAGCTCGATCCGTGGAGTAGGAACCGTTCGATTCCGAACCACGTTATATCCTTGTGTTCGTGATTGTATCTTTTTGTATTTGCTATTGCTTTATTTCTATATTCGCGCATAACTAGCTTGTAGAGACAAGCAGCCGATTCCATCTACGTATTCACTCCAACAAGTGGTATCGAGCCGGGGCTCTTCTACGGACTAACGCAGGGAGCTAGGACAAAGAGGGTGAAGATGGAAGAACAATTGGGATGGAATATTAACACACCGATCCCTTACTCCTTCTATGGACAAGAAGGGTTTAAGCAATGGAAGTCAAGAATTGAAGACTTCCTAATGATGAGGGACTTCGAAGAATGGTCCATCTTAATGGAAGGATATAGCTATCCAAGAGGACCAAAAGGTGGATTCCTCAAGAAAAAGAGATGGACCGAAGAGCAAGTCCAAGCCTTCGAAAAGAATGAGAAGGTAATGAAGTTGTTAATTGATTTAATACCTAACAATATCTTGTGTATGTTAGGTAATTATGTAGATGCAAACGAGCTATGGAGCCAAGTGGCCAAGCTCCATGAAAGCCCATCAATGGTCCAAGAGGAAGAGACCGAAGAGGCTAATGCATCACCCTCACAAGGAAGTGAGGACTTGGAGGTTGAGAGATCATCAACATCCAAAGAGGAAGAGGAAGTAGAATCGGAAGTTGATAGGGAGTCAAGTGGAAGAAGCATCCACTTCTAGGATTGAGGAGGAGATTAGAGTTTCCTCAACACCGGAGCATCAAGAAGAAGCTTCTACATCTAGTCAAGATGAAGAAGTGTCAATTCCGAACTCCACCACTAACCTAGGTAACTCAAACACTCAAATTTCAAATAAAAATAATATTATGTGTTTTGAGTGTAGGGAATTTGGGCACTATAAGAGTAAGTGCCCAAAGAAGATTAGGAAAGCTCCACCCACCAAAGTCAAGGATGCGGTTCCCAACATCTAAAGGCAAGGAGCACATCATATGCTTCAAGTGCAATTCAAAGGGCATTATAGGAATCAATGTCCTAGGGGGAAGAAGACCCAAGAAGAAGCATCACAAGTAGGGAGCTAAGACTAACCCTAAGGTATATTTTAAGTAATGCATCTTCTAATTTAAATGCTAAAAAGCATGCTAGAAATGTTAATTCTCTTGCAATTTATGAAAAGCATGCTAATAGGAATAAATATTTTGCTTAGGAGCTAAGAGATATTCACTTAGATAATAGGAAGAAATTTGGGACTAATGTCCTAAAAACAACTTATTTAAGGACAAACCTAGGTCAAATAACTCAAGATCAATTTTACCTAGGAGACAATTAGAAAGGTGCAAGAGCACCTAGGTCTAAACCCTAAATGGACTAGCATATGCCTAGAAATAGAATATCTCAAGATTTAAATCAAAATTCTAAAATTGGGCAATTAGAAAGGAAAATCAAGTCTTGAGGTCAAGGCTTGAAAAACTTGAAAAGACCCTTAGGAATTATGCAAAATCAATTTAAAGGGTCTAATGGTCAAACAAGGTCAAAAAGTCAAAGTCAACAAGTAGGGACCTAAAAGTCAAAAGTCAACCAAAGGGCAAGCAAGGTTTGGGTCACAAACCTAAGCCCTAAGGTGACTTACCATAGTGTTCCATTAGATTATGGAACACTAACTAGGTCTAGGAAGACCAAGGTCAATAGGAGGTTATCCTAGAGTTGACCAAAGGGTGTGCCTAGTGGCTAGGGTTTCTAGGAAACCTAGGGTGGCCACTAAGAAGGTTGCAAGGAGTTACCCTAGAGTCAACCTAGGTAAGACCCAAATGACCAAGGCTAACAAGCCTAGGAGGTCATTAGGAAGGTATCTAGGGAGGTTATCCCTAAGGAATACCTAATTAACCCTAGGAGCTCAAATCGGTTTTGGGTTCCTAAGAGCGTGATTGATTCACGCTAGATGGGTTTAGGGTGTGCCAACCTTGATTGGATGGGTAGTTAACTCAATCATGGTAAAGGTGGCACTTTAGGATGTTTTCAAGGTTATGGTTACCTTGGAAATAGATTTGAATCAATATCCTAAAAGATTTTAGGATGTGCCAATGCACTTTTGAATTTAAGAAAAATCAATTAAATTGGCACAATTTAGGTTTAGAGGTTAGTGTGTCATTTTGGGTTTTTGGCACACTAGGGAGATTAAGGTTAATATGGCAAAATATATCTAATTGTATCAAATGACAATTAATATTAAAATTTAGGTATTACTATACCAATATATTTTATATGCTATGCCTTGATTGCCATATGCCATGTCATGACATCATGCATATTTCTATGATTTTATATGTCATGAGTATGCTTAGGTTTTAGGTTAATATCATGTATGCTTAGTTTTATATCTTATGCCATGACATCATGATTATGAGCATATTCTTATTTATAACATTTCTAATGCCATAATCATTCATGCATTTAAGACAATTTGGTTGAAATTGAATTAAGGACTATGGCATGACTTGAAGTCCCATTTATAAGGGAATCAAGTAGGGTTGCCTTAAAGAATGCATGAAACCCTAGATTAGGATGAACAAAACCCACATCTCACATCCAATTGACATGTATGTGTATTTATACACCTTAGATACATGTGAGATGCTAGGATATGAGTTAAGTTCAAGGTGCATAGTTTTTGCATCTAGATGAACTAAAACTCATCTAATTTCAATCGTGGATCATTGGGAGAGTATGTGTACAAGTCATGTACATAGAGCCCAAGGAATATGTTCCAAAATAAGGTTTTGAAAACATTTTAAAATCATTTTGAAAAACCTTGGTGAAGTCTATCTTTTGATAGCAATCACCATTGATAGAGTTGATACAAAATAGGGCCAAAATATTGAAAATTTCAATGGTTTTGAGTTTTGTATCAAACTCACTATTTTATGGGTAAAAGAATTTTCAAATATTTTTCACCCATTGTGTGTGTCATAAGTATTATACGATTAAATTTTCATGATTTTTCGAATTACGTATAATTATTTATGAATTTCCAAAATTCATTTCTGATAGCTGAAAATCGAGATTTTGATTATCGATCGGCCTACATGTGGCGATCGGTGATGTAGTGATCGTGATTCTTGTCGAGTCATTGCCAGTCTGATTCGGGTTAACAAGGTTTGTTTAGCCCGTGTTCATATGGAAAAGGTTCCTAATCACTCCTAACCTAGGATATGCTTTGGGAAGCATTATAAAGGTGAAAATCCATTGGATATGGATTAGGAGAGTGTTAGGTCAAAGTATCAAATTTAGGGTGAGTGAAAGTTCTATGTTGAACTTAGAACCTTAATTTTGATGGTTTAGAGTTCCTATTGGCTTAGGGGCTTCCAAGGACATTGTTGGTGCAATGATCAAGGGGAGCAAGCCTTTAGGGAGTATCCATCTTGGGATGATGGATGTGTTTTCTCCTTGAAGAGGAGAAGTTATTGGGAGAGTATCATCAATTGGGAAAATTGATGGGTTTTTGATACCCAATTTGGAAATTGGGAGAGAGTATAGGATTGTCTCTCTTGAGTGATATGTGAATTATCACTAGGAAGATGGTAGGCATCCTAGGTATTTATTTTTGGATCAAGGGGAGATTGTAAGATCTCATTGGGACATGAGACATTGACCTCCTTGGAGAGAAAACCTTTTGATGTTAGTCAAAGGGGAGAATGTTTGGGGAGAACATTTGGAGAGTGTTTACCAATTTGGGATAATTGGTAAGGGATTTGAGTTAGTGGTCTAACTCGGATGATTTGTTTGGTTTTGTCAAACATCAAAGGGGAGATTGTTGGTGCAATCGGCCCAGTCACGATTGACGGACTCGAGTTTGACTCGAGTGATGTTTTGATGTTTGACGACAAAGTGGTTTGGCAATGATGTTTGACATTAATGTCGGTTAATATGTTAGGGAGATTGTTGGAGCAATCGACCCGGGTCATGTTTGACCGGACTCGAGTTTGACTCGAGGGAGACATTGATGGTTGACTAGGGTTGACCATGTAATTATGAGAAAGTCCAAGCATGGGTCTTGGCAAGGTAAAGTCAAGTCATGGGTACTTGGCATGGAAAGTCCAAGTGGGACACTTGGCATTTAGTAAAGTCAAGTCTTGAGTACTTGGCATGAAAAAGTCCAAGTGGGACACTTGGCGCATGGAAAGTCCAAGTCATGGGTACTTGGCATTTGGGAAAGTCCAAGTCTTGAGTACGTGGCATGAGAAGTCCAAGCATGGGTCTTGGCAAATGAGAAGTCCAAGCATGGGTCTTGGCAAATGGAAAGTCCAAGCATGGGTCTTGGCATGGAAAGTCCAACATGGGTTGGCGAGGGAAAGTCCAAGCTTGAGTCTTGGCATTTGGGAAGTCCAAGGGGATTGATATTGGCGTAAAGTCAAGCGGAGTCTTGGCGGCGTAAGTCAATGTGCCTTGGCGGTGTAGACAGATTAGCATGACATAGCCAGGAAGCACACGGAGGCTAGCGCGATGGATGAACAAGTCATGGATGACTTGGAGGGATCGAGGCGTGAGGTGATGGAGGTGGCTAGAAGGCTTAGGTCTAGGCTAAGGGTGGTCTAGCAGTATGGGGCACCATGCTTGGGTTAAAACCTCATGTTGAGTTGGCGGTCGGTATTATGGCGGTTAATTGTAGTCGACGAGTTCGCAAGGGACGACGATCCTAGTTTAGCCGCGAGCATGCTCCGTGAGCCGATCAAGGGCCGATACGCGGGCAATGATCGCCAAGAGATCCGTTGGAGTTTTTCCAGCGTGGATCGAGCCGTTGTCTCACGACAACAGTGGCATCAGTCGACTGGTGACTTATGGCAGTCGACTGATGGGCAGAAATCCAGGTCGCGCGCAAGGATAAAAGGAGCTCGACGGGAGGGTTTTTGGCAGCGATTTCTTGGACATTTTTTAGGCGATTTGCTGCTGCAAATCAGGGTCTTCAACCACGGTTCAAGCGATCAACAAGCAAGCAATCAAAAGGCATTTGTAAAGCTTTTTCTTTACTTATATTGCATTGTATCTCATTGTATTTGCTTGTATCTACTTAGTTTATTATTGTAAACTGTTGTACGAGGTTTCTCCATCTCCGACTTGTGTCGAGAAGGAGTATTTGTGATTAGTGAGTGCGTGTGCATCACTAGGGCTCTTTAGAACTCGATCCGTGGAGTAGGAACCGTTCGGTTCCGAACCACGTTATATCCTTGTGTTCGTGATTGTATCTTTTCGTTATTGCTTTTATTATTTCTATTCCACTGCGCATAACGAGTTTTGTAGAGACGATCGCGAACGAATTCCATCTATGTACGGTCAAATGCTATTCACCCCCCTCTAGCGGCCTCAAATCTCCAACAACTAGGAGGAGGAGAAGATGATGGAAAACAACCAAGACACCAAGGGAAGCACTATATCTTGTTTCCACCACCTAAGGAGAAGGAGAAGAGAGGCTTGGCCGCCGACCAAAGGTTGGAAGAGGGCTGGAAAACAAGCTGGACGCCGACTACCTTGAAGGAAGAAGAAGAAAAGGAATTACCTTCCTTATTTGGTGCCGGCCAAGCCCAAACCCTAATTCCTAAGCCCTTGCCGCCAACTCCAAAAACCCTAGCTCTCTTGATGATTTCTCCACGCCAAACCCATGCCCTCCTTTTATAGAGTTAGGGATAAGTCATGAATTAATCTCCTCCATTGGTACTAGGGATTTAATCTCAACCGTCAGATCTAGAGATTTAATCCCAACCGTCGGATCTTAGAGATTTAATCTCAACCTATGGATATTAGAGTTTTGTTTCTATCCATTGGATCTAAGCTTCATGAGGTGTTAATAGGCTACATTAGGGACCATGAGGAGGAGTTGGATCTTGGCCACCCATGGATCAAGCCCACATAAAGTCTGATCCACTAATGATGATCCAATCCACTAAAGGATCATCATTGATCTACCTCACCAACCCCCATATGATAATATGGGCTCCATATATTATTTGTACATTTTCTCCCCGTGTTTAAGATCTCGAATGTCTGTCGAATAATTAATTTACTGACCATTAATTAATCAACATCTAACTCCATGAGTAGTACCACTCAACCTTTTCATCATGCCGAATCAAGTCCACCTGCAGGGTTTACATAATGAACCTTATGAGCTCCTCAAGGGGACATCATCATCCTAAGATATAGGACACGGTTTCCTCCTATAATCAACGACACACCATATAAATAATATCATCTGTTAGGACCCTTGGAACGGCTAGAGGGGGGGGGGTGATTAGCGTTTCTTCGATTCTACAAACAAGTTAGCGGAAGCAATACAAAAATGAATACGAATAAGAAATACGAAACCAATGCTAACACCCGATGTTACGTGGTTCGGAGATGACGCTCCTACTCCACGGCAATCCGTAAGGTGGATTAGTCCTAGCCAAGCTTCACTATCTTCTCCTTTGGATGAACTAAGGTGGAGAAACCTTTCTTACAATGATCTCCTCTTCTTTACAATGATGGATGATCAAGAACAAGAGAAGAGGAGGTTTTGAATCACTAAAAACACTTAGGAAGCTTGGTGAGCACGAGGATGTAGTTAGGATTAACCGGCTCCACCAAGCTCCCTTTTATGAAAGAGCTGTTTTCCCATGGCGTCGATCGATCGTGATGCACCATCGTGCTAGCCGGCAATCCACGAGCGATCTCCATCGTGCAATCCAGCGGCGGTGATCGGTCGGTGATCCCTCCATCGATCGGATGGGGTGATCGATCAGTGATCAGATAAGATCAGTGAGGCGCGTGCGTGGCGATATTTCTTGATCGGTCGGATCACATTTTGATCGGCGATCGCGAATCGGTCGATCATCCGCCGATCGGTGATGGTCGAGTTTCATTCGACTGGTCGAGCGCTGACGATCGTGATACTCATCAAGTATGAGTAATTCATACTTGATTTTATACCTAGACCTAGACTCCTAGCTACTCAATAAGCCTTGCGCCTTGAGGATCCCCTCGAGTCCGCGACTTATTCATCCTTTGCGCTTGCTTCCAAGAGCTTCCTTCGGTTTCGTCATGTCTTGCCAAATGCTTGGACTTTACGCCAAGACTACAAGCTTGGACTTATCTTTGCCAAGACTTTACTTTGGACTTCCTTTGCCAAGGTTCACTTTGGACTTTATCGCCAAGACTACAAGCTGGTCTTGCCAAGTCCATCCCTTGGACTTCCTTTGCCAAGAACATACTTGGACTTCCTTTTACCAAGTACTTCATCCTTGGATTTCCCTGTCACTTAAACACATTCGTAATTAGATCACAAGATATTGCCTAACTTAGATGATTAGCCAAACATCAAAACATATAAATGCTTGGAGCATTGTTGCACCAACAATCTCCCCCTTTTTGATGTTTGACAATCATTTAAGTTAGGTCTTTAAAGATACACACATAATCATCTAACTTAAGCATTCCTTCTCCCCCTTTGACATACATCAAAAAGAGAAGGATGAAAAAATTAAGAATGTTGGATCTTGGACTAAGGTATTAGATCGAAATTAAGCTCCCCCTTAATCCAAGATAGGATGTAAATTATATTTGAAGCAAAGCATAATCTAAAATTCAAAAGTTAAATCCTAACTTTGCACCAACAATGGTTTTGGGGATAAAAGGATAGAATTTATTGAAACTCCCCCTAAACCACTGTATTAAGCAGTCCTAAAACTCGTTTATACGCAATATTATCATACTAGAGTGTTAGGACATCAAAAATACACCAAATATCAGAAAATGGAGCTTATTATCAGAAAACCCAGTGTATCAGATCTGATATCGAACTCTGAACGATCGCCACTGAAATCGAAATTTTAGCCTTTTCAGCCCATTTTAAAAAATGCGGTAGAAATTCCAGAAATCTCAAAAAATCATGAAATTTTGCGTACATATTTCTGAAATCATACTTTATTAAGGAAAAATAATTTGAAAAATATATGTTTTCCAGATTCCAAGATTGATACAAATTTGGAAACTTACAAAAGTTCTAAAGAATTTTCAACCTTTGTATCATATTTGTGATTTACTTGAAAACTGTTTTCCAAAATATAATGATCATAGTTTAAAATATATATGATTTGGATTTTCCAACCATGTTCTTAGAGCTATGTACTTATTACTTGAATACAAGCCTTCCCAATGGTTGGTCCATAAGGTATTTATGTCTCTAGGTGTGTCATTGGCTCATAGTAATGCATCATAACAAGCATGATGAGCCAAGTACACCTTCCCTATCATCTCACATGGTTCTAAGTGTCTCAATATAAAAATCAAGGTTTCTTAAGGCTTTTTGTGAGATGTATCAAGGTATAAAGATAACATATAAACATGGGATCATGCAAACCTAGAATTTTACTCTACAAAGCACATACCAAGCTCTCTCCTTAAAGATGAAAATTCATTTTCGGGAAGAGCTTTGGTGAAGATATCGGCAAGATTGGACTTAGATTCTACATAATTAAGCTCAATGTCCCCTCTTGCCACATGATCTCTTATGAAGTGATGTTTCACTTCAATGTGCTTCAGTCCTAGAGTGATGTACGGATTTTTGGTCAAGTTGATGGTACTCACATTATCACAATAAACTTTAATGTTAGAGAAGTGTAGCTCATAGTCTACAAGAGTATGTCTCATCCAAAGTAATTGAGCTACACAACCACCCATAGCCACATATTCGGCTTCGGTGGTTGATAAAGCAACACAATGTTGCTTCCTACTACTCCAACTAACTATGGAGGACCCAAGAAATTGGCATCCACCACTAGTACTCTTCCTATCCAATTTGCACCCGGCATAATCGGAATCGGTATAACCAAGCAATTCAAATGACTTGTCCTAGGATACCAAAGTCCTACATTTAGGGTGCCTTTAATATATCTTAATATTCTTTTGACGGCTACCAAATGTGATTCTTTGGCACAAGATTGGTATCTTGCACACATACCTACATAAATAAAATGTTGGGTCTACTAGCGGTTAGGTATAGTAAGCTACCAATCATACTCCTATATAATTTAAGATCAATTGATTTACCTTCATGATCACTATCTATTCTAGTGCTAGTGGCCATAGGAGTGGTTACAATTTTGGCATTTTCCAAACCAAATTTCTTGATCATTTCATTTGCATATTTGGTTTGATAAATATGAATACCCTCATTGGTTTGTTTGACTTGTAAACCTAGGAAAAGGTAAGCTCTCCAACCAAACTCATTTCAAATTCATTTTCCATATTTTTATAAAGTCTTGAAGAAGATCATCATTTGTTGACCCAAAAATGATATCATCAACATATACTTGGGCTATGAATATATCTTTTAACGTTGACTTTATAAACAAGGTTTGATCTATTTGGCCTCTTCTAAAATCCTTAGAAATTAAGAAGGATGACAATCTTTCATACCATGCCCGGGGAGCTTGTTTTAACCCATATAATGCTTTCCTAAGCTTACATACATGATTTGGATAATCTATGTTCTCAAATCCGGGTGGTTGCTCTACATATACTTCCTCCTTAATAAAACCATTTAAGAATGCCGATTTAACATCCATTTGGTAAAGTTTAAATCCCATGAAGGAAGCATACCCTAAGAGTATCCTAATAGATTCTAACCTTGTAACCGGGGCATAAGTTTCATCATAGTCAAGCCCCTCTTGATTGAATCCCCTAGCAACCAACCTAGCCTTATTTCTAGTGATATTTCCTTGATCATCTAGCTTATTCCTAAAGACCCATCTTGTAGTAATTATGGTGCTATTATTTGGTCTAGGCACTAATTCCCACACTTGACTTCTCTCAAATTGAGCCAATTCATCTTGCATTGCCAAAATCCAATCCGGATCATGTAATGCATCATTGATTGATTTGGGCTCAATTTGTGAGATAAGAGCAACTTGACTAGTAGGAGGTCTATGAAATGACCTAGTTCTTACTCCTTGAGATAGATCTCCTACTACTTGGTCAAGTGGATGGTCTTGATGAATTCTTAGGTTTCTAGACGGGATTTCAATTTGATCATTGTTATCTTCCACCCTTCTTTCATCATCGAGTCTCCTCTTCCTCCCCTTGATCATTACCCCTAATGATCAAATTTTGAAGTTTTTGGGTAATGTCTTGATTATTGTCATTAATATCCTTATCAATGGAGGACTTTCTAGGGTAGGTACTAGTAGTTTCATCAAATTGAACATTGGAAGACTCCTCAATCCCTTTGGTTCTCTTATTGTAGACTCTATACCTCTACTTGTGGATGAGTATCAACTAGGATTCCCTCATCCGCTTTTGATTCAAATTTTCCTAAGTTATCTTTGGTGTTTAGAATATAAACTTTACACCCAAAGACTTTGAAATAATGAATTGTGGGTATAGTCCCATTCCATAATTCAAATGGTGTTTTTCCCAAAAACCTATGGATTTGAACCCTATTTTGGATATAGCAAGCGGTATTAACTGCTTCGCCCTAGTAGCTAGGTAGAGAATATGCATTAAGCATAGTCCTAGCCGCCTCTTGTAGGGCACGATTTCTCCTTTCCACCACCCCATTTTGTTGGGGTGTTCTAGGACAAGAGAACTCATGCTTGTACCCTTGCTCTAAACAAAATTGTGAAACTTTTAGATTTTCAAATTCACCACCATGATCACTACGGATCCGGTTGATTTTGAGACTCTTTTCATTTTCAACCCTTTTACTAAATCCTATGATTATTTCTAAGGTATCATCCTTATGTTTCATAAAATAGACCCAAGTATACCTAGAAAAATCATCTACTATAACCAAACAATATTTATTACCATTTAAAGATGGAGTACTATGGCAATCAAATAAGTCAAGATGCAATAATTCTAATGGTAAAGAAGTATTGGTTAGGGTTTTACCTTTGTGTGATGCCTTTGTTTGTTTTCCTTCTTGGCATGCATCACACAATTTGTTCTTGACATACTTGATCTTTGGTAGCCCTTTGACCAACTCCATCTTGGCTACCTTGGCTATGTTTTTCATGTTGATATGCCCCAATCTTCTATGCCATAGCCAACTTTCCTCTTCTTTTGCAACCAAACACTTAGTAGAAATGTTAGAAGCATATGAAAGATCAACATAATAGATGTTTGATTTCCTATATCCAACTAACATACAATCATTTAATTCCTTGTGTCTAATCATGCATTTAGAGGATTCAAAAGAGACATGATAGTTTGCATCACAAAGTTGACTAACACTTAATAAATTAAATTTCATATTTTCAACTAGCAATACTTTGTGAATAACAATTTTAGGGGATACCTCAATTGTACCTCTACCTAATATCTTGAGTTTTCCACTATTCCCAAAGACACCGCTCCCTTCTTCACATATTTAATTGTGGAGAACTTGCTCACATCTCCGGTCATATGTGTTGAGCAACCGCTATCCACAATCCACATACCTCGCTCTCCTACCTAAATCACATGAAAAACACAAGCTTTTGGTACCCAAACATTTGGACCGGTAACATTAAGTAAAAACTTCTTAGGTACCCAAGCTTTCTTAACCTTACCTTTAATGGTTGCTCTCCTATTAATTAATGAAATATAAGCAACTTCTTTTTCTTTTGGCTTATATCCTAAACCGGCCTTGTTATAAACGGCTCTTTGCCTACTAAGAATCATGTCAAGACACTTTGAGCCATTTGAAAATTTTTCTAAACATGCTTTTAATTCACTAACCTCATCCTTAAGTTTATCATTTTCTTCTTTAAGCATGCAAGAGTCAATATGTGAGGGTTCTTCATTTCTAATGGCCTTTAGTTCTACCTTCATGCTTTTAACCTTAGATTTTGACTTATCTAAAGCTTCTTTAAGATAGGCAATTGATTTATAAAGGAGCTTAACCTTAGGAGAGTTCATTACCTCATCGTCACTAGATGACGATTCATCGCTTGAGGAATCTTCTTGGCTTGAGGTGCTCGAATCATCTCCTAGGGCCATGAGTGCCACATGACGTGTGATGTGGCAAAGCTCATCATCGGAGGAAGAGTCTTCAATGCTTGGTGTGTCCCATGTGGTTTGAGCCACCATGGCCTCCTTCTTCTTCTTTTCCTTTTTGTCCTTCTTTTTCTTCTCTTTTTCCTCCTTTTTTTTTAGCTCCAGGCAATTCGGCTTTATGTGCCCCTTCTTGTTGCAAGTATGGCAAATCACATTATTATTAAAACTTGAATTACCATTAAATTTACCTTTTGAGGAATGAGACCCCTTCCTTGCTTCTCTATTCTTGAACTCTCTTGACTTCCTATAAAGCTTCTTGACGAAATTTGCCATTTCACTAGATGAGTCTCCATCACTACTTGACTCATCCTCCGACTCGGATGATGATGACGCTTCTTTTCTTTCCTTCTTCTTCTTTTCTTTCTTGTCCTTCTTTTCAACGAATAGAGCTAAACCCTTTTCCTTAGAGGACATGTTAGTTTGCTCATGTAATTCAAACTCACAAAACAATTCATCAATTTTAATTTGAGATAAATCTCTAGTTACCTTAATTGCATCAACTATAGAAGTCCATAAAGAATTTCTAGGGAATGCTAGTAAAATATACCTTACCAAATCCCGATTGTCAACTCGCTCACCTATGATATGGAGTCCGTTAACAATTTCTTTGAACCTTCCATGCATTTGACTTACGGTTTCATGCATCTTCATTTGGAAGGCTTGAAGTTGTCCAATCAATAGGTCCTTCTTGGCCCTCTTTGATTCCTTGGAACCTTCATTTAGCTCAATGAGCTTTTCCCATAATACCTTGGCGGATATGAAAGGTCCCACCTTGTTAAGTTGCTCCATGGTAATCCCACATTGGATGGTGAGTACCGCTTTTGCATTTGACTCGAAACTCCTATTCATTTCTCTTGTCCAATCCTTGCTCGGAATAGGGTTTCCACGTTCATCCACCGGTTCCTTGAAGCCATCTACAACACTATGCCAAATTTCAATATTACTCATTAAATAGTATTTCATCCTACCTTTCCAATATGCATGACTCCCATCGAAGAGTGGTGGCTTGGCGATGCTATATCCCTCTTGAAGAGCCATTGATGCCTTGGTTGATGGTGAGATCTTCCAAGCAATCCGGGCTCTGATACCACTTGTTAGGACCCTTGGAACGGCTAGAGGGGGGGTGGTGATTAGCGTTTCTTCGATTCTACAAACAAGTTAGCGGAAGCAATACAAAAATGAATACGAATAAGAAATACGAAACCAATGCTAACACCCGATGTTACGTGGTTTGGAGATGGCGCTCCTACTCCACGGCAATCCGTAAGGTGGATTAGTCCCAGCCAAGCTTCACTATCTTCTCCTTTGGATGAACCAAGGTGGAGAAACCTTTCTTACAATGATCTCCTCTTCTTTACAATGATGGATGATCAAGAACAAGAGAAGAGGAGGTTTTGAATCACTAAAAACACTTAGGAAGCTTGGTGAGCACGAGGATGTAGTTAGGATTAAGAGCACTGGCTCCACCAAGCTCCCTATGACCCCTTTTTATAGAAGAGGGGCTGTTTTTCCCGTTGGGTCGATCGATCGGATCATTGATGCATCATCGATCATTGCTGGCCAAGCCACGGCTTCGAACACGATCTCCGCGAGATTCGTAGCCGCATCTCAGCGGCCGGTGATCGGTCGGTGATCCCTCCATCGATCGGGATGGGGTGATCGATCAGTGATCAGCAGCGTGATGAGGCGCGTTCTCGTGGCGATATTTTTCTGATAATCGGTGATCGCATTTTGGCGATCGTGATCGCAATCGATCGTGATCGATCCGATCACGCGATCGTGATGGTCGAGTTTCATTCGACTGATCGATGCACGACGGTCCGATCGTGATACATCGTATCGTCGATACTCATCAAGTATGAGTAATTCATACTTGATTTTATACCCTAGACCTAGACTTAACCTTCTAGCTCCTCAATAAGCCTTGCGCCTTGGGATCCTCGAGTCCGCGACTTGTTCATCCTTTGCTTTGCTTCCAAGAGCTTCCTTCGGTTTCGTCATGTCTTGGGTTGCCAAATGCTTGGACTTTACGCCGCCAAGACTACAAGCTTGGACTTATGCTGCCAAGACTTTACTTTGGACTTCCTTTGCCAAGGTTCACTTTGGACTTTATGCTGCCAAGACTACAAGCTTGGTCTTATGCCGCCAAGTCCATCCCTTGGACTTCCTTTGCCAAGAACATACTTGGACTTCCTTTTACCAAGTACTTCATCCTTGGATTTCCCTGTCACTTAAACACATTCGTAATTAGATCACAAGATATTGCCTAACTTAGATGATTAGCCAAACATCAAAACATATAAATGCTTGGAGCATTGTTGCACCAACATCATCTCCTAACTTACCAAGCCTATCGATTTAATCTATAAATCTCGCCCATTGGTAAATAAAAGAGATGAATACTAAGTATATGTTCCCATTATTATATCGGGATTAAGAGCATGTACTAAATAATATCTTAGGTTCGATTCGATTATGTAGTCAGCAATAAATCGAATCACCTCTAAGTCGATCCTTCTCAATACACACAAAGTGCACTAGTGTGATTCTATGGTCAAGACAAACCAATACCAAATCACACTACAACCATTCCGATGGTTTGTCCAAAGCCATCTCGGTTGTGAGCCTTTACTTATACTTTTCAAGGAGCCGATAACATGATCTCCCGTGTGACACCACACACCATGTTATCTACAATGTAAAGTATTAGACAATATTGCATAACCATAAAAATATGCAAACAATGATCATGTGATTCTTATTTCAAAATAAAGATGTTCATACAAAAGATAGACTTTTCAGTATACATCCCTACAGGAACACCATAGTGGAATGGTGTATTTGAAAGGAGGAATTGTACCCTATTAGATATGGTACGATCTATGATGAGTCACACAGATCTTCCTATATCCTTTTGGGGATATGCTCTAGACACAGCAGCCTTCACACTTAACCGTGTACCATCCAAGGCTGTGATAAAGACACCATATACTATATGGACAGGGAGAAATCCCAAGATGTCTTTCTTGAGGATTTGGGGTTGTGAGGCTTATGTTCGACGTCAAGTCTTAGACAAACTGGGACCCAAATCCGATAAGTGCTATTTTGTTGGATATCCTAAGGAGACGAAGAGATATTACTTATACATTCCCAGTCAGCACAAAATGTTTGTGGCAAAGATTGGGGTTTTTCTAGAAAGGGATTTTGTTTCTAGAAAAACTAGTGGGAGTACGTTCGATCTTGAAGAAATTCAAGATAAGGACCATAGCACTAAGGCCTTGATGGAGGTTGAACAGGAACCACAAAGTGTTGTGGGTGATGAGATTGTTGTACAAAGAGTTGTGGAACAACTACCTGTTCAGGTAGACCTACCTCTTTGCAGGTCTGATAGGGTACGTCGTCAGCCTGAGAGATACTCATTTCTCTTGTCTGACCATGATGACGTTATGCTCATTGAGAATGAGCCTACCTCCTATCAGGAAGCTGTGATGAGCCCAGACTCTGAGAAATGGCTAGAGGCCATGAGATCCGAGATGGAATCCATATACACCAACCAAGTATGAACTTTGATTGATCCACCTGAAGGGGTCAAACCCATTGGGTGTAAGTAGGTCTTTAAGAGAAAGACTGACATGGATGGACTTACGCATACCTATAAGGGCCGATTGGTGGCTAAAGGTTTCAAGCAAATTCATGGTATTGACTATGATGAAACCTTTTCTCCAGTGGTGATGTTTAAGTCCATTCGGATCATGCTTGCTATTACAGCATACCACGATTATGAGATCTGGAAGATGGATGTCAAAACCACATTTTTGAATGAAAACTTACTCGAGGATGTGTACATGACACAACCTGAGGGTTTTGTAGATCCACAGCATACTGGAAAAGTATGCAAGCTGTAAAGGTCCATTTATGGGCTAAAGCAAGCTTCTCGGAGCAGGAATCTTCGATTCGATGATGCGATCAAACAGTTTGGTTTCATCAAGAATGAAGATGAACCCTGTGTCTACAAGAGGGTTAATGGGAACACAATTGTCTTCCTTGTATTGTATGTGGATGATATACTACTCATTGGGAATGACATCCCTTCGCTACAGTCTGTGAAGACTTGACTGGGGATGTGCTTCTCAATGAAAGACTTAGGTGAAGTAGCCTGTATTCTAGGCATCAAGATCTATAGAGATAGATCTAAGAGATTGCTTGGCCTAAGTCAGAGTACATATATTGACACGGTATTACTACGATTTGCCATACAGAATTCCAAGAAGGGACTTCTGCCGATGTCACATGGTGTGAGTCTTTCGAAGACTCAAAGTCACTCTTCTAGAGAGGAGAGAGACCGCATGGATAAGATCCCTTATGCATCTGCTATAGGATCCATATGCGCCATGTGTACTTGTCGATGTCTCGTATGCTTTGAGCATGGGTAGATACGATCGATCGGTGAGCATCAGCGGATAGCGATCAGAATATTCTTAAGTACTTGAGAAGGACTAAAGAATATTTCTTGATATTGGAAGCGATGAGGAGCTAGTAAAGGGTTACTGCGATGCGACTTCAAGCGGCGGGATGATTATAAATCACGGTCGAGTTTGTGTTTTGCTTGAATGGTGGCGTGAGATGGAAGAGTTGACGAGACACGGTTGATTCTACAACATAGGCGAGTATATCGCATCGAGGCGTAAAGGCGATTTGGATCGCAGTTCATTATTGAGCTTGGGGTGGTTCCTAGCATAGCAGATCCTATAGAGCTCTATTGTGACAACAATGGAGCGATTGCGCAGGCTAAGGAACCTCACTCACACCAGTGGACCAAACACATACTACGACGCTTCCATCTCATTCGAGAGATTATCAATAGAGGAGATGTGAAGATTTGCAGAGTACCCACAGAGGCTAACATCGCAGATCCCTTGACCAAGGCTTTGGCACAGAAAAAGCATGTTGGTCACACAAGATCATTGGGTATTAGATACTACGGTGATTGACACTAGTGCCAGTGGGAGATTGTTAGTGAAAGCCTTAGAGCCAATCATGTGATGATTGTTGTATGGACTTTATTGTATCATATTCCTATTTATAAAGGTATGGTTATTATATTTACTTGTATTGGTGCTAATGAACTAAGTATAATAACGTCCTTGAGTAGAAGGTTCTTATCTATATCAATCGATTGGTTGAATCGATAATGAGATGATATAGAGAACACTACTCTTAATCATTTCTAGTCAAGTATTAACATTCAGGGACAATGTTAATGCGTAGAGACTAGCATGTAGGTCAACTCGATGACTTGATCTCACAAGTCATGGATATGAGATATCAAGTTGACACATGGGTATGCATTGGAGAATGTATACTGAATGACCCGCTATGAGAGAATATCATGGATCGTTATATGAGTGTCATATACTTTCTCATGTGACTATTAGTATGACTATTAGTCCTTGAACCTGAAGTCACTATGGTTCCATACATAAGGAGTTGCATACTTTGGCTTCGTTAAACGTCACCCGTAAATGGGTGGACTAAAAAGGCGATTATTTGATATGTAACAAATTATGCGGAGGGATGTGAGTGATGTAGATGAGATCTATCCCTCCTATATGATGGGAGTGACATCGTTATTCTTGATAGAGTGAGACCACAAAGTGCATGACCATGCCCAAATGAGTCAATATGAGATATTGAGCTCATTTGATTAGAGTGAGTCTACTTGGAGTTCAAGATATAGATTGTATCGAGGATAACACGGTCTATGCCTCAATTGGTCAATCTAGATGTCATGGATAGAGGGACATTGTCACATATTGTGAGAGTCACAATTAGTAGACACAAAGGTGATGTTGGATCTCAACATTCTTGTAACTTGGGTAGCAATGATTTGTTGCTAGATACCGCTCATTGCTTATGTTCTTAAATCGGTTTAGGAGCATTGCCAACGTTACAAGAACCTATAGGGTCACACACAAAGGGCAATTAGATGGAGATTGGGTTCATATGATGAATAATGAGGATTAGGTTCATGGGTTGAACCAAATTAGATTAAGAGTAATCCAAATTAGACTAATTGAGTTAGACTCAATTAGATTCAAGTGTTGAATGAGTCTAATTTAGATTTGATTCATTGAGTCAATTTAAAATAATGAATAGAGATTCATTAAATCAAATTGGCTTGAATCAAGTGGTTGGATTTGATCAACCATGGGAGATAATAGGTCAAGTTTGGCTTGACTTGATAGGGAAGATGAATGGTCAATTTTGACTTGACCAATTGCCATGTCATGGTTACTTGGCATGGGGGTCGGCCAATGATGATGTTCCAAATAATCATTGACACATCACGGGGTGCCACCTCATGAGGGAGACCAAGACCCATTGGCTCTTGGTGTTACATGCATCCATGTAACCCCCCCTCCATGAAGTGGTCGTCTACTCTTGATGTGGGTTATGAGTGGGAAGTTAATTGGTGTAACTTCATCATCTTCTTCCTTGGTTCTTTCCTCAAGCTCTCTCCCTTCTCTTCCTCATCTTGCCGTGGACTTCAAGGAGTGCTAGCACACTCTTAGTTGTCTTTTCTCCGCCTATTGTTCGTGTGGATACCAATAGAGGAGTGTACACTTGACACTCTCGAGTTCCGACAATCCATTTGGACGAGCGGGATAAGAGA
The DNA here is from genome assembly GCA_025175895.1 of Wurfbainia villosa. NCBI lineage: Eukaryota > Viridiplantae > Streptophyta > Magnoliopsida > Zingiberales > Zingiberaceae > Wurfbainia > Wurfbainia villosa. Next base: position 78,318,914 of record CM045988.1, read on the forward strand.
AGGGCGTCGCTTCAAGAGTAAACTCTTAACATGTAGATCTAAAGGTTTTTAACACGTACATGTATTTTTATTTACCTTCGCATGGATCTGTGGCCGACTTTCGGGGTTTCCGCAACGCAAAAAGCTATTTTTACGGCTCGGATAGTCCAACATAAATCAATGCTAGAGTTAAGATTTTTCTTAATAAGATGGGGTTTGGCATGAAGATTACACAACAACACTAGTAACAAGAATTAAAGAGATAAACCATAACGATGAAGATAAATTCTTCACTCAACAATTGAAAACTTAAAGTAAATAGAACAAACTATTCTAACAACAATTTCATTGAACACTATGAATGCAAGTTAAACGGACACTAAACAACTAACAATTCATCAAATGCAAGTAGGAGAAATTGACAACTATCAATTAAATGTACGAAACAGTGAATAAATAATCTCCAACCGATGAATGCCCAAATAGTGAGTATAAAATGCCAACGAGTTTGATGGAGTTCAATTGAATCTCTGGAGAGGAAGGATGATGCGGATGCTACAACTTCCAAATTTGGAAATCGGTGATGTCTTCTTGTTCTCACGAATCTGGGGAAGCTAGAAGATGATCGTTGAAGAGGACTCCTCTGTGAATCCATAGAAGGAGGGTCAAACAACTATGGGTGGAAAACTCGCAGGCGACTTCGGTTGGAATGGCCTCTTCGTCGGATCCGATGAAGAGGGCGGCTATGGAAGGCTGTGGAAGCGTGTGCGTGGCTCTCGAATGGAAGATGAATGGCGATCCAAGTTCCCGTTCCTCCACTCGGGTAGAAGAAGTGAATCCGTCGACGTCGCACGATAGAAGGGAACCCAGCTCTGTGCGTCTCTGCCCACTAGTGCGGGTGAAAGAAATGCCGCTAGCGGTCCTCGTGTGTGAGGAAGAAGATGGCGGCGATCCACACCGATTGCGCGTGAGAATTGGGAGAGCAAGCTATGTCGCACGATACTCTAGATTGGGGAAAATGTTGATTTTTAACCCTCTTTTTCCTTAGCCATCAGATTGAAACTGATCCAATCCTAGCCATTCATTTAGACCTAGGGTTTAATGAGTACAATTAATCTCTCCCTAAGTAGGCTGATCAAGCAAATCCAATGGTTGCGATTGATTTGATCCGGATCGACGGCTGCGATCGCTTCAAATAGGCCCTCTTTCCATGTTTCCTACAAACTCACATACAACTCGTGAAAAATACTAAAATTAGGAATTAATGCAATCAATTACAAATAGACTCAATATGTAAAAACATACTGAATAGTAATAATTACTCCATCAAAGGGCCTAAAATGTTGAATCCATAAGTAAAAATAGCTCAATAAAAATTAAACTATCAGCTATCCATATGATGCATGTTGGTGCAATCGGCCCAGGTCACGATTGACCGGACTCGAGTTTGACTCGAGCGATATTTTGATGTTTGACGGTGAGTTGGCATAGAAGTCCAAGTGTGTAGCCTTGGCATGGAAAATCCAAGCATGGGGCTTGGTGATGGTAAAATCAAAGCATGGAGCTTGGTGTTGGGATAAGTCCAAGCATGGGGCTTTGTGTTGGTAAGTCCAAGTGCGTAGCCTTAGCAATGAGAAGTCTTGAGGACTTGGCAAGGTCACTAGTCTCATAGGCTCGGGGTCCTTGAGTTTGTGAAGGATGACATTGCGAAGCCGTGCACTTTGTGCATCCGAGGGACCGCTGGACGGGCAGCGAATGGAGTGAGGCCCAAGGGAAGTAGACTTCGAGGGCAAGAGACGTGAAGGATGACATTGCGAAGCCGTGTGCTTGGTGCATCCGAGGGACATAGGCCGAGGGAAGAGAACTTCGATGGGGAACTCCATGAGAGGATGAGGTGACTTGGCCAAGTGACTAAGACCTGTCGGATGCTCAAACGTGGTGTTTGAGGTTTTACTCGACGGTCGAATGCTCAAACAAGTGTTTGTTTAAGGTTTTATCTGACAACAATCGACTAACATAGGTGTCGGTTCGACTGATCCAAGTTGATGGCAATCGATTGGTGTGTGACTGGTGGGTTCTAGTCGGCGTCATTGCGAGGATAAGATGACTACTAGACCATCGATCGATTGCTGGGGCGGCTTGGTGATGAAGGTGGTTGCGGGCACAAAATGTTGGTAGCCGACTAATCAGTCGACTATGAGGTCAGCAATTGACTGATGGGCATGATCAGTCGACTGATGAGTGATCCGTTGGAACTTGTCTAGTGTGGATTGAGTCATTGTGAGACAACGACTACAAAAGCAGTCAACTGATGGTTTAGATTAGTCGACTGGTTAGCGGAAAATCAACTCGATGCAGGTTATTTAAGGAACTCGAGATGGAGGATTTTACAACAGTTTTTGGGGAGAGTTTGGAGGGGAATTGCTACTGCATTCCAGACCTTCAAGAGCAAACTAAAGCAAGCAACAAACAAAGGATTCAAAGCAAGCGTTGTAAAGTGTTCTTTATGTGTAGTTCGTTTTCATCTTTGTATTTGCTTGTACTTATTGTATTACATTTAGTAATTGATTGTACGAGGTTTCTCCACCTCCGACTTGGTGTCGAGAAGGAGTTTGAGTAATGGTGTGTACATCACTCGAGCTCGTTGAGCTCACCTCATGGAGTAGGAACCCTAAGGTTCCGAACCACGTATATCGTGTTGTATTATGTGTGCTTTGTATTTGTGTCCTGTATTCATATTTGTTATTTGTATTTCTGCTACACTAATGAATTGTAGAGATGAGCACGCAAGAATGAACGATTTCCATCATCTACGCAAATTGGGCTATTCATCCCCCTCTAGCCGGTCACCGATCCTCCAACAAGTAGTATCAGAGCGAGGAGCTTGTCGCAGACTCATCGCCAACACAAGCACGACAAGATGGCCAGCTCCAACATCCATCCACCAAAACTCAAAGGAGAATTCTCATGGTGGAAGAAAAGGATGGAGGTATATTTTGAAACTGATTTCGATATGATGCTAACAGTTGAAAATGGCTTTGAAGTGCCTAGGGGTGAAGACAACAAGCTGTTAGGAAAGTCAAGATGGACCGAAGAGTAATGTCAACAATTTAAGACAAACGTTAAGGTAATAATCATGCTAGTAAAATTGATACCTAACAGTATTTTGTCTAGATTATGTGAATATAGGGATGAGAGGGAATTATGGAGTAAGTTGGTGAAATTCCCGAACCGACACGAATAGAGAAGGATGCCGAGGAAGAGTGCTCATCCTCCCATGCTCAAGAGGAAGAATCGCCATCAACATCCAAGGATGTTGAAGAATTGGAGGAGAGGTGTTCCATCCCGGATCAAGAACAAGAAGAGGCATCTACATCCGGGAGAAGTGAAGAGCAAGAAGAAAATTCCCTAGGTAACTCATGCATTGTACTTAAAAATAAAAGTCACATCATATTCTTTGAGTGTAGGGAGAAAGGACACTATAAAAGCAATTGTCCCAAGAAGATTAAGAAGGCTCAACTAGTGCCAAAGGTGAAAAATACTGGTGTCCCCATAATTAGAAGCAAGGAGCACGTGGTGTGCTTCAAATACCATCAAAAGGGACATTATAGGAGCCAATGCTCTAGGGGGAGGAAGAAGGGGCAAGAAGGAGCATCACATGTAGGAGGAGCTTCTAAAGCTAACCCTAAGGTATACTTTAATGCACCTTCTAATTCTAGGATTAAAAAGCATGCTAGAAATTATTTTAGTACTCTTGGTATTGTTAATGAAAAGCATGCTAGTAGAAATAATAAAGTTTATTGTTTAGGTGCTAAGCATGTGAATTTACCTAAGGACAAACCTAGAACAAATAACTCTAGATCCATCCTAACTAGGGAGAGCATAAGGAGGATAGAAGAGAATTTTGACATTAATCCCAAAAAGTCTAGACATATGCCTAGGAATGAAGAATCATTCCCAAAAGATAAATGAAAAATCAAAATTGGAAAAATTAGAATTAGAAAACCAAGCCTTGAGTTCAAGGCTTGAGAAACTTGAAAAGACCCTAGCAATTATTACAAACTCAATTAAAGGGTCTAATGATCAAAATCTAAAACCTAGGAGACAAGAACTATTCAAGGGCAAGAAAGGTTTGGGTCACAAACCTAAGTCCTACCACAATGTTCCATTTGATTATGGAACTAAATCTAGGTCTAGAAAAACCAAGGTTAATAGGGAAGTTATCCCTAAGATTAACCATTGTGTGTCTCTAGTGGCTAAAAATTCAAGAAAATCTAAGGTAGCCACTAAGAAGGTTACTAGGGAGGCAATCCCTAAGGTTAACCTAGGAAAGACCCAAATGACTAAGGCTTCAAAGCCAAAAAGGTTCATTAGGAAGGTATCTAGGGAAGTTATCCCTAGTGAATACCTTGTTAACCCAAGGAGCTCCAATAGGTATTGGGTTCCTAGGAGTGTGATCGATTCATGCTAGATGGGTTAGGGTGTCTCAAACCTAAGTAATAAATATGGAAAATTTAAAATATAAATTTTATGGCCAAAATTTAGGAAAAATAAACCTGAGAATTATTTCGGGATTTTTAGGGAAATTTAGGAATATTTCCGAAATTTTTCTGGATTTAAATGGGGCATGTACGAGATAATTAAGGGGATAAGAAAAATAGGCTTTTAAAGGGCCTATTTGAATGAGTTAATAAGATTAATTAACCTAGGTTATAAATCTAGGTTTTTCATTTACATACTTCCCCGATTTCTTTCTCCACGCGCCGCGGGCAGTTCCTCTTCCTCACTGTCTTCTCTCACGCGAAGCCGGTTTCTTCTTTTTCCATGAGTTTTCTTCTTCCTCGCGTCCGCAGCCACAAAACCATGCCTTCTCTTCCTCGCATTTACAACCACAGACCACCGTGGCTCTTTCTTTCCCCACCTACATCCGTAGCCTGATCACCAACACGCGAGCTCTTGCGGTCGCCACTCCTATGGTCGCATTCGCCTTTCGGTGCCCAGTTGCTGGGTGCCCTCTTTAGTGCTCGCTAGCCGCATTCACCATAGTCGGTCGGCCTCCCAGTTACACCGCTGTGCCCTCCTCTGGGCAAACCATCCTCTAGCAAGCCTCATGATCAGCCCGTACCAAGGAAATATCGGCAAGGGTAACTTCTAATTTTTGGTATATATATCTTGTTTTCCTTATTCATTGTGAATCTGCGATTTTGGGCAGTAATCGGTGAGTGTTGGTGGTGTGACAGGCGAGGGAAGGAACTATGGCCCGAGATTGTGAGTCTATTTGGTGTCGTCTGTTGGTGTTAGCGGTGAGTTTGTAAGATGTGGCTTTTGGGTGGGCGTGCATATGAGTGAGTTGTGATCGAGGTTAGAGGTTCGCATGGATCGCCTTTTAAGGTTCGGCCACGAATGTGAGTTTATTGTTAGGTGAGTTGTGAATGGTCGTATGATTGTGGGTAGGAGAATTAGCGGTTGTAAACAGCTGTGATGACTGTGAATGGGTTAGATCCCTAAATTAGTGAAATTGGGGTTTTGCAGGCAGTGAATGAGTGTGATTGGAGGGATGGTTATGGGTCCTGCTATTGTGTGGATATATGACAGCAGTGAGTGATCGGTTAAGGGGATAGCTTAATCCGTTAGGTTTTGGACTTGATGTTAGGGTTGGCAATATAATCTGATTATATTATATTTTATGAGTTTTGGTCATACAGTCCCGCACGTGATTGCATTATTTAGAGCATTTTATCGGTGTATTTTGACTTATCTTTTAGATATAATTCTGATATGAGTTGTCATAGCTTGCAATAATTTTTATATTTTATCTGCCTTGTATGTCACTGTGCCATACATTATACATGCATTGCTATCTTAGTCGATACTATCTTGATTAGCTTTTAGCTATACCTTCCCTATTTTACCTAGATCATTGATATGTACCCATTTGTTTGTGTATATTATTCAGAGACGTATTTTGGTTGGTGTTACATGCTTTAGTGTCATGCACCATCTTGCACGATCACATGTGGGCTGAACGAGGTTCCTTTGTAGTTGAGCACATAGCTAGTTACATTATCTGCACACGCTGCCACTCATGGGTTAGTGGTACATCAGGAGGGTGTGTGCAATAGCTCTGTTAGGCTCCGCTGGTCCGCTCATGGGTAATGGTGAGGTAGCATGGTAGCGGGCAGGGATCCCTCCTCTGGTCTATGACACCGGGAGATTAGAGCATTGCTCCCCCACTCTGTTTGGGGTAGGAGGATAGGTGTACTCCTCTCGTCCACTTTCGGTAACTCGAAGCGATGGCGAGTGATTTATGTTACTGTCACCATCGCGTGTGAGGTGGCTGACTGGCGTCAGGGGTGACCATGTTATTTGCATCACATGCATATTGCATGGATTGCATTTGTATTGTGTTTGCTGCATTTTGGTTGCTGCCTTGGATGTTGCATATGATTGACATGCATACAGGATACATTTTTGTATTTGGTATGATGACTTTACTTCTGCTAGTATGACTCATACTCCTATGTCAAGATAGGGGATTCAGGTAAGTACAGTCTTTTTGTATTTCTTTCTTGCATTTCCTATTATTGATTAGATCATTTATATTATTATTAGATATATCTTACTATGCATATCATGTTATCAAGAGTTCATTAGACATACCCGTTTCTTTATATCTTTTGGATGAAAGCATTAGAGAGTCAGTGCTAATCTAAATCGAAATGGATTTGTTTTGTTGGTCTTATGGTTTTGGTTTTTGACTAGAAGAAGTGTGTAGGACTTGTGTTTGTTTTGGTTATGTACTTGTGGATGTTTTTGGTGATATTTGTTATGTCCATATGGACTTTTATTCGGACTTTTATTCAATATGTTTTGGTTGTGTGTTCCTGCTCAGATGGCAGAAGGGGTAGGTCTAAATGTTGTAGATCTTTTATTTACATTGGTTGTTGGCTTGAGGCCCATTTATGATATGTAAGTGTGATTTATGTTCCGATCATGTTGACCGATGTATAGTAGGCCGTGTGGGCCTTGTATGCAAGTTTCTGTTAGGGCAATCTCTTGCCGTGATATGGTTTTGATGGTGTGCCAAAGGGTTTAAGTTAGTTTGATATGTTGATGTGATATGTGCGTTGAAGTCGTGCAGGACTTAGTAATTCGCACATGGAGCCATGGCGAGTTTCACATCTCATGACTCGTGCCTTGAGTCGGTGAAGGATAGCTTTGCGGAAGCCGTGCGCTTGGAGCATCCGAGGGACCGCCGGACGAGAAGCTTGGAGTGAAGCCGGAGGAAGTAGACTTCGAGGCAAGAGCGCGAAGGAGCATTGCGAGCCGTCGATGCTAGGGCGTGGCCGAAGCGAAGAACTTGGCGAGGACTCAGAAATGAGTGAGCGATTGTAACCCGGGAAGGGTAGCTCTTAGGTGAAACTTGGCCCTTTGGCCAAGTGTCGGATGGGTTTTCAGACCCGGTCGGCCATGTCATGGCGATTGCTCTAATCGTGAGTTCAGGTATCATTGGATTGTGGCCGCGATCATCGTGGCGGTCGGCGCCAAGACATCGATCGGCTGAAGCGGCGATCGGTAGATAAGGGTTCCGCGCGAACCGTTTAGCCGTAGGCGGTCGACGAGGCGGTCGTGATGAGGTCCATCGGTCATTGCCAAGCCGTTGGACTACTGGCAGTCGGGATCGGCGTGTTCGGAGGCCGTTGTAGTGGCACGGTCGGCCAAGCGGCGATCGTGATGGCGGCAACGGAAGAAGTTAGCCCTCTCTATAAAAGAGAGGGTGTGAGCCTTTAAGAGGCTAATGCTTAAGTTCCAAACAATCTTCCTAGTGCCCCCTGGCTCTAAACTCTTCTTACTTGTCTTTACTTCAATCCTATTGTAAGAAGAGTGATCTTGGTTGTAAAGGTTACCTCCACCTAGCTTGTGCAAAGGAGACCGATAGTGATTGGTTTTGGCGGAGTGATTCACCGTGGACGAATCGGACCGTGGATTAAGCGGCGTGGCCGTGAATTATATCTCTGTTTGTATTGGTTGCTTATATCTTGCTTGTCTTTGCTTTGTATTTGTATATTCGCTTGCGCTAATTAGTTTGTAGGCGAGCAAGCGACGTCAATTTAACGTCCGAGGGCTATTCACCCCCTCTAGCCGGCCATCGATCCCCTACAAGTGGTATCGAGGAGGCGAGGCTTGTCACGGACTAACCAACAAGCAACTACATCAAAAATGGCCGGCTCCAACATCCATCCTCCGAAGTTTGAAGGAGAATTAAGCAGTGGAAGAAGCGAATGGAGGTATTTTTGAAGCAGTTTTGATATAATGATTACAATGGAATCGGTTTCGTTTTGCCTAGGGATGAAGAGGGAAACCAATCGAAAAATCAAGATGGACCAAAGGCAAAGGAAGAGCACCTTGCAAACTCAAAGCCAAGCACCATCTCTTCAATGTGCTCCCCAACAAGAAATCAACCGAATAGGAGAATGCCTAGCGCCAAGAGATGTGGGAGAAGCTAATTGAGCTTCATGAAGGCACATCCGAGGCAAAGCTAGCAAGGAGAGATCTCCTCCGCTCCCAACTATCCAACATCAAATTAGAAAAGGGAGAAAAGGTAATTTCTTTGCATTCTAGATTCAAAGAAATTTTAAATGGACTAACAAGTGTAGGTGAGAAGCTATCAAACCGGGATATGGTAATGAAGGCCATAGATGCCTTTCCCCGGTCCTCAAAATGGAGCTCCATGGTGGACTCATTTTATATCTCCTAGAACCTAGAAGTGAGCACCTTGGAGGAGTTCTTCTCAACAATGGAGCTCCACGAAACTAGGCTTGAAGGAATACAAGAGGAGCCTAAAATTCAACCCTCAAGAGGAGTAGCATTGTTGGCAAATAAGGGGAAGAAGAAGATGGAAATCCCCTCCTCCTCCGATGACGAAGCGTCTTCCTCCTCCTCCATGGATAGCACCGAAGAAGCCTATATGGTAAGGAGGGTAAGACGTGCATTTAAGAATTTTAGATTTGATAAATCTAATGATAGGATGAGAAGACCAAGGGGGAAGGTCATATGCTACAATTGCCAAGGAGAAGGGCACATAAGGGACAATTGTCCTCTCTAAACAAGAGCAAGGAAGAGAAGAAAAAGAAAGAAGAAGAAGAGAAGAAGAAGGGGAGCAAGAGAAAGAAGGAAGAGAGAAGAAAACAAAGGAGACGGGAACGGCTAAGGCTCTCAAGGCAAGGACTTGGGATGATCCATCCTCATCCTCCTCCTCATCATCGGATGAGGAGAATGCCTTTGTCACCAATTTGGCCTTGATGGCCTTTGATGACTTGGATTGCTCTTCATCCGAAAATGAAGAATCAAGCTCAAATGGGGAGAGCTCAAATGAAGGGGGAGCTTCCACATCCTCCTCATCCGAAGAAGAAGAGGACATGGAAACTATGGTAACAAATCTAACCCCTAAGAAAATAGTTTCCATGGTTTCTAGTTTAACTAAGGATTTATTTAGAAAGAAGAAGAAAAATAAATGCATGCTTGAACAAATTAAGGAATTAGAACAAAAATTAGAAAAGGCATGCTTAAATGATAATATTTCTTCTAGCTTAGATGAAGCATGCTCACATGATTATATGCCTTTGGATGTTAATGATGCATGCATAGAGGAAAATAGGGCCTTAAGGGAAAAGGTAGATTATTTAACCAAAGCCCTAGAGAAATTCACAATTGGCTCCAACACATTAAATATGATCTTAGGGAGCCAAAGAGCTAGTTTCAACAAGAAAGGCCTAGGATACAAGGAAAAGAAAAATGAAAAGGCCTACAAATGCCTAATAGCTAGGGGACAAGATAAGAAGAAGATAATAGCTAGAAAATGGATCCCCAAGGAATATTTAGTGAACCCAATAGGAAAGAACTTATTTTGGGTTCCCAAATCCATCCTTAAGGGTTAGAACAACCCTAGGGTAGTCAACCATATGAACTTGACCTATATCATAATTTGGTTGACTTAGGATGACGGGACAACATTTTTTAGATAGTGTTGGGTGATGATAACGTACCCATAAATAGGTAATAATGCTTAAATCATGATGATTGTTGTATTTCCTATGTATGTTTTAAATCATGATTTATGATTTTGAAATTTGGCACGTTATCACTAGAAATAGGTTTAAATCATGCTTTAGGTGATAATTTGTTTATCATCATCATATAATACCTAATGCATGACTATTATTTGATGGATACATGAGTTTCATGATCATAATGTAGAATTAAATCTTATATGTCATTATGATCATGTAGGATGTTAGGTTGATACTTAACCATGATAGAATTGCATGAATATATGGGTTAAGTATATACAAATACCCCCTAGGATACATCTCACACTCACTATAGGCTAACTTGATTGCAAACTTAGCATGGGTGAGATATTAGGATGATACAAATGTCCACTAATGCCTATGGCATTTAGATGGTCATTTAAAGTATCAAAATAGCAATAATAGACCAATCATGGGGAAGGCTTATGTTTAATTCATAGACATATTGCCCAAAGATCATGGTTGGATATTTCATATGTTTTCAAAACAATTTCTTACCCTAAAATACATGTATTCATGTTTTGAAACAATTGGATGCAAAACTAGGTAGCTAACTTGATACTAGAATGATCAAAAACCTAGTGGTTTTTAGAACTTTTGGATTTTTGGCAAAAACAAGAAAATATAATGAGTTTTCATGAAAAACTATTTTTCATTGATAGATATACTTAAAAGAAATATTTTCCCAAATTTCATGATTTTTCAAAATTTCGAATTTATAATGCATTTTGAAATTGTCAAAATCGTAAATATGGATTCATTTGTGCTACCGATCATTGCCATACTGATAGCAGTCGACTGGTGGCCTGTAAATCAGAATATTGAAGGCCGAATTCAGTTTGTAAACCTCCTACAAGTGGTAGAAATATACTTGATGCCACCAACAAATGGTACCCAATTTTTAAATCAACTTGACATATTTTTCCTCCAGTATACTTGATGCCATGAGCTTATAACTTAGTGTTAATCTTTTTGATGGTGTCAAAGGGGGAGAAATAAGTATGTTTAAGTTAATCACATGTAGGGGGAGAAATATATGATAGGGGGAGAAAATTTGCATAGAGAATTTCATGGATTAAGGGGGAGTTGCATGTTGCTATATCATGTTTATCTTTACATGCTTTCTTACCTTAGAATCTATATCAAATGTTTTTACCTAACTTAAACGGATTGCCACACATCAAAAAGGGGGAGATTGTTAGGGCAATCTCTTGCCGTGATATGGTTTTGATGGTGTGGCAAAGGGTTTAAGTTAGTTTGATATGTTGATGTGATATGTGCGTTGAAGTCGTGCAGGACTTAGTAATTCGCACATGGAGCCATGGCGAGTTTCACATCTCATGACTCGTGCCTTGAGTCGGTGAAGGATAGCTTTGCGGAAGCCGTGCGCTTGGAGCATCCGAGGGACCGCCGGACGAGAAGCTTGGAGTGAAGCCGGAGGAAGTAGACTTCGAGGCAAGAGACGCGAAGGAGCATTGCAGAGCCGTGCGCCTGATGCTGCCGAGGGACGTGGCCGAGAACGAAGAGAACTTCGAAGGCGAGGGACTCAGAAATGAGAGTGAGCGATTGTAACCCGGGAAGGGTAGTTTAGAATGATGGCCATACGGCACGATCGCTAAGCCACCGATCGACCAGTCGATCAGCGCGAATGATCGTGGCCGATCGATAAGGGTTCAAGGCAGCGATCATATCGTGAGTCGATCGGGCGGCCGACTGACGAGGCGCCGCCGATCGACCGCTAAGAGTTCCCTTGGACTACAACGGTCGGGATCCGACGTGTTCGGAGGCCGTAGACGGGCAATGATCGCCAAGGGCGGCGGCGATCGATGGCGGCAAACGGGAAGAAGTTAGCCCTCTCTATAAAAAGAGAGGGTGTGAGCCTTTGAGAGGCTAATGCTTAAGTTCCAAACAATCTTCCTAGTGCCCCACAAGCTCTAAACTCTTCTTACTTGTCTTTACTTCAATCCTATTGTAAGAAGAGTGATCTTGGTTGTAAAGGTTACCTCCACCTAGCTTTGTGCAAAGGAGAGACCGATAGTGATTGGTTTTGGCGGAGTGATTCACCGTGGACGAATCGGACCGTGGATTAGCGGCGTAGCCGTGAACCACGTTATATCTCGGTGTTTGTATTGCTTGCTTATATCTTGCTTGTCTTTTGCTTTGTATTTGTATATTCCGCTTGCGCTAATTAGTTTTGTAGACGAGCAATTTACGACGTCCAACGTACGAGGGCTATTCACCCCCCTCTAGCCGGCCATATCGATCCCTTACAGTTTCGTATTATCACCTGTACAGGGGAGATGCTGCCGGATTTTCGTCTGGTGGGGACTCCCTCGAGGCGTGACAATTTATTTGGTATCAGAGCCTAGGTTCCGAGTTCCTTAGGGTCTTTGAGTTTTCGGAGTTCGCCACGTTTGGCAGGTTAACTTGAGTATTTTCAGATTTGTATGGATTTCCAATGATTTTTATGTTTCAAAAATTCGAGATATTATTGACGAGGTCAATTTGGGGATTTGGCGACGATAGGACATCTCCAGACGGCTAACAGGTGAATAAATTCTAGAGATAAATTTTCTAGATTTAGTGCATGATGATATGATTACATTGCTTATGTGGTTTAGGGTATATTTGCATTTCATGCTCTATAGTATATTTCTTTGACTTTGTACTGGCATGACCCCTTTAGATATACCCTAAATAAAATTTTAGCCATTGATTACCATTAGTATGACTATGCTGTCGTTTATTGGATATCGTTGTTATGTGTTTATTTGGTTATGTGTTATTGCAGTGGATACCATGATTGAGACTAGTAGAGATAAAATAACTTAGATGAGGTTATTCCGTAGGAGTGGATCTCAGGAATGAAACATTAGTAAAACTCTAGGTGTTGGAACCCTAGGCGTAATAACCCGGATGTGCACATTGGTATATGTTTATCCATTTACTATTTTAGTTGATATGGTGATCAGACTAGTAGAGGTCGTATGATTAGGATGCGATTAATTCTTAGAGGGTATATAACATTGTTCATATCTTGGCTGCCAACTATATCTCCTATTCTTGGTTGAGAGAGAGTCTACAGTAGAGTCTCTCTATGGTTGCTTTTGTATATTTGTGGTCGAATATGTCTCCCATGCATGGTTGAGATAATTTACTGTAAGGTTATACTCTTGCGTTATCCATTCGGAGTTGGTGATAATCGGATTCGTATGACGTCTGTAGCTAGATAGCTACTTTACATCTTAAGTACCCACGAGATCTGTTCGTGGAAGCATGTTGTAGCATGCATGATTAAACTGGTAGAAATGATATAATTTAGGCTTAACCCTCTTGCCGTGCTTGTTAGTAGATGTGTTGTCCTTATTGGCCTTGATAGACGTTTCCTGGTAGCTAGGACAAAACCCTATGATTAATCGTCTCGACGTGTTTATTAGTGGACTTATGATTTTTATCGACCTTGATAACCGTTCATGTTAGAAGGGTTTGAACCCTAGACTTAACCATCTCGACGTATTTATTTATAAGTCGATGATCTTTACCGAATTTGGTAAACATTTCGTATTAGAGGTGTTGAAACCCTCGCTTGACCGCCTCAATGGACTTAATTGTAGATCGATGATCTTTATCGACTTTGATAGATGTTCTATGCTAGATGTATTGGATAACCCTAGGCTTAACAACCTAGGATAATCGACTGCCCCCGCGATCCATTAGTGGTATCATGTTGTTGTGTGCAGTCAATAACTAGATATCTATATACGTTGTCTGCCCACGAGACTCATTCGTGGTAGCATGTCGTTGCCCGCAGACATTGAGTCTTTATACTGCCTGTGAGTCTCATTTGTGGTAGCATGTAGTTGCGCGTAGACAGTACTGAGTATATTGATTGTCGACCCATGAGTTCCGTTCGCGGTAGCTCATAGATAGTTCTCTTTGTATTACCTCAAGAGCCACGAGGCTTTGTTGTGGTATCTGGATGTGCATTACTTGTAGATTACAGGGGTTGTGTATGTTACAGGTATATTTGTTATACTGCTGACCAGGTTAGTTGCAAACTGATATTGGTACTCTGAGGGTTGGGTTACTCTAGTTTGTTTCCTTTGACTTCCATAAGGTGCATTATGATTATGCACTGTTGTCTATCCATCCACTGAGTGGTTGTACTCACCCCTTCCTCACTTATCCTCTAGGTTAGCTGATGGATGACGTGTCCTGTTGACCTACCTTCATGTCTCTTAGAGAGTTCCTTGTCGTGCTTGTCCCACTGCATCGTCGAGATGTCGCTTTATTTACTTTATCAATATTGCATTTTTTTTATGCACTTTGGATTTTGTCGCAATTTGATTTGGTGAAATAAAACTATTTTACTTTAATTGATATATGTTTAGTCGTGCATGCATGCAGTTAATAACATACTTATATTTCTATTATTATTTCGAAGTTTTTTTTTACCAGATCTAGTCCATGTATTTCTGAATATTGTCACTAAGGGGCTCCTCCGCCATTTAGATGACGGATATGCCCCTGAGGCGTGACAATTTTATTGGTTTGCGATTTTGGTTTGTGGGTTTTGTGTTTCGAGGTTTTTCTTTTCCTTGGATTTTTGGAGTTCTCATGTTTTGGGACTAGGCAAGTTGAAGGATATCTCTGAGCTATAGGAAAAGTAGTGGCCTTTAGTGGTCACTTTAATTTCTTATGTAATAGGAAGTTGTCATTATGTTCTTGTTAGATACTTACTCATTGTAGGAAATGCTACCTAGTGAAATTCACCCTACTCATGGTCGTGGACGAGTTTAACGACGTATTGACGTTAAGGAATCTAACGATGATTTCAGAAGTACGAACTCTTTAGAGGTGTCGACTGATGACGAATTAGAAAGCTAGTGATTTAACCTGCTAGTCACCCATTGGAAGGTCAAGAAGTAAACCCTCAGAGAATATCAGTCTCTACTATTAGTGATTTGGTTATGGATAAGGCGTGTATACCTAGACTGGTCAAGATGATGAAAGATCATTTTACCTTATTATAGGAGGTGTTGGATGGGATATTTATCTGTCCCAGTATTTTTCTAGAGAAGATCCGGAACTCTTTGTTAAAAGAGAGATGAACCTTTGAGATTATGCATCGATTATCGATGATAGAATGCGGTAATTATGGAAGGAAATGAATATCCTTCATTGTGGATATAAGATCTATTTAGATCAGCTATAGGACACCTGTGTATACTCTAGGATTGATTTATGACTGGTGGGTTAATATTGTAGTGACATGGTGTCATACAATTATCATTGTCATTGTGATGATTGTTATATCATCAACCTAGAGTAAAGAGAATGCAAGTGTGTAGCGACGACAATTTCATACTTGGTATGAATTGTATGAGCTTATGATTATCTTATTAGACTTATTGACGACTTTGTCATCTAGGTATTTGGGAAGTCGTGTATTCTGGACACGATTGGATCAATTGTGGTCGTTGGAGTTGTGCACTCGACCACCGTAGATGGTGGTTTCCTGGTATTGATTTGATTATTATGAATGCTCCAGTAGTATTCATGGATTTTATGAACCGTGAATTGATGGAGTTCTGGAAGGATTATGACTGTACCATTAGCTACCACCCAGGGAAAGCCAATGTGGTTGCCGATGCACTTAGCCGGAAGTCCCGAGGGACTTTAGCTTGCTACCGAGTTTTAGTCACGGATTTGATTTAGAGTTTTCCGAGTTAGGCCTTGAGGAGCAGGGACCGACAGAGTAGGGCATTCTTGTTACCATGGTTGCTCAGTCATCTATCAGGACGAGAGTCTGAGAGGTTCAGGTCGGTGATCAGTACTTATAGTTTATTGGTAGTTAGATAACCTCTGGACAGCAGACTAAATTCATCTGAGATAACGAAGGTATTATTTATTTCCGGGGCAGATTATGCGTACCTCAGTCTCACCCAGTCATGGTGGAGTTACTCCAAAAGGTTCATTGCTCTCGATTTGTGATCCACCCAGGCGGAACCCGCATGTATCGAGATTTAAGGCGTTTGTATTGGTGGAACGGCAGGAGGAAAGACATAGTAGATTTCGTAGCTAGATGTCTGGTTTGTCAGTAGGTGAAGGCTGAGCACCAGAGACCAGCCGGACTACTTCAGAGGATTCCTATTCCTGAGTGGAAGTGGGATCACATTACCATGGATTATGTGGTGGGTTTGCCTAGGACACGTCAAGGCCATGACGCGATTTGGGTAGTCATAAACCAACTAACCAAATCCGCACACTTCTTAGTGATTCAGAAGACCGACTCTTTGGATCGTTTGGCAGAGTTATATTATCGGGAGATCATTAGATTGCATGGTGTTCCTTTGAGCATTATATTAGATAGAGATCCCCAGTTCACGTCCCAGTTCTGGCAGAGTCTGCAGCAGGCCTTAGGCACACAACTTCGTTTAATCGCATTTCATCTGCAGAGACGGATGGGCCGATCTGAAAGCGGACCATTCAGACACTAGAGGACTTGCTGAGGTCCTGTGTTATGGATTTCGGGGGCAACTGGGAGGACCACTTGCCGTTAGTGGAATTCGCCTACAATAACAGCTATCATACGGCTATCCAAATGGCCACATTTGAAGCATTGTATGGTAGACAGTGTCGTACACCCACCCTCTGGGAGGAGGTTGGGGAGGCCCAGTTACTAGGACCCCAGAGAGCTCAGCATGAGGCAGAGTTGGTCCGTACTATCAGACGTAGGATGACAGAGGCACAGGATCGTCAGAAGAGTTATGCAGATCGGAGACGGAGACCTCTGGAGTTCTCTATTGGTGATCATGTATTCCTACGTGTCTCACCCATGAAAGGAGTGAAGAGATTTGGCCTCCGTGGTAAGTTAGCTCCTAGATACATTGGTCCGTTTGAGATTTGGAGAGGATCGGAGCAGTTGCTTACCGTCTAGCGCTACCACCATCTTTGACGGGTATTCATGATGTGTTTCATGTGTCCATGCTGAGGAAGTATGTGCCAGACTCTACGCATATTCTGTCAGATGTGTCAGGTTCCATCCAACCTGATGCTACTTACACAGAGGTTGCGGTACAAATTTTGGATCACAAAGAACGACTGTTGCGGAACAAGACTGTGCGACTGGTTAAGATCGGGTGGAGTCACCACACTGATGAGAAGGCTACTTGGGAGTTTGAAGAAAAGATCAGAGTTGAATACCCCCACCTGTTTACTTAAGGTACGTGAGATATATTTTCAGTACTTATGGTATCTCTTACTCATTATGCATTTGAGTAGGAAATTTGGGGACCAAATTTTTATTAGTGGGGGAGAATGTTAAATATAGAAAATTTAAAATATAAATTTTATGGCCAAAATTTAGGAAAAATAAACCTGGGAATTATTTTGGGATTTTTAGAGAATTTTAGGATTTTTTTTGAATTTTTATGGATTTAAACGGGGCCTGTACGAGATAATTACGGGGATAAGAAAAATAGGCTTTTAAAGGGCCTGTTTGAATGAGTTAATAGGATTAATTAACCTAGGTTATAAATCTAGGTTTTTTTATTACATACTTCCCCAATTTCTTTCTCCACGCGCCGCGGGTAGTTCCTCTTCCTCGCTGTCTTATCTCACACGAAATCGATTTCTTCTTTTTCCGCGAGTTTTCTTCTTCCTCGCGTCCACGGCCACAGAACCGTGCCTTCTCTTCCTCGTGTCCACAGCCACATACCACCGCGCCTCTTTCTTTTCCCCCACCGCACCGCAGCAAGCGTCCGCCGCAGCCCGCAGTCACTGACGTCGTTGCCCGAGCTCTTGCGGTCGGCCACTCCTCCACAAGCGTCGGCAACCTTTCGCCTTTCCCGGTGCCCAGGTCACCGCGGGTGCCCTCTTCGCCGCTGCACGCCTGAGCCGTCGCTGTTTGCCACAACCGGTCGGCCTCCCACGTGCACACACCGCGTGCCCTCCTTTGGCACCGGTCGTCCTTCGGCCAGCCTCCGCAGTCGTGATCGGCCCGTACCGAGGAAATACCGGCAAGGGGAACTTCTAATTTCTGGTATATATATCTTGTTTTCCTTATTCATTGTGAATCTGCGATTTTGGGCAGTAATCGGTGAGTGTTGGTGGTGCCGGTGAACAGGGCAGTAGGGAAGGAACTGTGGCCGGCTGAGAGGGGCTGTGAGGGTCTATTTGGGGGTGTCATGCTGTTGGTGTTGGAGGTGGTCGGGCATGGTCGGTTGTAAGGGTTGTGAATAGCTGTGGGTGGGCAGTGCATGGCTGCGAGTCGGAGTTGTGATATGTGGTTGGAGATTACTGTCGATGGAGTCGGCTGTGAGGTTGTTCTCGGCCACGAAGGGGGCAGTGATTTTATTGTTTGGTGAGTTGTGAATGGTCGTATAATTGTGGGCAGGAGAATTAGCGGCTGTAAACAGCTGTGATGGCTGTGAAATGGGTTAGATCCTTAAATTAGTGAAATTGGGGTTTTGCAGGCAGTGAATGAGTGTGATTAGAGGGATGGTTATGGGTCCTGCTATTGTGTGGATATATGACAACAGTGAGTGATCGGTTAAGGGGATAGCTTAATCCGTTAGGTTTTGGACTTGATGTTAGGGTTGGCAATATAATCTAATTATATTATGTTTTATGCAGGTTTTGGTCACGAGACAGGTCCACGGGCATGACGATTGCATTATTTCAAGCATTTTATCAGGCGGGTATTTTGACTTATCTTTTAGATATGGTCATATTGATATGCTTAGTTGGTTATAGCTTGCAATAACTTTTATATTTTATCTGCATTGTATGTCACTGTGCCATACATTATACATGCATTGCTATCTTAGTCAATATTATCTTGATTAGCTTTTAGCTATAACTTCCCTGTTTTGCCTAGATCATTGATATGTACCCATTTGTTTGTGCATATTATTCGGGGACGTATTTTTGTTGGTGTTACATTCTTTAGTGTCATTCACCATCTTGCACGATTGCATGCTGGCTAGACGGGGTTCCTTTATAGTTGAGCCCGCAGTCAGTTACATGATCTAGACACGCTGCCACTCATGAGTTAGTGGTACATCAGGAGTGTGTGTGTAGTAGCTCTGTCAGACTCCGCTGGTCCGCTCATAGGTAGCGGTGAGGCAGCGTGGTAGCTGGCAGGGATCCCTTCTCTGGTCTATGACACCGGGAGATGAGAGCATTGCTCCCCCACTCTATTTGGGGCAGGAGGATAAGTGTACTCCCACAACATCCTGTCCACTCGGTCACTCAAGAGTAGTGATGGCAGAGTGCACAGTTGTCATAGCCCTACCCACTCGGCTTCACCATCGCGTGTGAGGCGGCTGACTGGCGTTAGGGGTGACTATGTCATTTGCATCGCATGCATATTGCATGCATTGCATTTGTATTGTGTTTGCTGTATTTTGGTTGCTGCCTTGGATGTTGCATATGATTGACATGCATACTGGATACATTTTTGTATTTGGTCTGACGACTTTACTTCTGCTAGTATGGCTCATACTCTTATGTCAGGATAGGGGATTCAGGTAAGTACAATCTTTTTGCATTTCTTTCTTGCATTTCCTATTATTGATTAGGAGACTGTACTGACATGATTATTATTGTTAGATATATCTTACTATGCATATCGACTGTTATCCGCTGAGTTCATTGAACATACCCCGTTTCTTTATATCTTTTTCAGGATGAAACTGCCAGGAGAGTCCAGTTGCTAATCCCCCTCATCGAAATGGATTTGTTTTGTTGGTCTTATGGTTTTAGTTTTTGACTAGAAGAAGTGTGTAGGACTTGTGTTTGTTTTGGTTATGTACTTGTGGATGTTTTTGGTGATATTTGTTATGTCCATATGGACTTTTATTCGGACTTTTATTCGATATGTTTTGGTTGTGTGTTCCTGCTCAGATGGCAGAAGGGGTAGGTCTAAATGTTGTAGATCTTTTATTTACATTGGTTGTTGGCTTGAGGCCCATTTATGATATGTAAGTGTGATTTATGTTCCGGTCATGTTGACCGATGTATAGTAGGCCGTGTGGGCCTTGTATGCAAGTTTCGTATTATCACCCGTACAGGGGAGATGCTGTCTGATTTTCATCTGGCGGGGACTCCCTCGAGGCGTGACACTAAGTGGTTGGGTAGTTAACCAAGCTATGGTAGAGTTGACACTTTAGGATGTGGCAATGTGATTTAAGAAGATGAAAATTGATTAAATTGGACCAAGTAGGTCTTAGAAGTCATGGTGTGTCATTTTGGATTTTTGGCACACTTGGTAGAGTTGGTTAATATGGAAAAATAAACTTAATTCTATCAAATGACACCTAATGTTAAAATCTAGGTATTCCTATACCTTTACTTTTTATGTGCCATGCTTTGATTGCTATTTAACATGCCATGAGATTATATTTACGTTTTATCATTGAAAATGTCATGCTTAGGGTTTATTTTTAAATGTCATGTATGCTTAAGTTTGTATCACATGACATGACATCATGATTATTGACATATGCTTTTATTCTTGTTATCATTTATGCTATAATCATTATTTATGCATTCAATAAAATTGAGTTAATGACTACGACATGATTTGAAGTCCCATGCATAAGGGAATCAAATAGAGTTGCCTAGCATATGCATGAGACCCTAATTAACCAAAAACCCACATCTCACATCAAATTAACTTGTATGTGTTTTTCATACACCTTAGATATGTGAGATACTAGGAAATGAGTTAAGTTCATGTGCTTACCTAGTGCATCATAATGAACTTAGAACTCATTAGATTGTAATGATGGATCATTGGAAAAGCTTATGTTCAAGCCATGTACATTGAGCCCAAAGAACATGATCCAATATAAGATTTTAAAAATTATTTAAAAATCATTTTGAAAAATCTTGATGAAGTCTATCTTTTGATAGCAATCACCATTAAATGACGTGATACAAAATAGGGTTAAACATTAAAAATTTCAATGGATTTGAACTTTGTGTCAATCTCACTAGTTTATGGGTAAAATATTTTTCAAACATTTTTCATCCATATTGATTGTTATAAGTATTATGCATATGAATTTTCATGATTTTCACCTTATGTATAATTACTTATAATTTTCAGAAATTTATTTATGAAAACCTGATTTCTGCATTTGCAGTTATCAGTCGACTACCATTGTTCGCAGTTGACTAATGTGAATGGCAGTCGACTGGTAACTGTCAAGAGTTGACTGCAAGGCTGCTTTCAGGTAAACAAGATTTGTTAGGCCCATGTTCAGCTATGTTTTTGATCCCTAACCACTCCTAATCCTAGGACATGCTTTGGAGAGTATTAGAAAGGGTGAAAATCTATTGGACATGGATTAGGAGAAGTGTTTAGGGTATGTATCAAATTTTAAGGGAGGTAAAAGTTCAATGTTGAATCTTTTCCCTTAATTTCGAAAGTTTAGTTGTAACGCCTGTAAAATTTTAAGTCGTTCAAAGTGGTTATATAAATTTTAAAAGGTTCCGAAATAATAAAAAATAAAAATAAGAGAATATGGTTCGTTATAGTTAGGATTCGAATCATGAACCTTTAGATTGGGAGATAGCCTTGATACCACTATGCCATAGGATGCTTCTTGTCTAGAATGTACAAAGATTATATAATAAAAGTATGAGAATATGAGGAATTTTCTTTCATCTCCCTAAGTATTAAAGGGGAATTAAGAGAGGGAAAATTGAAATTTTCTTCCTCCTCCTCTCTCCACCGAAAATTTTCTTAATCCTTCTTCCTCCTCCACCGAAACCTAGAAACTCCATCTCCTTGTTTTGCCTTCTCATCCGAACCCTTAGGGTTCTTGGTTGGGGTTCTCAAGAGAGGTTTCAAGGGCTTAGTATATGCTAGAGGATCACTCCTAAGGCTGAGGAACAAGGGAAGGTCTTCATCTCACAAATCGCACAACCGTGCAGCTTTAATTGTATCGGGATATTTCTAAATCGAGGTACTAAAGGGATGGCCCCTGTCGAGTGGGATTAAATTTTCAAAAGACTTGATAAGGTAACTCCACCCAACCACTTCCTACATGCTCCAAATTTGGCTTTTAGCAATACGTAACTGTTTGAAGCAAGATGTAAAGATCACAAAGATGCTTCCCCTATGAGTTTTGGGGACAAAGAGCATGATTAAATGTCTTGAAATATATGTTTTATTTAGATTATATTTGTTTAGAGTTATAGGTATTATAGGTATATTTCTTTTGAAGCAAGACATAAGATCTCAAAGATGCTTCCCCTACGAGTTTTGGGGACAAAGAGCATGATTAAATGTCTTGAAATGCTTCCTATATGAGTTTTGGGAGTATGATCATGTTAAATGTTTTTCAAATGACAAAATCAGTAGGATATATATAAAGAAAGTATTTTACTTTAAAGTGTCATGCACTGAGGCCTTAGATCGCCCACGAGCCCTAGACCGCCCTTAGTAAGTTGCCCTAATAAGTTCGGTAGCTAGCTACCCCGAATTCTATTAGTGTTGTGCGCAAATTGGTACTATGTCGTATACTGAAAAGTCTACCTTTTGTATGAACATCTTTTGAAATAAGAATCACATGATCATTATTTGCATATTTTTATGGCTATGCATATTGTCTAATAGATTACATTGTAGATAACATGGTGTGTGGTGTCACACGGGAGATCATGTTATTGATTCCTTGTAAAGTATAAGTAAATGCTCACAACCGAGATGGCTTTGGACAAACCATTGGAATGGTTGTAGTGTGATTTGGGATTGGTTTGTCTTGACCATAGAATCACACTAGTGCACTTTGTGTGTATTGAGCAGGACCGACTTAGAGGTGATTCGATTTATTGCTGACTATATAATCGAATCGGACCTCAGATATTATATTGTACATACTCTTAATCCCGATATAATAACAGACACATATACTTAATATTCATCTCTTTGATTTACAAATGGGCGAGATTTTTAGATTAAATCGATAGGCTCGGTAAGTTGGGAGATGATATTATTTATATGGTGTGCTGTTGATTATAGGAGGAAATCATATCTTATATATTAGGATGATGATGTCCCCTTGAGGAGCTCATAAGGTTCATCATGTAAACCCTGCAGGTGGACTTGGTCCAGCATGATGAAAAGGTTGAGTGGTACTACTCATGGAGTTAGATGTTGATTAATTAATGGTCAGTAAATTAATTAATCGACGGACATTCGAGATCTTAAATACGGGGAGAAAATATACATTTAATATATGGAGCTCATATTATCTTATGGGGGTTGGTGAGGTAGATCAATGATAATCCTTTAGTGGATTGGATTATCATTAACGGATCGGACTTTATGTGGGGTTGATCCATGGGTGGCCAAGATCCAACTCCTCCTCATGGCCCCTATTGTAGCCTATTAAAACCTCATGAAGCTTAGATCCAATGGATAGAAACAAAACTCTAGATCCAAAGGTAGAGATTAAATATCTAAGATCCGACGGTTGAGATTAAATCTCTAGATCCGACAGTTGAGATTAAATCCCTAGAACCAAAGGTGGAGATTAATACAAGGCTTATCCCTAAACTCTATAAAAGGAGGCTTAGGGTTGGCGTGGAGGATAATAAGAGAAGCTAGGGTTTTTGGAGGTTGGTGGCATGAAGCAAGGGCTAGAGTTTGGAGCATTGGCGGTACCAAATAAGGAAACAACTTCCTTATTTTTCTTCTTCCTCAAGCTTGTCGACGCCCATTGAATGTTAGTAATATATGAGAGATATCCTAAGGCAATTGCCTTATGTTTGAACCATTTATATGATAAATGAAGATTCACTATTTGAGTATACATGTTTTCGTGTATTTGATTAGATCTTAAACTCATTTACTGAATGTCCAGGATACAATTCACAGCATGAGAGAATTTGTGATTGGATCACAACTAGTGAGTATCTCTACATGTGTAATTGTGATGTATCAGAATTATCCCTAGTCGATGAATTGATGGATTTGGACACCATCAATTCTGTCGAGACTAGCACGAGGTATACTCCTTGGTGTATCCAAGCAGCTGATTCTCACTGGCAGGAGACATTGTGATGTCCGGAGTTAATCGTGGATGCTAGTTATGGTAACTAGTTCATTGGAGTGACCAGCCGTAAGACTTCATATGGTTCTCTGCATATATAGATATGTCAATGAAGTTCTTACTGTAGCTTAGGTGCGATGTTCCTTTGACTTGCGATATTCAAGTCATCTTGATCATAAAGACTTATGCTTTGACATCTTAAGCAAGCATCTCTGAGGAGATGTGGACCCGGGCTGATTGGGTATAAGTCGAAGTGATCGAAGGTGTTTGAATAGCCTATAAAGGATTCACCACTCCTTGCGAGGAGATGTATACCCATGGCCTCTCGTCGGATTGTTACTAAAGTCTTTGGTCAAAGCATTACATGTTTAGAGTAAGGTACTCTTCGATACATGTGTAGTAACTAAAATCCGTAGGACGAAGAAATGATACTTGGGCTAGGTGTGACATAGTCAGCCTAGTGGGGACTGACACTATAGACCATGTTCTGAACCAAGTGGGTATAAGATGAGTGAAGGGAATGGGGCACGATTCATTCGAGCTGCTGAAGGGTTTCAGAAATAGTTCTGGATCAACCGTTGATCTTTTCGGTTAATTGGGGATCATGATGTAGAACTAGGTGCCACTCATGATCATTCTATTATTAATGATTAATTATAGATGGCCAACATAAACCGAGAACCTATTTGGTCACACGCACAACGAGCGTAATCCGAAGGATTTAAAACGAGCTTGAGAATGAGATTCTCAGACCGAGAGAAACTAGGTTTGGTTGGACCAAACATGGAGTGAGCATGAAATCGTTTCAGTCACAATGGAAGCGTGGATGGGCCGTGTCTTATGAAGACATGATGGATGAACCAAATTGGTTTGGTTCTAATCCAATGGAGGAGAATAAACCAAAGGGTTTGGTTTGTTTTAAACGAATGAACCAAAGTTGGTTCGGTTCGTTTTAACTTAAAATAAACCATCATGGTTTGGTTTATTTTAACTTAAATTAATGGAGCGGGTTAATAGGCTTTTGGTTATGATCCGATAACCATTAAGAGAATTTGTTCTCTATAATTTTGTTAAGCCCTAATCCAGTCCAAGCAACCTTTGCCGCCCCTTCTCCCTTGTGAAGTCGGCACCAACTCCTTTGCCGCCGCCCCAAGCTCCTCCAACCGGCCCAAGCTCCTGCTGCCGCCTTCCTTGCCGGCGTCTGCTGCCGGAGGAGCTCCGGTGATCTCCTTTGGGTTCGCAACAAGGTGAGCTTCAACCTTCCTTTTTGGCCCCTATTCCTCCACCAAAAGCTGTCCAGTTTTCTGGACAGCTTGTTTCCTCCTTCTCGTCGAGCTCGTTTGGATGACGCGTTTGGAGCTCCGGCAGTGCTAACCTTGCTGGGGATTCAATCTTCGGTAATCCTCATAGGTGGAGGACGAAGGATTCGTCAAACGGTTGACGAATACCTCTCCGGAGAAGCGAGTTTTTGAGGACTCATTTTGGATCCGAATTTTGATTCGGATCGTGATCTTCTCTCGATCACATCGTCTTCAACAGGAGGCTAGTAACCCGTACGAAGATGAGGCTCGTGACTTTGTGAAGTCATCCCGAAGATACTCGGTGTGGATACGGATAGAGACGATTCTAGCGAGAATCGTTCCGATTGATGCCTTTCCCGCTACACGTGATACGTCAGGTATATGTAGTATAAGTTTCCTTTTATTGAAAAATTTAAATTTACGGTTTTATCTACACATGTTGTACTATGCATGCGTGTGAAGTGTGTGTTGTAATAAATTAGATTTATTATTTTATTCCTTCCGCTGTGCACATGTTTACGAAACATGTTCGAACACACACTCGCCGCGGTGCCGGAAGCCCAACAGTGGTATCAGAGCCCAGGTTGTGTTTCGATATAATTGTAAAATTATTTTGTGATAGTCATAATGATATTTCTGGAAATTTTCTACTTTTTTAAATTTAGAAGTATTTATGGAAATTTTTCAATTTTGGAAAGTCTAGAAGTATTTATGGAAATCTTCTACTTTTGGAAAGTTGGAAGTATTTATGGAAATTGATATTTTCCATAAATAAAATATTTGATTAGATTTTGGAAATTTGTTTCCTAATTTAATCATGATTTGATTTGGGAAATCAAATCTTTGAATATTTAATTTCCATAAGTAGTTTTGATGATTTAGGAAATTGGTTTCCTAAATTGACTTTCCTTAATCAACTATTTCCACAAATAAAATATGTGATTAGATTTGGAAATTTGTTTCCAAATTTAATCATGATTTGATTTGGAGAATCAAATCTTAAACATATTTTATTTCCATAAATAGTTATGATATATAAGGAAATTTTGTACATGACATAATTGTATGCCATGTAATTGCATTAGATGCATATCATTATGCCATGCGTGTCATGACATGTAGATGTATGCCATGTATGCCATGACATGTAGATAATAGTTATTTGCATGCAAAGAGGATGAGACATAAAAACCCTAACTCAATATTAAAGCCTGCACCTTCCATTAATATGGTTAGAACCAGAGTTCCGTTTCTGGTTCGGGTTGTTGGACTCTCTCCAAGCCCGGCTCGAACCCGAACATGTTCAAACCATGGAATAGTTTAATACTAATATGGTAAGAGTCAGAGGTCAATCGTTAGCTTTGGTTGTTGGACTCTCTCCAAGCCGGGCTAATTGGTTGAATGCACTCTAACCATATTAAAACTATTTCTCGATTAATGGGTTGGCTTTAACCTGGAGCATCGGCTTGTTGGACTCTCTCCAAGGTCGATGTAAAGGGAGGTGAAGTTGGGTGCTATGCATATGATGCATACTTGTTAATGTGTTAACAACCCAATGTATGTGCGAACATTCAATTAGTTGATAGCACATTGTGATAGTTGCATATACGTGATATGCAATCGGTATATTTGATACCTACCATCGTAGTTATGAATGGCTTGTTGGACTCTCTCCAAGGTTGTTCATATCTATAATGGATATCAGCCCATTCGGAGATGGACCTACGATCTCCCGAAGTGATTTTGGGGTTTTTGAAATTCGAAAAATGAATGGGATTTATGAATGTATAATGATGCATTTTAAAATCATCTTTCTCATATATGTTCGTTTTGTATTTCTAAGATTGATCATGATGTCTTTGAATTTGCGTTCCATTTTGGATTCGAATAAATTGACTGGGTCGAACTTCTTGGACTGGCTTAGAAACTTGAGAATTGTTCTCAAGGTTGAAAAGCTTGCAAATGTCCTCGAAGCGCCTCTTCTCGCCCGTCCTAGTGACAATGCAACTCTGGACCAATTGTTGGCCTATCAGAAACATGTGAGTGATTTAGAACAAATGAGTTGCATCATGCTAGCCATGATAAAACCCAAGCTACGGAAGCAGCATGAGCATATGGATGCTCATATCGTAGTCCTTCATCTTTATGAGTTGTTTGATAAGCAAGTGAGATTCAAAAGGTTCGAAGTCTCCAAGCTCCTCTTCACCTCTGAGATGCAAGAAGGTTCATCTGTGGTACTGCTCAACATGCTGAAGACTGTGGAGCCTTCTGAGAAGCATGAACAAGGGACGGTGTTGTTAGTAGATTCCTCGAAGAAAGGTTCTAAGAGGGAGTCAAAGGAACAACAGAAGGGGAAGAAGAAAAAGGCTAAAAAGGCATAACCAGCTCAAAAGGGCACTTGCCATCATTATGGCAAGTAGGGCCATTGGCGAAGAAATTTCAAGATTTATCTTGAGTCCGTGAAGAAGAATAAGGTATAAGATGCTCCATCTTTTTCATATATCTTCGTTATTGATTGTCATTCTATTTCCTCAGACACTTGGGTATTGGATACTGGGTGTGACTCACATATATGTAATGACATACATGGGTTAAGGAATAGAAGAAGACTCGTCAAGGGAGAGTCAAATTTACGTGTTGGGAATGGAGCAAAGGTTGCTGCACTCGCCATCGGAACGTATTTGTTGAAACTCTCTGCAGGACTTGTCTTAGAACTGGATAATTGCTTTTATGTTCCTTCGTTGATA
Source organism: Wurfbainia villosa (assembly GCA_025175895.1). Taxonomy (NCBI): domain Eukaryota; kingdom Viridiplantae; phylum Streptophyta; class Magnoliopsida; order Zingiberales; family Zingiberaceae; genus Wurfbainia; species Wurfbainia villosa. Next base: position 78,347,101 of record CM045988.1, read on the forward strand.
AAGAACATCATTTCTATTTCTTGTTTAAATAGAAATGGTTACCATTTAACATTTAGTAACAATTGTTGTTATATAACTTTGAACGACATACTTTATGGAACTGGAACTTTGAGCAATGACATTTATACGTTAGATGTATCCAGTGATATTTTCAATATCGAAGCGAGCAACAAGCGTGCTCGGGAGGATAATCAATTAGACTCCTACATGTGGCATTGTCGTCTTGGCCATGTAAGCAAGAAACTCATGTCCGAATTACACCGATGTGGAATTCTAGAATCGTTTGAATTAGATTTATACGATACATGCGAATCATGCTTAAAAGGCAAGATGATTAAGTTACCTTTTACAGGAAAAGGTGAACGAGTGGGAGAGTTGCTAGGTCTAATTCATACTGATGTATGTGGACCTATGTCAACTCAAGCTTTAGGAGGCTATAACTACTTCATTACCTTCACCGATGATCACTCACAGTTTGGGTATGTGTTCTTGATGAAACACAAGTTTGAAGCCTTTGAAAGGTTCAAAGAATTCAGAAACGAAGTAGAGAAACAACATGACAAGTGTATTAAAATACTTCGATCGGATTGAGGTGGTGAATACTTAAGTCAAGAGTTTCTTGATTATCTAAGAGACAACAGTATATTGTCTCAATGGACTCCGTCATACACACCACAGCATAATGGTGTATCTAAGAGGCGTAACCGGACCTTGTTGGACATGGTCAGGTCAATGATGAATCATGCGAATTTTCCCAAGTCCTTTTGGGGCTATGCACTTCAGACAGCTGTTTACTTGTTAAACAGAATGCCAACCAAGGTAGTCTCTACTACTCCATATGAGATATGGAATAGTAAGAAACCTCATGTATCTTACTTGAAGATATGGGGTTGTCCTGCTTATGTGAAGCGGACTGTATCAGACAAATTGGATGTTAAGTATGATAAATGTCTATTTATTGGATACCCTAAGGAAACAATGGGTTACCAATTCTATCATCCTATGGAACAAAAGGTGTTTGTTTTAAGGCATGCTGTGTTTCTAGAGAAAGAGTTTCTCTTGCAAGAAAACAGTGGGAGTGTCGTCGAGCTTGAGGAGGCTCAAGATACTCAAATAGACATTGATGAGATACCTGGTGAAGCACAACAGTCGATAACTCATAGTGATGAGCAATCGGCTGGACCTATTGAAACACCACATCTTCGTAGATCAAGTAGAACACATAACATTCCTGAGAGATATGGATTTCTCGTAAGTGAATCGAACGACATGTTACTCATTGATGATGAGGAGCCTACCAGTTATGAAGAAGTGCTGACAAGTTCAGAAAGGGATAAGTGGCTTGATGCCATGAAGTCGGAAATGGATTCCATGTATGAAAACCAAGTTTGGAACTTGGTTGACCCACCTGAAGGCATCAAGCCTATAGGGTGCAAGTGGGTTTTCAAGAAGAAAACCGACATGGATGGTAATGTGATTACCTATAAGGCTAGATTAGTGGCGAAAGGATATCGTCAAAAACAAGGTGTTGATTATGACGAAACCTATTCGCCTATAGCTATGCTTAAATCCATTCAGATGCTCCTGGCCATAACGGCTCATTATGATTATGAGATATGGCAGATGGATGTGAAAATAGCTTTCCTTAATGGAAACTCGCCGAGGACGTGTATATGATACACTGAGGGTTTCACATCGGTTGATAAAACCAAGGTATGCAAATTGCGACGGTCCATATATGGATTGAAGAAAGCATCCAGAGTCTGGAATATCCGCTTTTGATGAGACAATCAAAAGTTTGATTTCACAAAATCCGCATTTAACCTTGTGTGTACAAGAAGATTAGTGGGAGTGCAGTCGTGTTCCTAGTATTGTATGTCGATGACATATTACTTATAGGAAACGATGTTTCAGTCTTACAGTCAGTTAAGATTTGGTTATCCAAGACATTCTCCATGAAAGACCTGGGAGAAGCAACCTACATCCTCGGGATTAAGATCTATAGAGATAGATCGAAACGGTTGCTTGGTCTTTCGCAGTCTACATATATAGACCGAGTGCTAAAGAGGTTTAGCATGTCGGAATCCAAGAAAGGTTTCCTACCCATCGTGCATGGGGTACACCTTTCAAGTCTATGTGTCCGCCACGTAAGAAGACGAGAGGATTTGCATGAGTAAGATTCCCTATGCATCCGCAATAGGATCTATCATGTATGCTATGTTATGTACGAGGGCCCGATGTATCGTATGCTCGAGTGTCACGAGCAGATACCACCGATCCAGAATGGATCATTGGGTGGTCATAAGACATCCTAAGTACTTAAGAAGAACTAAGGATGTGTTCCTAATATATGGAGAAGGGTACATGGTGATACGTGGGTATACGGATGCCAGCTCCAGACAGACAAGGATGATTCCATGTCTCAGTCTGGGTATGTATTCACCTAGAATGGAGGCGCAATAAGTTGGAAAGGTTCCAAGCTTGACACTATAGCGGATTCTGCCACTAAGGCAGAATACATTGCAGCTTTGGAAGCAGCAAAGGAAGCGGTTTGGATCAAGAAGTTCATCTCTGAACTTGATGTGGTCTCATCAATGATCCAAACATGTGCTTCGCCGCTATCATCTGATCAGAGAGATCATTAGTAGGAAGGAAATACAAATCGAGAAAATCCCCACTGAAAGGAACTTAGCGGATCCTTTGACTAAGGCATTACCTCAAAGTAAGTTTGAGGGTCATGTTAGAGCCTATGGTATTGGATACCGTAGCGATTGGCATTAGGCCAAGTGGGAGTTTGTTAGTAATATATGAGAGATGTCCTAAGGCAATCGCCTTATGTTTGAACCATTTATATGATAAATGAAGATTCACTATTTGAGTATACATGTTTTCATGTATTTGATTAGATCTTAAACTCATTTACTGAATGTCCACGATACAATTCACAGCATGAGAGAATTTGTGATTGGATCACAACTAGTGAGTATCTCTACATGTGTAATTGTGATGTATCGGAATTATCCCTAGTCGATGAATTGATGGATTTGGACACCATCAATTCTGTCGAGACTAGCACGAGGTATACTCCTTGGTGTATCCAAGCAGTTGATTCTCACTGGCTGGAGACATTGTGATGTCCGGAGTTAATCATGGATGCTAGTTATGGTAACTAGTTCATTGGAGTGACCAGCCGTAAGACTTCATATGGTTCTCTGCATATATAGATATGTCAATGAAGTTCTTACTGCAGCTTAGGTGCGATGTTCCTTTGACTTGCGGTATTCAAGTCATCTTGATCATAAAGACTTATGCTTTGACATCTTAAGCAAGCATCTCTGAGGAGATGTGGACCCGGGATGATTGGGTATAAGTCGAAGTGATCGAAGGTGTTTGAATAGCCTATAAAGGATTCACCACTCCTTGCGAGGAGATGTATACCCATGGCCTCTCGTCGGATTGTTACTAAAGTCTTTGGCCAAAGCATTACATGTTTAGAGTAAGGTATTCTTCGATACATGTGCAATAACTAGAACAGGACGAGGAAATGATACTGGGCTAGGTAGTAGTACACTTAGTGGGGATCCGATACACTATAGACCATGTCCCGAACCAAGTGGGTATAAGATGAGTGAAGGGAATGGGGCAATGATTCATTCGAGCCATCAAGGGTTTCGTAAATAGTTCTCGATCAACCGTTGATCTTTTCTTGCTAATCGATGATGTACTACTAGGTGCCACTCATGATCATTCTATAATTAATGGTTAATTATAGACGACCAACATAAACCGAGAACCTATTTGGTCACACACACAACGAGCGTAATCCGAAGGATTTAAAATAAGCTTGATAATGAGATTCTCAGACCGAGAGAAACTAGGTTTGGTTGGACCAAACATGGAGTGAGCATGAAATCGTTTCAGTCGCAATGGAAGCGTGGATGAGCTGTGTCTTATGAAGACATGATGGATGAACCAAATTGGTTTGGTTCTAATCCAATGGAGGAGAATAAACCAAAGGGTTTGGTTTGTTTTAAACGAATGAACCAAAGTTGGTTCGGTTCATTTTAACTTAAAATAAACCATCATGGTTTGGTTTATTTTAACTTAAATTAATGGAGCGGGTTAACGGGCTTTTGGTTATGATCTGATAACCATTAAGAGAATTTGTTCTCTATAAAATAGGGCTTAAGGGTTTTGTTAAGCCCTAATCCAAAGTCCAAGCAACCCTAAGTTGCCGCCCCCTCCTTCTCCTTGTGAAGTCGGTGCCAACTCTCCTTGCTGCCGTCCACTACCACCCAAGCTCCCTTGCCGACATCCAACAGCTACCATCCTTGTTAGGGCAATCTCTTGCCGTGATATGGTTTTGATGTGTGTGGCAAAGGGTTTAAGTTAGAGTGTTATTATGATTTGATATGTGCGTTGGAGTCTTGCAGGGCTTAGTAATTCGCACATGGAGCCTTGGAGAGTTTCACCTCTCATGACTCAGTCCTTGAGTCGGTGAAGGATGGCTTTGTGGAAGCCGTGCACTTGGAGCATCTGAGGGACCGCCGGATGAGGAGCTTGGAGTGAAGCCGGAGGAAGTAGACTTCAGAGCAAGACGCGAAGGATGGCGCTGCAGAGCCTTGCGCTTGGGGCATCCGAGGGACATGGCCGGACGAAGATAACTTCAAAGGCGAGGGACTCCGAGAGATGAGAGCGAGTGAATGTATCCCGGGAAGGGGTAGTAGCTCTTAGGTGAAACTTGGCCATTTGGCTAAGTGTCGGATGGGATTTCCCGACATTAGGTGACTACTATTTTAATGGTAGTCGACTACTCTAAGTCTACGGTGACTCGACTAGTGTTCGAGTCCGGTTCAAGTGCCACGATCGCGCCATGGAATGACGATCATTCCACTCGACTGATGAAGGCATCAGTCGACTGGTCGCAAGAGTTTTGGGCACAGAATGGAGTCGAGCTCGCGGAGCACTCGACTGATCGAGCATCAGTCGACTGATGGCCATATCAGTCGACTGATGCTAGTGTCGTTGGATGAAATCCAATGTGGAAAGCAGCCGTTATTGGGCAACGGCTACAGGACCAGTCGACTGATAGGGACATCAGTCGACTGCTCTTGTGTCAACGGGAAGAAAACCTCTTCCTCTATAAAGAGGAATGGTGTGGGGTTTTGGGAGAAAAATGCTTATGCTCTAATCTTCTCCCAAAGTTCCCTAAAGCTTTCCATCCTCTTACTTGAGCTTATTTCCATTATATTTGTAAGAGGAGTGTTTTTGTGTAAAAGAGGTTACCTCCACCTAGCTTTGTGCAAAGGAGAGATCTAGTGAAAGATTAAGGAGTGATTCACCATGGACGAATCGGACCGTGGATTAGCAGTGTAGCCGTGAACCACGTTACATCTCGGTGTTTGCATTGTTTGTATTCTTGTGTATCTTTTGCTTTGTTTTTATTTGTTTGTATTTGCATATTCCGCTTGCGCTAATGTTTTGTAGACGAGCAAATTACTTCATCCAATGAAAGAGGGCTATTCACCCCCCTCTAGCCGACCGATCGATCCCCTACAAGTGGTATCAGAGCTAAGGAAAGCTTGTTGAGGACTAACCGCCACAACAAGCACATTCAAGGATGGCCGACTCAAACATTCACCCACCAAAATTTGAAGGCGAATTCTCTCATTGGAAAAAGAGAATGGAGGTATTCTTTGAAACCGACTTTGAAATTTTATTGATAATGGAAAACAGTTTCGAGATGCCTAGGAATGAATAAGGGGAACTATTGGAGAAATCAAGGTGGAGCAAGAGGCAAAGAGAAGAATATTTGGCGAATTCAAAAGCCAAGAACCACCTCTACAATGTACTCCCCCAATAAGAGGTGAATAGGATAGGGGAATGCTCTAGTGCGAAGGAGATGTGGGAGAAGCTAGTAGAGCTTCATGAAGGTACTTCGGAGGCTAAACTTGCAAGGAGAGACCTCCTCCACTCCCAACTATCCAACATAAAATTAGAAAAGGGAGAAAAGGTAACATCATTGCATTCTAGGTTTAAGGAAATTTTGATTGGACTAACAAGTGTAGGAGAAAGGCTCTCCAATCGGGATATGGTAATGAAGGCCATAGATGTCTTTCCCCGGTCCTCAAGATGGAGCTCCATGGTAGACTCATTTTACATCTCCAAGAACTTAGAAGTGAGCACCTTGGAGGAGTTCTTCTCAACAATGGAGCTCCACAAAACGAGGCTTGATGGAATACAAGAAGAGCCAAAGTTTCAACCTTCAAGAGGAGTAGCCTTGATGGCACATAAGGGGAAGAAGAAGATAGAGATCCCCTCCTCCTCTGATGAAGCGTCCTCATCTTCCTCCATGGATAGCACGGAAGAAGCCTACATTGTAAGGAGGGTAAGGCGTGCTTTAAAAGGTTTTCAATTTAATATATCTAATGATAGGAGGAGAAGACCAAGGGGAAAGGTAATATGTTACAATTGCCAAGGAGAGGGACACATAAGGGACAATTGTCCTCTCCTAAACAAGAGCAAAGAAGAGAGGAAGAAGAAAGAAGAAAAGAAGAAGAAAAAGGGGAGCAAAAAGAAGGAAGAAGAGAAGAAGGCCAAAGAAAAGGGGAAGACCAAAGCATTAAAGGCAAGGACTTGGGATGACCCTTCCTCCTCCTCCTCATCATCATTCGAGGAAGAAAACACATTTGTCACCAACTTAGCATTGATGGCATTTGACGACTTGGATTGCTCCTCCTCCGAAAATGAAGAATCAAGCTCAAGTGGAGAGAGCTCAAGTGAAGGGGGAGCCTCCTCTACATCCTCATCATCGGAAGAGGATTTGGTAAGTGAGGTAACGAATCTACCCCCTAAGCAAATAATGTCTATGATTTCTAGCCTCACTAGGGATTTATTTAGAGCAAAGAAGAAAAATAAAACCATGCTTTATCAAATTAAAGATTTAGAGCAAAAATTAGAAAAAGCATGTTTTAATGATAATGATGATGATGCATGCTCACATGATAGCTATATGCCATTTAATGTTAGTGATGCATGTATGGATGAAAATAGGGCTTTAAGGGAAAAGGTAGACTATTTAACCAAAGCCCTAGAAAAGTTTACTATAGGCTCCAACACCTTGAATATGATAATTGGGAGCCAAAGGGCAAGTTTCAACAAGAAAGGCCTAGGTTATAAGGAAAAGAAAAATGAAAAGGCCTATAAATGTCTAATAGCTAGGGGTCAAGATAAAAAGAAAGTAATTGCTAGGAAATGGATCCCTAAAGAATTTTTAGTGAACCCCATAGGAAAGAACTTATTTTGGGTTCCAAAATCCATCTTAAAGGGTTAAGAAAACCCTAGGATAGTCAACCATATGGACTTGACCTATATCATATTTTGGTTGACTTAGGATGGCGAGATAACATTTTTAAAATAGTGTTAGGTGATGATAATGTACCTACAAATAGATAATCATGCTTAAATCATGATAGTTAATGAAGTTGCTATGTATGTTTGTAATCATGATTTATGATTTTGATATTTGGTACATAATCATGAGAAATAGGGTTATAAATCATGCTTTAGGTGATATTTGCTTATTATCACTATGAAATACCTAATGCATGATAACAATTTGATGAATACATTTATTTTATGATCATAATGTAAAATTAAGTCATATACATCTTTATGATCATGTGGATTGTTAGGATGATACTTAACCTTGATAGAATTACATGAAAATAATGGTTAAGTACATACAAATACCTTTAGGATACATCTCACACTCACCATAGGCTACCTTGATTGAAAATTTAGCATGAGTGAGATGTTAGGATGATACAAATGTCCACTAGTGCCTATGACATTTAGATGGTCATTTAAGGTATCAAAATAGCAATAATAGACCAATCATGGGGAAGGATTATGTTTAATTCATAGACATATTGTCCAAAGATCATGGTTGGATATTTCATATGTTTTCAAAATAATTTCTTACTTTAAAATTTGTGTATTCATGTTTTGAAACAATTCAAAGCAAGACTAGGTGTTAAAATGGATACTAACATGATCAAAAACCTAGTGGTTTTTAAAGCTTTTGGATTTTTGGCAAATACATGAAAATACAATGATTTTTCACGAAAAACTATTTTTCATTGATAGATATACTTACAAGAAATATGTTTCCCAAATTTCATGATTTTTCGAATTTTATAGATTTTCTAATGCATTTCGAAAATCCCGAAATGCTTGTGCGGTCAGGTAGTCAACCAATGATCGGTAACTGATAATATGCCCAATAACCTTTTGTATCAGATTTTAAGGCATGTTTTGGCTTTTGTTTATCTCTAGACTTGATGTCATGCTTGTATAAACCTTGTGTATTATTTTTGATGGTGTCAAAGGGGGAGAAATATTATGTTTAAGTAAGGGAGAATAGTTTAAGTAAGGGGGAATATATGTAGGGGGAGTTTAATGTATTAAGGGGGAGAGTTGCTAATCATGTTTACTTACATGCTTTCCTCTCTTAATAGTTTTATCAAATGTTTTTACCTAACTTAAACGGATTGCTACACATAAAAATTGGGGAGATTGTTAGGGCAATCTCTTGCCGTGATATGGTTTCGATGTGTGTGGCAAAGTGTTTAAGTTAGAGTGTTATTATGATTTGATATGTGTGTTGGAGTCTTGCAGGGCTTAGTAATTCGCACATGGAGCCTTGGAGAGTTTCACCTCTCATGACTCGGTCCTTGAGTCGGTGAAGGATGGCTTTGCGGAAGCCGTGCACTTGGAGCATCCGAGGGATGGCCGGACAAGGAGCTTGGAGTGAAGCCAGAGGAAGTAGACTTTAGGGCAAGACGCGAAGGATGGCGTTGCAGAGCCGTGCACTTGGCGCATCCAAGGGACGTGGCCGGACAAAGATAACTTCAAAGGTGAGGGACTCCGAGAGATGAGAGTGAGCGAATGTAACCCGGGAAGGGGTAGTAGCTCTTAGGTGAAACTTGGCCATTTGGCTAAGTGTCGGATGGGATTTCCCGACATTAGGTGACTACCATGTTAATGGTAGTCGACTACTCTAAGTCGACGGTGACTCGACTAGTGTTCGAGTCAGTTCAAGTGCCGATCGCCATGGAATGACAAATGATCGGTGATGAAGGCATCACCGATTGGTCGCAAGAGTTTCAGAAATGGAGTCGAGGCTCATGAGCACTCGATCGATCGAGCATCACCGATCGATGGACATATCACGATCGATGCCGCTGCCGTTGGATGAAATCCAACGTGGAAAGCAGCCGTTATTGGGCAACGACTATAGGACCAGTCGACTGATAGGGATATCAGTAGACTGGTCTTGTGTCAACGGGAAGAAACCCTCTTCCTCTATAAAGAGGAATGGTGTGGGGTTTTGGGAGAAAAATGCTTTTGCTCTAATCTTCTCCCAAAGTTCCCTAAAGCTTTCCATCCTCTTACTTGAGCTTATTTCCATTATATTTGTAAGAGGAGTGTTTTTGTGTAAAAGAGGTTACCTCCACCTAGCTTTGTGCAAAGGAGAGATCTAGTGAAAGATTAAGGAGTGATTCACCTTGGACGAATCAGACCATGGATTAGCGGCGTAGCCGTGAACCACATTACATCTCGGTGTTTACATTGTTTGTATTCTTGTGTATCTTTTGCTTTGTTTTTATTTGTTTGTATTTGCATATTCCGCTTGCGCTAACGTTTTGTAGACGAGCAAATTACTTCATCCAACGAAAGAGGGTTATTCCCCCCCTCTAGCCAGCCGATCGATCCCCTACAGTCCTCTCCCCTTGCCGGCATCGAGCTGTTGCCGGAGGAGCTCCGGTGATCTCCTTTGTGTTCGGCAACAAGCTGAGCTTCAACCTTCCCTTTTGGACGACCTCTATTCCTCCACCAAAAGCTGTCCAGTTTTCTGGACAGCTTGTTTCCTTCTCGTCGGAGCATCGTTTGGACGACGTTTGGAGCTCCGACAACGGTAGCCTTGCTGGGGATTCGATCTTCGGTAATCCTCATAGGTGGAGGACGAAGGATTCGTCAAACGGTTGACGAATACCTCTCCGGAGAAGCGAGTTTTTGAGGACTCATTTTTTATCCGAATTTTGATTCGGATCGTGATCTTCTCTCGATCACATCGTCTTCAACACGAGGCTAGTAACCCATACGAAGACGAGGCTCATGACTTTGTGAAGTCATCCCGAAGATACTCGGCGTGGATACGGATAGAGACGATTCTAGCGAGAATCGTTCCGGTTGATGTCTTTCCCGCTACATGTGATACGTCAGGTATACGTAGTATAAATTTCCTTTTATTGTAAAATTTGAATTTACGGTTATGTCTACACATGTTGTACTATGCATGCGTGTGATGTGTGTGTTGTAATAAATTAGATTTATTATTTTATTCCTTCTGCTGTGCACATGTTTACGAAACATGTTCGAACACACACTCATCGTGGTGCCGGAAACCCAACATTGAAGCCCTTCCAGCCCTTGGTCGGCGTCCAAACTCCCTCTTCTCCTTCTCCTTGGCTGGTGGAAATAAGATTTAGGGCTTTCCCTTGGTGTCTTGGCCAGTTTCCACCCTAATCTCCTCTTCCTTCTTGGCCGGCAGCAAGCTCCAACATTGGATGTTGGTGGTTGGTTGAAAGAAGAAAAGGAGCTTTGTTTCTATTCTTCCTCTTTCTCGAAACGAGCAAGGAAGGAAGATTGGCGATCTAGGAGCTTCAACTTTTGGTAGATCGTCGCTCACATGACGTCTGAAAGGAGGAAGGTCATACATTAGAAGATCGAGAGGTATATCGATTCTCTATTCTCTTTTGTAACATGTTTGTTTTTGTTTTTCAATTATGAGCATGATATATTCTGTTTGTGGCTAAATAATACTTGGATCCCGAACATAAACATGAAAGCCGACGATCCGGACATCGTCTATTCTGCGACTACTCATAGAATAGAGGTTGGTCTCTTGAACAACAAGTTTGTTCAAGTGACCTCTCTAAACAAATAGCACGACGATGACTTGGTTGTTTGGGCAATTCCTTTTGTCTAGGATTATTTTTTTTTAATCTAGGGACATCGATGGGATCGCCATGAACAAATGACCGAGGTGAAGTGGGAAGCGAAGTTTCCCCTCACGGACTCGAAAAGCTAAAAACCTACTTGTCGGGCTACCCAAACATGGATGATTAGTATTTTAAAGTATATATATGGTACAAGATTTTCCAAAGTTAATTAAAGCATGATGTTACAAGTTCAAATATATCTCATATGCATGTTTCTAAAAGTGAAGCATATTTCAAAATCATGTATTGCAAGTTGTGTATTTCAAGTTCATGCATTGTATTATGTACAAATGTTTTTATATGTTTAATGCAGAAAGTTCATGCATTTCAAGTTGAATCATTGTGTTATGTACAAGTGTTTCTAAATGTTAAATACAGAATTTTTTTAATGGCAAGTATGAGCATATGTTTGCATGCAAGTATTCTAATAGCATGTTTTTCTTATAATGCGATGTTTTGTGAGAATAGGATGTACTTACTAAGCTTCATTGCTTATAGTTTGCATTCCTTATAGTTTGCATTCCTTATAATGTAGATAAGGGTAAAGCAATGCTTGAGTAAGAGGAGGCAGCGGATGAAGTGCTTGGTGTGTGTGGCGGCGGAATAGTGGATTACGATTCTGAACATGATTGAATTCTGAGCTTGCTAAAGTTTATGTTATGTCTAAGAACTCTGAATTTACTAGTGATTATGTTGTGTTTAAGAATGTCAAACTTGCTAGTATTATGCTATGTTAAAGACCTTTAAACTGGCTAGTGTGCTATTATGCTATGTCAAAGACCCTTGAACTTGCTAGTGTGCTAGTGTTCATGTTATGTGCTATTGTTCATGTTAGGTGCTGGTGTTGATGTGATGTGCTATTTTTTATGTTTATTTTTATGTCGAATATGCATATCATTACTATCGCCATGCATTAGGTTGAATTACTTAAGAATGTTTTATGTTAGAACTTATGTGCATGCCTAGATAGGTTAAGAACTTGTGTAATATCCCAATCAACATGTCAATGTAGTTGATTTATTTCTTTAGCCTCCATTGTTTCAAGTGAAGAGTTTGAATTATGATACTTGTTTAGAAACCATGTCCATCATCATCATGAAGTCTTCAATCTGCCTCCTTTGAAGACATTCCTTCTAAATCCATAGAGTTGGTACGCTCGGCGGCATATGGATTACTCGGGGTATCACCGCGTCACGCTTGTAATGAGCAATACGTAACCGGAACGTAGAGAGAGAGGGGGTGTTACGATGGTATTAGAGCAAGTTCTGCCCTTCCGCCACATGCACATCGAGCTTCAAATCCTACCGCTTCCAAGTATGAAAGTACATATATGTTTTACTTTCCTCTATGCTTAGTAAAGGATGTTTCTTCTTGTTAAACATGCTTGCATATGTATGTGATGATGATAGAAAGTAAGTTATAGTAGTAGTCTTATATTGGTCTTACTTTATGAAGAAAAATGGCTAGAAGATGGACCAATGGAAATCAGAGGGCAGATGAAGCAGTACCACCATGCACCTGCCTTGATGCAAATAGTCACTCAGCTTCAGCATCAAGTTGCAGAGCAGCAACAGGTTAGCAATACCATAATGATGAACCAATAAGATAATCCTGTTACTCTACCAGTTGCTCAGAATGTCATACCGGCTGCACCCTTTGCCCCGCTAGTTCCCCCAATAGGCCCATTGGTGGGGGTGAGGCAAGAGGCATACTTAATTCAATGACAAATGTTGAAGCCAGAGAGTTTTGCTGGTATGAGTGAACCATGGGATTCTCAGGCCTGGTTCAAGACATTAGAAAGTATTATAGAACTTCTAGATTGGCTTGAAACTGAGAAAGTCAAATGTGCATCATTCTACTTGACTGGAGATACCAGAATGTGGTGGGAACGAGTAAAGGCAAAAAGAGTGATTAATCAAATGACTTGGGATGACTTTGAAGCATAGTTCTTTGAAGAGTTCTTCCATATTCGAGTCACGAATAGGCACTACGATGAGTTCACGAAATTCCGACAAGGGGACTTGTTAGTTAATGAAGCCGTGAATAAATTCAATAGACTAGCTCGCTTATGTCCAGAGCTAGTCAACACTTAACGAGAAAGGGTTAGACTTATGCTCAAAATGTCGAGACCTGAGATAGCTCTGAATGTGGCCAATGGAATTAATAGACTGTAGACTGCAGAAGAGTTAATCAGTAGTGCTTTAATCATGGAGCATTACCTGAACAACATTAAGCAATAGAAACAGGCCTCGACTAAAACAGAAGTCATGGAAGTTCTAGAGGTCAGAAATCATAGAGCAATAATTCTAATTGGAAGGGAAATAACAACGACAAGAGGAAGCAATGGAATAACCCAAAGGGAGGTTCAGCAAACAAGTGATCTAAGTATCCTACATGTTCTAAATGTGGAAAGATGCATCCAGGAGTTTGCCACTAGGGCATGAGTGGGTGCTATATATGTGGCTTAGAGGGACACTTGGCCATATCTTACCCTACCAAGACCAATCCACCTCCACCTCAGTCAAGTCAGTATGGGGGTAAACCTGCTCAGTTACACCAAATGTAAGCAGCACTGGAGTGTCCTCACATTAGTCAAGGAAGATTAGAGGCCCCACCAATTACACCGAATGCACGAATCTTTTCTCTCACTAAAGAAGAGATAGCAAATGCTTCTACGATTGTCACAGGTCAAATACTTATCTTTAATCAGTATGCAACTGTTCTATTTGATATTGGGGCAACCCATTCATTTATTTCCATGATATTTGCTAAGAAGATAAATATACCTTTGGATGTCCTGGATCTTAAGTTTGTAATGACATTGCCTTCGGGAGAGGTAATGACATCTACGCATTAATTATGTGTCACGCCAGTCAGAATTTCAGAAAGAGAACTTTATAGTGATCTGATAATGCTGGACATGCATGATTATGATGTCATCTTGGGGATGGACTTTCTGAGCAAGTACAGTGCTTCCATTGAGTGTCGTAAGCGAAGAGTCGTATTCCAACCTGAGGCAGGGTCTAAATTTCAATTTATAGAAGAACCAAAGTGTTGGTGCAGTGAGGCACCAAAATCGAACCTGTGTTTTGATTATAGCAAAGACACAAAGTTAAGTCTATTTTGTTTTCTCACGAGCTGAATCGAGTGTGCAGAAGATTGATATAGCTGGAGCTGAAGGCTAGCGACACCCGGAGAAAGCCGCGGTGGTCGAGCGACACTCGAGTGATTTCGGAGGGAGCCGAAGGAATCGAGTGGAAGGCCGGAAGCAAAAGCAACATGTAAGCATCGAGGTAAGCTCGAGTGTGCGAGAGTAAGGTCGTATCCTCTTTACGGGGATGATCTTAAGCGTAGATCCGACCAAAGACTTCTTATAGATGGTCTAGGTCGAGATCGGATGGTCGACGACCATCGAAATTATGTTTTTGTTGTGCTAACTTTGACTTGCAGCAAGCATCACGATTTGCCCGGCTTGAGGACTCATCCGCCAAATCATCGCTGAAGGTCGAATCGATCGATGTCGCCATCGATCGATGATGGCCATCGATCGTGATGGTCAATGATCGATTCGAGAGTCAAGGATTATCACCAAATTTCAAGGGAAGATGTGCTCAAATTTGATTGGCTAGGGTTCCTCTAAAAGGGGCTCAAAGGCTATAAAAGGAGGGCCAAACCTAGGGTTTCATCAACAATTCTAAGCCTCCAAAAGTCTCCATAGCTACAATTCTCCGACAACGAAGTCCTTCCTTACGACATCTAGGTTTAATTTTTCTTATTTGTCTTGTACGTCGGTATTATTTTGTTATCGCTTGTTCATCTACTTTTGAGCTTTTATCATAATGAGGAGAGGGGGATTGTCCCTCTACCTTCAAGTTTTTTGTGTCTCGATTAACTCCTACCTCCAACGAGGAGGATTTCCGTTAGTGCTTCTGCCCTCCGTACGTGGTCAAGGACCACTAGGGCCTTGGAGTAGTAGCCTTCGGCTACGAACCAAGTAAAACCCTTGTGTCGATTGTCTCTTTTATCTTATATTTACATTTCGCTATAATTAATTTATTTTCTCTAGAGTTTTATGACGAAAAGAAAAAGAAAAGGTTTTTCGCTATTCACCCCCCCTCTAGCGAACCGCATCGATCCAACAATTGGTATCAGAGCCGGGGGCGCTTAGATTTGGTGAAACCACCAATCTAACATATTTTTTTACAGATTTGTTTTTCGTTCGTTTAAATATTTCTCCAGCACTACTAATCCAAGACTAAGTCTTGGGACTCTTCGTTTGATTTATTTTTGCAAGTATTAGCTTTTTGAGTAGCCGACGGTCAAACGAGCATAACTTTTGTACAAGTTGACCTACGACACGGTCTACCTACCAAATCGAAGCCCTGAGATCTACACTTCTTACCGGGGTTTACCTGTAACACAGTTGTTTTCGTCCTCAAAAATCGACGTTTAGTAGCCTTTCGGGTACATCGAAGGTTGGAGTACTTACTTTTTATTTAGTTTCTCATTTCTTTGCTTAACTTTCTATTTTTCGTTTGTTTCTTTTTATTTCCCACACTACTAATCCAAGACGCAAGTCTTGGTACTTTCGTGTGTTTTTTTTCGTTGCTAGGTCTTCTTTTTAGTCTCCTTGTTTTTTGTTCTAATGGCCCATCTCGAGGGTTTTAGCACCGTCCGACCTCCGTTTTACAACGGAGATGATTTCCGTTATTGGAAAGGATGGATGGAATGCTTTCTCAAAACCCAAATCGAGATGTGGATCATAATCCAAACGGGTTTCACACTTCTGACTAATGAAGTGGGTGACTCCTTGGATTATGATCAATGGACCGTTGCAACAAAACGACAAGTCGAAGCCGATGCCAAGGCAACACAAATACTCCAATGCGGCTTGTCCAAGGAGGAGCTAAATCGCGTCGGCCCCTTCATAAGCGCAAAGGATCTTTGGACAAAGCTAATCGAGTTACACGAAGGATCGGATCAAGCTAAGGTTTGCAAACGTGATTTGTTATTCAATAAATTGTACACACTAAAAATGCAAGAACACGAGTCCGCGACGCAACTCCACGCCCGTGTCCAAGACATAGTCAACAACCTACACGCAATTGAGCAAAAGGTCGAAAACTGCGACCTTATTAGGTATGTCCTAAACTCTTTTCCGAGGACTACCTTATGGGCATCCATGGTTGATGCCTATAAGGTCTCTAAGGACCTTTCTAAACTTAGATTAGATGAACTCTTTTCGGATTTTGAATTACATGAGCAGTCCAACTCGGAACCCGAGAGGGGTATAGCCTTGTTTGCAGGTTCAAAGAAGAAGAAAATCGCAAGCAAGCCACCACCACCCGAGGAGGAAGATGAGTCCGAAGAAGAAGTTGACCGAATTGAGCCAACTAATGAACCTAGCTCGAAGGATAGCCAAGGGATGAAAGCGAACCACAACTCAACCCAACCAAGGTAAGCCTAAAAGTTCTAATATTAGGTGTTATGAGTGTAACAGGTTTGGACATATAAAGTCCGAGTGCCCTAAGCTCAACCACCAAGCACCTAAGCACAAGAAGGCCCTCAACGCGACATGGGAAGAAGCGTCATCCGAAGAAGACGAAGACCACGTCTTCATGGAAAAATCAATTGAGTCAGACACGGAGACCGAACTTGAGTCGATAACGAGGATGACTCGGACCACGGTTACCTTCAAGTCAAGCCACGGATACGTATCCGGTTCAAAAGATACCCTTAAGGTGAGTCGAACTTTATTTAATACTTTACATAATACGGTTAGGTTTTTGTCTAGGAAGTTAGCTAAGTCCGAGTCCAAGGTCGAGACCCTTATTGAGGAGGTTAAACTCCTCAAACACGAGGTCTCCCTAACCTCTTCGACTAGTCGAGTTCAAGAGAAGGACTCAACTCGAGTTGAAAAGCTCGAAGTTGAGAACTCTCTCTTGAAAAGTCAAGTCAAGATCTTAGGAACACGCTGGAAAGGTTCACGGGATCCAAAGGACTTGACCTCCTACTTGGATCTCAAAGGGCCGTGTACAACAAGGACTAGGGTTTAACTCAAACACGACTAATAGGTCGATATGTCGATTGTAAGTCGACATAAGAAACATGTCCAAGCATGGGTCCCTAAGAACTTTTTGATTTCAACTCTAGGATCCAACCCGTACTGGGTTCCCAAGGACCAAATCCACTATGTGGATAGACCGAACCGATTCAACGGTCTAGGGGGAGCCAGTATAAAACATGTTTGTTCTTTAACTTAGAAATTGCATGTTTTAACTTAGAATGTTTATGCTTTAACTTAGAAATTGCATGCTTTAACTTAGAAAGTTTGTACTTTAAAACTTGTGAACTCACTTAGAACAAAAACATAACCAACTAAAATTTTTCGAAAAGATTGAGCCTCGGGGAGCCTCTTTTCAAAAACATAACCAACTAAAATTCTTCGAAAAGATTGAGCCTCGGGGAGCCTCTTTTCAAAAATAACTAGTTAGACGAGGAAATAATTTTAGGTAACTCAAGTCATCATTTTCTTGAAAATGGCTTTGTCTAAGGAAGTGGTTGATGATCCGATAAAAGAAGGCCCCTGTGCCTCGCCACGACCTGGAAGCCATAATCTTGAAAAGGTAAACTTGACAAGCCTAGGGTTAAATCCAAATCTAACATAAAATTACTTGAACCTAAATCCACTTAATCAACTTAATTAGAAGTCATCTCAAAATAAACACATAAGTATAACATGCTTGATCATATAGACTCCGGTGAGATGACCTAGGGTTAACAACTTACAACCAATTTTCTTAACAAAAATCTAACATCCAATCCAACCACCTTGTGTGTAGGATCAATGGATGTTGGACAGCGGTTGCTCCCGACACATGACCGGGGATCAACTCAAATTCGCAAAGCTTCGATTCAAACGACAAGGATCGGTAGCCTTTGGGAATAACGGCAAGCTCAAAATCATCGGATCAGGTGATATCGAGCTTAACACTAATTTTGTTATTAAAAATGTATTACTTGTAGAGAATTTTGAATATAACTTACTTAGTGTAAGCCAATTGTGTGATAATAACTATAAGGTTATATTTCTAGAAAATGAATGCGTAATTAATACCAACGAAACCTCTAAAACAATTCTTAAAGGAACTAGAAATAACAACATTTATACGATCAACTTAACCAACTCCTCAACTAAGTGTCTTATGACACGGCAAGAGGAATCATGGTTGTGGCACCGACGACTCGGTCACTCGCACCCAAGACTCGGCCCACAAGATGAGTCGAGTGGCTTAGTCGAGGCTTACCCAACCTCAACAATTTGGTTAATAAAATCTGTAATGCTTGTCAACAAGGAAAACAACCTAGGACACAAAACAAGTTAACTAACCAAGAATGAACCTCAAGTGTACTTGAGCTCCTGCATATGGATCTATTCGATTCACATGGAGCCAAGTCACTCAATAGAAGTCAATATTGCTTAGTCATAATTGACGACTACTCCAGGTTTACCTGGGTTAGGTTCATCAAACATAAAAATGATACCCTAGATCAATTAATCAATCTATTCAAATTAATCGAGAATCAAAAAGACCTTAAGGTTAAAAGACTTAGAAGCGATCATGGTGGTGAATTCGAAAATCAAAGGTTCACCGACTTCTGCAACCTAAACGGATACCACCATGAATTCTCTTGCCCTAGGACCCCTCAACAAAATGGCCTAGTGGAGCGGAAAAACCGAACTCTACAAGAAGCCGCTAGGACCATGTTGAATGAATACGACCTACCCGATAGATTTTGGGCAGAAGCCGTTAGCACGACTTGCTATGTCCAAAATAGGATCCTTATGGTAAAGAGGCACCTTAAGACCTCGTACGAGATTTATCACGATAAAATACCTAACATCAAGTACTTTAGGGTATTTGGGTGTAAGGTACATATCCTAAACACTAAGGATTACCTAGGGAAATTTACATCCAAAACCACCACCGGAATCTTTCTAGGATACTCAACTACAAGTAAAGCTTATAGAGTATATAACCACGACACCCTCAGAGTCGAGGAGACTATCAATGTAGTATTTGATGAAGGACATGAACCTACAAAACCCCCGGCAACCCCAATTAGCGAGCCGATTCATACTAGACCTAACTCTGATCCAGAGATCAGGTCTAGTGTTAATCCTAACCTAGGTCAACCTAGTCACTCTATTGATCAAGTGATAGATGACTCCAACCAAACTAGTGTTCAACCAAGTCACCCCATTGATCAAGCATTAGGTGACACAAACCCAACCCAATCTAGGATTCAGACTAACCACCCTATCGATCAAGTAATAGGAGATCCTAATCTAGGAGTTCGAACTAGAGCATCCTATAGGAACCTTAGTCAAATTTCCTTAATTTCAAAGATAGAACCCAAATCAATTGAACAAGCTCTTCTTGATCCCGATTGGATTATTGCAATGCAAGAAGAGCTAGCTCAATTTACTAGGAATGAAGTGTGGGAATTAGTACCATCACCTAAAGACAAAACGATAATTGGAACAAGGTGGGTGTTTCGAAACAAGCTTGATGAAAAAGGTGAAGTAGTTAGAAACAAGGCTAGGTTAGTCGCCAAAGGATTTAGCCAAGTCGAAGGCTTAGATTACGACGAAACCTATGCCCCAGTAGCTAGACTCGAATCCATTCGAATGTTGCTAGCTTATGCCGCACATCGAGGATTTAAGCTATTTCAAATGGATGTTAAGTCGGCATTCCTAAATGGATACATTATAGAAGAAGTTTATGTTAGCCAACCCCCCGGATTCGAAAATCTAAATAAACCCGACCATGTTCTAAAACTTAAGAAAGCTCTCTATGGACTTAAACAAGCTCCTCGAGCTTGGTACGAGAGACTTTCAATCCATCTTAAGTCAAAAGGGTTTAACCAAGGCTTAGTTGACCCAACTCTCTTCATAAAAACCTTAGGTAAAGAAATATTCATAGCTCAAATTTACGTAGACGATATAATTTTTGGAACCTCTAACTCAGCCTTACTAAACGAGTTCGTTTCACTCATGGAAAGTGAGTTCGAAATGAACTTGGTAGGCGAGTTAAGTTTCTTTTTAGGTCTACAAATTAAACAAACTAAGGATGGTATATACCTATATCAACAAAAATACACTAAGGAGTTAATTAAAAGATTTGGAATGCAAGACGCTAAGATAATAAACACCCCAATGGCAATTAATGTTAACATAGGAGAAGACCTAGAAAGTAAGTCCATTGACTTAAAATACTATAGGAGTGTAATAGGGAGTCTCCTGTACTTACGCAAGCAATTCGATATCTTATTTGCATAGAAGTATGTGTGTGATTTCAAACCTGTGCTAAGGAGTCTCACCTAACCCTAGTTAAGCGTATCCTTAGATATCTAAAGGGTACACTTAATGTCGTTATTTGGTATCCTAGATCTACCGAGTTCGAACTAATCGGCTACTCCGATTCGGATTATGCCGGTAGTAAACTCGACAGAAAGAGCACGAGTGGTTGTTGTCAACTACTCGGCTCGAGTCTAGTGAGTTGGTGCAGTAGGAAGCAACATTGTGTTGCCTTGTCTACCACCGAAGCCGAATACATCGCGATGGGTGAGTGTGTCACTCAACTTCTTTGGATGAAGCACACTCTCCGCGACTTTAAGTTAGACTTTACGAATACTAAACTTCACGTAGATAACATTAGTTCAATTAATCTTACAAAGAATCCAATATGTCACTCTAGGACCAAACATATAGAAGTCAAACACCATTTCATTCGAGAACATGTGGCCAACGGAGCCATACAACTCGAGTACGTCGAATCGAAATCTAACCTAGCAGACCTATTTACTAAACCCCTACCCGAAGCCGAATTTAGTCTATTAAGACGAAAATTGGGCATGTGCGTAATAGAATAAGAACTTGCAAACTATATTTTCTTACTACTATTTCTTATTTTTCATTTTGATGGAACTAGCATAGGACATACCTTAGATAACATGCACCTATAGATTTAAGGAGCCAGTACATCTCACAACACATAGGACTAATGTGTTTGTGTACTTAGCCACGTAGATGGGCGTGAGATGTTAGGACCCTACTCCAGGTTCCAAGATGTAGATCAAGTACGTCAATATGAACCTCGGAGTATAAATATGCAACTAATATTAACCAACTCTAATCAGGACTTGTTGATAATATCATTTCAATCAAGTCAAACTAGAGTTGAACATTTAGATGAATTATTTTCACATACTATTTTTAAAATCATCATGCTTGGACTTAGGGTTTTCTTAAAACCCCCCCACTTTTTCCTTGATTTATGTCAAAAGGGGGAGAAAAGGCCAAAGTTAAGGTTCAAGAAAAGGCCAAAGTTCAATTTCAAATTTTTGAAATTGATAACTTAACAAAACTTTGATTACGGCCTAAGTTAAGGGGAGTAAGGTTTAGGTTTCAACTCTTGAATTGAAAACTTTAAAGGCCCAAGTTAAGAAATCAAAAGTTAAACCTTTTGAATAATTAACCTTTTGACTTAACTTTTGATTACTTAACTTGCACTTATTTTTGACTCTAAGAAGCCTAAGTTAAGTAATTCCATTTACTTAACTCATTATCTTTTGTGTTTGGAGAACTAAAAGTCTTTTTCAAGTACTCACCCTCGGTCAAGGGGAGGTTCCTCTAAGGGGAGAACTTGAGAAATATTTTTACTACTCCTACTTTTTCTTCTTGTCTTTGTTTCATGCACTTAATTTCCTTAACTTTGTGTGTTTTTGCCATATATCAAAAGAGGGAGATTGTTGGTGCAGTGAGGCACCGAAATCGAACCTGTGTTTTGATTATAGCAAAGACACAAAGTTAAGTCTATTTTGTTTTCTCACGAGCTGAATCGAGTGTGCAGAAGATTGATATAGCTGAGTGAAGGCTAGCAACACCGGAGAAAGCCGCGGTGGTGGCGACACTCGAGTGATTTTTGAGGAGCCAAGGAATCGAGTGGAAGGCCAAGCAAAAGCAACACGTAAGATCGAGGTAAGCTCGAGGTGCGAGTAGAGTAAGGTCGATCCTCTTTACGGGGATGATCTTAAGCGTAGATCCGACCAAAGACTTCTTATAGATGGTCTAGGTCGAGATCGGATGGTCGACGACCATCGAAATTATATTTTGTTGTGCTAACTTTGACTTGCAGGCAAGCATCGATCATTGCCGGCTGAGGACTCGATCGCCGACAAACCGATTAGAAGGTCATAATCGGCCCGATCGCCATTAGTCGATGATGATGGCCATCGATCGTGATGGTCAATGATCAGATTCGAGGAGTCAAGGATTATCACCAAATTTCAAGGGAAGATGTGCTCAAATTTGATTGTCTAGGGTTCCTCTCGAAAAGGGGCTCAAAGGCTATAAAAGGAGGGCCAAACCTAGGGTTTCATCAACAATTCTAAGCCTCCAAAAAGTCTCCGCAAAGCTACAATTCTCCGACAATGAAGTCCTTCCTTCCGACATCTAGGTTTAATTTTTCTTATTTGTCTTTGTACGTCGGTATTATTTTGTTATCAGTTGTTCATCTACTTTTCGAAGCTTTTATCGTATACGAGGAGAGGGGGATTGTCCCTCTACCTTAAAGTTTTTTTGTATCGATTAACTCCTACCTCCAACGAGGAGGAGTTCCTTTAGTGCTTCTGCCCTCTGTACGTGGTCAAGAACCACTAGGGCCTTGGAGTAGTAGCCTTCGGCTACAAACCAAGTAAAACCCTTGTGTCGATTGTCTCTTTTATCTTATATTTACATTTCCGCTGCAATTAATTTATTTTCTCTAGAGTTTTAACGAACGAAAGAAAAAGAAAAGGTTTTTCGCTATTCACCCCCCCCTCTAGCGAACCGCATCGATCCAACACAAAGGAAAGAACTAAGAAGTTCTTTTCTGCTATAAAAGCTCAAAAGATGTTAGTCAGTGGATGCACTGGGTATCTAGCACATGTGGTGGATACAAAGCCAGAGAGAGGTTGAAAGCTCGAAGAAGTCCGAGTTGTGTGTGACTACCCAGAAGTATTCCCTGAAGAATTGCCAGGGTTGGCTCATAACAGAGAAATTGAGTTTGAGATTGAACTCATTCCTGGTACCAATCCAATCTCAAAAGCACCCTATCATATGGTTCCGACAGAATTGAAAGAGCTTCGAAACAATTACAGGAGTTACTCGATAAGGGATTCATTCGCCCTAGTCACTCACCGTGGGGAGTTCCGGTATTGTTCGTAAAGAAGAAAGATGGGTGTATGAGAATGTGCATAGATTATCGAGCACTGAATAAGGTGACAATCAAAAATAGATATCCTTTGCCAAGGATTAATGATTTGTTTGATCAATTGAAGGGAGCCACCGTTTTCTCCAAGATTGATTTACGGTCAGAATATCATCAAGTAAAAGTTAAAGAGGATGATGTACCAAAAATGACTTTCCGAATGAGGTATGGACACTATGAGATCGTGGTCATGCCTTTCGGAGTGACAAATGCTCTAGCAACATTTATGGACTTAATGAATCGGTTATTTAAGGCATTCCTTGACAAGTTTGTCATAGTCTTCATTGACGATATCCTTATTTACTCGAGAACTCAGGAAGACCATGTTGAACATTTGAAGACAGTGTTACAAACCCTTCAGCAGAGACAATTGTATGCAAAGTTCTCCAAGTGTGAATTTTGGCTCGACCGAGTATCTTTCCTGGGTCACATTATTTCGAAAAATAGGGTTATGGTAGATCTGACAAAGATAAAAGCTGTTAGTAATTGGAGTTGACCAAAGAATGCCAGTGAAATCAGAAGTTTCCTTAGTTTAGCAGGGTACTATAGAAAATTTATAGAAGACTTCTCGAGGATAGCTTCACCACTGACGGTTCTTACCAGAAAGAACTGAAAGTTTGAATGTACTGAGGATTGTGAGAAAAGTTTCCTTGAATTAAAGAGGAGATTAACAAGTGCTCCAATTCTTACTCTTCTAGAAAGTAATGAAAGTTTTGATATGTATAGTGATGCATCCAAAATGGGACTTGGAGATGTGCTCATGCAGAATGGTAAAGTCATTGGCTATGCATCTAGACAACTCAAGGATTATGAAAAGAATTATCCCACTCATGACCTTGAGTTAGCCGCAATGGTCTTTGCTCTCAAAATTTGGAGACATTATTTGTATGGAGTTCAGTGCAAGATTTATACAGATCATCAGAGTCTGAAATATTTCTTCACTTAGAAGGATTTAAACATGAGACAATGTAGATGGCTTGAGTTGGTTAAAGATTATGACTGTGAAATCTTCTACCATCCTGGAAAGACAAACAAAGTAGCAGACGCACTAAATAGGAAATCATGCACCACCTTAATGTCCTTATCTTCATTATCCCAACCATTGGAGAAAGAGATGTTGAACTTTGGGGTTGAGATTATTTTTGGACAGCTTTCTACCTTAACAATAACGGCAACACTGTTTGATGATATACTAGCAAAGCAAGTTGTAGATCCAAGCATCTAGAGGATCAAGCAAGAGATCCAAGAAGGAAAGGATGAAGGATTTCGTGTCTCTAACAGTGGGGTATTATATCTTGGTGAACGCTTATGTATTCCCAATGATTCAAAATTAAGAAAGAGAATTTTGGAAGAAGCTCATGGGACACCATATTCAATGCATCATGGATCTACCAAGATGTATCAAGATTTGAAAAAAAAGTTCTGGTGGTTCGGTATGAAAAGGGAAGTGACTAAATATGTTAGCACCTGTCTGACATGTCAACGAGTCAAAGCAGAACATCAGAGACCTGGAGGAGTTCTGCAGCCTATTCAGATCCCAGAATGGAAGTGAGAAGATATAGCTATGGATTTCATAGTAGGACTACCCAAAACAACTAATGATTATGATGCTATTTAGGTGATTGTTGATAGATTGACAAAATCTGCTCATTTTCTGGAAATTAAAATATCGTACTCAATGGAACAACTAGCTCAGTTGTTTGTTAAGGAGGTGATAAGATTGCATGGAGTTCCTAAGACCATCATTTCTGATAGAGTTAGTCGATTTACTTCACACTTTTGAGAGTGTGTTCAGAAGACCCTTGGCACTAAGTTATGATTCAGCAAAACATTTCATCCTCAAACAAATGGGCAAACCAAACGAGTAAATCAAATTCTAGAGGATATGCTACGAGCTTGTGCCTTAGATTTTAAAGGAAGTTGATGCAAATACCTATGTTTGGCAGAGTTTGCTTACAATAATAGCTACCAAGCTACAATTGGAATGACACCCTATGAAGCTTTATATGGAAGAAAGTGTAAGTCTCCTATTTGTTAGTATGAAGGTGGTGAGAAGAAAGAAATGTGGCTCAAGACAGACTTTATAGATGACACCATGATAACTACCATTTTGTTGTGTTATTTTGGTCCTTAATCTCATTGTTTTTATCCTCTCGAGTGATTATTTATCGATTATTATCATATTTTATGAGTTGGATTTATTTTTGGACCTTATTGTAAATTCTCCTTAATTTTGGACTTATATGTAAAATTTATCTTTGCTTGTAGGAGATCGAGATGAGCCACTGGATTAGACTCAAGTTGGATCAAATAAGGCTACATCTAAGGGACATAATGGACATTTTAAGCTGGAAGAATCTGAGCCCTTCTTCAAGATCAGAGGCAATTTAATCAAGGGTTCAAATTTGTTTAATCCTGACCGTCCGATGAGATCTGATTGATCTGAGCCATCCATCTAAATCTAGAGTGATCCGGTCTATACATTTAGATCTGGACATCTTAGGCCTTCCTCCAGATTCGACCAATCGTGATTATCCCTTCAGATTGATTAGATCCATTCATTCCAAATCGGAGGAATCTGAGCCATTGGATGCACAGGTAGCTTAATGGATTAATCGAGACAATTAAACCCTAGCTCTAATGGACGGCTGAGATCAGATGAGGCTTTGATTGGACGGTTGAGGTAATTGGCCTTTAAAAATCCAACATTTTCCCATTATTGCACAATCGACATTTTACTTCTTCTTCTGCTCGATCACCCGATGCCCCTTTCACGCTCGACCGCCATCGTGCTCTCCATCTTCCCCACCGACGGTCGGAGAGGAAGGGGATTACCTCCTTCTCCGGTGACCGGTGTCCTCCATCTCATCTTCCCACCATCAACAGCTGCCCATTTCCTCTACTGCCAGCATCTCCGCTAGCAACTCCATCACACCTCCACCGTCGGCAGCTTCTCCACCGCCTACAACCATCAAAGTGAGGATTCTCCTCCAATCAATCCAGCCTCCGATCAGTCCAGCCGCTCCACAGCACCTCCGGCCAGCCCATCACAGCTCTGACAGCTCACCATCAGCAGCCCTTTTGTGCAGTGTTTCCAGCATTTCCAGCATTCTCATCGTTTGGATTGATTGCAAGCTTCATAATGCGTTTCAATAGTTCTTTGCTTTTGTTTGTTAACTGTTTGTAATTGAACGATCTTCCATGTTTAGATTGCACAAACTCGATTTAATTTGTTTCATGCTTACGTAGTGTTCGATTAAATGTCTCTTTAGTAATTAGAATGCAGTTAGATTAGGATACTTAGTTTATGTTGTCCTTAATTTCATCGCAATCGTAGGTTAGTTAGTTGCTTTCTTTTAATCATGTTCATGCCTTAGATTTCGTTGATGCATTGCTTAATTCATTAGGTTGTTAGTTAAATCTTTTCTTCCCTTGAGCACTAGAAGCCACCTCCACCTTCCTTCCATCCATTGTCCTCCATGGATTTGAGGAGGAACCGCTTCATCGAGAGATTTCGGCGACGTCCTCCATCTCCACAGCTCATCCACCTTCTCCTTCGGATTCAAGGAGGAGTTTCACCCCGATGACACTTCTTCGAGCTCAATCAGATTCGCCAGAGTTCAGAGCATCCATCAAATTACTGGATTCAGGAGTTTGCACCATCCCACATCCACTGTCGTTTGCGGAGTCTCGATCGAGCTTCGTCGGACATAGCTAGAGGAACTTGTTCATTCACCAGGCTTATCTTGGGTTGATCAGATTATTTCCTCTTTCAGTTTTTGTTTATTTAATTTCGTGCATTGTCTTTTTGTTCAGTAGGATTAGTCTTTTAAAACCCAAACCCCCAATCTTCAATAGAAAACCCAAAGCAATAATTAGTGATCCTATGTTTATTATTCTGTCAATTACACTCGTTGGGAAATGATCCGGGCCATCCACTATGATATATTAGTGTAGTTAGGGGGTTCGGCAATTAATTTGAAATGATACCACGACAAAATACTTGTTCATCACACCACCAAAGCTATAAAGAGCATCCGCCAAAGAATAGAGACTGCTCAGAGTCGACAGAAAAGTTATGCTGATGTACGATGCAGACCGCTTGAATTTGAAGTTGGGAATTTTGTATTTCTAAAAGTAGCTCCTATGAAGGGGTGATGAGATTTGAGAAGAAAGGCAAGCTGAGTCCACGTTATGTAGGACCTTATCAGATCACAAAAAGAATTGGAAAAGTAGCTTATGAGTTAGAGCTACCTCAAGAAATGTCAGCTATTCACAACGTATTTCATGTCTCAATGCTAAAAAAGTACGTTCCTAATGCAGACCATGTGATTGATCCATAGACGGTACAAGTTCAAGAAGATTTGAGTTATGAAAGTGTGCCTATTCAGATAATAGATCAGGAAATCAAGAAATTGACAAACAAAGAGATACCCTTAGTGAAAGTCATATGGCAAAATCAAAGGTTTGAAGAAGCAACTTGGGAACGTGAGGATGACATGAAACAAAAGTATCCGGAGTTGTTCTAAGTTTTGAGGACGAAACTTTTATAAGGTATGGAGGATTATAATGCCCGTAAAATTTTAATCCGTTCAAAGTGGTTATATAGATTTTAAAAGGGTCCGAAATAATAAAAAATAAAAATAATAGAATATGGTTCGTTATAGCTAGGATTCGAACCATGAACCTTTAGATTGGGAGATAGCCTTGATACCACTATGCCAAAAAATGCTTCTTGTCTAGAATGTACAAAGATTATATAATAAAAGTACGAGAAGATGAGGAGTTTTCTTTCATCTCCCTAAGTATTAAAGGGGAATTAAGAGAGGGAAAACTGAAATTTTCTTCCTCCTTCTCCCCTCTCCACTGAAAAATTTCTTCATCATTCTTTCTCCTGTTAGGATGTATACTGAAAGCCTAGCCTTTGTATGAACATATTCATTTTGAAATAAGAATCACTTGATCATTGTTTGCATTTTATATTTATTATATGTGTGCATCTTGTCTAATACTTTACATTGTAGATAACATGGTGTGTGGTGTCACACAAAAGATCATGTTATCAGTTCCTTGTAGAGTATAAGTAGAGACTCACAACTAAGATGGTTTTGGACAAACCATTGACATGGTTGTAGTGTAATTTGGTATTGCTTTATCTTGACCATAGAATTACACTAGTACACTTTGTGTGTATTGAGCAAGACCGATTTAAAGGTGATTCAATTTATTGCTGACTACATAATTAAATCAGACATCGGATATTATGGTGTACATACTCTTAATCCCAATATAATAACGGACACATGTACTTAATATTTATTTATTTGATTTACCAATGGACGAGATTTATGGGTTAAACCGATAGGCCCGGTAAGTTGGGAAATAATATTATTTACATGGTGTACCATTGATTACAAGAGGAAACCGTGTCCTATATGTTGGAGTATTGGGAATACAATCAAAGTCCCACATTGGTAAGACATGGAAAAGATCATGTTCTTATAAGATGAAAAGATATTTCCATTGAAATGAGGCCTTTTGGGTAGATCCCAAAAATAAAATCATGAGGGCTTAGGCCTAAAGTGGACAATATCATACCATTGTGGAGATATATGGATATTTATAGGCACTAACAATTGGTATCATATCCATGGCCCATATCAAGCCATGAACATCGAATGAAGGAAGTTGAGCTCCCATGTTCGGATCAAGAGAACCAGACACCAGGCAGGAAGTCCAGTTGGGTTGGGAGGACCAAACAATTGGCAGGAAGTCCAGTTGGGCCAGAAGGGTTGGACAACTGGCAGGAAGTCCAGTTGGGTCAGGAGGACTAGACAGTTGGCAGAAAGTCCTGGTGGGTTGAGGATCGGACATCAAGCAGAGGATGTCCTTCGAGGATGGATAGGCTTGAGGGGGTTAATGTGGTCCTTCGTTTGAAGGGGGGATTGTTGGAGTATTGGGAATACAATCAAAGTCCTACATTGGTAAGACATGGAAAAGATCATGTGCTTATAAGATGAAAAGATATCTCCATTGAAATAAGACCTTTTGGGTAGAGTCCAAAAACAAGACCATGAGGGCTTAGACCCAAAGCAGACAATATCATACCATTGTGGAGATATGTGGATCTTATAGACACTAACACTATGTATTAGGATGATGATGTCCACTTGAGGTGTCACGCCCCGAGAGTATGCCGTGCCGAAAAGCAAACGGACGACATCTCCCCTGTATGTGGCAACATATCTAGTTAATACAAGGCCCGTAGGCCCATAACAACATAATAATAAGCTAACATGAATATACTAAACACAGCGGAAATATACTGACATATAAACAAGATACAAAGACCCAACTGTGCACTTCGGAGTGACTTTGACATAATAAGAATCATAACAAAAATCACATCAAAGACCAAATACATACATCACATCCGTATATCATAAATACGGAAATAACACAGGGTAAAATTCCAAAACAACAATGCACAAGAATACAACAATACGGAGTACATATCCATCCGTTTGGTGTGAGATGGGATCAGCTGGCGCGGAGCTCCGAACGTCCAAGGAAATCTTCTACCTGTTATCTGGGCGACAAGAAACCCAGGGTCCGAAGTGGTGAGTATAAACTAAAGGGTAATATATAGAAAGTGCATGAATAACATATAGGGTATAGAGATCTACAAGTATACATGTGAAGATCTACAGGTATACAACATGAGTCCAATAGACATACAGTCCTATCCAAATCTAATAACAAGTAACCACAGTATAGTCATACTCAATGCATATACTATACTGATCAACTTAACATGAAGTAATGTACCAATGTACCTGACGGTCTGCAACACCATAAGCTATATCATCCTGAACAGGTATACAATAACATAACCCATATAACGTACAAGGTCAATCACATACCTGACGAACACTCAGACATATGAACAGTATATAATCACATGTAATAACATCCCGGTCCATACCACACTATGACATGACGCTAATCAAATGCATACAATAGTCTGGACCAACATATATATCATGCTCAACACATAACAATATATAATATGCAAATGGCATATATCATGATGTACAAACATATGCAACAATCATAGCTCAATCAAATGCAGCATCTCGTAGGCATATAAAACATATATCGAATACATGCATACATATATATCAACAATGCATATGCATGATCATGTCTGCGGACTCGTCCAACCACGACCCCAGTATGGCCAGGGTGGCATGACATGACAACTATCCCGACTCCAGCCGCCACCACTCTCGAGTGACCGATTTGGGTAGTATGAAATAGTAGCTAGCCACCATAGAGTTATATGCTACTCACACGGGGTCCCTGCTGCTAGTCGCTCCGTCCCTACCCATGAGTAGACGAGCACTGCACCCAGGATAACTGCACATCACACGACCACCGTCTATAGTGGGTGAGTGCGCTAACTACCACTCCGCAAAATGGCCAAGTGCGCATCTCCAGCTACCACCATCCATAGTGGCCGAGAACGGCACACACAACAATGCTCTGCACTCAACCCTGCTACCACTATCCCGAGTGGCCGGGGCAGGATGACTGACGATCCTCTCAACCACAAGAGAAACCTAATCGCCAACATGCATGTAATGTAATGATGCATAGCTCCATACATGTATCCTCGCCACACTCCCTATCCCACGGGGAGTCCTAGTCAACCAAAAGTTAACTATGCAAGGACTATTAATCCACAAGACTCTCTCTATCGCACAAAGAGTCATACACATCTGACAGTCAACCACGCTAAGACCTCTAGTCAGTAGCGAGATACTATCGACCATCCATATAACCATACACAGGCACACAATCCATAATGGATATACCATCACGCTAGGACCTCTAGTCCATGGCCACATACTGACAACCACACATTTATCTATGCACAGACAACTAAATCCACCATAGATACACAACTAATAAGTATACGATACAATAATCGATTCCATAATCTAACCCATCACCTAACCCTAGTGATGTAACACAGTAACCCAATCTGAGGTCACAAAGATAACCCTAACCACCTGTACTTACTGAGCATCCATCATCTAACATATAATAGGGTTTATAGTTCCTATCCTTGCTAGATAATCAATGAAGTAACAACAATATATCTCAAAGGTCAACACAGTACAAGCATATGATTAAATATGAGTGGATATAAGATCAAAGTAATTGCATAAGTCCAAATTCATGCACCAGATTCAGATCAAAACTACCTGACCAGAGTAGATATTACCCACCTGCTACGAAGCTCGAATAATCCTCACGGTCGTGGACCTGCTTCGTATCCCAAACCTACACATAATAGAAAACTACGATTAAGTACAATCACCAGGCAAATATACGAACCAAACACTAATTCGTTCTATATTCACATCCTTTCCTCGTCTACGAGTTAGAAACCCCGATTATCCCAACCTGATACATCCTAACCCAACTCATAATAGATCATGACATCCACAGGATCAATTAAGGTAAATAGATCTAAATAACACTCATAATCGATCACGAACTACCCTTGAAGACAATCAACCGAAGACCATCACGGCAAGAACAAATCATCGGAAGAATCCAATCTGCCTCCTCCTTCCACCCACGATCGACACAATACATAGATAAATCGACATCACAATAAAAAAACCCCTAAACTCAAACAGTGAAAGATTTCACCTTCCAATGCAATCCACATCCCAACCATTATTTTTTTTTCCGATATCCTACATTCTCCCCCACTTATAAAAATTTGGTCCCCAAATTTCCGACTCATGTATGAGTACGAGATGTCACAATAACCATCTCAAGTATTCAGAGAAAAGTCACACACCTCAAGTACTAAGTGGGGTACTGAGCTCGAATATTGTATTCCAGCTCTTATATACACTCTGAACCAACCTATTAAGAGGTAAATAACTATACCAGAGTGGAGCTCTATACCCATGACCTATTGGAGACTTTGCTAGAATCGTAAGATGAATCGCGAATCACTATCAGAAATGATACTCAAGGATACTCCATGGATATAATTCCATCAAGCGATCCAACGAAATCCACCTTACAACTTGAAAGAAAATGAGCAGACTTGACTAATCGATCATCGATTATCCAAATCGCATCACATCCTTACCGAATTATAGATAATCTCCCAACACAGTCCATCGCACTAGGCTTCCACTTCATCATGGTACGTAACCCTACCGATCACAATATTCCACCTTTGCTTGTTGGCATACTCAACATCAAACTACGAAATCAACCATGTCCAAAATCCACTCTATCACGCAGCACTATAAGTGACTGGGAGACCGTAATGACCAATCTCCCCAGTTGCATCTATCCATGTTCTAACAACCTTATAGTAGCTACACAGTAGCTAGCCAAAACTCTATGAGCACTTCCGCTCCATACATTTACAATCAAGATAATAACTGCTAAGCTCCACGTCATATATATGACAGCTCATCTTGCAGTTCCTCAACTGACGTAGGCATAAGACACGTATCATACAACTGCATCGGAATCGCTCCAATCCCTGAAATGTTGCATCTATGTGCAGTACCCTTCCATCCCCAATGGAAGGACTAACTAACACTGATGCAAAAGTCAGTCACCGTCTAGGCCCTGAAACCTAGATTCACAAACTTTCAACTAGGTGATTTCCATCACCTTCTTGGTCCAACAAATCGGTGGTATAGTATCGCTAGAACATCCTATCCTCATCTATGGTAAATACCAAATCAATCCAGGGAAACCACAACTTCCCTTAAGATTGAAAATATATCCATAAATATATCGTCTAAAACGACAACCACCAACTGGTCTAATCGCTTCCAAAATATTCGATTTCTCAAGTTCATGGACGACTAAATCGTCGATAAGTCTAACAACATTATCCACATCTTATAAAATTCATACCAAGTATGAAATGTCGTCTTCTATACACCTGCATCCTTTTACTCTATACTGATGATATATCAATCATCACACCAATAATGATAATTGTATGACACTATGTCACTACAATATCGATACTCCAATCATAAATTAACCCTAGGATATACCCTAGTGTCCTTTAGCTGATCTAAATAGATCCTTTATCCTCAACGAAGGATATCCATTTTCAACAACTACTGCATTCCATCATTGATAATCGATGCATAACCTCAAAGGTTTGTCTCTCTTCTAACAAGAAGTTCTGGATCTTCTCGAGAAGAAACCCTAAGACAAATAAATCTCCTATAGTGTTTAGCAACACTGATACTCGTAAAATCATCTCCCGGAATGAGGTCTTCAATATCAGAACTTTTTCCGAAATCACCTCAATCGCATATTCCTACTTGCCCATGCAGTGGCAAGCCCGGGAGTTCATCCGAAACTACATCCGAACACTCTCGAATTATATGCACATCCGAGATACATATTATACCCTCATTTCAACAATTTAACTACCCGTAAGGATATGTTTATAGTGAAGATATGTCCAACAACGGCTAAGGGTATCCCGTGACTTCTTGGTTGTTGATCAACATCTCACTTGGCGGTAGAGAAAATCACCAACCCACAAGTCAATAGAAACCCTTCTAATCCTATCTAAGAATATTCTAGACCTACCTACCTATAACTGCCAGTATCTCTCGATACATCCGTAAATAGGGTAACCTAAAGTAATACTCTGAATGACCAATTCTTTGGTCTTCTATACCTCTTCTCAAGTAACCATGTAAACTCGCCCAACATCTGTTCTTGACGGCTGAGCTCCTGTAAGTGAAAAGGACTACCATGGAGGAACTGGAGTCAACTGCTGAAACTAAGGTACAAACTAAAACAACTGCAATGGAGATGGTAAACACTGTTGTACGGGTAAAGAGTACACCATCGGCTGTAAAATACTGAATAACTGCCAACATCGTAGCACGCTCCAACTCTGCGAAAGGTATAGCCGCGTTTGGAGAATACAACATAGATATGCCTATCGTCCTAAACTCTCTCCTCTGTACAAAGTATAACCGTCCAGGGGAGGTAACAGTTGTCGTCTAGACATCTGAGTCTTCTGAGATGTCTTCTGCTGATACTGCTGAGTAAATTACTTCTCTCGGATGGAAGTATCAAAGAACTCCACTATGTCTGAGATAAGATCGTTGATGATGTGATAATCTAATCTTCTATGATGAACTCGGCTTTCGAGGTTGTGGATTGTCCTCTCAGAAGCATCATCCATAGTCTCCAACTGAGTTTTCAAGGTACATACTCTCCTCGTAGGTACTGGTTGCTTATAGTATAAACAGACAAAATGATCCATTGGAAAATCTGACTCTACATCTCGTCATGACCCACACTGCACACACATGATCCCTTCAGAGTCTTTGTTCTGATTTCACTGATAAACATGAGAAGATGCTGTCGATCTGCAGTTGATCTTCTATGATCGGAAGACTCTCCAATAGTCGCTTGTGACTCATGACTCTAATCTTGCTCCTTTTGTCAAATATTCGGAGACTTCTGATTCCAATAATTTGACTTGCAATATATGCTTATCAAATCTCCAACTCTTAAAACACTTGCTACAGAGTCACTTCTATACACATGACTCAGTCTAATACCTTCCGATAGAATATGATAGAAAATCCAACATCCTGGTCAAGATGTCAGTCAATAAACCATGGGTGGCTTAAGACATGTCAATCACATTCTCGAGCTATTAGGTGGTCATAACCCTCGCAAGTCTAACGACTCTGCATGGTACCTTCGTTACCAAATGATCACCCTACTCGATGCCCAAAAATTCTCTGACAATGAGTCAAAGAAGATGACGTGGGGAAATACTCTCTCACAACATTACTAAACCATGGCCGAGTGATGTGTTATTTCCCGAAGACTATTTCCTATCTCTTCCACCAAGTACCGGCTAGATCTGGATAATGGTATTCAACTAACACTACTTTCTTTGTATAACACGAGTTAAGTACTCAAAAGTACTCTCAAAGTTATACAACCTAGAACGACCATCTCAGGGGTCAAAATCCCCATGAATATCATCCACTAATTTTCTACTATCTGCATCAGCAATAGTATACTCGCTTAGTCCATTACCCCTCAGGTCACAATCTAACAAGTATAATTAGTGAAAATCCTTAGGACTGTAATCTTTGATCTCCACAAGAGATGTGACTACCTAACCCCAGCTTTCTGACTCGGTATCAGTAGGCTCTCAAGGGTAATTACCCTTTCGATAGCAGGTACATGTATAATAACCTCAACATGTCGTTCCCATGGTCAACTCAAACCACGGTTACGAATACTAACTAACACCCTACAAGTCATCCCTGTTATAAGTAACTAAATGTAGAGCCAACAGAAGGATATGTAATAACAGTCAACATACCTTAAACCTTGTAGCTCGGAGATGTCCGCAACAGCCAGATCCCAGAACCCACAAAACGAAAATCGAGTAAAGAAAAACTCGATATCTAAATGAAATAAAATACAAAAGTGGACTTTGCAACCTAGGGCCCTGATACCAATAAAATTGTCATGCCCCGAGAGTATGTCGTGCCAAAAAGCAAACGGACAACATCTCCCCTGTACGTGGCAACATATTTGGTTAATACAAGGCCCGTAAGCCCACAACAACATAATAATAAGCAAACATGAATATACTAAACATAGCGGAAACATACTGACAGATAAACAAGATACAAAGACCCAACTGTGCACTCCGGAGTGACTTTGACACAACAAGAAACACAACAGAAATCACATCAAAGACCAAATACATACATCACATCCGTATATCATAAATACGGAAAAAACATAGGGTAAAATCCCAAAACAACAATGCACAAGAATACAATAATATGAAATACATATCCATCTATTCGGTGTGAGATGGGATCATGAGCTCAACGCCCAAGAAATCTTCTACCGCACTGGGGACAAGAAACCTGTGGTCGAGGTGGTGAGTATAAACTCAGGGGTAATATGTAGAAAGTGCATGAACAACATATAAAGTATAGAGATCTACAAGTATACATGTGAAGATCTACAGGTATACAACATGAGTCCAATAGACATACAGTCCTATCCAAATCTAATAACAAGTAACCACAGTATAGTCATACTCAATGCATATACTAAACTAATCAACTGAACATGAAGTAATGTACCAATGTACCTAACGATCTGCAACACCATAAGCTATATCATCCTGAACAGGTATACAATAACAAAACCCATATAACGTACAAGGTCAATCTCATACCTGACCAACACTTAGACATATGAACAGTATATAATCACATGTAATAACATCTCGGTCCATACCACACTATGACATGACGCTAATCAAATGCATACAACAGTCTGGACCAACATATATATCATGCTCAACACACAACAGTATATAATATGTAAATGACATGTATCATGATGTACAAACATATGCAGCAATCATAGCTCAATCAAATGCAGCATCTCACAGGCATATGTAAAACATATATCGAATACATGCATATATATATATCAGCAATGCATATGCATGGCGATGTCTGCGAACTCGTCCAATCATGACTCCAGTATGGCTAGGGTGGCACGACATGACAACTATCTCGACTCCAGCCTCCACCACTCTCGAGTGACCGAGTTGGGTAGTATGAAATAGTAGCTAGCCACCATAGAGCTATATGCTACACACACAGGGGTCCCTGCTACTAGCCGCTCCGTCCCTACCCATGAGTAGTAAAGCATTGCACCTAGGACAACTGCACATCACACGACCACTGTCTATAGTGGGTGAGTGCGCAAACTAACACTTCGCACAGTGGCCAAGTGCGCATCTCCACCTACCACCATCCATAGTGGCTGAGAATGACACGCACAACAATGCTCTGCACTCAACCCTACTACCACTACTCAGAGTGGCCGAGGAGGCAGGATGACTAACGATCCTCTCAATCACAAGGGAAACCTAATCGCCAGCATGCATGCAATGTAATGATGCATAACTTCATACATGTATCCTCGCCACACTCCCTATCCCACGGGGAGTCCTGGTCAACCAAAAGTCAACTATGCAAGGACTACTAATCCACAAGACTCTCTCTATTGCACAAAGAGTCAAACACATCTGACAGTCAACCACGCTAAGACCTCTAGTCAGTAGCGAGATACTATCGACCATCCATATAACCATACACAGGCACACAATCCATAATGGATATACCATCACGCTAGGACCTCTAGTTCATGGCCACATACTGATGACTGATGAAGGTGGTTGCGGGCACAGAATACTTGGTAGTCGACTGATCAGTCGGCTACGAGGTCAACAATCGACTGATGGACATGATCAGTCGACTGATAAGTGATCCATTGGAACTTGTCCAGCGTGGATCGAGTCGTTGTGAGACAACGACTATAGGAGCAGTCGACTGATAGTCTCGATTAGTTGACTAATTGGTGCAAAATCAACTCGATACAGGTTATTTAAGGAGCTCGAGATTGAGGATTTTACTATAATTTTTGGGGAGATTTTTGAGGGGAATTATTGCTGCATTCTAGACCTTCAAGAGTAAACCAAAGCGAGCAACAAGCAAAGGATTCAAAGCAAGCATTGTAAAGTGTTCTTTACGTATAGTTCATTTTTGTCTTTGTATTTTCTTGTACTTATTGTATTACATTTTATAATTGCTTGTATGAGGTTTCTCCAATTCTGACTTGGTGTCGAAAAGGAGTTTGAGTAGTGGTGTGTACATTACTCGAGCTCGTTGAGCTCACCTCGTGGAGTAGGAACCCTAAGGTTCCGAACCACCTATATCATGTTGTATTGTGTGTGCCTTGTATTTGTCTCTTGAATTTGTATTTGTTATTTGTATTTCCACTGCGCTAACGAATTATAGAGACGAGCATGTAAGAACGAATGATTTCCATCGTCTATATGAATTGGGCTATTCACCCCCCTCTAGCTGCTCACCGATCCTCCAATAATGCATACTTGTTAATGTGTTAACAACCCAATGTTTGTGCGAACATTCAATCAATTGATAGCACAATGTGATAGGTATATATACGTGATATGTAATTGGTATATTTGATACCTACCATCATTACTATGAACGACTTGTTAGACTCTCTCTAAGGTTGTTCTTATCTATGTTAGATATCAACCCATTCAGAGATGGACCTACGATCTCCCGAATTGATTTTAAGGGGTTTTAAAATCGAAAAATGAATGAGATTTATAAATGTGTGTTGATACATTTTAAATCATCTTTCTCATATAAGTTCAATTTGTATTTCTAGGTTAATTGCTTGATCATGACATCTTTAAACTTATGCTTTATTTTTTATTCAAATAAAATGACTGGGTCGAACTTCTTGGACTAGCTTAGAAACCTGAGAATTTATTTCAAAGCAGAAAAGCTTGCATATGTCCTCGAAGAGCCTCTTCCCATCCGTCCTAAGAATGATGCAACTCCAGAACAATTGTTAGCCTATCAGAAACATGTGACTGATTCTGAACTAGTGAGTTACATCATGCGAGTCACGATGGTACCTAAGCTTCAGAAGCAGCATGAGCATATAGATTCTAATACCAAAGTCTTTCATCTTCATGAGTTGTTTGATGAGCAAGCGAGATCTGAAAAGTTCAAAGTCTCTAAGCTCCTCTTCAACTCTAAGATGCAAGAAGGTTCATCTGTGGTGCAATTTGTGCTAAAGATGAATGAGAACATTGAGCAATTAGCTACACTTAGGTTTATGATGGATCATGAATTAAGTATTGACTTAATTCTACATTGTTTTCTCAAGAGTTACTCACAGTTTATGATGAAATATCAGATGAACAAACTTGAATCCACCATTCCTGAACTCCTCAACATGCTGAAGACTATGGAGCCTTCTGTGAAGTATGAGGATAAGACAGTCCTATTAGTTGATTCCTCAAAGAAAGGTTCTAAGAGGAAATCAAAGGAACAACATAAGGGGAAGAAGATGTTGGTGTAATAGGCTCAGGTCATGATTGATCAGACTCGAGTTTGACTCGAGTAATGGTTTGATGTTTGTCACTGATGTTTGACAATGAGTTGACCATTGTTTGACAATGAATTGACTATATGGTTGACCATATGATGGAGAAGTCCAAGTGGGACACTTGGTAATGGAAAGTCCAAGTCTTGTGTACTTGGCATGGAAAGTCCAAGTCTTGGGTACTTGGCATGGAAAGTCCAAGTATGGGTCTTGGCAAGGGAAAGTCCAAGCTTGAGTCTTGGTAAATGGAAAGTCCAACATGGGTTGGCAAGGAAAGTCCAAGTCATGGGTACTTGGCATGAAAAGTCCAAGCATGGGTCTTGGCAAGGGAAAGTCCAAGCTTGAGTCTTGGCTATTGAAAAGTCCAACATGAGTTGGCAAGGGAAAGTCCAAGCTTGAGTCTTGGCAAATGGAAAGTCCAACATGGGTTGGCAAGGGAAATTCCAAGGGTTGATATTGGCGGTGTAAAGTCCAAGCGGGAGTTTTGGCAGCATAAGTCCAATTATTTAGCAGTGTAAAGTCCAAGCGTGTGTCTTGGCAGTGTAACCCCAATGTGTTGGGATGTATACTGAAAGCCTAGCTCTTTTGTTTGAACATTTTTATTTTGAAATAAGAATCACTTGATCATTGTTTGCACTTTATATTATATGTGTGCATATTGTCTAATACTTTACATTGTAGATAACATGGTGCTTGGTGTGGCACAGAAGATCATGTTATCAGTCCCTTGTAAAATATAAGTAGAGGCTCACAACCAAGATGGTTTTGGACAAACCATTGGCATGGTTGTAGTGTAGCTTGGTATTGGTTTGTCTTGAACATAGAGTTACACTAGTACACTTAGGTGTATTGAGCAGGACCGACATAGAGGTGATTCAATTTATTGCTGACTACATAATTGAATCGAACCTCGGATATTATGTTGTACATGATCTTAATCCCGATATAATAACGGGCACATATACTTAGTATTTATTTCTTTGATTTACCAAAGGGTGAGATTTAAATGGATTAAATCAATATGCTCGGTAAGTTGGGAAATGATATTATTTACATGGTGTGCCGTTAATTATAGGAGGAAACCGTGTCCTATATATTAGGTTGATGATGTCCCCTTGAGGAGCTCATAAGGTTCATCATGTAAACCCTGCAGGTTGACTTAGTCAACATGATGATAAGATTGAGTGGTACTACTCGAGGAGTTAGATGTTAATTGATTGATGGTCAGTAAATCAATTAATTGACGGACATTCGATATCTTAAACACGGAGAGATGGATGTACAAATAATGTATGGAGCCCATATTAATTTATGGGGGTTGGTGAGGTAATTCAATGATGATCCTCTAGTGGAATGGAACATCATTGATGGATCAAGTTGTTGGTGCAATCGGCCCAGGTCACGATTGACCAGGACTCGAGTGATGTTTCGACAAAAACATATGACAATGTAATTGTCATGGGAAAGTCCAAGTCTTGAGTTCTTGGCATGAAAAGTCCAAGCATGGGTCTTGGCAATGTAAATGTCCAACATGGGTTGGCAAGGGAAAGTCCAAGCATGGTCTTGGCATTTGAGAAGTCCAACATGGGTTGGCAAGGGAAAAGTCCAAGCATGGGTCTTGGCAATGTAAAAGTCCAACATGGGTTGACAAGGGAAAGTCCAAGCTTGAGTCTTGGCAGCATAAGTCCAATGGTTGGCGGCGTAAAGTCCAAGCGGAGTCTTGGCGGCGTAAGTCCAATGTGCCTTGGCGGTGTAGACACCGTTAGCATGACATAGCCGACGGAAGTACCTAGAGGCTAGCGCGATGGATGAACAAGTCATGGATGACTTGGAGGGATCCGAGAGGCGTGAGGCTGATGGAGGTGGCTAGAAGGCTTAGGTCTAGGCTAAGGGTGGTCTAGCAAGTATGGGGGCACCATACTTGGGTTAAAACCTCATTTTTGAGGTTGGCAGTCGACTGGCATTATGGCCGGTTTGACTGCCGTGAGTAGACTTGAGTTTGTTGCCGGTTTAGACAAATGCTCTGGCCGATCACTCGATGGAAGCGATCGGTGTCGGCTAATCGCCCGCTAAGTCAGCGATCATTGCCGATCTAATGTCGATAAACCAGAAGCGCTCCGTGGCCGTGGCCATCGGCTACGGCGATCGATCGGCCAAGAGATCCGTTGGAGTTTTTCCAGCGTGGATCGAGCCGTTGTCTCATGACAACAGTGGCATCAGTCGACTGGTGACTTATGGCAGTCGACTGATGGGCAGAAATTCAAGTTGCGCGCAAGGATAAAAGGAGCTCGACGGGAGGGTTTTTGGCATCAGTTCTTAAGCGATTTCTTGGACGTTTTTGAGGCGATTTGTTGCTGCAAATCAGAGTCTTCAACCACGGTTCAAGCGATCAACAAGCAAGTAATCCAAAGGCATTTGTAAAGTTGTTTTCTTTACTAGTTTTTCATTGTATTATTGTATTTGCTTGTATTCCTTTTGTTTATTGTTGTAAATGTTTGTACGAGGTTTCTCCGCCTCCGACTTGTTGTCGAGAAGGAGTTTATTGATTAGCGATTGCATTGGCGTCGCTAGAGCTCGTTAGAGCTCGATCCGTGGAGTAGGACCGTGTGGTTCCGGACCACATTAAATCTTCGTGTTATTGTGTTTGTGATTGTGTTTCGTTATTGTTATTATATATTCCACTGTGCTAACGAAACTTGTAGACACGAACACACGAACGTTTTCCATCTACGCAAGAGTAAATGCTATTCACCCCCCCTCTAGCGGCGTTAAATTTCCAACACAAGTTTGTGTGGTTCCGATCCATCGGGTGGCCAAGATCCAACTCCTCCTCATGGTCCCTATCATAGCCTAATATAAACCTCATGGAGCCTAGATCCAATGATGGAAAACAAAACTCTAGATCCGACGGTGGAGATTAAATCTCTAGATCTGACTATTGAGATTAAATCTCTAGATCCGACGGTTGAGATTAAATCCCTAGATCCGACGGTGGAGATTAAATCTCTAGATCCGACGGTTGAGATTAAATCTCTAGATCCGACGGTTGAGATTAAATCTCTAGAACCAACGGTGTAGATTAAAACAAGGCTTAAGCCTAACTCTATAAAAGGGAGCTTAAGGTGGGCGGCAAGGATGGTTGTTTTTTGGAGATTAGGGTTTTGCCTATCATTATCTTGGGCGGCAAGAAATCCTAGGGAGATTAGGGTTTGGTTGGGCGGCTAGGGTTTGGAAGGTGGAGTGGGCGGCAACAATAGGAGAGGTTCTCTTCTTCTTCCTAAGGGGTTGCCGGCACCTATCTCTCTTCCCTCTACCTTGGTCGGGGCTCAACCTATTCCTATTCTCCTCTTCACTCCATCTAGGGCCGGAGGCACAAAGGAGCTAGGGATTGTTCCCTTGTTTGGTTCCTTGGTTGGCCATCTTGTTCTCTCTTTTCTTGGGGCCGGTGGCATCAAGCTTTTGTGGCTTGGTGGTTGGCTCAAGCAAGAAGGGAAGGAGAGTTCTTCTTTCTTTTGATTGAAGAAGATCTAGGAAGCTTCAACTTGTGGAGGATCTTCGCCCACATGAAGTCTACAAGGAGGTTAGGACATACGATAGAAGATCGAGAGGTATAAAAGTTTTACAAGTTTTATTATTGATCTTTGCATGTTCTTATTAATATGATTGTATGTGTTGATTATACATGTCTACATCCATATGTATTTGTATAATCATGGACCCCGAAGATAAACACAAAAACCGGCGATCAATCCGTCGTCTATTCCGTAGCTAACCGACTAGAAGAGTATTGTTGCTTGAACAACTAGTTTCTTCAAGTGATCGCTCAAGTCGTTAGCACGACGACGAATTGGTTGAGCTTAGGAAACTCATCCCATCCGGATTAGTTTTCATTAGTGAAAATTTTAATCCGGGGACATGGGAGCCGACGAGCCTCCGAGCATGCCATCATAATGTGCCTTGGCGGTATAGACCACGTTAGCATGACAATAGCCGATGGAAGCACTTGAAGGCTAACATATGGATGAATAAGTCATGGATGACTTGGAGGGATCTAATAAGCATGATGCTGATGGAGATGGCTAGGAGGCTTAGGTCTAGGCT
Organism: Wurfbainia villosa; assembly: GCA_025175895.1. NCBI lineage: Eukaryota > Viridiplantae > Streptophyta > Magnoliopsida > Zingiberales > Zingiberaceae > Wurfbainia > Wurfbainia villosa. Next base: position 78,390,656 of record CM045988.1, read on the forward strand.
AAGGGTGGTCTAGCAAGTAGGAGGGCATCATACTTGGGGTTAAACATAATGTTTGAGGTGTAGCAGTCAACTGGGGTTATGGACCAGTCGACTGGTCAAGTGTTTTGACACTTAACAAATGAGTTGACTATGATCAGTCGACTGGGATTATGACCAGTCGATTGGTCGAGAGTCTACTGGTGTTTGACTGCGATTGTGTGGCCTTAGCAGTCGACTGCAAGCATTGGGCAGTTAACTTTTGGCATGATCAGTCGACTGATGTGGAGGTTAGTTAACCGATGGTCGAGGACACAAGCATAGAATGTTTCCGAGTTGACTGCTAGGGTTTTACATGCAGGGAGTCGCTTCGGAGGCTCATTGGCTCCCATGTCCCCGGATTAAAATTTTCACTAATGAAAGGATTAATCCGGATGGGATGAGATTCCTTAGCAACACCATTTCGTCGTCGTGCTAACAACTTGAGTGGTCGCTTAAACAAACTAGTTGTTCAAGCAACACAACTCTTCTAGTTGGTTAGCCGCGGAAGAGACGACGGACGGATCGCCGATCTTTGTGTTTGTCTTCGGGGTCCATGATTATACAATATATTTACTAATTCACACATGCATAATCAAAACATAAAAGAACATGCTCAGATCTGTAAATAAAGTTAAAATAACTTTATACCTTACGATCTTCTACCGTATGTCCTATCCTTCTCGTGGACGACGTGTGGACGAAGATCCTCCACGAGTAGAAGCCTTCTAGATCGCTTTCTTCTCTACCTTGTCCGCTGCGAACAAATAGAAGAACTTACAAATACCTATCCTTTCTAGAGCCGGCCACCAAATTAGGGAATTTGGTGCAACTGCCGGCCAAAGATCAAATGGATGAAGCGCTGACCAACTTGAAGAAGGGTTGTCGCCGGCCACCAAGGAGAAAGGGAGGAAGATGAACTCCGGCCACCAATGGAGGGAGAACCGCCGACCAAGGAAGAAGGGATAGGCCTCTAGGATGGGCGCCGACAATCAACTAGAAGGAAGAAGTTGCCGCCCACTTTGATTTACTCCAAAACCCTAGCCGCCCAAAAACCCTAGCCGCCCACTTTTGGATGAGCCAAAACCCTAATTCTTCAATCTTATCTTGCCGCCCAACCTAAGCCTCTATTTATAGAATTAGGCTTAAGCCTCCTTTAATCTCCACCGTCGGATCTAGGGATTTAATCTCCACCGTCAGATCTAGGGTTTTATCCCAACCGTTGGATCTAGGGTTTCATCCCAACCGTCGGATCTAGGATTTCATCCCAACCGTCGGATCTAGGGTTTCATCCCATCCATCAGATCTAGGGTTTTATCCCAACCGTCGGATCTAGGGATTTAATCCCAACCGTCGATTATAGGGATTCATCCTAACCATCGGATCTTAGGGATTTAATCCCAACCGTTGGTTCTAGGGTTTCATCCTAACCATCGGATCTAGGGATTTAATCCTAACCATTGGTTCAGGTTTTGTTTTACATTCTTGGATCTAGACTTCACAAGGATTATATTAGGCTACGATAGGGACCATAAGGAGGAGTTGGGTCTTGGCCACCCGATGGATCGGAACCACACTAACTTGATCCATCAATGATGTTCCATTCCACTAGAGGATCATCATTGAACTACCTCACCAACCCCCATAAATTAATATGGGCTCCATATATTATTCGTACATTAATCTCCCCGTGTTTAAGATATAGAATGCCCATCAATTAATTGATTTACTGACCATCAATTAATTAACATCTAATTCCTCGAGTAGTACCACTCAACCTTATCATCACGTTGACTAAGTCAACCAGCTGGGTTTATATGATGAACTTTATGAGCTCCTCGAGGACATCATCAACCTAATATATAGGACACGGTTTCCTCCTATAATCAGCGGCACACCATGTAAATAATATTATTTCCCAACTTCTAGGGCATATTGATTTAATCCATCTAAATCTCACCTTTGGTAAATCAAAGAAATAAATACTAAGTACATGTGCGTTATTATATCGGGATTAAGAGCATGTACAACATAATATCAGTCAGATTCAATTATGTAGTCGATTACTAAATTGAATCACCTCTATGTCGGTCCTGCTCAATACACCTAAGTGTACTAGTGTAACTCTATGTTCAAGACAAAACAATACCAAGCTACACTACAACCATGCCAATGGTTTGTCAAAAAATATCTTGGTTGTGAGCCTCTACTTATATTTTACAAGGGACTGATAACATGATCTTCTGTGCCACACCAAGCACCATGTTATCTACAATGTAAAATATTAGACAATATGCACACATATAATAAATATATGAAGTGCAAACAATTATCATGTGATTCTTATTTCAAAATAAAAGGTTCATACAAAAAGAGCTAGGCATTTAGTATACATTCTAACAATCTCCCACTTATACTAAAAGACTATCTTTGTCATCACTCTGCCATACATCAGTCCCCATGTCCTCCACATGCCTATCAAACGGTTTCGCTGGTAGGGCCTTAGTGAATGGATCCGCCAGGATACCCTCTGATGCAATCTTGGCGACAGCAACGTCCCCTCGCTTTACGATCTCTCGTATAAGGTGGTACTTGCGCTCTATGTGTTTACTCGCCTTATGGGCTCGTGGTTCCTTCGAGTTTGCAACTGCACCACTATTATCACAATAAATTGTGATAGTTACGGGCAAACCGGGAATCACATCCAAGTCCATCAAGAAGTTCTGAGCCATACAACTTCCTTAGGCGCCTCGGAGGCGCCACATACTCGACTTCCATGGTAGAGTCGCCATGCATTTACGCTTGACACTCCTCCATACTATGGCTCCACCTCCAAAAGTAAACACAAACCCGAGGTAGACTTACTCTTGTCCCTATCGATTGGAAATCGAATCCGTGTAACCCACGAGGACTAATTGATCTGCCCGGTAAACCATATAATCCTAGTCCTTCTCGGGTACTTGATATATGCTTTACCATCGATCAATGTCCTGTCGGGATTACTCGATATCTGCTAACCATGCCCCAGTGCAAGCGGATATCGGTCTCTCATACATAGCATAAGCATACATAAGGCTTCCCTCTGCGAAGCATAAGGAACCGCCTTCATGTCCTCTATCCTTTGATGTTGTTTTGGGACACATCTCTTTAGATAAAGGAACTCCATGCCTAAAAGGTAGAAAACCTTTCTTGGAGTTCTGCATGCTAAAACGAGCAAGGATAGTGTCAATGTATGAAGCTTGAGAGATAAGCACAACATCCTTTCTTGCGATCCCTTATAACTTTGATCCCAAGGATGTGTCCCACTTCTCCCAAGTCCTTCATATCAAACTGCTTGGACAACCATACCCTTACGCCGATAACACTTTGATATTGTTGCCAACTAACAAAATGTCATCTACGATAGTACAAGAAACACCACTACGCTTCACACATCTCTTGTATACACAAGGCTCATCCGACTTTCAATAAATCCATATGACCGATTACCTCATCAAAGCGGATGTTCCAAGATCTAGAAGCTTGCTTCAATCCATAAATGGACCGATTAAGCTTACATACAAGATGCTCTTTGCCTTTAGCAATGAATCCTCTCGTTGCCGATATAGATGTTCTCCTCAAGACTTCCAAGGAAAGCCGTCTTGACATCCATCCGCCAAATCTCATAATCCATATGAGCATATAGATAAGAGAATCCGGATAGACTTAAGCATATACGCTAAAAAAGGTCTCCTCATAATCGATACCCTCTTTCTGAGTATACCCTTTCGCAACAAGCCTAGCTTTGAAGGTCTCAACCTTCCCGTCTACTCCTCTCTTTCTCTTGTAGATCCACTTGCATCCAATGGCTTTTACACCATCGGGTGGCTTACTAGCTCCCAGACCTGATTAGAATCCATAGATTCTATCTCTGAATTCATCGCTCTTTGCCAAGATACCGCATCTCTATCTTGGATTGTCTCCTCATATGTCCAGGGATCAAGTTCATGTTCACCAGTGACTAAGTCCGAAGACTCCCCCAAAAACATGAATCTATCGGGTTGTCTAACAACCCTCCCACTACGACGAGGTGCCTCCTGTGTATGCTCTGTGACATGCGGTGCAGTGACTTGTGGTGTCTCCTCTTGTACCGGTGGTACTGAAGTCGGGACTTCCCTTGTCAACTCCTCAAGAACAATCCTACTCTTGGGCTTGTGGTTCATTACATAATCCTCCTCTAGAAATCTGGCGTTCATGCTAACAATCACCCTCTGATCTCTAGGATTATAAAACAAACCAGCTTTCGTTCCCTTAGGGTAGCCAACAAACATGCACACTTCTGTACGAGGTTCCAACTTACGGCCTCGACTTTCGGCACATGTCTTTGGACTCCCCATATCGAATATGTCTCGGACTAGGCTTCGCCCGGTCTATAATTCTACTGAGGGGTAGAAGGTGCGATTTAGATGGAACCAAGATCGAGTGTACATTATGTCGTATCCGATGCATACCCCGCACGAATCAGGTAACTCAGAATAACTCATCATCGATCTGACCATCTCCATAAGAGTCATATTCCTTCGCTCTGCTACACCATTCTGTTGGGGTGTGCCAGGTGCAGACAATTGGGATTGAATCCCAGCCTCTGATAAGTAATTCCTAAACTCTCCCAAGAGGTACTCGCCACCACGATCAGATCGTAATGTCTTGATACTTTTACCTTGACGGTTCTCCACATCAGCCTTGAATTCTTTGAACCTGTCAAAACATTCAGACTTGTGGCGCATCAAGTAAATGTTTCCATACCTTGAAAAATCATCTATAAAAGAGACGAAGTATTCAAAGACACCTCTTGCCTGGATAGACATAGGACCGTACAAATCAGAATGAACCAATTCTAGAACATCTTTGGCTCTATACCCTTTGGCCTTAAAAGGCCTCTTGGTCATTTTACCTTCCAAGCAAGATTCGTAGGTTGGGAGATCCTCCACCACTAATGAACCCAAAGGTCCATCAGCTATCAACCTTTGAATTCTGCTTAGGTTAATATGACCAAGCCTTAGATGCCAAAGATATGTCTGGTTCATTTGCGAAGGTTCTTTTCTCTTATTAGACTTAGAAGATGAGTTATTGATTTCTATATGCATCGTGGGAGTTTTTAGTTCAAGAGTATATAAATTGCCAACCAATGTACTAGAACAGATAATCTCCCTGTTCCTTTTTATAACCACTTTGTCATTAAAAGAAACAGAATACCCATCCAGAAACAATTTAGAAACTGAAATTAAATTCTTTCTAAAAGTAGGTACATAAAGACAATTTCTCAAAACCAAAACTTTATTCTTATCAAAAGATAAATAAACGTCTCCCACTGTAATAGCCGTCACCTTTGAAGCATTGCCCATGAAGACGGTAATCTCTCCCTCAGCTAGTCGTCGGGTTTCCTGAAACCCCTGCAAAGTATTGCAGACATGATCAGTGGCTCCTGTATCTACACACCAGGCACTGGTAGATAACACCGCTAAACATGTTTCAACAACTAAACAAGAAGATATACCTTTGTTCTTTCGGCGAGGACAGTCCGCCTTCCAATGTCCAGTCTGCTTGCAAGTGAAGCACTTGCCTTTCGGCTTCTTCACTCCTGCCTGAGGTCCCACTACCACTTTCTTCGCTCCACCTTGTTTCTTCTTCTTCTTACCTTTCGGTTTAGAGGAAGAAACCTTCTGAGCGACCATGGCTTGAGCACTCTGACGAAAAAGCCCCTCTGCCACCTGGAGTTCTATCAGAAGCTCCGCCAACGAATACAACCTTTTGTTCATGTTGTAGTTGAGGCGAAACTACTCAAAACTCCTAGGCAGAGACTGGAGAATGATATCGACCTGGGTTTCCCCATCGATCTCAGCTCCTAGGACTTCCATCTCATTAAGATGAGCCATCATCTTGAGAACATGATCCCTAACGGGTGTTCCCTCGATCATGGAGGTCGTCATCAAGTTTCTCATTGCCTCCTGCCTAGCCGCCCTACTCTGATGTCCGAAAAGTTCCTTGAGATTGAACATCATGTCATAAGCTATGGCTATGGTATGATGCTGATGTTGCAGCACATTTGACATAGATGCCAAAATGTAACACCGCACCATCTCATCTGCCTTGACCCATTTCTTATAACGTTCTTTCTCCTTTTCATCAGAGTCATCGGTGGGCTTAGGAGGACAGACCTCGAAGAGTATAAATTTGTACTCCTCCGCAGTTAAGACAATATCCAGGTTTCTTTTCCAATCAATGTAGTTTGGACCAGTAAGTTTGTTTTCTTTTAAAATCACAGCAAGTGGGTTGAAAGCCATTTAAAAATCCTAAAAATCACAATGATCAAAATATTAGATTTCAAATATTATTGATTCTTCAAAACAATAAAATTCCGAAATCAACCAACACCTCAAAACACCGAGAATTTCGTATGCCACTCTGTGTGGACGTATACGAATTCTACATTTGTAAGAGGAGGTTTTACCCATTAATTTTATTATCTTGTCAACCTTACTTTTTGACAAATAAAATTAATAGTTGGTTCCTCTTTGGCCCTACAAATAAAAGCAGTGACTCCTATGGGGAGGATACTTTTATTTGCATCTAAGTGTGCACCATTACACGATACTAAGGGAATTATTTTGGATTATGTGCCTTACCTCTGTGGAAGTACACATGCTCCTAGATAATTTCCTATAACCATTATTTGACCTAGTGATCCGCAAACAAACCCGTCCTCAGGGAGGAAGGCACTCAGAGCCGACACACAAGTTTGTTGCATCACACGTCAAATTGTAATGGAGGCCGCGGGAATTAATTAAAATGTCCCTCTCCCACTTAGTAAATTGCAAATGAGGAATTTTAAATCATACACAACATGCATATAAAACAAATAAGCAATAAATATGGAAAAAATAGAATTTTTCCAACTATTATGGCATTGTCCTCCAATATGCATCCCGTCGTGTCGCCACCTCGTCCGCTCCATCTTTTCCCGTGCACAAGTCACCAAAGAGATCCGAGCCGAGATAAAACTATTTTAATTTACATCCATCGATCCTATACTCCACGAAGGAGTGTACAAATAATCTAGATCGAAAGTAAACTAAAATGAGCGGCTAAACAATGTCGTATTTAATTACAAAAATTAAATACTAATCTAGCCTTCAAATAATAAATTTTTACACACATCCATTCACATACACACACATGGCCATAATAGTTGGATCTTACACCTGCAACCAAAGAGTTAAACTACGCATATCCTACTATTATCCGGCACATATAATATATGAAAAATACATAAAAAAAAATTAACCGAATCCTAAACACATAAAACCGGAAACCGTGGCTCGGATACCACTTGCAGGGAGTCGCTTCGGAGGCTCATTGGCTCCCGTGTCCCCGGATTAAAATTTTCACTAATGAAAGGATTAATCCAGATGGGATGAGATTCCTTAGCAACACCATTTCGTCGTCGTGCTAACAACTTGAGTGGTCGCTTGAACAAACTAGTTGTTCAAGCAACACAACTCTTCTAGTTGGTTAGCCGCGGAAGAGACGACGGACGGATCGCCGGTTTTTGTGTTTGTCTTCGGGGTCCATGATTATACAATATATTTACTAATTCACACATGCATAATCAAAACATAAAAGAACATGCTCAGATCTGTAAATAAAGTTAAAATAACTTTATACCTTACGATCTTCTACCGTATGTCCTATACTTCTCGTGGACGACGTGTGGACGAAGATCCTCCACGAGTAGAAGCCTTCTAGATCGCTTTCTTCTCTACCTTGTCCGCTGCGAACAAAGAGAAGAACTTACAAATACCTATCCTTTCTAGAGCCGGCCACCAAATTAGGGAATTTGGTGCAACCGCCGGCCAAGGATCAAATGGATGAAGCGCCGGCCAACTTGAAGAAGGGTTGCCGCCGGCCACCAAGGAGAAAGGGAGGAAGATGAACTCCGACCACCAATGGAGGGATAACCGCCAGCCAAGGAAGAAGGGATAGGCCTCTAGGATGGGCGTCGGCCAAGTGTTGATGGAGGAGGATGGGCACTGGCAATCAACTAGAAGGAAAAAGTTGCCGCCCACTTTGATTTACTCCAAAACCCTAGCTGCCCAAAAACCCTAGCCGCCCACTTTTGGATGAGCCAAAACCCTAATTCTTCAATCTTATCTTGCCGCCCAACCTAAGCCTCTATTTATAGAATTAGGCTTAAGCCTTCTTTAATCTCCACCGTCGGATCTAGGGTTTTGTCCCAACCGTTGGATCTAGGGTTTCATCCCAACCGTCGGATCTAGGATTTCATCCCAACCGTCGGATCTAGGGTTTCATCCCATCCATCAGATCTAGGGTTTTATCCCAACCGTCGGATCTAGGTATTTAATCCCAACCGTCGATTCTAGGGATTCATCCTAACCATCGGATCTTAGGGATTTAATCCCAACCGTTGGTTCTAGGGTTTCATCCTAACCATCGGATCTAGGGATTTAATCCTAACCGTTGGTTCTAGGTTTTGTTTTACATTCTTGGATCTAGACTTCACAAGGATTATATTAGGCTACGATAGGGACCATAAGGAGGAGTTGGGTCTTGGCCACCCGATGGATCGGAACCACACTAACTTGATCCATCAATGATGTTCCATTCCACTAGAGGATCATCATTGAACTACCTCACCAACCCCCATAAATTAATATGGGCTCCATATATTATTCGTACATTAATCTCCCCGTGTTTAAGATATTGAATGTCCGTCAATTAATTGATTTACTGACTATCAATTAATTAACAACTAATTCCTCGAGTAGTACCACTCAACCTTATCATCACGTTGACTAAGTCAACCAGCTGGGTTTATATGATGAACTTTATGAGCTCCTCAAGGGGACACCATCAACCTAATATATAGGACACGGTTTCCTCCTATAATCAATGGCACACCATGTAAATAATATTATTTCCCAACTTACCGGGCATATTGATTTAATCCATCTAAATCTCACCCACTGGTAAATCAAAGAAATAAATACTAAGTACATGTGTCCGTTATTATATCGGGATTAAGAGCATGTACAACATAATATCCGAGGTCCGATTCAATTATGTAGTCAGTACTAAATTGAATCACCTCTATGTCGGTCCTGCTCAATACACCTAAGTGTACCAGTGTAACTCTATGTTCAAGACAAAACAATACCAAGCTACACTACAACCATGCCAATGGTTTGTCCAAAACTATCTTGGTTGTGAGCCTCTACTTATATTTTACAAGGAACTGATAACATGATCTTCTGTGCCACACCAAGCACCATGTTATCTACAATGTAAAATATTAGACAATATGCACATATATAATAAATATATAAAGTGCAAACAATGATCATGTGATTCTTATTTCAAAATAAAATGTTCATACAAGAAGAGCTAGGATTTCAGTATACATTCTAACATTACAGTTGAGTGGAGGCATGATCAGTTGACTGATGGGTATGATCATTCGACTGATGGTCTATCCATTGGAACTTGTTCAATGTGGATTTAGTCGTTGTCTCACAAAGGCTACAGAAGCAATTGACTGATGGTCGTGAGCAGTTGACTGATAGGCAGAATCCATCCCGAGTTGTATTTTTAAAAGGATCATGAGGAGAGGAATTTTGGCATGGTTCTTTGAGGCAATTTGGAGGGGATTTTCTACTACAATCTAGACCTTCAAGGCTATTCTCATGTAATCAAAAGCAAGCATTTAAAGTTCTCTTGTAAAGTGATTTTCTTTACTTGTATTGCATTTCATCTTTGTATTTGCTTGTATTCATTGTATTACTGTTTGTAATCGCTTGTAAGAGGTTTTTCCTCCTCCGACTTGTTGTTGAGAAGGAGTGTTATTGATTAGTGGTGGTGTATGCATCACTAGAGCTCATTCGAGCTCAATCCATGGAGTAGGAACCCTAAGGTTCCGAACCATGTTATTTCACCGTGTTTGTGTATTGTTGTGTTTATCATATTTAGTTTATGCTTTATATATATATTTTGCTGCGCATACTAACGAAGTGTAGAGACGGACACAATCGAATTCCGTTGTCGAACGAACTCGCTATTCACCCCCTCTTGCACTCATCGAAGATCCTACAATTTGTATCAGAGCTAGGAGCTCTTCACCGAATTCACATCCTAGAGAGTGCACTAGAGGAAAGAAGATGATGATTGAAGAAAGATTGGAGGATGACATCAATGTGCCGCCACTATACGAACTCTATGGAGGTAAGGATTTTAATCTATGGGCGGTAAGAATGAAATATTTTCTAATGTGCGACTTTGATAATTGATCTAGTGTAATGGTAGGGTTCGACATTCCAAAGGATGAAGAAGGAAGAAAACTCAAGAAGAAGAACTAGAGCAAAGAACAACTCCGATACTACAACATAAATAACAAGATAATGGGTATATTACTTAATGCAATTCCTAATGATATTTTGTGTAGATTAGGAGATTGTAAGGATGCAAAGGAGTTTTGGAGCAAGCTTGCTAAGCTCCATGAAGAACCCTCAACGGCTCAAGAAATAGAGGAGCCCAAGAATCAAGAACCATCATTGGCTCAATTGGAGGAAGAAGTCGAAGAAGTAAGCTCATCCTCACAAGAAAGTGAGGATTCGGAAGTTGAGAAGGAGTCAACATCCGGATCGAAATTGGTGGAGGAAATAGAATTGGAGGAAGCCTCCACCTCTAGGATTGAGGGGGGAGGAAGTTAGATCATCGGAGCAGGAGCAAGAGCAAGAAGTAGCTTAAACCTCTGGAAGAAGTGAAAAATCAACTCTAGCGCCGACCACCATTGACCTAAGTAACTCAAGCATTCCATTTAAAAATAAAATTCATATCATATGCTTTGAGTGTAGGGAAGTAGGACATTACAAGAGTAAATGTCCTAAAAAATTTAAGAAAAGTTAACCGACACCAAAACCTTAAGAAAAGTCAAAGGATGTCGGAGCCCCAATAAGCAAGAGCAAGGAGCATATAATGTGCTTCAAATGCAATCAAAAAGGGCATTATAGGAGTCAATGCCCTAGGGGGAGGAAGAAGACTCAAGAGGGAGCATCACATGCAGGGGGAGCCTCTAAGGTAAATCCTAAGGTATATTTTAGTAATGCACCTTTTTTAAGCAATAGGCAAAAGCATGCTAAGAGTAATCTTATTATTGTTCATAAAGAGCATGTTAGAAATAATAGACTTTATTGCTTAGGTGTAAAATCTTACAATTTTAGAAATAAGGAGAAATTTGGGACTAATAGTCCTAGAAAAATCCTACCTAGGGAGAGTATTAGGGAGGTAGAGAACCATTTAGGCATTAACCCGAAGAAGGGTACGCATATGCCTAGAAGAAATGGTAATGCCCATAGACTCAATTAAAAATCAAAAATTGGGCAATTAGAATTAGAAAATCAAGTTTTGAGGTCAAAACTTGAGAAACTTGAAATGACCCTTAGGAAAATTCAAAATCAAATGTAAGGGTCAAACAATCAAATTCAAGGGTCTTGGAGTCGAAGTCAAGGGTGTAAGAGGCAAGAACCATCTAGGAGGCAAGGTTTGGGTCACAAGCCTATGTCCAAGAAGGTAATGCCTACTTATCACAATATTCCATTTGATTATGGAACTCAACCAAGGTCTAGGAAAGCCAAGATTACTAGGGAAGTAATCCCTAAGGTTGACCATGGCAAGTGCCTAGTGGCAAGGTTTCGAAGAAACCTAAGGAGACCACTAAGAAGGTTACAAGGGGAGTCACCCCTAGAGTTATTCTAGGCAAGATCACAATGACCAAGGCTTGTAAGCCTAGGAGGGTCATTAGGAGGGTATCTAGGGAAGTTATCCCTAAGGAATACCTAGTAAACCCAAGGAGATCCAATAGGTATTGGATTCCTAGGAGCATGATTGACTCATGCTAAATGGGTTATGGTGTGTCAAGCCTAAGTGGATGGGTAGTTAACTCAACCATGACAAAGTTGACACTTCAGGGCATTTTCAAGATTATTTGTACCTTAGAAATAAGTATGAATTTAATCCTAAAGGTTTTTAGAATGTGCCAATATATTTTGAGAACTATGAAAAATTGATCAAATTGACACAAATTAGGTTTAGAGGTCATAGTATGCCATTTTGGATTTTTGGCACACTAGGGAGAAGAGTATTAATATAGCAAAATGGAATTAATCCTAACAAATGACAACTAATATTAAAATTTAGGTATTCTTATGCCTTATATTTTTATTTGTCATGCTTTGATTGCCATATAACATGTCATGACATCAATCTTATTTTTAATAATATAAAATGTCATTATCATGCTTAGGGTTATCTTTTAACGTCATGTATGTTTAGATTAAATTTATATGCCATGACATCATGATTATTGACACATGTTCTTAATTATGTTATCATTTATGCCATAATCATCATTCATGCATTTAGGATTTATGAAAATTGATTTAATGACATGATTTAAAGTCCCATGTATAAGGGAATCAAATAGTGTTGCCTTAGAATAATGCATACAATCTTAGTTTAGGATGAACAAAGCCAACATCTCACATCACATTGACTCGTGTGTGTATTTATACACCTTAGCCACATGTGAAATTCTAGAAAATGTGTTAAGTTCAAGGTGCATAATTTTTGCATCTAGATGAACTCAAACTCATCTTATATCATGGATGAATCATGAGGAAAGCTTATGTATAAGTCATGTGCATTAAGACCATAGACCATGGTTCAATATAAGGTTTTAAAAACATTTTAAAATCATTTTGAAAAACCTTGGTGAAGCCTATCTTTTGATAGCAATTACCATTATAGAAGTTGATAAAAATAGGTCAAAAATATTGAAGTTATCAATGGTTTTGAACTTTGTGTCAAACTCACTATTTAATGGGTAATTTATTTTTTCAAATATTTTTCACTTATTGTATTTGTGATAATTAGTATACGTATGAAGTTTCAAGATTTTTTTAAATACATATATTTACTTATGTATTTCTCATTCTCATTTTCTGAATTCTGATTTATGCAATTGCAGAAATTAATCGACTGCCATGGATGTCAGTTGACTGGCATCAAGGGAAGTGGACTGTTGACTGTCAGAGTAGACTACTAGTCCAGATTTCGAGTAAACAAGGTTTGTTTAGCCTGATATCAGCTATGTTAGGCTACCCTAACTGCTTCTAACCCTAGGATATGCTTTGGAAAGCATTGGAAAGGGTGGAAATCCATTGGATATGGATTAGGAGAGTTGTTTAGGGTGTGTATCAATTTTAAGGTGTGTGAAAATTCAAGTTTGAAGTTTCAACCTTAATTTTGATGGTTTAGTGTTCCTATAGGCTTAGGGACTCTCCAAGGACATTGTTGGTGCAATGGTTAAGGGGGAGTAAGCCTTTAGGGGGAGGTTATCTATCATGGGATGATGGATGTATTTTTTCTTATGAGAGGGAGAATTTTGACTATTGAGAGAGAATGAGGATTGCCTCTCTTTAGCGATATGGGACTTATCACTAGGGAGAGTGAAGGCATCCTAGATGTTTATGGACCAAGGGAGAGATTGTAAGATCTCATTGTGATATGAGACATTGACACCCTTGGGGAGAGCCTTTTTGATGTATGTCAAAAAGGGAGAGAATTTGGAGAAGTTTGGAACTCCCAATTTGGAAAATTGGGAGGATTGTATTTAGTTAGTGTTCTAACTCAAAGGTGTTTGGTTTCTGTCAAACATCAAAAAGGGAGAGATTATTGGTACAATCGGCCCAGGTCACGATTGACCATATTCGAGTTTGACTCGAGTAGTAGTTTGATGTTTGACACTGATGTTTGACAATGAGTTGACCATTATTTGATAATGGGTTGATTATATGGTTGACATGAGATTGATCATATGATGGAGAAGTCCAAGTGGGACACTTGGCAATGGAATGTCCAATCTTGTGTACTTGGCATGGAAAGTCCAAGTCTTGAGTACTTGGCATGGAAAGTCCAAGCATGGCTCTTGGCAAGGGAAAGTACAAGCTTGAGTCTTGGCAAATGGAAAGTCCAACATGGGTTGGCAAGGAAGGTCCAAGTCATGGGTACTTGGCTTGGAAAGTCCAAGCATGAGTCTTAGCAAAGGAAAGTCCAAGCTTGAGTCTTGATAATTGGAAAGTCCAACATGGGTTGGCAAGGGAAAGTCCAAGCTTGAGTCTTGGCAAATGGAAAGTCCAACATGGGTTGACAAGGGAAAGTCCAAGGGTTGATATTGGCAGCGTAAAGTCCAAGCGGGAGTCTTGGCAGTATAAGTCCAATGGTTTGGTGGCGTAAAGTCCAAGCGTGTGTCTTGGCAGCGTAAGCCCAATGTGCCTTAGCGGTATAGACCACGTTAGCATGACAATAGCTGATGGAAGCACCTGAAGGCTAATGTGTGGATGAATATGTCATGGATGACTTGGAGGGATCAAATAAGTGTGAGGTTGATGGAAGTGGCTAGAAGGCTAAGGGTAGTCTACTAAGTATGAGGGCATCATACTTGGGGTTAAACCTCATGTTTGAGGTGTAGCAGTCGACTGGGTTATGAACCAGTCAACTGGTCAAGTGTTTTGACACTTGACAATCGAGTCGACTCTGATCAGTCGACTGGGATTATGACCAGTCGACTGGTCGGGAGTTGACTGGCGTTCGACTGTGGCTACATGGCCTTAGCAGTCGATTGCCAATATTGGGTAGTTGACTGATAATGTGATCAATCGACTGACATGGAGGTCAGTCGACTAATGGTCGAGGACACGAGCACAAAATATTTCTGAGTCGACTACTAGGATTTGGCAATCGAGTGGAGGCATGATTAGTAGACAGATGGGTATGATTAGTCGATTGATGGTCTATCCGTTGGAACTTGTCTAACGTGGATTAAGTCGTTATTTCACAATAGCTACAGAGGCAGTCGACTGATGATCATGAGCAGTCGACTGATAGGCAAAATCTAGCCCGAGTTGTAGTTTTAAAAGGAGCTCGAGGAGAGGGATTTTGGCATGGTTCTTTGAGACGATTTGGAGGGGATTTGCTGTGCAATCCAGACCTTCAAGGCTATTCTCAAGTAATCAAAAGCAAGCATTCAAAGTTCTCTTGTAAAGTAATTTTCTTTACTTGTATTGTATTTCATCTTTATATTTGCTTGTATTCATTGTATTACTATTTGTAATATCTAATAAGAGGTTTCTCCACCTCCAACTTATTGTTGAGGAGTGTTATTGATTAGTGGCGGTGTATGCATCACTAGAGCTCATTCGAGATTAATCCGTGAAGTAGGAACCCTAAGGTTCCGGACCACAATATATCGTCGTGTTTGTGTGTTGTTGTGTTTTCATATATATATATATGTATATATATATATATATATATATATATATATATATATATATATATATATATATATATATATATATATATATATATATATATATATCGCTGCGCATACTAACGAATTGTAGAGACAAACACGATCGAATTTCATTGTCGAACAAACACTCTATTCACCCCCGTTAGCCCTCACCGAATATCCTACATAAGAAGGCAAAACCAACTCAAAAAGGCACTTGCCATCATTGTGGCAAGGAGGGCCTTTGGTGAAAAAACTGTAAGATTTATTTTGCATTCGTGAAGAAGAAGAAGGCATTCGATGCCCCATCCTCTTCAGGTATCTTCATTATTGATTTTCATTCTATTTCCTTAGACACATGGGTATTGGATACTAGGTATGACTCACGTATATGTAATGACATACAGGGGCTAAGGAATAAAAGAAGACTCATCAATGGAGAATCAAATTTACGAGTTGGCAATGGAGCAAAGGTTGTTGCAGTTGCCATTGGAACATATTTGTTGAAACTCTCTATAGGACTTGTCTTAGAATTGGACAATTGCTATTATGTTCCTTCGTTAAAAAAGAACATTGTTTCTATTTCCTCCTTTAATAGAAATGAGTACCATTTGACTTTTAGTAATAATTGTTGTTACATAACTTTGAATGACATTCTTTTTGGGACTGAAACTTTATGCAATAGTATATATATACGTTAGACGTATCTAGTGACATTCTCAATATCGAAGCGAGCAATAAGCGTGCTCGAAAAGATAACCAATTAGCCTCCAACATGTGACATTGTCGTCTTGGCCATGTAAGCAAGAAACACTTGTCTGAATTACACCAATATGGAATTCTGGAATCGTTTGAATTTGATTCATTCGATACATGCGAATCATGCTTAAAAGGCAAGATGACTAAGTTATCTTTTACTGAAAAAGTTGAACTAGTGGGAGAGTTGCTTGGTCTAATACATACTGATATATGCGGACCTATGTCAACTCATGCTCTAGGAGGCTATAGCTACTTCATTACTTTTATCGATGATCACTCACGATTTGGGTATGTGTTCTTGAGGAAACACAAGTCTGAAGCCTTTGAAAGGTTTAAAGAATTCAGAAATAAAGTAGAGAAACAACTTGGAAAAAGTATTAAAATACTTCGATCCGATTGAGGTGGTGAATACTTGAGTCAAGAGTTTCTAGATAATCTAAGAGACAATGGTTTATTGTCTCAATGGACTCTGCCGTATACACCACAACATAATGGTGTATCTGAGAGGCAAAACCGAATCTTGTGGGACATGGTTAGGTTGATGATGAATCATGCGAATCTTCCCAAGTCCTTTTGGGGCAATGCACTTTAGACAATTGTTTACTTGCTAAATAGTGTCCCAACCAAGGTAGTCTCTACTACTCCATATGAGATATGGAATAGTAAGAAACCTCATTTATCTTACTTGAAGCAGACTGTATCAGACAAATGGATGCTACTACTCCTGCTTATGTGAAGCGGACTGTATCAGACAAATTAGATGCTAAGTCTAATAAATGTCTATTTATTGGATACCTTAAGTAAACAAAGGGTTGCCAATTTTATCATCTTGTGGAACAAAAGATGTTTGTTTCAAGGCATGCTGTATTTCTAGAGAAAGAGTTTCTCTTGCAAGAAAACAGTGGGAGTATCATTGAACTTGAGGAGGTTCAAGAGATTCAAAAGACATTGATGAGATATCTGATCAAGCACCACAACCGATAACTCATAGTGATGAGCCATCAGTTGAACCTTTTGTGACACCAAATCTTCATAGATTTGGTAGAACACGCAACATTCCTAAGTGATATGGATTTCTCATAAGTGAATCGAACAACATGTTACTCATTGATGATGAGGAGCTTACCAATTATAAAGAAATTCTGAAAAGTTCAGAAAGGGACAAATGGCTTGATGCCATGAAGTTGGAAATAGATTCCATGTATGAAAATCAAGTTTGGAACTTGGTGGACCCACTTAAAGGCATTAAGCCTATAGGGTGCAAGTGGATTTTCAAGAAGAAAACAGATATGGATGGACGAACCCTGTGTATACAAGAAGGTCAGTGGGAGTGCAGTCATGTTTCTATTGTTGTATGTCGATGACATATTACTTATAGGAAATGATATATCTCTCTTGCAGTCGATCCAAATTTGGTTATCTAAAACATTCTCCATGAAAGACCTAGGAGAAGCAACCTACATCCTCTGGATTAAGATCAATAGAGATAGATCGAAGTAGTTGCTTGTGTTGGAATGTATACTGAAAGCCTAGCTCTTTTTGTATGAACATTTTATTTTGGAATAAGAATCACATGATCATTGTTTGCACTTTATATATTTATTATATGTGTGTGCATATTGTCTAATATTTTACATTGTAGATAACATGGTGCTTGGTGTGGCACAGAAGATCATGTTATCAGTCCCTTGTAAAATATAAATAGAGGCTCACAACCAAGATGGTTTTGGACAAACCATTGGCATGGTTGTAGTGTAGCTTGGTATTGTTTTGTCTTGAGCATAAAGTTACACTAGTACACTTAGGTGTATTGAGTAGGACCGACATAGAGGTGATTCAATTAATTGCTGACTACATAATTGAATCGGACCTCGGATATTATATTCTTAATCCCAATATAATAACGGGCACATGTACTTAGTATTTATTTCTTTGATTTACCAGAGGGTGAGATTTAGATGGATTAAATCAATATGCCCGGTAAGTTGGGAAATGATATTATTTACATGGTGTACCGTTGATTATAGGAGGAAACCGTGTCCTATATATTAGGTTGATGATGTCCCCTTGAGGAGCTCATAAGGTTCATCATGTAAACCCAGCTGGTTGACTTAGTCAACATGATGATAAGGTTGAGTGGTACTACTCAAGGAATTAGATGTTAATTAATTGATGGTCAGTAAATCAATTAATTGATGGACATTCAATATCTTAAACACGGGGAGATGAATGTACAAATAATATATGGAGCTCATATTAATTTATGGGGGTTGGTGAGGTAGTTCAATGATGATCCTCTAGTGCAATGGAACATCATTGATGGATCAAGTTTGTGTGGTTCCGATCCATCGGGTGGCCAAGATCCAACTCCTCCTTATAGTCCCTATCGTAGCCTAATATAATCCTCAAGAAATCTAGATCCAAGAATGTAAAACAAAACTCTAGAACCAACGGTTGGAATTAAATCCCTAGATCCGATGGTTGGGATGAAACCCTAGTACCAACGGTTGGGATTAAATCCCTAGATCCAATGGTTGGGATGAAACCCTAGAACCAACGGTTGGGATTAAATCCCTAGATCCGATGGTTGGGGTGAAATCCTAGATCCGACGGTTGGGATGAAACCCTAGATCCGACGGTTGGGATGAAATCCTAGATCCGACGGTTGAGATGAAATCCTAGATCCGACGGTTGGGATAAAACCCTAGATCCGACGGTGGAGATTAAATCCCTAGATCCAACGGTGGAGATTAAAGGAGGCTTAAGCCCAATTCTATAAATAGAGGGCTTAGGTTGGGCGGCAATAAGAGAAGTGGTTCAAGCTTGGTTCTCCCTAGGGTTTTGGCCGGCGCCTCTCATCCTCTTCTCATCCATTGCTGGTGCTCCTCTCTTCCTCCTCCTTTTCTCCTTGGTGGCTGGCGGTTCTCCAACTCCTTGGTGGCCGGGACTTCTACAACTTCTTACTGGCCGGCGGCAACATTGCAACAAGTTGGCCAGCGCTCATCCATTCACTCCTTGGCTGGCGGTTACATCGAGCTCTTTTGATTGGTGGCCGGTTCTAGAAAGGAGGAGTTTTTTGTTTTGTTCTTCTCTTTGTTCACAGCGAACAAGGAAGGGAAGAACGCGATCTAGAAGGCTTCTACTCGTGGAGGATCTTCGCCCACACGTCGTCCACGAGGAGGATAGGACATACGGTAGAAGATCGTAAGGTATAAAAGTTTTACAACTTTATATTCTGATCTTAGCATGTTCTTTTATGTGTTGATTATACAAGTGTGCATTAGCATATATTTTGTATAATCATGGACCCCGAAGACAAACACAAAAACCGGCGATCCGTCCGTCGTCTCTTCCGCAGCTAACCAACTAGAAGAGTTGTGTTGTTTGAACAACTAGTTTGTTCAAGCGATCACTCAAGTTGTTAGCACGACGACGAATTGGTTGTGCTAAGGAAACTCATCCCATCCGGATTAATTCTTTCATTAGTGAAAATTTTAATCCGGGGACATGGGAGCCAATGAGCCTCCGAAGCAACTACCAACAAGTGGTATCAGAGCCATGGTTTTCGGTTTCCGGTTTTGTGTGTTTTTGATTCGGTTACTTTCATGCACATATCATATATTGAGTATGCCGGATAATAGTAGGATGTGCGTAGGCTAACTTTTTGGTTGCAGGCATAAGATTCGACTATTATGGCTATTTGGTTGTATGTGATTGTATGTATATTATTTGAATCCTCGGGGTTGACGAGGCTAGATTAGTATTTAATTTTTGTAATTAAATATGACATTGTTTAGCCGCTCATTTTAGTTTACTTTCGATCTAGATTATTTGTACACTCTTTCGTGGAGTATAGGATAGATGGATGTAAATTAAAATGATATATCTCGGCTCGGATCTCTTTGGTGACTTGCGCACGGGAAAAGGTGGAGCGGACGAGGTGGCGACACGATGGGATGCGTATTGGAGAACAATGCCATAATAGTTGGAAAAATTCTGTTTGTTTTTTTTTTCCATATTTATTGCTGATTTGTTTTATATGCATGTTGTGTATGCTTTAAAATTCCTCAATTGCAATTTACTAAGTGGGAGAGGGATATTTTAATTAATTCCCGTGGCCTCCATTACAATTTGACGTGTGATGCAACAAACTTGCGCATTGACTCTGAGTGCCTTCCTCCCCATCGGATGGGTTTGTTTGCGGATCACTAGGTCAAATAATGGTTATAGGAAATTATTTAGGAGCGTGTGTACTTCTCCATCGGTAAGGCACATAATCCAAAATAATTCCCTTAGTATCGTGTAATTGTGCACACTTAGATGCAAATAAAAAGTATCCTCCCCATCGGAGTCACTGCTTTTATTTGTAGGGCTAAAGAGGAACCAACTATTAATTTTATTTGTCAAAAAGTAAGGTTGACAAGATAATAAAATTAATGGGTAAAACCTCCTCTTACAAATGTAGAATTCGTATACGTCAACACTATCGTGGCATGCAATATTCTCGGTGTTTTGAGGTGTTGGTTGATTTCGGAATTTTATTGTTTTGAGGAATCAATAATATTTGAAATCTAATATTTTGATCATTGTGATTCTTAGGTTTTTCAAATGGCTTTCAACCCACTTGCTGTGATTTTAAAAGAAAATAAGCTTATTGGACCAAACTATATTGATTGGAAAAGAAATCTGGATATTGTCTTAACTGCGGAGGAGTACAAATTTGTACTCTTCGAGGTCTGTCCTCTTAAGCCCTCCGATGACTCTGATGAAAAGGAGAAAGAACGTTATAAGAAATGGGTCAAGGCAGATGAGATGGCGCGGTGTTATATTTTGGCATCTATGTCAAATGTGCTGCAACATTAGCATCAGGCCATAGCCACAGCTTATGACATGATGTTCAATCTCATGGAACTTTTCGGACATCAGAGTAGGGCGGCTAGACAGGAGGCAATGAGAAACTTGATGACGACCACCATGATCGAGGGAACACCCGTTAGGGATCATGTTCTCAAGATGATGGCTCATCTTAATGAGATGGAAGTCCTCGGAGCTGAGATCGATGGGGAAACCTAGGTCGATATCATTCTCCAGTCTTTGCCTAGGAGTTTTGAGCAGTTTCGCCTCAATTACAACATGAACAAGAGGTTGTATTCGTTGGCGGAGCTTCTGACAGAACTCTAGGCGGCAGAGGGACTTTTTCGTCAAAGTGCTCAAGCCATGGTCGCTCAGAAGGTTTCTTCCTCTAAACCGAAAGGTAAGAAGAAGAAGAAGCAAGGTGGAGCGAAGAAAGTGGCAGTGGGACCTCAGGCAGGAGTGAAGAAGCCGAAAGGCAAGTGCTTCACTTGCAAGCAGACTGGACATTGGAAGGCGGACTGTCCTCGCCGAAAGAACAAAGGTATATCTTCTTGTTTAGTTGTTGAAACATGTTTAGCGGTGTTATCTACGATTGCACGGTGTGTGAATCTGAGAGCGATCATGCGCAATACTTTGCGGGGTTCGAAACAGCGACTAGGCAGAATTCAAAGGTTGATAGCTGATGGACCTTTGGGTTCATTAGTGGTGGAGGATCTCCCAACCTGCGAATCTTGCTTGGAAGGTAAAATGACCAAGAGGCCTTTCAAGGCCAAGGGGTATAGAGCCAAAGATGTGTTAGAATTGGTTCATTCTGATTTGTGCGGTCCTATGTCTATCCAGGCTAGAGGTGGCTTTGAATATTTAGTCTCTTTTATAGGCGATTATTCAAGATATGGATACATTTACTTGATCGCCGCAGAATGCTTTGTGAGTTCAAAGAATTCAAGGTGATGTGGAGAACCGTCAAGGTAAAAGTATCAAGACACTACGATCGATCGTGGTGGCGAGTACCTCTTGGGAGAGTTTAGGAGTTACTTATCGAGTCAGGATTCAATCCCAATTATGCACAGGCACACCCAGTGAGAATGGTGTGGCGGAGTGAAGGAACAGGACTCTTATGGAGATGGTCAGATCTATGATGAGTTACTCTGAGTTACGATTCATTACGGGGTTTGCTCTGGAAGCTTGATGGCACAAATTCTGAACTTGGTTCCATCTAAGTCGAGTACCCTCTACTCCCCTGAGTTGTGGGTGGGCAAAAACCTAGTCTAAGACATATTGGTTGGGGTAGTCGGCACATGTCTTTGAAGGAAGATCTTTGGTAAGTTGGAATCGTCAAGTATGCTTGTTTGTTGGCTACCTAAAGGAGCGAAGGGTGGTTTATTCTATAGTCCTAGAGATCGAAGGTAATCGTGAGTACGCG
Organism: Wurfbainia villosa; assembly: GCA_025175895.1. NCBI lineage: Eukaryota > Viridiplantae > Streptophyta > Magnoliopsida > Zingiberales > Zingiberaceae > Wurfbainia > Wurfbainia villosa. The sequence continues at coordinate 78,413,107 of CM045988.1, forward strand.
AATGCGATTTCTAGAGGAGGACTATGTAATGAACCACAGGCCCACGAGTAGGATTGTTCTTGAGGAGTTGACAGGGGAAGTCCCAACTTCAGTACCACCGGTACAAGAGGAGATACCACAAGTCACTGCACTGCGTATCACAGAGCATACACAGGAGGCACCTCATCGTAGTGGGAGGGTTGTTAGACAACCCGACAGATTCATGTTTTTGGGAGAGTCTTCGGACTTAGTCCACAGTGAACATGAACTGATCCTGGACATATGGCGAGGCACTCCAAGATAGAGATCAGATATCTTGGCGAGAGATGGATTGAGATAGATAGAATCTATGGATTCTAATCAGTCACAGGAGCTAGTAGAACCGCCCGATGGTGTAAAAGCCATTGGATGCAAGTGGATCTACAAGAAAAAGAGAGGAGTAGACGGGAAAGTTGAGACCTTCAAAGCTAGGCTTGTTGCGAAAGGGTACACTCAGAAAGAGGGCATCGATTATGAGGAGACCTTTTCGCCGGTAGCTATGCTTAAGTCTATCCGGATTCTCTTATCTATAGCTACTCATATGGATTATGAGATTTGGCAGATGGATGTCAAGACAGCTTTCCTTAACGGAAGTCTTGAGGAGAACATCTATATGCGGCAACCAGAGGGATTCATTGCTAAAGGCAAAGAGCATCTTGTATCTAAACTTAATCGGTCCATTTATGGATTGAAGCAAGCTTCTAGATCTTGGAACATCCACTTTGATGAGGTAATCCAGTCATATGGATTTATTCAAAGTCCGGATGAGCCTTGTGTATACAAAAGATGTGACGGAAACGTAGTGGTATTTCTTGTACTATACGTAGATGGCATTTTGTTAGTTGGCAACAATATCAAAGTGTTATCAGATATAAGGGTATGGTTGTCCAAACAGTTTGACATGAAGGACTTGGGAGAAGTAGGACACATCCTTGGGATCAAAGTAATAAGGGATCGCAAGAAAAGGATGTTGTGCTTATCTCAAGCTTCATACATTGACACTATCCTTGCTCGTTTTAGCATGCAGAACTCCAAGAAAGGTTTTCTACCTTTTAGGGATGGAGTTCCTTTATCTAAAGAGATGTGTCCCAAAACATTAAAGGAGATAGAGGACATGAAGGCGGTTCCTTATGCTTCGGCAGTAGGAAGCCTTATGTATGCTATGCTATGTCATGCGAGGCCAGGATATCTGCTTTGCCATGGGCATGGTTAGCGATATCGAGTAATCTGGGCGGGGACATTGGGTGCGGTAAAGCATATATTGAAGTACGAGAAGGACTAGGGATTATATCTTTGGTTTCTGCAGGCGGATCAATTAGTCCCCATGGGTTACTGGATTCGGATTTCCAATCAGATAGGGACAAGAGTAAGTCTACCTCAGGGTTTGTGTTTACTTTTGGAGGTGGAGCCATAGTATGGAGGAGTGTCAAGCAGAAATGCGTGGCGGACTCTACCATGGAAGCTGAGTATGTGGCAGCCTCTGAGGCAGCCAAGGAAGCTGTATGGCTCAGGAACTTCTTGATGGACTTGGATGTGATTCCTGGTTTGCCCAGAACTATCACAATTTATTGTGATAACAGTGGTGCAGTTGCAAACTCGAAGGAACCACGAGCCCATAAAGCGAGTAAACACATAGATCGCAAGTACCACCTTATACGAGAGATCATAAAGCGAGGAGAAGTAGTTGTCACCAAGATTGCATCAGAGGATAACCTGGCGGATCCATTCACTAAGGCCCTTCCAGCGAAAGCGTTTGATAGGCATGTGGAGGACATGGGGATCAGATGTATGACAGTGTGATGACGGCATAGTCTTTTAGTATAAGTGGGAGATTGTTGGAATGTATACTGAAAGCCTAGCTCTTTTTGTATGAACATTTTATTTTGGAATAAGAATCACATGATCATTGTTTGCACTTTATATATTTATTATATGTGTGTGCATATTGTCTAATATTTTACATTGTAGATAACATGGTGCTTGGTGTGGCACAGAAGATCATGTTATCAGTCCCTTGTAAAATATAAGTAGAGGCTCACAACCAAGATGGTTTTGGACAAACCATTGGCATGGTTGTAGTGTAGCTTGGTATTGTTTTGTCTTGAACATAAAGTTACACTAGTACACTTAGGTGTATTGAGCAGGACCGACATAGAGGTGATTCAATTAATCTTGACTACATAATTGAATCGGACCTCGGATATTATGTTGTACATGCTCTTAATCCCGATATAATAACGGGCACATGTACTTAGTATTTATTTCTTTGATTTACCAGAGGGTGAGATTTAGATGGATTAAATCAATATGCCTGGTAAGTTGGGAAATGATATTATTTACATGGTGTGTCGTTGATTATAGGAGGAAACCGTGTCCTATATATTAGGTTGATGATGTCCCCTTGAGGAGCTCATAAGGTTCATCATGTAAACCCAGTTGGTTGACTTAGTCAACATGATGATAAGGTTGAGTGGTACTACTCGAGGAATTAGATGTTAATTAATTGATGGTCAGTAAATCAATTAATTGACGGACATTCGATATCTTAAACACGTGGAGATGAATGTACAAATAATATATGGAGCCCATATTAATTTATGGGGGTTGGTGAGGTAGTTCAATGATGATCCTCTAGTGGAATGGAACATCATTGATGGATCAAGTTTGTGTGGTTCCGATCCATCGGGTGGCCAAGATCCAACTCCTCCTTATGGTCCCTATCGTAGCCTAATATAATCCTCATGAAATCTAGATCCAAGAATGTAAAACAAAACTCTAGAACCAACGGTTGGGATTAAATCCCTAGATCCGATGGTTGGGATGAAACCCTAGAACCAACGGTTGGGATTAAATCCCTAGATCCGATGGTTGGGATGAAACCCTAGAACCAACGGTTGGGATTAAATCCCTAGATCTGATGGTTGGGATGAAATCCTAGATTCGACGGTTGGGATGAAATCCTAGATCCGACGGTTGGGATGAAATCTTAGATCCGACGCTTGAGATGAAATCCTAGATCTGACTGTTGGGATAAAACCCTAGATCCGATGGTGGAGATTAAATCCCTAGATCCGACGGTGGAGATTAAAGGAGGCTTAAGCCCAATTCTATAAATAGAGGGCTTAGGTTGGGTCGAAGTGGTTCAATTGGAAATTAGGGTTTGCTCATCTCAGTGGCGGCAACAAACCCTAGGAGCTAGGGTTTTGGCGGCTAAAAGTGGCGCAAGCTTGGTTCTCCTAGGGTTTTGGCGGCTCATCCTCTTCTCATCCATTGCGGTGCACTCTCTTCCTCCTCCTTTGCTCCTTGGTGGTGGCGGTTCTCCAACTCCTTGGTGGCGGTGACTTCTCAACTTCTAGGTGGCCGGCAACATTGCAAGTTGGCGCGCTCATCCATTCACTCCTTGGCGGCGGTTACATCGAGCTCTTTTGATTGGTGGCGGTTCTAGAAAGGAGAGTTTTTGTTTTGTTCTTCTCTTTGTTAGGGACAAGGAAGGGAAGAACGCGATCTAGAAGGCTTCTACTCGTGGAGGATCTTCGCCCACACGTCGTCCACGAGGAGGATAGGACATACGGTAGAAGATCGTAAGGTATAAAAGTTTTACAACTTTATATTCTGATCTTAGCATGTTCTTTTATGTGTTGATTATACAAGTGTGCATTAGTATATATTTTGTATAATCATGGACCCCGAAGACAAACACAAAAACCGGCGATCCGTCCGTCGTCTCTTCCGCGGCTAACTAACTAGAAGAGTTGTGTTACTTGAACAACTAGTTTGTTCAAGCGATCACTCAAGTTGTTAGCACGACGACGAATTGGTTGTGCTAAGGAAAATCATCCCATCCGGATTAATTCTTTCATTAGTGAAAATTTTAATCCAGGGACATGAGAGCCAATGAGCCTCCGAAGCAACTACCAACAGCTTGGTCTTTCACAGTCTACATATATAGACCGAGTGCTAAAGAGGTATAGCATGTCGGAATCCAAGAAAGGTTCCTTCCCATCAGACATGAGATACACCTTCTGAAGTCTATGTGTCTGCACACATAAGACGAGAGGATTTGCATGAGTAAGATCCACTATGCATCCGTAATAGGATCTATTATGTATGCTATGTTATGTACAAGGCCCGATGTAAAGTATGCTCTGAGTCTCACGAGAAAATACCAGTCTGATCCAGGAATGGATCATTGGGCAACTGTTAAGATAATTCTTAAGTACTTGAGAAGAACTAAGGATGTGTTTCTAATATATGAAGAGAGTGATATGGAAATACGCGGGTATACGGATTCCAGCTTCCAGATAGATAAGGATGATTCCAGCTTGCGAGGAGATGTATATCCTGTGGCTACTCGTCTGATTGTTACTAAAGTTTTTGGCCAAAGCATTACATGTTTAGAGTATGGTACTCTTGGATACATATGCAGTAACTAGAATCCACAGGACGAGGAAATGATACTTGGGCTAGGTGTGACATTGTTAGCCTAGTGGGGACTGACATAATAGCCCATGTCCTGAACCAAGTGGTATAAGATGAGTGAATGAAATATGACACGATTCACTGTAGCTGTTGAATGATTTCAGAAGTTGTTCTGGGGTCAACCGTTGATTTTCAGGTTAATTGGGGTTCATGATCTACTACTAGGTGCCACTCATGATCGTTCTATAATTCATGGTTAATTATAGACGACCAACATAAACTGGGAACCTATTTGGTGACACACACTACGAGTGTTATCCAAAGGATTTAAAATGAGATTGAGAATGAGATTCTTAGATCGAGAGAGACTTTGTTTGGTTGGACCAAACAAGGAGAAAGCATGAAATTGTTTCAGTCACATCGGAAGCATGGATGGGCCAAGTCTTTTGAAGACATGATGGATGAACCAAATTGGTTTAGTTCTAATCCAATTGTGGAAATTAAACCAAAGGGGTTTGGTTTGTTTTAAATGAATGAACTAAAATTGGTTTAGTTTAGTTTAACTTAAAATAGACTAATGTAGTTTGGTTTATTTTAACTTAAATTAATGGAGCGGGTTAACAGATTTTGGTTGTGAACCAATAACCGTTGAGAGAGGGTTTCTTGATGGTCAAGAAACACGCTCTTTATAAATTAAAGGGTTGAGACAAATTTCGTAGATGAGTTAAGATTTGTGAAACCCTAGCCCTTTCTCTTCTCTTCTTCTATCTTGTGCGCCACCCACCCTTGGTTTTGCCGCTGCCCAAGCTTGACTGACCCTCCTCTTCTAGCTGCCAACCAACCACCAATCGTCGGCCATCCTCCGGCCATCAGCCTAGCTGTCAGCCATAAAGTTGTTGCAGGCCACAAAGTTGCCACGCGACCAACTTGTTTGGCCGACAACTCCTCCATCGCCCACCTCCTTTTGGACAACCTTTTGTCCATTATGAGGAGAGCTTGTTTGGCCAACATTTGGAACTCCAGCAGTGACCTCTTTACCAGGGATTGGATCTCCGACAATTCTCTTCGATGGAGGACAAAGGGTTTTGTCAATTGTTGACAAAACCACTTCCGAGGAAACAAGTTCGTGAAACTTGTTTTGTGATCGTCTCTCGGATCACAACATCTTCGATGCAAAACTAGTATCTCTCATGAAGATGGGGCTCGTAGCTTAGTGAAGCTATCCCGATGATACTCGGTGTCGACTCGGATAGAGGCGAAACTTGCGAGGGTCGCTAAGGTTGATGTCATTTTCGCTACATGTAATTGGTCAGGTATACCTAGTATAAATTTCCTTTATTACAAAATTTTAAATGTGTGATTATGTGTACACTGTTGTATCCTGCATGCGTGTGGTGTGTGTAATGTAATAAAATAGTTTATTATGATTTTCATTTACTTCCGCTGTGCATGTTTACGAAACATGTTCGAACACACGCCTACGTCGGTGCCCTGGAAATCCAACAATCTTAGCCTAAAGGCTTCACATCAGTGGGAAGTGAGTATAAGGTATGCAAACTTCAATGATCAATTTATCGCATCAAACAAGCATCGAGAAGTTGGAACCTTAGATTTGATAATACAATTAAAGAGTTTAATTTTATTAGAAATCCTAAGAAACCATGTGTGTATAAGAAAGGTAGTGGGAGTACTGTGACATTCCTTGGGGCAAAAGGTGATGTGCTCACCCCAGACATCCCTCATCGTTGGCCTACAACTTGATGAAGGGAGGTAAATCATGAGGGATATTTTTGTCTAACCAAGAACTAGCACAGTGAGAGGGTAGACACCCCAGAAAACTTTGCAACCTCCCTCCTTGGGGCAATTTTACCACCTGTGCTAGCCACTTGGTCCTCTCATGGGACAATACAAAGACATTCCTAATACTATATGTTGATGGCATTCTACTCTTTGGGAATGATGTATGAATGCATCAATCAACAAAAGTATGGTTAGTTAGTTAATTCTCCATAAAGGATTTGGATGAAACATCTTACGTATTGAGAATACAGATCTATAGAGAAAACAAAGAGGATGTTGGGGTTGACCCAATCTATATATATAGATACCACATTCAAAAGATTCTCAATGGAAGAATCTAAAAGAGGATACTTACCAATGTGTCATGGTATAACTCTATCCAAGTCTATATGCTCCAAGACATACAAAGAGAGAAAGATGACGACACATATTCCCTATGCATCTGCCATTAGTAGTATCATGTATTGTATGTTATATTGCCCCCGCGGGAAGGGGCTAGTGGCTAGCGCATACAGAAAGTTGGACAAATGGACAATGGGTCAATCTCTTGCAAAAGCGAGTTCCGTCCCTCCATACGCTGGTTACTAGTCTCAAGGGCCAAAGGCCCACCATGATTTACCTCCCTTACGATGGCCCGGGGGCGGGCTGGTAGGGGCCGCTAGGTTGGCGGTTCCAACCTTTTGCACAAATGTATTGTATGTTATATGCAAAATCTGATATAACATATGCTTTGAGTGTCATGAGAAGATATCAGGTAAATCTCAGTCCATTACATTGGAAAGCTATGAAAGATATTCTTAAGTACTTAAGAAGGACTAAGAATTTGTTCATGACATATGAGATTGGAAAATTAAAGTTGGAAGGCTACACTGAATCTAACTTCCAATCAGATGTGGATGATGCGAAATCAACCTCTAGATATGTATTCACATTGAATGGTGGTGTTGTTTCTTGGAAAAGTTTCAAGCAAGACACAATTATGAATTCCACCACCGAGGCAGAATACATTGATGCTTCAGAAGCAATAAAGGAGGCAGTTTGGATGAGGAATTTCATCTAAGAGTTGGGCATTATTCTAAATGGAGTTGATCCAATCCCGATTCATTATGACAATACTGGAGTTATTACACAAGCAAAGGAACCAAGGTCTCATCATCAATCAAACCATATACTGAGAAAATTCCACATCATTCAAGAGATTATGGAAAGAGGAGACATCACAGTTAAGAAAGTTCCCTCCACATATAACATTGTTGATCCACCTACAAAGCCTTTGCTAGGACCATCACTTGAAAAGCATCGCAAACTGATGGATTTAAAACTAGTAAGTAGTTAGCATTAGGGCAAGTGAGAGTTTGTCAGAGTAGGTGCACCGCAAGCCAACTGTTGGCTAGAGATTTGATGACTCTTGTGAATAAACATCTTTTATTTTAATATAATTCAATTCATTGTGACATTTTCTTTATCTTAATACCCATTCAAGGTGCATAAATAAAGTCCTTGAATATACTATAGCAAGATGTGATGGTAATATGATGACCATCATGACATATATCAATATTCATTGTGTATTCTAAGCATATTCCTAGTCAATTGGGTCGCCTAATAAATAAGGATAAAAGACCGCTCGACCTAGAGACTAACATCTATGATGTAGTGTACCACATTTTATTGGGAAAGATTGTTGAGATTGGATGTCGCGCTAGAGGGGTGTGAATAGCGATTCACTGATTTCGTCATTCGTTTGCATGCTCGTCTACAACAATGTTAGTGCACAGTGAAATACAAATAAAAATTCACAACAAATACAAAATCACAAGCAAACACAATGATATAATGTGGTTCAAAATCTTAGGTTCCTACTATACGGGCGAGCTCTAGTGAGCTTTAGTGATGCACACCACCACTATCAAACTTCTCCTTCTTGGTGACATACCGGAGGTGGAGAAACCTCTTACAAAAGTCTTACAATAATAAGAACACAAGATACAACTAAAATAAGAAACAAATACAACAATAAGTAAAGAACACATTACAAGAGAACTTCTGATTGGTTTCTTGTTGGCTCCTTTGGATTTCATTTGAAGGTCTGGAATTCAACATCACTTCCCCTTCAAAATCGCCCCGAAAAATCACTTGTAAAATCCTTCCCAAGCTTCTCCTTTTATAACCTACATCAGGTTGATTTTGTGTTTGATAGTTGACTGCCAAAATGCCCTAGTCGACTGCTCACAGTGTCGTTGTCTCACAACGGTCTAATCCATGTTGGAATTTGTCTAACGGATACACTGACAGTCGACTGTCATTACCATCAATCGACTGCCAAGCTCGTAGTCGACTGGCCAGTCAACTATGAGCCATTCTATGCTGGTGTCCACAACCACTAGTCGACTGCCTATTATTGATAGTCGACTAGAATAACCTCCAGTTGACTGCCAGAGCACTTAGTCAACAGTCAAGCCTTAGTTGACAAGTCGACCAGTCGACTGCCATGAGTTAACTAAGCTCCCAAGTGCTAAACACTAGGCTAATTGATTAACCCAAGGTCCCAGTCGACTGGTAAATCTCAAAAGTGAGATTTAACCTAAGTATGATCCCCTCATACTTGCTAGACCACCCTTAGTCTAGACCTAAGCCTTCTAGCAACCTCCATCAATCTCACGACCTCAAATCCCTCCGAGTCCTCCACGACTCGTTCATCCTTTGCATTAGGCTTCAAGTGCTTCCATAGGATATTATTATGCTAACTGGGTCTCCTTTGACAAGGTTCATTTGGACTTATTCTTCCAAGACTCCATGCTTGGACTTTACACTCCCAACACTAGACTTATGCAGCTAAGATTCTATGCTTGAACTTTACGCTGCCATAACCACTTAGGCTTACGCTACCAAGACTCCATGCTTGGACTTTATGCTGCCAAGTTCACACCCTTGGACTTTACATTGACAAATACCAATGACTTGGATTTTTCTTGCCAAGTATCTATGACTTTGTCAAATGCTAACATTCATAAAAGAGTTATGAATGATTTCTTGTCAATGAAAACAAGAAGAGTGCAAGTGTTCCACACATGATCTAGAAATTGGATTCATGATGAAATTCATAATTGGGTTGTAGAAAAGTTCTAAAACCTAATAACCTATGATAGAAAATGGATAATGGTTGTAACGCCCGCCCTTATCTGCTCTCAGGGTGGCGCTACTGTTACTCCTTTTTTCTTTTTTTTTTAAACATACTACATATGAATCCTCTCACAACCTATGTACTTTAAACCTTCTTTTGCACATGCATCACATATCATATTCCTCATTAGCATGTTAACATATCTTTCCTAACATGCATACATAAAGATTCGTTCATGAGTTCTAACATTTCCAACCTTCTTAAGTAGATGATACTCATTAAACACAAGTCTTATAAGCGGAAGCAATGTCTTAAGTTGTTCTTAGAGCATATAAATACAAGCAGATAGTATAGGGTCTTCTTCCACCATGCCACTATCACACACACTTGGCCCCTCCTGCTACTTCCTCTAGAGCAGACTTCCTTTATCTGCAGTATATGGACAACATGAACTATAAGCATATAGCTTAGTAAGATCCTTGCCTACTCACAAAAGCCACAAACTTCATCAAGCAATTAGAACATGAGCATACCAGCGTAAAGGACCTAAGCATTTCATGGCGACACTAATCAACAACATATTCATGTAATAAAAACTGAGCATGGCATAGAAAGCATAATTAATCTAAGCAGGGCATAATTTGAACATAAGCATTATAACTACATAAAACTAAGCATGCATGAAAGACATATTCATAAGCATTTTAAAACTTAACAATAAGCATTCCTAACCTAAGCATCCGTAACATCCTACATCTTAAACCTACATAAAGTACATAGGCACAAACATTCTTCAACTTAACCATGACCATTCATCAGGGAATCCAATCATGCATAAAGGACATAATCATAAGCATTTGTTTAACTTGGACATAAACATTTGTAATAACATAAATCCTAAACTTGTAGAAAGAACATAATCGCAAGTATTCATAAACTTAACCATAACATTCACCACATCATAAATTCTAAACTAGCATGAAGTACATAGTCGCAACATTCTTAAACTTAACTCTAAACATCATAACTTCATAACATCTAGCATGCATAAAGAACATAGTTCGCATTATTTAACATAAGCATACACAATATCCTGAAAGTCTTTTCTTTTCAAAACATATACTTATAGATACTTCCATATCATCATAACTACATAACATCTAGCATGCATAAAAAAAAATGTAGTTCGCAAGCATTCAGAGTATTTAACATGAGCATACACAATAATCATAAAAGTCTTTTCTTTTCAAAACATATACTTATAGATACTTCAATATCATCATAACTTCATAACATCTAGCATGCATAAAAAACGTGGAGTTCAAGCATTCAGAGTATTTAACATGAGCATACACAATAATCATAAAAGTCTTTCCTTTTCAAAACTTATACTTATAGATACTTCAATATCATCATAACTTATTTGGGGGGCCCCAGGTTAAGTACCACATAATGCGTGTTCCCTAGTAGGCTGGGGTAGCGAGCCACCAGTCCTACTAGAGCAAGACCTCTTACGTCTTACCAGGGTAAGACCTCTTACGTCTTCTTATGTCCCTATGGATTTGATTAACAACCACCTGACGGGTTGGGTACTTAACCTCTTACAAAGTAAAATACTTAATTCCTTTCTTTTCTTGTCATAGTATAAAGAATGCTCTTGATCCCCAACATAAAAAGGGAAGCATCTTAATCTTATCTTATCATAAGGAGAGCTCTTGATCCCTACTTGAAAGGGAAGCATCTCCATTTTATCTTATCTCAAGGAGAGCTCTTGATCCCTACTTGAAAGGGAAGCATCTCCATCTTATCATAAGGAGAGCTCTTGGTCCCTACTTGAAAGGGAAGCATCTCCATCTTATCATAAGGACACATGCATTCATAACATAAGAGTACCCTAAAGGGGTCCTAAAGTATAAACATGTTCATCATACAAGCATATTTCGTGGCACATTACATCATAAACATGAAGCATATTTCCTTGGCATATTCATGGCATATTAAATCACAAAAACATGTTCATCACCTAAGCATATTTCATGGCACATTACATCATCAACATGTAGCATGTTTCCTAAGCATATTCAAGGCATATTAAATCATAAAAACATGTTCATCACCTAAGCCTATTTCATGGCACATTACATCATAACATGAAGCCTATTTCTTTGGCATATCCATGGCATATTAAATCATAAAAACATGTTCATCACCTAAGCATATTTCATGGCACATTATATCATAAACATGAAGAATATTTCCTATGCATATTCATGGCATATAAATCAAACAAGAACCATACCCTTAGCACACCTACATGTGGAAGTGTTTTCATGAAACCCTAACCCTAAAACCCTGGGTTGGCCGAATCTTGTAAGGGGCTCGAGCTTGGGTTTTGTCCCCTAAAGTTCACTCATGAAGCCTTATAACTAATCATAGTATCATTAGGGATATTTTCATGCAACCCTAACCCTACTTTCATTGGTTGGCCGAACCTTGTAAGGTTAGATCTTTGGACTTTTGTCCCCTAAAGTTCATTCATAAGCATTATTACTTACCCTAGTGTCATTAGGAACATTTTCATGCAACCCTAACCCTAATTATATGGGTTGGCCGAAACATGGAATGGGTTCAAACTTAGGTTTTGTCCCCTAAAATTCATTCATAAAGCATTATTACTTAACCTAGTGTCATTAGGAACATTTTCATGCAACCCTAACCCTAATTATATGGGTTGGCCGAAACATGGAATGGGTTCAAACTTAGGTTTTGTCCCCTAAATTCATTCATAAGCATTATCATGGCCTAATCCTCATAAGAGGGAGTTGTCATAAAAACCCTAACCCTAAAAGGCCTTGGTGGCCGAAACCTATAAGGGCACCAAGTTAGAATCTTTGTCCCCTAAAAGGTCCTATAGTGAGCATACAACCTATAGAAGTTCCCTAGAAACATTTTCATGAATCTTAGCCCAAGAAAACTTGATTGGCCGAAACCTACAAGGGCTACAACTTCATCATTCTTACATGAAATTTAACCTACAAAACTAATGCACTGCAGGTGAGGGGAAACTTACATCCTTCGCTTTGCTTGAGAGATGACCTAATGGAAGTCACCTAGCTTTCTCCTAGCTTGAAAGGGGGTCTCGGCCAAAGGGTGGAGAGGGAGATGGGTTTCGGTGAGGATGAAGAGGAGAGGAAGAAAATGGCCAAATGGAAACTTCCTTCTTCTTTATAAAGGGAGGAAGAGAAGTTTCTCTTTTCTTTGTCATGCCTCTTCACTTACCCTTCTTCCACTTATCTATAAATTTCCCTCTTCCTCTAATGATATAATTCTATTGGGCTTATGGTTAGTGGGTGCATCTATAGGGTTTGGCTATCTCTAGAGGTTTGGGGTTCAATTCCTAGGCTTTGCATCCTCTTTTTTTTTTTCTTTTGGCTTATTTTCTTTTATTTTTCCAAAAAAAACCCACATAAAGCCTATCATCATAAAGCCAAAATTCTCGTAAAATTGCTAGAAATTTTACGGGCGTTACAATGGTCTACATAACCCACAAGTCCATTACAAGCTCAAGATGACTTATTTAAAATAGGAGAGCATAAGTTAGGATGAAGAGATGAGAAGAAAATTTTGATTTCTCTTCTAAAACCTCTTCTTCTTCCTCTTCTCTCATGCATTTTGAATAGCCATTATGGTAGTGGGATGGCTGACCACATCAGTAGGAGGAGTAATTAGGATGGATGACCACATCAGTAGGAGGAGTAATTAGGATGGCCGACCATATCAAGAGGGGAGTTAGAAAGTTGTTTAAGCTTCTATAAGAACAAGGATACGATAAGAGATCTCATTCTAATTCTTGAATGAAACACCAAGCCTCTTCCTCCTCTCCTCCTTGAGGATTTTCGACAACCTCTCTTCATCTTCTTCAAGAGAAGTGGCTGACCCTATCCAAGTTTCCATCAAGAGGGGTCAAGCTCCTTGTCATCTCTTCTCTTCTTGAGAGAAGAGTAGTTGCCACTCATCAACCTTGCAAAGTTGTTGTAAGTGTAGCCCCTTGTTGAGGGATTTTGAGTATCCCCTTGTGAAGGGAGAATTCGGTAATGCATCCCTCATATTCAAGGAATACACCTTGTTTGTCTCGACGAAAAGGACTCTTGATCTCTAGTGCGATCAAGCAATGGAATAGGATTTCCGATCATGGACCAGATTAGACGGAGGAAGTACGAGTTCATGGAGAAAGCACAAGATCTAGATCTCACCAAACAAAGGTAGTTTGGAAGGTATGAATTTTTGCTAATGTTTTTGCTTCATATATATATTGATGCATATGATAATAATTTTATTTAGATAATGCTTAAAGGATCTAGCATGTTCGTTTAGATAGTTTGACATGTCTAAATAAAATGATTAGATTGACCTTAGATGTTCAATCACATGATAGTTTATCTTTGTCATGTATTTAAGATATTGCTTAAATAGTTAGATAGTATTTGAATGCTTAGATTAAAAGATCATGTTTATGTTTGTTTTGAAAAATCCATATGAGCACTCCTTTGATTTAATTGTTAAATTATAAATACAATTTTAAACTTCCCCTGCACATTGGGGTGTAGAAACACAACACACAAATGCTAGATTCACTGCACTAACCATAATATCCGAGCTTTGTTAGACATAGCTTGAGGATGTCACGGTGATCCAACACTCATGACTTCAATCCACTTTTTTGGGTTAGGGCATTGTTTAACTTCTTGGAAAAATGTGGGGTCACTTTCTATCTCTATGATAAACTCATGCTCTTAGAGATATACATGTCACGCCCGCCCCTTCTCGTACTCTAGAGGGGGAGGAAGGGCGGCGCGACGCGATCATACATGCATGCATAAAACATGGGACATGCATTTACCTTCAACCATACAAATAACTCAACATTTTTAACCATGTAACAGGTGAACATTTACTAAACATGCATAATCATTTCATAAGGACCCTACTTAGTTCAAGTTCATGATAATCAACTTAATAGACACCAAGTAGCAACCATCAAAACATCAAGTAGCGATCAACCCTTAACAACTAACATGCAAAACTTAAAGGGAAAACATGCATAAATCTTGGAACATAAAACAGATCTCTGCCACTATGCCACTATCACACACACTTTGCCCCTCCTACTACTCCCTTTAGTTTAGCCATTCTTTACCCTTATCTGCAATACAAGGGAAACATGAAACTATAAGCACATAGGCTTAGTAAGATCCTTTCCTACTCACAAAAGCCATACATCAAGAATTAGACATAGAGTAGTGACATGATCATTTAAGAACATATAAGCATAGCATTCATGTAAAAGTAGTGACATGATCATTTAAGAACATATAAGCATAGCATTCATATAAGAGTAGTGACGTGATCATTTAGGAACATATAACTAGAATTCGTAAAACATAATAATCACATAGACATGAAAAGGGTATATGCAAGATGTTCTTTGAAAACATATATTTTATAGGTACTTAAACATAATCTCAACATGGAGGGCCCGACATTGTACCACATACATCATCATCTTTGTGCACATCCCTAAATAGACCTGAGGTAGCTAATCCTGAACCTACTAGGGTACTAGGTCCGTACTACGACCATCGACCTAGGGGAAACATAGGAGCACATCCTAGGCTCGTACTACGACCGTCGACCTAGGGCAACTTAGGAGCCCATCCCGTACTAGGTCCGTACTATGACCGTCGACCTAGGGGCATGTAGGAGCCCATCCCTTGAACCTTGCTAGGGTCTGGTACAAGCCATACAAAAGTAAAATAGCATATCATGTTCCTTATCAATACATATAATATTCCTTATCATAACATATCATGTTCCTTATCATAACACATCATGTTCCTTATCATAACATATCATGTTCCTTATCATAACATATCATGTTCCTTTTCATAACATAAAGAGTGCTCTTGGTCCCCATTCATAGGGAAGCATCTCTTAGGCATTTCATCATACATACTTTTCATCATACATACTTAAGCCATGCATAACGTAGGTGTTCCCTAATGGACATGAAACATGAGCGTGTACATCATAACGCAATGAGCATAACATAATCATACATTAGTACAATCAACATGGACATAAGGTAGTGGCATAACAAATCATGATATCATAAAATCTAACTATCATCATGTCAACATCATACATATATATACATCATGGTATGGGAGATCATTAGTAAGCATGAGCATGTTTTAAGGATGATAACCAATACCATCACATACTACTAACATGGGGAATTTTTAGCAACCATAAAGGGGCTTGGAATTTCTTCCTAGCCCTAATTCTTGGTCTTGGCCGAAACTTTCAAAGAGGGGTTTGAAATCAAACACTCAAACAACTTGTACAAGGTCTAACTAACATCATGTTAACATCATATATACACCTAGCATGGCATGCAAGATCATTAGTAGGCACATACATGGTCTTGTCTGAAACCCTAATAGAGGTTTTAAGGATTAAATACTCAAACAACTTACACAAAGCCTAACTAACATCATGTTAACATCTTATATAAATGTAGCATGGCATGGAAGATCATTAGTGGGCACATACATGGTCTTGGCCGAAACATCCAAGGAAGGGTATTAGGAAATCAACACCCAAAACAACTTGTACAAAGCCTATCTATCAACATGTTAACATCATATACATATAAAACATGGCAAGGGGGATCATTGGTGAGCATGAACATGTCTTGGCCGAAACATCCAAGGAAGGGACTTAGGAAATCAACACCCAAAACAACTTGTACAAAGCCTATCTATCAACATGTTAGCATCATATATAGATAAAACATGGCAAGGGGAATCATTGGTGAGCATGAACATGTCTTGGCCGAAACCCTAAGGAAGGGTCTTAGGAAATCAACTCCCAAAACAACTTGTACAAAGCCTATCTATCAACATGTTAGCATCATATATATATGAAACATGGCAAGGGGGATCATTGGTGAGCATGAACATGTCTTGGTCGAAACCCTAAGGAAGGGTCTTAGGAAATCTACACCCAAAACAACTTGTACAAAGCCTATCTATCAACATGTTAACATCATATACATATAAAACATGGCAAGGGGAATCGTTGGTGAGCATGAACATGTCTTGGCCGAAACCCTAAGGAAGGGTCTTAGGAAATCTACACCCAAAGCAACTTGTACAAAGCCTATCTATCAACATATAAAACATGGCATGGAAGATCATTAGAGGACATGAACATGGGTTGGCCGAAACTTCCAAGGGGGGTTTTTAAGGATTCAAACAATCGAAACAACTTGTACCACAGGTGAGGGGATTACTTACTTCCTTTCGCTTGGATTACTAATAGAACTACTCCTTTGGAGCCAAGACAAAGCCTCTTTTCTTGATTCTTGAGTTTTTGGAAATGGAAGAAAGGAGAGGGATGGTTTTCGGTGGAGGAAGAAGAAGGGAAGAAGAGAATGATGATTGTTGTTCTCTTGTCTCCTCATTACTCCTATTTATTCAAATGAAGGTGTCCCTTTTCCTCCCCTACCCTTATCTATCATTTCCCTTACCCTTCTAATAGCACACCCCTGCTGGGTTTCTGGTTATCACATGCATCTTAAGGTTTAGTTATCTACTTGGAGGTTCAGGGTTCAAACCCTGGGTCATGCATACTTTTTGGCTCTATTTTCTTTTATTTTTGAAAGAGCCCACATAAAATCCCATTATAATCATGAAAAATTCTTATTAAAATTTGCTAGAAATTTTACGGGCATTACAATACAAAATCACATGATATTGTATATCTTCTTTCACTAATAGATCTGCACTTGTACTTGAAGTGGTCAAGGGACTTACTCAACTGAAGGATGAAATACCTCTATTTGAGCTAAAATACCCTCTATTTTTATTAGGGGGGACATGGAAATATCTTGGTTAATTACCCTTATCAATTATGCAACTATAATTGAATATGGAATGGTTACAATTCCACTATCAGCTACAATGATAGTTATCATAGTAGGATTGTCAATGCTCTCCTCAAATGATATTTCTCTAATTTTAGTGTTTCCATCATCCCTAATAAATTTGACATTATCGATCTTGAAAAAGCACATACTTGAGGGTCATAAAATTTGAAGCCCCTTGACTTTTCAGAGTATTCCATAAAATGACAACTAATGATTTTTTAGTCTAATTTCATTTCATTAGGCTTGAAGGGCCTAGCCTCAACTTAACAATCCCAAACATATAAATGCATAATATTAGTCTTTCTACCTATTCACACCTCATATGGAGTTTTAACACAATCTTATTAATTATTTTATTGAGTAAGTACACCACAGTTTTGAGTACATCACCCAATAAAAACTTTGGTGAAAAGGAAAATGTCATCATACTTCTCACAATATGTTTTAGGGTATGATTTGCAGGGGATCCTTTGGATGGATAGAGGGGGTGAATAGCCTCTTTAGATTTCTATAAGATGTTAGTGGAAGCAAAAATAATAATACAATTAAGAATGTAATCAAAAGACAATAAGACCAATGCTAACAAAGGTGTTTAACGTGGTTTGGAGATGACACTCCTACTCCATGACAATTCGTAAGGTGGATCAACCCTAGCAAACTTTCACTAAAGTCTCCATTTGATAATCACACCAAGGTGGAGAAGCCTTCTTACAATCACTCTCTT
The DNA here is from genome assembly GCA_025175895.1 of Wurfbainia villosa. Classification (NCBI taxonomy): domain Eukaryota; kingdom Viridiplantae; phylum Streptophyta; class Magnoliopsida; order Zingiberales; family Zingiberaceae; genus Wurfbainia; species Wurfbainia villosa. Next base: position 78,431,182 of record CM045988.1, read on the forward strand.
ATTCTTACAAGATGATGGAATTAAATTTGGAAAGAAGAGATTAAGAACACTAGAAAGCTTGGAGAAGACTTGGTGTGCTTGAGAGTAAAGATTGGAATAAGAGCACTAGCCCTCTCAAGCTTCCTAAGGCCTCTTTTTATAGAGAACAGTTGTTTCTTTCTGTTGGGCCCGACAGTAGTCAACTGATGCATACCATCAGTTGAATTCTACCATTTTTGATAGAATCCAATGGCTTCTGATGAGGCCTAATCTGTGGTGGTCACAACTCAATGGAACTCTGACCAGTTGACTACCCATACTAGCAGTCAACTAATCGAGTCAACAGTCGATTGCTCCAAGCATTCAGTTGACTAAAAATATTTCTATGCTCATGTCCAGTTGACTACCCTTCATGGCAGTCGACTATCCAAAGTTGGTAGTTGACTACTGGTGGTACACAGCCGCAGTCGACTTCAGTTAACTGCTTGACTAGTCAATTGGGTCATAACCCAAGTCGATTGTTCAAGCCTTCTGGATCCTTGAGTGCTGAAAACTCGAGACTAGTCGACTAGTATACTTCAAGTATGATTAATTCATACTTGAAATCAACACGCTAAATCTAGATTCAACCTTCTAGCTTCTCTATCAGCCTTGCACCTCCAGGATCCCTTCGAGTCCACGATTTCTTCATCCTTGCACTTGCCTTCAAAAGCTTCCTTCGATTTCATCATGTTTCAGGTTTTGCCAAAGTCCACTTGGACTTTATGCTCCCAAGACTAGCTACATGCTTGGACTTACGCTGCCAAGACCTTGCCTTTGGACTTCCTTTGCCATGGTCCGCTTGGACTTTACGCTGCCAAGACTACATGCTTGGACTTATGTTGCCAAAACCTTCCCTTGGACTTTCCTTACCAAGATTCATACTTTGACTTCTCTTTACCATGTCTTTACACTTGGATTTTCCTGTCACTTAACACATTCATGGTTAGATCACAAATATTTCCTAACTATAAATGATTATTCAAACATCAAAATATATAAATACTTGGGACATTGTTGCACCAACAATCTCCCCCTTTTTAATGTTTGAAAATTATTTAAGTTAGGTCTTGAAATATGCAATAAAAGAATCATAAATCAAATATGTAATTCTAACTTAAATTCTCCCTCCTCCCTCTTTGACACACATCAAAAAGAGAAATAGACATAGACAATAAGTACTTTGATGAGTAAGATTGGTTATGCCTTGTACTAAGGTATAAAATAGACATAAAGCTCCCCCTTAATCCAAGACATAGTTTATCATGTGTGAATGATATGGTGAGCAAAGAAGAAAATCATGAATGAGAATAAATCCTAACTTTGCACCAATAATAAAACATATGCAGTTTAGGTTATGGGAATATATAAGTTTTCATGAAATGCTCCCCCTTAACCCTTGCATCAATTTAGTCCTATTTCTCTATAAAATATCATATTACCACTGCACTAATCATATTATGGAGTTACGACAACAAGGATTGAACTTTAGGTAAGTAAACAAGGCTGATTTGTGAAACAATCAGTGTAGCAATCCACTACCATCCCTGAGGTGCCCAGTTCATATTTTCATTCCAGCTTCAGAAATGCATAAATAATTCAAGAAGTGAAATTTTGTGGACACATTTATCAAGTTATTTTATATCAAGGAAAAATAATTTGAAAAATATATCTTTTCTAGATTTTAATATTGACAAAACTTTGAAAACTATCAAAAACTTTAAGGTTTTTCAAAAATTATACCACTTTTGCCTAGCAATTAAAAACTATTTTTCAAAATATGACAAACATAGTTTAAGAGATATTTTGTTTGAAATTTTCGATCATGTTATTAGAGCTATGTGCACATCAATTGTACACAAGCCTTCCCAATGATTGGTCCAATTAAGGATCAATGTCTCTAGATGACACTTTGGTTCATAGTAATGCATCATAACAAGCATGATGAGCCAAGTGCATCTTCTTAACATCTCAAATGATGTCTAAGTGGCTCACTACAAAAATCATGGAATCTTAGGTATTTTGTTAGATGCTTTGAGGTATAGTCCTATATTATGCTATATGATCATGCAAACCTATACCACTACTCTACAAAGCACATTCCAAGTTCTCTCCTAAGTGATGAAAAATACGCTTCGGAGAGAGCCTTGGTGAAAATGTGGGCAAGGTTGGACTTAGATTCAATGTAATTAAGTTCAATATCCCCCTTTTCCACATGATCTCTAATGAAGTGATGCTTCACTTCAATGTGCTTGGTTCTAGAGTGATGTACCAGATTTTTAGTCAAATTGATGGTACTCACATTATCACAATAAATTTTAATGTTGAAGTAATATAGCTCATAATGTTTTAGAGTATGTCTCATCAAAAGCAATTGAACTACACAACTGCCCATGGCTACATACTCGACCTCAATGGTGGATAAAGCAATACAAGGTTGCTTCCTACTACTCAACTAACTAGGGAGGATCCAAGGAATTAGCATCCACCACTAGTACTCTCCGATCCAATTTGCAACCAACATAATCAGAATTGGTATACCCGACCAAGTCAAAAAACCTAGTTCTAGGGTACAAAAGTCCTACACCTAGTGTGCCTTTAATGTATCTTAAGATTCTTTTAACGACCACTAAGTGAGACTCTTCGGCACAAGATTGGTATCTTGCACACATACCTACCGTAAAATGAAATATCGGGTATACTAGTGGTTAGGTATAGTAGGCTACAAATTATATTCTTATAAAGTTTTAAGTCAATTGATTTTCCTTCAAGATCATTGTCTATCTTAGTGTTAGTTGCCATAGGAGTGGTTACTACCTTAGCATTTTCCAAACCAAACTTCTTGATCATTTCTTTTGCATATTTGGTTTGGTATATATGGATTCCCTCATTAGTTTGTTTAACTTGTAGGCCTACAAAGAAATTTAACTTCCCAACTAGATTCATTTCAAAATCATTTTCTATATTTTTAATAAAGTATTGGAGGAGATCATCATTTGTTGACCCAGAAATAATATCATCAACATACACTTGAGCAACAAAGATGTCTTTGACTTTGACTTTATAAATAGAGTTTGATCAACTTGACCTCTTCTAAAGTCCTTAGAGATTAAGAAAGATGATAGTCTTTCGTACCAAGCCCGGAGAGCTTGTTTTAACCCATATAAAGCTTTTCTAAGCTTATAAACATGGTTTGGGTAATCTACACTCTCAAACCCGGGAGGTTGTTCTACATATATCTCTTCCTTAATAAATTCGTTTAAGAATGCCGATTTCACATCCATTTGATAAGGCTTAAATCCCATGTGAGTGATATATCCTAATAGGATTCTTATTGACTCTAACCTAGCAACCGGTGCATAGGTCTCATCATAGTCAAGTCATTCAACTTGATTGAATCCTCTTACCACTAATCTAGCCTTGTTTATAGTGATATTACCTTGGTCATCTAACTTATTCCTAAAGATTCATCTTATAGTAATAATAGTGTTATCATTGGGTCTAGGAACTAGTTCCCATACTTTACTCCTCTCAAATTGAGCTAACTCATCTTGCATCGCTAAAATCCAATCCGAACAAGTAATGCATCATTAATTGATTTAGGCTCAATTTGGGAGATGAGAGAAACTTGGCTAGTAGGAGCCCTATGGAAGGATCTAGTCCTTACTCCTTGGGATAGTTCTCCTACAACTTGATATAGGGAATGATTTTGATGAATCCTTAAGTTCTTAGGAGGTGAATCAACATGACTTTGATCATGATTATCCTTTCTCCTTTCATCATTGAAATCTTCTCTTCCTCCCCCTTGATTAATACTTCCTATTCCTCCTCCTTGATCATTACCCTCTAAGGTTAGATTTTGAAGTCTTTGGGTAATGCCTTGATTTTTATCATTGATATCTTTATCAATGGAGAATTTCCTAGGGTAAGTACTAGTAGATTCATCAAATTGAACATTAGATGATTCCTCAACCTTTTGAGTTCTCTTGTTGTATATTCTATAACCTCTACTAGTGGATGAGTATCCAACTAGGATTCCTTCATCCGCTTTAGACTTAAATTTTCCTAAGTTGTATTTGGTATTTAAAATGTAAACTTTCCATCCAAAGACATTGAAATAATAAATTGTAGGAATTGTACCATTCCATAATTCAAATGGTGTTTTACCTAAAAACCTATGGATTAAAATGTGGTTTTGGATATAGCAAAAGGTGTTAACCACTTCCACCCACAAGTAGCTAGGTAGAGAATATGCATTAAGCATAGTCCTAGCCACCTCTTGTAGGACACGATTTCTCCTTTCCACCGCTCCATTTTGTTAGGGTGTTCTAGGACAAGAGAACTCATGCTTGTACCCTTATTCTAAGTTAAATTTTGAAAAGTTAAATTCTCAAATTCTCCTCCATAATCACTACGGATCTGGTTGATTTTGAAATTCCTTTAATTTTCAACCTATTTTCTAAATCCTATGATTATTTCTAAGGTACCATCCTTATGTTTCATAAAATAAACCCATGTATACCTAGAAAAATTATCAATTGTCACTAAACAATATTTATTGCCATTTAATGAAGGGATGTTATGACAATCAAATAAATCTAAATGCAATAGCTCTAAGGGTAATGAAGTACTAGTTAGAGTTTTACCCTTGTATGATGATTTGGATTGCTTTCCTTCTTTGCATGCATCACACATTTTGTCTTTGATGTACTTCGCTTTTGATTGCCATTTAACTATATCCAACTTGGTTGTCTTGGCAATATTCTTCATGTTGATATGTCCAAGTCTTCTATGTCATAGCCAACCTTCCTCTTCTTTTGACTTGAGATAGTAGAAATGTTAGAAGCATATGAAAGATCAACATAATAAATGTTTGATTTCCTATATCCAAATAACATGCAATCTTCTATGCTTTTGTGTTTAATCAAACATTTAGAAGATTTGAACTCTACATTGTAACCGACATCACAAAGTTGACTAACACTAAGTAGACTAAATTTCATGCTTTTGACTAATAGAACTTTGTGAATAATGATTTTAGGCGATACCTACCTAAGATTTTGAGTTTCCCACTATTGCCAAATGACACGGTTCTCTTTTTAACATAATTGATTGTGGAGAACTTGCTCACATATCCGATCATGTATCTTGAGCAATGACTATCCACAATCCACATGCTTGGTCCACCTACCTAAACAACATGAAAACTAAACTCCTTAGGTACCCAAATATTTGAACCAGTAATTTCATTCAAAAACTTCTTTGGGACTCAAGCCTTCTTAACCTTACTCCTAATTGTTTCCTTTCTATTAATTAAGAAGACATAAGCTACTTCCTTGTCCTTAGGTTTATATCCTATACCGACCTTGTTATAAATGACCCTTTGATCTCTAAGTATTATATCGAGGTACTTTGAGCTTTTAGTAAATTTCTCTAGGTTTGTCCTTAGCTCAACTACTTGGTTCCTTAGGTTCTCATTTTCTTCCTTAAACATGCATGAATCATCACATAAAGATTGTTCATTCCTAATTGCCTTAATTTCTACCGTCAAGTCCTTAATCCAAGATTTTGATCTATCCAAAGCATTTTTAAGGTAAGCAATAGTTTTGTATAATAATTCTATTTTAAGTGAGTCCTTTACCTCATCGTCACTAGATGACAATTCGTCGCTTGATGAGGCTTCTTCTTGGCTTGATTCTTCAGAGTTATTCCCTAATGTCATTAGTGCCACATGGTGTGTGATGTGGAAAAGCTCATCATCGTGAGATGAGTCATCCAAACTTTGAGTGTCCCATGTGGTTTGGGCTACCATAGCCTCCTTCTTCTTCTCCTTCTTGTCCTTCTTTTTCTTTTCTTTTTCTTCCTTCTTCTTTAACTCTGGGCAATTTGGCTCGATATGCCCCTTTTTGTTGCATCCATGACAAATAATATTAGGATTAAAATTTAGATTATGACTTGATTTACCTTTTTAAGATGTAAACATCTTCTTGACATCCTTCTTTGTGAGTCTTCTAGATTTTGCCGTCCACTTCTTGACATAGTGAGCTATCTCATTTGCCGGCATTTCTTCATCACCACTTGATGCTTCATCCTCCGATTTGGATGAAGATGATTCTTCCTTCCTCTCCTTCTTCTTCTTCTCCTTCTTCCTACAAAAAGAGCTAGACCTTTCTTCTTTGATGAAGTGTTAGCTTGCTCATGCAATTTAAATCAACAAAACAATTCACCTAATTTGACTAAGGAAAGATCTCTAGAGACCTTATAAACATCTACCATTGATGCCCATAAGGTTGTTCTAGGAAAAGATTGAAGGATGTATCTTACCAAATCCTAGTCGTCCACCTTCTCACCTATGATGTGTAGTCTGTTGACCACCTCCTTGAATCTACCATGCATTTGGCTCACAGTCTCATTGGCCTTCATGCTAAAGGTTTGAAGTTGACCTATCAATAGGTCCCTTTTGCCTCTCCTTGTCTCCTTGGATCCTTCATTGAGCTCAATGAGCTTCTGCCAAAGCTCTTTGGAGGAGTCAAAAGGTTCAACTTTGCTCAATTTCTCTTTGGATAAACCACATTGGAGTGTGGTTGTTGTTTGATCTTTCTTCGCCATCTCTCTAGTCCAATCTTTCATTGGTAGTGGCACTCCAAATTCATCTACGGGCTTCTCGAATCCATCTACGATCCTAAACCAATCATCAATGTCGTTCATCAAATAATACTCCATCCTACCTTTCCAAAAGGCAAATTCATTGCCGTCGAAGAAGGGTGGTCGCGTCGTGCTATATCCCTCTTGAAATGCCATCTTGCTCCGATTGATTGATAGATATTCCGATGCGATTCGGACTCTAATACCACTTGTAGGGGTTCCTTTGAATGGCTTAAGGGGGGTGAATAGCCTCTTTCAATTTTTATAAGATGTTAGCGGAAGAAAAAAAAATAATACAATTAAGAATGAAATCAAAAGACAATAAGAGCAATGCTAGCAAAGGTGTTTAACATGGTTCGGAGATGACACTCCTACTCCACGATAATCCGTAAGGTGGATCAAGCCTAGCAAGCTTTCACTAAAGTTTCCTTTTGATGATCACACCAAGGTGGAGAAGCCTTCTTACAATCACTCTCTTCTTCTTATAAGTTGATGGAATTAAATTTAGGAAGAAGAGATTAAGAACACTCGAAAGCTTGGAGAAGACTTGGTGGGCCTGAGAGTAAAGATTTGAATGAGAGCACTATCACTCTCAAGCTCCCCAAGGCCTCTTTTTATAGAGAAAAGTTATTTCTTCTCATTGGGCCCGATAGAAATCTTTCGCTATTGACTAAATCCAACCATTTCTGATGAGGCCTAATCTGTGGTCGTCAAAGCTCAATGGAACTTTGACCAATTGCCTGCCCATACTAGCAGTCGACTGATCCAGCCAGCAGTTGATTGCTCCAAGCAATTAGTCAATTAAAAATGTTTTTGTTCTCGTTTCCACCTAAATCATTCAATTTCCCTTCATGGTAGTCAATTGCTCAAGGAGATAGTCGACTACTAGTGGCACACAATAGTAGTCGACTTCAATTAACTACTTGGCCAATCAACTGGGTCATAACTGTTGGGGATCGAAACGGCCGTCTAGAGGGGGGTGAATAGACCTCGTTTGTTGGATGTCGTAATTCGCTCGTTCTCATCGCGTTGCTTGTCTACGATTGTAGTTAGCACAGCGGAAACAATAAAATAAGAATAATACTAACAACAATACAAGCACACCAAATACGCAAGCATATACGTGGTTCGGAACCTTAGGGTTCCTACTCCATGGGGCGAGCTCAACGAGCTCTAGAGATGCACATGACAATACTCAAACTCCTTCTCGACTACACATCGGAGGTGGAGAAACCTCTCACAAGAAATTACAACAGTAATATACAAATACAAACAAGAATACAAATACAATACAAAAGAAACACTTTTCACCGATTGCTTTTGATCACTTGTTTGTTGCTTGCTTTGATTGGCTCTTGAAGGACTGGAATGCAGCAGCAATTCCCCTCCAATAGCTCCACAAAAACCATTGCGAAATCCTCCAACTCGAGCTCCTTTTATAACCTGCATCAAGCTGTTTTCGCGCCCATCAGTCGACTGATCGTGACCATCAGTCGACTGGTCCCGTAGTCGTTGTCTCACAACGGCCAGATCCACGTTGGTTAAGTTCCAACGGATCACACATCAGTCGACTGATGGCACCCATCAGTCGACTGATCATCCATCAGTCGAGTGCTGGCGAGCTCGACTCCATTCTGTGCCCGTGCACAGTGTCATCAGTCGACTGCCATCCCTCGACAGTCGACTGATTCTCCCAACAGTCGACTGCCCTCCCTCGGCAGTCGACTGATCAGCCAGACTTGGTTCAGTCGAACACTGGTCGAACCCATACGACCTAGAGCAGTCGACTGGCACCTATGCCAGTCGACTGATGTCGGCTAAAACCTCAAACACAAAGTTGTTTGAGCGTCCGACACTCAGTCTTAGCCACTTGGCCAAGTCCACCTTATCCCTCATGGAGTTCCCCACCGAAGCTCTCTTCCCTCGGCCTACGTCCCTCGGATGCGCCAAGCGCACGGCTTCGCAACGCCATCCTTCGCGTCTCATGCCCTAGAAGTATGCTTCCCTTTGGGCTCACTCCATTCGCTCCCCGTCCGGCGGTCCCTCGGATGCACCAAGCGCACGGCTTCGCAATGCCATCCTTCACCGACTCAAGGACCTGAGCCTAGTGAACTTGCCAAGTTCTCAAGACTTCCCAAATGCACCAAGCGCACGGCTTCGCAATGCATTTCTCACCAAGCACCAAGCGCACGGCTTCGCAATGCTTTGGATTTCCCATGCCAAGCACCAAGCGCACGACTTCGCAATGCTTTGGACTTCCCATGCCAAGCACCAAGCGCACGGCTTCGCAATGCTTTGGACTTTCCCACCAAGCTCCATGCTTGGATTTTCCATGCCAACCCCATGTTGGACTTTCCCTTGACAATCTCATGTCATGAGTTTTGTCTATCATCAAAATACTATCAAGGTACTGCTCGAGTCAAACTCGAGTCAACCTGGGCCGATTGCACCAACAATCTCCCCCTTTTTGATGATTGACAAAACTACCATCTCAAGTCTACCAATTCTCCCATATTGGCAATTCTCATATCCCAATGAGAATTCCAATGAACCCTAATTGGTAACTTGGTAACTTCTCCCCCTTTTTGATATTACATCAAAAAGGTCCTTCCCAAGGGTATGAATGTCTCATATCCCAATGAGATCTTACAATCTCTCCCTTGGAGGAACACATGCCTACAATCTTTCTAGTGATCCCATATCACTTAAAGAGAGGCAACCCAATTTTCCTCCCATGAGGAAATACACATCCATCTTCCCATGATGGATACCTCCCCCTAGAGGCTTGCTCCCCCTTGACCATTGCACCAACAATGTCCTTGGAGAGTCCCTAAGCCAATAGGAACATTAAACCAAACAAAATTAAGGCAAAGTTCAACAATGAACTCTCATCCACCTTAAAATTGATACTCACCCTCAACCCAACTCCTAATCCATATCCAATGGATTTTCACCCTCTCTAATGCTCTCCCAAGCATATCCTAGGGTTAGGAGTGGTTAGGGGACCAAAACACAGCTGAACATGGGCCTAACTATCAAGTTTACCTTAAATCATCTGCACTATCGACTACGATACCACCATGGACTTACCATCGACCGCCATTACAGCAATGATCGATAACTGCATTCTGCAGTTTTTCAGTTTCAGAAATGGATTTTCGAAATCCATAAGTAAATATACGTAATTTTAAAAATCTTGAAAATACATACGTATAATACTTATCCTAAACACTATGGGTGAAAAATATTGGAAATTTATTTTACCCATTAAATTAGGAGATTGATACAAAGTTCAAAATTTAAGAAAAGCTTCAATAAAGAGTCATCTTTGTATCATCCCATTCAATGGTGATAGCTATCAAAAGATAGACTTCACTAAGGTTTTTCAAAATGTTTTCAAACCCTTTAATTTCTTTTCCTTAAACATCTCACTTATATCTAGATGTGTAAAACACATTCAAGGCAATTAATCTAGTGAGATGTGGGTTTTTATTCTTTTAATGGTCTCATGCATATTTCTAGGCAATATTATTTGATTCCCATCAAATCATGCCATAGTCCTTAATTTCATTTTATTTATATGCATGATATGATTATGGCATAAATATGATTTAGATAAAAACATATGCCAATATCATGATGTCATGGCATGTGAATGAGAACTAAGCATACATGACATCTAAAAATAATTCTAAACATGATCATGACATTTTATAGATAAAAATGAAAATGATGTCATGACATGGTAAGGCAAACAAATCATGGCGAGTAAGGTATACTAAGGTATAAAATACCTAAGCGTTAAATCAAAATTGTCATTTCTATAGGTTAATTCAATTTTGCCTTAATGCCATTATCTCCCAAGTGTGCCATAAACCCAAAATGGCACACCATTACTTCTATGACCTAATTGTGCCAATTTAAATCATTTTAAACTTTTTAAACACATTGGCACATCCTAATGTGTCAACTCTACTATGGTTAGGTTAACTACCCATCCATTTAGGGTTGACACACCCTAACCCATCTAGCGTGAATCAATCACGCTTTTAGGAACCCAATACCTATTGGAGCTCCTTGGGTTAACAAGATATTCCCTAGGGATAACTTCCCTAGATACCTTCCTAATGACCCTTTTTGGCTTTGAAGCCTTAGTCAAATGGGTCTTACTTGGGTCAACTCTAGAGGTGACTCCTCCATTGACCTTCTTAGTGGCTACATTTGATTTCTTTGAGGTGTTAGCTACTAAACACATACCATGGCTAGACTTAGGGATGGCTTCCCTATTAGCCTTGGTTTTCCTAGACCTAGATGTGGTTCCATAATTAAATGGAACATTATGGTAGGACATAGGTTTGTGACCCAAACCCTTCTTGCCCTTAGACATTTCTTGTTTTCTAGGTCTTGACTTTTGTACATTACACCCCTTAACCGAATTTGATATTATTGCTAGGGTCTTCTCCAATTTTTCTAGCCTTGACCTCAAGGCTTGGTTTTCTAACTCTAATTTTCCCAATTTTGAATTTTCATTTATCTTTTGGGAAATATTTTTCTTTTTAGGCATATGCCTAGATTTCTTGGGATTAACACCCAAGTTTTCTTCAATTCTCCTAATTGACTCCCTAGGTAAAATAGATTTAGTGTTTTGAGTCCTAGGTTTGTCCTTAGAGAAACTAACATGCTTAGCACCTAAGCAATAAACCTTATTGTTTCTCCTAGCATGCTTTTCATTGATAATAGCAAGAGAGCTAAAATAATTCTTAGCATGCTTTTTAACTCTAGGAATTAAAGGTGCATTAAATAAATTTACCTTAGGGTTAGCTTTAGGAGCTCCCCCTACATGATATACACCTTCTAGCCCTTTCTTCTTCCCCCTAGGGCATTGGCTTCGGTAGTGCCCCTTTTGATTGCATTTAAAACACACAATGTGCTCTTTGCTTCTAGTTTTGGGAACACCGGCATCCTTTGACTTTAGGTTGACTTTTGGTGTCGATGCCTTTTCCTTAGCCAATTTTGGGCATTTGCTCTTGTAATGCCCTTTCTCCCTACACTCAAAGCATATTATGTGATTTTTATTTAAAATAATAACACTTGAGTTACCTAGGGAGGTGGTGGAGGCCTCTTCACTTCTTTCGGAGGTAGAAGCTTCATTTTGATCTTGCTCCGGAATTGAAATCCTTTCCTCCCCCTCAACGCTAGAGGTGGAGGTCTCCACCAAATCATCAACATCATCAAAAGTAGATGGTCCTTCTTCGGCATTATCCTCTACATGTGCCGGTTGGGAGTTTTCTTGAAATTTCATTATCTTCTCCCATAATTCCATTGCATCCCTATAGTCACCCAAACTAGACCAAATTTTGTTAGGTAAAAAATTACTAAATAATTTTATTACCTCGAGATTTGTCTTGAAATCCTTAATTTGGTCTTGGGTCCACCTTGACTTTTCAATTGGCTTGTTGTATTTGTTAGTGAAAGCCCTAGAGCCAATCATGTGATGATCGTTGTATGGACTTTATTGTATCATATTCCTATTTATAAAGGCATGGTTATTATATTTACTTGTATTGGTGCCAAATAACTAAATATAATAATGTCCTTGAGTAGTAGGTTCTTATCTATATCAATCGATTGGTTGAATCGATAATGAGATGATATAGAGAACACTACTCTTAATCATTCCTAGTCGAGTATTAACATTCAGGGACAATGTTAATGCCTAGAGACTAGCATGTAGGTCAACAAGATGACTTGATCTCACAAGTCATGGATATGAGATATCAAGTTGACACATGGGTATGCATTGGAGAATGTATACTGAATGACCCGCCATGAGAAAGTATCATGGATCGTTATATGAGTGTCATATACTTTCTCATGTGGCTATTAGTATGACTATTAGTCCTTAGACCTGAAGTCACACGTCGGAGGTGGAGAAACCTCTCACAAGCAATTACAACAGTAATATGAATATACAAGAAATACAAACAAGAATACAAATACAATACAAAAGAATGCACAAGCTTTCCCTGAAAGCAATACGTAACTGAACGGAAGTATGACGGGGTGACATCGATATTCTTGATAGAGTGAGACCACGAAGTGCATGGCCATGCCCAAATGAGTCAATATGAGATATTGAGCTCATTTGATTAGAGTGAGTCTACTTGGAGTTCAAGATTTAGATTGTACCGAGGATGACACGGTCTCTGCCTCGATTGGTCAATCTAGATGTCAAGGATAGAGGGACATTGTCACATATTGTGAGAGTCACAATTAGTAGTCACAAAGGTGATGTTGGAGCTCAACATTCTTGTAACTTGGGTAGCAATGATGTGTTGCTAGATACCGCTCATTGCTTATGTTCCTAAATCGGTTTAGGGACATTGCCAACGTTACAAGAACCTATAGGGTCACACACATAAGAGCAATTAGATGGAGATTAGGTTCATATGATGAACCATGAGGATTAGGTTCATGGGATGAACCAAATTGGATTAAGAGTAATCCAAATTAGACTAATTGAGTTAGACTCAAGTTGATTCAAGTGTTGAATGAGTCTAATTGAGATTTGATTCATCAAATCAATTTAAATTAATGAATAGAGATTCATTATATTAAATTGACTTGAGTCAAGTGGTTAGATTTGATCAACCATGGGAGATTAGAGGTCAAGTTTGACTTGACTTGAGAGGGAAGTTGAAAGGTCAAGTTTGACTTGACCAAATGCCATGTCATGATGATGACTAGGCATGGCCGGCCAATGATGATGCTCCACATCATCATTGACTTTCAATTAGTGCCACATCATGAGGAGACCAAGGGTCATGGGAGTTACATGCATGCATGTAACCCCCCTCCATGAAGTGGCGGCCACCATTTGGGGGTTATGTGGTGAAAATTCATTTTGTGAGTAATCACTCATTACTTCATCTTCTTCCTTGGAAATTTTCCTCTCAAGCTCTCCCTCTCCTTCCTCTCTTTGGCCGAACCAACCAAGGAGTGCTAGCACACTCAAGGTTGAGTTTTCTTCCACCTATTGCTTGTGTGGATACCATAGAGGAGTGTGCACTTGACACTCTCGAGTTCCGGCGGACTGTGGACGAGCGGGATTTGCGAAGGCATCGAAGGGTAACATCCTTATCTCTTAGTTCTAAGGTAGATCTAGAGGATTTTGTAAGCACATACATGTAATTAGTTTTAATACTTCTTCGCGGATCCGTGGTCGGGACTTCCGGGGTTTCCATACGCAGCGGTTTTGCGGCTCGGAAAAGCCCAACAGTGGTATCAGAGCCACGTGCGAAGCATGTATGTGTTTCGTTTTTGTATTTTTTATATTAGATATAAAAATTACAGATTTTTATGTTTCTGTAAATTTCCTAATTTTATAGAATTTTTGGGTATTTTTCTCGTAGAGTCGAAGCAACGAGTGTTGGGACACTCGTAGGCTTCAACCGTCGAGAAAAACTCTCCGAATCGGCGAGTTCTCGCTTTAGGTTTTTGGGACAGCGACTTAAGTCGCTGTAGGATCGTTGTAGGGACACTCGCGAAGTTTATTTTGCGAGTAGGGGCGCTGCCCCTATCCCCGAAAGGGGCCATGTCCCGCGATCGCGCCCAGAAACCGCTTAGCGGGACCGTTTCGGAGAGATGACTCATAAATTCGAAATAAATTAGGAAAAATTATAGAAATTTTCTGTAAAAATACATAATTTTGAATTATGTATGATTCTGTGATTGTCATGGCCCAATAACCCAATTGGATTGGATTATGTGTGTTGTAATTCATAATACGGCCTGCGTGCCGTTTTGTGGTTGTGCGTGTTGTAAAATGTTTGCGACCTGCGCGTCGCACCTCTTCTTTTAATATTCTAGTTGTAAATAGTTTTAGACTCGAATGTAACTCGAGTTTCGTATTTGTAATGTACAAAAATGGAGCGGTGGAAAGTCCACTTGAAGACGAGCTTACGAGAAGGGTGACGACGACACATGGCGGTCAAAGGAAGCGCTTGGAGAAGCCGCTAGCCTTAGGTTGACCGTCCGATCTTCTCATTGGCTTGAGAAGATCGTAGTAGGGCCATGACTATATCACATTTAATGATATATATATATATATGTTGATATATATATATATATGTATATTTAATTGATTTTGCTTGTATGTATGTGATGCATGCTAGTAGAAACATGTTTGTATGTATATGATGCATGCTAGGTTAATTTTCTTGTATGTATATGATGCATGCTAGAATAATTAATGTATGTATATGATGCATGCTAATATAGGATAATAAAGGCCTAAATGCGTATAAGATACACATTACGATTAGATTAGATCATAATCGAATCAACTCGAAAATGCCTACCGAGCCTTGATACCCATCACTACCTCGATCATTTGTTGTTGTTGAATCTGCCAAAGCAGAGCAACGCATATTATCTTGGTAGGGGTGCGGAGGGACAATCTTGGTCCCGCCTATCACGACTTGGGTTAGAGTAAGCTCAATTAGATTGAGCAAAACTAGTTAACTCAATTGGATCGAGTAGAACTATAGGCATATTCCAATCGTTGGAAAGATAGGTTAAGATCGCATTTACACTAAATCTTGGGCGATTTAGCCAAAGCTAACTCAAGGTCTTTTGTAAATGTGGTCTTAATCCTATAAACAAGAGTTGCATAGAGATGTAATCGGTAATGTGTTACCACCACGATCGTACTAAGTCTTGGCGATTTAGCTAACTCAAGGCTTAGTATGATGTGGATCTTGTCCCATAAGAATTATAGCTAGTTTGTATGAATCAAGTAAATGTGGTTTGACCACATCCATAACTCGATTCTACAAAATTCCTATAATTGATGGGAGCATCATTTGATTAAAGGCCTAATTAAATGATAAAGGAATATGATATTAATTCTCTGCATTGTATGTTGTAGATTACTATGTCAAACAACACGAACACTCTCTCTGCGATCTGTCGCCTTGAGAAGGACAAGCTCAATGGAGCAAATTTCTGGGTATGCAGAACACGAGAATTGTTCTCACCCAAGAAAGAAAGGCACGTCTGGAGCAGCCCATTCGAGGCACCTCCCCAATGCCTCTTGCGGTGACAAAGATGCTTACAAGAAGCATCAAGATGATGCATTAGATGTGTCATGTCTAATGCTCGCGACCATGAACTCGAGCTTGAAGCAACATGAGTTCATGAATGCTTATGATATGGTTGGACATCTTACAACTATATCAAGGACAAAGCTAGGCATGAGAGATATGAAGTCTCTAAAGCACTATTTGGGTCTAAAATGCAAGAAGGGACTCCGTAGGTTCATATGTACTCAAGATGATTGGATGCGTAGAAAACCTACAAATTTGGGATTCCCACTTGGCCAAGAGTGGCCACCGACCTAATCTTGCAATCTTTGCCAGAGCCTTGATCAATTTGTCATGAATTATAACATGAATGAAATTGATAAGCCATTGAAATGCTCGGCATGTTGAGAATCACGAGCTTAACCTTAAGAAGGGTAAATCTGACACCATTTTGATGGTGCAGAAAAAGAAAGGCAAGGGCAAGCCTAAAGGTAAGGGAAAGTCCCAAGCCAAGGGCAAAGGCAAAGAACTTAAACCCAAAGGAGGGGTAGCCAAGGAAGGGGCTTGCTTCTTCTGCAAGGAAGCAGGACACTGGAAGCGTAGAATCGCAAGGCATACTGGAAGATCTTAAGAAGAAAGAAGTGAGACTTCGCGGTATAAATGTTATAGAAGTCAATCTATCTATTTCTTCATCATGGGTATTAGATCGGATGTGCATCTCACATTTGTACCAATGTGCGTGAGAAATAGCAAGGCATTGACAAAGGCGAGGTGGACCTACGAGTAGGCAATGGAGCAAGGGTTCTTCTTTCTTTGTAGGAACTTATGATCTATCTCGCCCTCAGGCTTGTACTAGAATTAGATGAATGTTGTTATGTGCACCTTTAACTAAGAACATCATTTGGTTTCTTGTTTGGACAAGAAAGGTTTTTCATTTATAATAAAGAACAAATGTTGTTGGTTTATTTAAATGATATGTTCTAGTGCACCTCTAATGAGCGGACTCTACTTTCTAGACTTAGAGAGCCCTATCTATAACATAAGTACCAAGAGGTTCAAGTCAAATGAGTTGAACCAAACCTATCTCTGGCATTGTCGCTTAGGTCACATAAATGAGAGTCGCTTATCTCAGCTCCATAAGGATGGGCTGCTAGACTCATTTGATTTTGAATCATATGAGACATGCGAGTCTTGCCTTTTAGGCAAGATGACCCAGACTCCCTTTAGTGGACATAGCGAAAGAGCAACAGATTTGTTAGGACTTATACATAGTGATGTATGTGGTCCTTTCAATGTCTTGCTAAAGGTGATTCTGGTACTTCATTACATTTCTTGATGACTTAAGAGATATGGTTATGTGTATCTTATGACACATAAATCAGAATCCTTTGAAAAGTTCAAAGAATTCAAGAATGAAGTACAAAACCCGACAGCAAGTATTAAGATACTTGATCAGATCGAGGTGGTGAATACCTTAGCCATGAGTTTCGTGACTATCTAGCTGAGTGTGGGATTCTATCCCAACTCACTCCTCCTGGAACACCACAGTGGAATGGTGTATCCGAAAGGAGGAATCGTACCCTATTGGATATGGTACGATCTATGATGAGTCACACAGATCTTCCTATATCCTTTTGGGGATATGCTCTGGACAGCAGACCTTTACCCTTAGCAGTGTACCATCCAAGTGTGGTAAAGACACCATACGATATGGACAGGGAAAAATCCCAAGATGTCTTTTATGAGGATTTGGGGTTGTGAGGCTTACGTTCGACGTCAAGTCTCAGACAAACTGGGACCCAAATCCGATAGGTGCTATTTTGTTGGATATCCCAAGGGGACAAAGGGATATTACTTCTACATTCCCAGTCAGCACAAAGTGTTTGTGGCAAAGACTGGGGTTTTTCTAGAAAGTGATTTTGTTTCTAGAAAAACTAGTGGGAGTACCTTCGATCTTGAAGAAATTCAAGATAAGGACCATAGCACTGAGGCCTTGATGGAGGTTGAACAGGAACCACAAAGTGTTGTGGGTGATGAGGTTGTTGCACAAAGAGTTGTGGAACAACCACCTGTTCAAGTAGACCTACCTCTTTCAGTCGTCCGATAGATACTCATTTCTCTTGTCGACCATGATGACGTTATGCTCATTGAGAATGAGCCTACCTCCTATCGAGAAGGTGATGAGCCCAGTTACGAGAAATGGCTAGAGGCCATGAGATCCGAAATGGAATCCATGTACACTAACCAAGTATGGACTTTGGTTGATCCACCCAAGGGGTCAAACCCATTGGGTGTAAGTGGGTCTTTAGGAGAAAGGACTGACATGGATGGACTTACGCATACCTATAAGGGCGATTGGTGGCTAAAGGTTTCAAGCAAATTCATGGTATTGACTATGATGAAACCTTTTCTCCAGTGGCGATGTTTAAGTCCATTCGGATCTTGCTTGCTATTGTAGCATACAACGATTATGAGATCTGGCGGATGGATGTCAAAACCGCGTTTACAATGAAACTTACTCGAGGATGTGTACATGACACAACCGAGGGTTTTGTAGATCCACATCTTGGGAAGGTATGCAAGTGCAAAGTCCATTTATGGGCTAAAGCAAGCTTCTCGGGGTGGAATCTTCGATTCGATGATGCGATCAAGCAGTTTGGTTTCATCAAGAATGAAGATGAACCACTGTGTCTACAAGAGGGTTAATGGGAACAGTTGTGTTCCTTGTATTGTATGTGGATGACATACTACTCATTGGGAATGACATCCCTTCGCTCTGATGCAGTGAAAACTTGGTCGGGGCGTGCTTCTCAATGAAGGACTTAGGTGAAGCGACTGTATTCTAGGCATCAAGATCTATAGAGATAGATCTAAGAGATTGCTTGGCCTAAGTCGAGTACATACATTGACACGGTATTACTTGGTTTGCCATGCGAGAATTCCAAGAAAGGACTTCGATGTCACATGGTGTGAGTCTTTCGAAGACTCAAAGTCCCTCTTCTAGAGAGGAGAGAGACCGCATGGATAAGATCCCTTACGCATCTGCTATAGGATCTATCATGTACGCCATGCTGTGTACTCGTCCTGATGTCTCGTTTGCTTTGAGCATGACGAGTAGATACCAGTCAGATCCAGGTGAGCGTCACTGGATAGTAGTCAAGAATATTCATAAGTACTTGAGAAGGACTAAAGAATATTTCTTGATATTTGAGGCGATGAGGAGCTAGGCGTAAAGGGTTACGATGATGCCTTCACTGCCGAGATGATTATAGATCGCAGTCAGGTTTCGTGTTTTGCTTGAATGGTGGCGCTGTGAGCTGGAAGAGTTCCAAGCAGGACACAGTTGCTGATTCTACAATGAAATATATATCGGTGCTTCCATCTCATTCGAGAGATTGTGAAGATTTGCGAGTACCCACAAAGGCTAACATCGCGGATCCCTTGACCAAGGCTTTGTACGAGAAAAGCATGATGGTCACACTAGGTCATTGGGTATTAGATACTACGGTGATTGGCACTAGTGCTAGTGGGAGATTGTTAGTGAAAGCCCTAGAGCCAATCATGTGATGATCGTTGTATGGACTTTATTGTATCATATTCCTATTTATAAAGGCATGGTTATTATATTTACTTGTATTGGTGCCAAATAACTAAATATAATAATGTCCTTGAGTAGTAGGTTCTTATCTATATCAATCGATTGGTTGAATCGATAATGAGATGATATAGAGAACACTACTCTTAATCATTCCTAGTCGAGTATTAACATTCAGGGACAATGTTAATGCCTAGAGACTAGCATGTAGGTCAACAAGATGACTTGATCTCACAAGTCATGGATATGAGATATCAAGTTGACACATGGGTATGCATTGGAGAATGTATACTGAATGACCCGCCATGAGAAAGTATCATGGATCGTTATATGAGTGTCATATACTTTCTCATGTGGCTATTAGTATGACTATTAGTCCTTAGACCTGAAGTCACCATGGGTCCCTACATAAGGAGTTGCAAACTTTGGCTTCGTCAAACGTCACCCGTAAATGGGTGGACTATAAAGGCGATTACTGGGTATGTAACGAATTATGCGGAGGGATGTGAGTGATGTAGATGGGATCTATCCCTCCCATATGACGGGGGTGACATCGATATTCTTGATAGAGTGAGACCACGAAGTGCATGGCCATGCCCAAATGAGTCGATATGAGATATTGAGCTCATTTGATTAGAGTGAGTCTACTTGGAGTTCAAGATTTAGATTGTACCGAGGATGACACGGTCTATGCCTCGATTGGTCAATCTAGATGTCAAGGATAGAGGGACATTGTCACTTATTTTGAGAGTCACAATTAGTAGTCACAAAGGTGATGTTGGAGCTCAACATTCTTGTAACTTGGGTAGCAATGATGTGTTGCTAGATACCTCATTGCTTATGTTCCTAAATCGGTTTAGGGACATTGCCAGCGTTACAAGAACCTATAAGTCACACACATAAGAGCAATTAGATGGAGATTAGGTTCATATGATGAACCATGAGGATTAGGTTCATGGGATGAACCAAATTGGATTAAGAGTAATCCAAATTAGACTAATTGAGTTAGACTCAAGTTGATTCAAGTGTTGAATGAGTCTAATTGAGATTTGATTCATCAAATCAATTTAAATTAATGAATAGAGATTCATTATATTAAATTGACTTGAGTCAAGTGGTTAGATTTGATCAACCATGGGAGATTAGAGGTCAAGTTTGACTTGACTTGAGAGGGAAGTTGAAAGGTCAAGTTTGACTTGACCAAATGCCATGTCATGATGATGACTAGGCATGGCCGGCCAATGATGATGCTCCACATCATCATTGACTTGGTCAATTAGTGCCACATCATGAGGGAGACCAAGGGTCATGGGAGTTACATGCATGCATGTAACCCCCCCTCCATGAAGTGGCCGGCCACCATTTGGGGGTTATATGAGTGAAAATTCATTTGGTGAGTAATCACTCATTACTTCATCTTCTTCCTTGGGAATTTTCCTCTCAAGCTCTCCCTCTCCTTCCTCTCTTTGGCCGAACCAACCAAGGAGTGCTAGCACACTCAAGGTTGAGTTTTCTTCCACCTATTGCTTGTGTGGATACCATAGAGGAGTGTGCACTTGACACTCTCGAGTTCCGGCGGACTTTGGACGAGCGGGATTTGCGAAGGGCATCGCATCAAGGGTAACATCCTTATCTCTTAGTTCTAAGGTAGATCTAGAGGATTTTGTAAGCACATACATGTAATTAGTTTTAATACTTCTTCGCACGGATCCGTGGCCGGGACTTCCGGGGTTTCCGCAACGCAAAAAGCGGTTTTTGCGGCCCGGAAAAGCCCAACAGTATTTGTCCCTAGGCATCTCAAAACCATTTTCTACAATAATCATATAATCAAAATTGGTTTTGAGATATACCTCCATCCGTTTCCTCCACCAAGCAAAATCTTCATCGAATTTCGGTGGATGGATGAAGCCGGCCATTTTGTAGTGCTCTCGCGGCGGTTAGTCCTTGAAGAGCGACCTCGGCTCTGATACCACTTGTTGGGGATCGAAACGGCCGGCTAGAGGGGGGTGAATAGCCCTCGTTCGTTGGATGTCGTAATTCGCTCGTTCTCGTCGCGTTGCTTGTCTACGATTGTCGTTAGCGCAGCGGAAACAATAAAACAAGAATAATACTAACAACAATACAAGCACACCAAATACGCAAGCATATACGTGGTTCGGAACCTTAGGGTTCCTACTCCACGGGGCGAGCTCAATGAGCTCTAGAGATGCACACGACAATACTCAAACTCCTTCTCGACTATACGTCGGAGGTGGAGAAACCTCTCACAAGCAATTACAATAGTAATATACAAATACAAACAAGAATACAAATACAATACAAAAGAAACACTTTTCACCGATTGCTTTTGATCACTTGTTTGTTGCTTGCTTTGATTGGCTCTTGAAGGACTGGAATGCAGCAGCAATTCCCCTCCAATAGCTCCACAAAAACCATTGCGAAATCCTCCAACTCGAGCTCCTTTTATAACCTGCATCAAGCTATTTTTGCGCCCATTAGTCGACTGATCGTGACCATCAGTCGACTGGTCCCGTAGTCGTTGTCTCACAATGGCCAGATCCACGTTGGTTAAGTTCCAACGGATGAAACATCAGTCGACTGATGGCACCCATCAGTCGACTGATCATCCATCAGTTGAGTGCTGGCGAGCTCGACTCCATTCTGTGCCCGTGCACAGTGTCATCAGTCGACTGCCATCCCTCGGCAGTCGACTGATTCTCCCAACAGTCGACTGATCAGCCAGACTTGGTTCAGTCGAACACTGGTCGAACCCATACGACCTAGAGCAGTCGACTGGCACCTATGCCAGTCGACTGATGTCGGCTAAAACCTCAAACACAAAGTTGTTTAAGCGTCCAACACTCAGTCTTAGCCACTTGGCCAAGTCCACCTTATCCCTCATGGAGTTCCCCACCGAAGCTCTCTTCCCTCGGCCTACGTCCCTCGGATGCGCCAAGCGCACAGCTTCGCAATGCCATCCTTCGCATCTCATGCCCTAGAAGTATGCTTCCCTTTGGGCTCACTCCATTCGCTCCCCGTCCGGCGGTCCCTCGGATGCACCAAGCGCACGACTTTGCAATGTCATCCTTCACCGACTCAAGGACCCGAGCCTAGTGAACTTGCCAAGTTCTCAAGACTTCCCAAATGCACCAAGCGCACGGCTTCGCAATGCATTTCTCACCAAGCACCAAGCACACGGCTTCGCAATGCTTTGGATTTCCCATGCCAAGCACCAAGTGCACGGCTTCGCAATGCTTTGGACTTCCCATGCCAAGCACCAAGCGCACGGCTTCGCAATCCTTTGGACTTTCCCACCAAGCTCCATGCTTGGATTTTCCATGCCAACCCCATGTTGGACTTTCCCATGACAATCCCATGTCATGTGTTTTTTCTATCATCAAAATACTATCAAGGTACTGCTCGAGTCAAACTCGAGTCAACCTGGGCCGATTGCACCAACAACAACCACAGTCAATTGTTCAAGCCTTTTGGACCCTCGAGTGTTGAAAACTCAAGACCAGCTGACTGGTATAATACCCCAGTCGACTAGCATACTTCAAGTATGATTAATTCATACTTGAAATCCACACCCTAAACCTAGACTTAACCTTCTAGCTTCTCCATCAGCCTTGTGCCTCCAGGATCCCTCCGAGTCCACGACTCCTTCATCCTTGCACTTGCCTTCAAAAGCTTCCCTTGATTTTGTCATATTTCGGGTTTTGCCAAAGTCCGCTTGGACTTTACGCCACAAAGACTACATGCTTGGACTTACACTGCTAGGATCTTACCTTTGGACTTCCTTTGCCAAGGTCTGCTTGGACTGTACATTGCCAAGACTACATGCTTGGACTTATGCTACTAAGACCTTCCCTTGGACTTTCCTTGCCAAGATTCACACTTGGACTTCTCTTTACCAAGTCTTCACACTTGGACTTCTCTTTACCAAGTCTTCACACTTGGATTTTCTTGTCACTTAACACATTCATGGTTAGATCACAAATATTTCCTAACTATAAATGATTATCCAAATATTAAAATACATAAATACTTAAGGCATTGTTGCACCAACATGATTTTGTTGCTCAACTATGCCATTTTGGCGAGGGGTACCAAATATGGTGTATTGAGTCATAATACCACACTCAACAAGGTATTTTTCAAATGGCTCAGAACATTGTTCACCTAATCCATTAAATCTACAATAGTATTCACCACCGTAATCAAATCTTATGACCTTATTCTTTTTGCCTAGTTGATTTACAACTTTGGCTTTGAAGAGGTTGAACATGTCTAGGGATTGTGACTTCTTGTGAATATGGTACAAGTATCCATATCGAAAATAGTCATCTATGAAGTTGATAAAGTATGTCTAATCATTTCAAGAAGCCTTAGGGAACGATCCATATATATTCGTATGTATCATCTCAAAGACTTTATTACATCGATTTTCACCCTTATCCTATTTGTTTGTTATTTTCCCCTTAATACACTTAATACAAATATCAAAATCTGACATATCAAGGGAATCGAGAATTTCTTGTGACATTAATCTTTTAAAGCGTTGTTTAAGATATGTCCTAAATTCCTATGCCACGACATGGATGAATTATTACTCGTCAAACCACACATTATACCTATACTATGTATTACCATATTATCAGTATGAGTTGTTTGTGTAGGAAGCGCCAGATAATTGAACTTGTGTTTTGATGTTCGCAAAAGTTCAAAGTTAAGTATTTGTTATGATCTGATGCATATATTAAGTGTGCAGGATTAAACAAAGAAAGCCCTAGTAGGTCAGTTGGATTGGACTAGACAAGTTAAAGTCCTAATAGGTAAGTTGGACTGGACTAGGAAAGTGGAAGATCTAGTAGGTCAGCTGGATTGAACTAGGTAGGAGAAAGTCTTAGTAAATCAAGGACACCAGACATAGTCTCAATGGATCAGGAAGGACTAGACATCGAAGAAATTCATGGAGGTCAAGGGATCACATGCTGAGTAGGAAGTCCAGACAGATCAGAGGGACTAAAGGTTTGGCAAAGGTAAGCAGAGTAGGTACCTTGTATGGAGTGGTTCTTATGGGAAAAAGAACTAGTAAGGTCAAGTCCTCTATAGGGGTAATCTTAGGCGTTGATCTGATTTAGGTTCTGAGAGAATGCCGAAGTCAATATCATACAGTTAATAAACTATTATTAATAATATTATATTTGACTAATGTTATGTTGCAGGATATTAGTTAACTATGTTGTAGGATACAGTGAATCGAAGCAGTCTAAGCGACTGGATGTTTAGGTGATTAGGATTTGATAACTAAGAGTTGAATTAACAGGATCAAAGTTCGACCAGAAGAATCCATGTTAACCTCTAGGCACCTGGAAGGGATCCAGACAATTGGACCAGGATAGGACCTGGTGATGTGTATTTTTATCACAAGCGCACGATTATCATCAAGTAATAAAAATATCATCTTTTGAGACTGGTTAAGTACTGGTTATATGCAAAAGTAAATTATCTAATGGAAAATTGATTGTCATAAAAGATAGGAAATAAGAACAAGAAAAGAACAAACTCAGAGATCAGTGTTTAAAGAAAATCCTAGGATTTATGTTTCACTACAGTAACTATTGACATGATGATTAAGTTCCCTCTCCCAATGATAAGTTTTTTTGAAGTTGGTATATCCTACGGCAATGAATGACCTCTTTCGAGGATACACTGATGTATCTACCAAACATGACCCCTACTTTTCAAGGTATCCATATGTATTAGAACAAAATAAAGCTAAGAGGATCTGTCATGAGAATCCCACAAATCTTCCTAGACTTACTACCATTACTTAGTGAGGTCAATTTAAAGTAGACCCTTTACGTTTTGTGATAGGAAATGGAATCCTTGAGAGGTCTTGAACTACTTTTGTGGTAGTCATATTAGAGAATCATTGGTTGGGATGCCCTTGTTACAAGAGCACCGACGATCCCTGAAATTCTACCTTATTTTTTGAGCAATCCCTCAAGATTGATTTTATAGTTCTGAGATCAAGATTCTTCTTTCGGTTCATCCTTTGATTTCTAGATCATGCAAGAAACTTGTGATAACAAATAACATACTAAAGCCAAGTTAGGGATAAATAAATCAATTGATAAGAAAAGTAATCAACATACATATCAAATCATTAAAGGGTTATTCTCTTATCCTAAGGTTACAAACAATTACACCATATCAAGTAGGTTAAAACACAAATTAAGCATAGAGAACATTCAACAAAATAGAATATACACAAGGAAGAGATAAACTTAGTTTGTTGATGTCATAGAAGAGTCCTTCAACTTCAAATGACTCCCTCGACGACTCTCAAACGTTCCCTGAAATCTCTGGTCTAGTTCTCTATGTGCCTCCCCCCTATTGGATGAGCCCTAAAGCTTCTTTTATAGCCATCTAGTATTCAAATATGAAAAGTCAGCATAGCGGTAGGGTGATCCATGGTCGTGGTAGCCACCACGGCTGGTCATGGATCTGGCTAAGGGTTTCGAGCTATCTAGCAGAGTGCTCCATGGTTGCGGGGTGGTTTGGAATGCCAAATTCGGTAATGAATTTCTTCTGTTTAATGGAATGTCCTCATAAGCTTCTCTTCATGCCTTAATCATGCCCTTTTTGTCCCAAATTATGTCTTCCTAAGAATAACATATGCAACCACAGTTATCTGAATTAAAAAGATACAATAAATGTAATGCTAATGTTTTTCCCTACTTATGCCAATAAAATGCAATGTATATATGCTAAATAAACCCTAAAAAATTATGCATATCCTCACACATCAAATACACATAAACTTAAACTTTTTCTTGTTCTCAAGCAAAGTAAGAAAAAACTAATCTATGTGTGAGAATTATAGCATGATAAATCATTAATTTTGGTAAGTTTATTGGTAGCCCATATTAAAGCTTTAGTCCCTGATCATAGTCATATGGATCTCTTCTGTAGGATCGAGAAAGACACTAGAGGGGGGGTGAATAGCGTATTTAAAATCTTTCTTTTCGTTTGTAAAACGAGTTAAATGCAGCAGAAAACACAATTAAAAACAAAAACACAAACACACTTTTTTTGTACTCGGTTCACAACCAAACGACTGCAACTCCAAGACCTTGCGATCCTTGATCGCCTTCGAAGGGAAATTCACTAAAACTCTCTCCCTCGTTGGAGGTAAGAGATATGAAGCAATACAAAAATGTAGAGGAGAAGGTAACATGCCTACCTTTCCTCTTAGCAAGTAATAAACAAAAGAAACAATAATTAGACAACTATCAACTTTTAAGATGGAATGATGGAAGTTCGGTCGGAGTTACGATGTTGTTGTGTGGCGATGAGAGCTTTGGATTGATGGAACACTTTGAGAGCCTTTCAAGTGATGAATAGGGGGTGCCTTACCCCTTCTTTTATAGCCTTCCAAACCCTAGCACGTTGAGATCCAAATATGGATCAAACCTTATCCTTATCCCTAACATTGTGGCTCTTATCTTGACTTTGCTTCAATGTATCCACGTTTATTAGCAAACAACTAATGGTGATCTAGTTGACTGCTTTTTCCTCCCAGGCAACTAATGTCTTGAGTAGTTAACCTGCATCACATGGTTAGCACAAGAAATGTATAGTGACATGCGATATCGCGATCGTTGTCCGAACTTGGCGCCCTTCTGAAGCCAGCATCAATATCATACAAATCTGTAAACAATAACACAAGACAAGCAATAAATGAAAATACAAAGCAAAGAATTTAAATACAATACTAAGCGCCAACAAAGCTAATCCACGGCCGATTCCCTCTGAGGTGAATCACTCCTTCAAAGCCAATCACTATTGGTCTCTCCTTTGCACCAAGCTAGGTGGAGGTAACTGTACAAATCAAGCACACTTCTTTACAATAGATGAAAGAAAGCAAGAAGAAGGAGTTTGAATCGGTGGAGCACTTGATGGTCATTTAAGCATTAACCTCAAAGCTCCACACCCTCTTTTATAGAGAGGGTTGATTTCTTCCGCTGGCCTCACCGATCGCCGCCTGCAATGATCGCCACTACAACGGCCCTCCAAACACGCCGATCCGACCGGTTGTAGTCCAACCAACACTTGACGATCGTGCATCACGATCGGCGCCTCGTAGTCGACGCCAATCGACTACGCGGTTCCGCGACATCCTGCGGTCATTGCCATTCCGATCGCGCATCGAGCATAAACCGATGATCGGCACGATCGCTCATGAACACCGTACTCGAGCTGCAGATCGCCATTACATGGCGATCGGTCCGAAACTCAAACTTAACATAAGTTTGAGCGGTCATCCGGGTAAACCTTCGCCAAATGGCCAAGTTTCACCTAAGAGCTACTTAGTTACAATTTCACTCATTTCTGAGTCCTCGCCTTCTTCGTCCTTGCCACGCTCTTTCGATCGCGACGGCGCACGCGCCTCGGCTGCAATGCTCGCTGCGGTCTACTTGCCTCCGCTCACCGTTGGCTTCAAGTCATCTCGTCCGGCGATGCCTTGGATGCTCCAAGCGACGGCTTCGCAAAGTCATCCTTCACCGACTCAAGGACCGAGGTTGTGAGGGTGAACCCGCCAAGGCTCCATGTGCGAATTACTAAGTCCTGCAAGACTCCAACGCACATATCAAATAACAATACCAACCTAACTTAAAACCTTTGCCACACACATCAAAACCTTATCATGGCAAGAGATTGCCCTAACAATCTCCCCCTTTTTGATGTGTGACAATCCATTTAAGTTAGGTAAAAACATTTGATATAAATTCTAAGGTAAGAAGGCATGTAAACATAAACATGATATAGCAACATGCAACTCCCCCTTAATCCATGAAACTCCCCATAAAAATTTTCTCCCCCTATCATAAGCATAATCATTTCTCCCCCAAAATATATCATTTCTCCCTATTACTTAAACATACATTTCTCCCCCTTTGACACCATAAAAAAGATTAATCCTAATTTATAAACTCTTGGCATCAGGTCTAATAGAAAGAGAACACCAAAAACATGATTAAAATCTGAAATCAAAAAATATTGGGCTGTTTTGAGCAATGATCATGCTATGATGGCAATGATCGGGCAACAATTGATTCTGATTTCCTGGGTGAATTTTAGAAATGCATTAAAAATTCTAGAAAATTCGAAAAATCATGAAATTTGAGGAACATATTTCTTTTAAGTATATATATTAATGAAAAATAGGTTTTCATGAAAATTCATTTGATTTTCTTGTTTTTGCCAAAAATCCAAAAGCTTTAAAAACCACTAGGTTTTTGATCATTCTAGTATCAAGTTAACTACCTAGTTTTGCATCCAATTGTTTCAAAACATGAATACATAGATTTTAGGGTAAGAAATTGTTTTGAAAACATATGAAATATCCAACCATGATCTTTGGGCAATATGTCTATGAATTAAACATAAGTCTTCCCCATGATTGGTCTATTATTGCTATTTTGATACCTTAAATGACCATCTAAATGCCATAGGCATTAGTGGACATTTGTATCATCCTAACATCTCACCCATGCTAAGTTTTCAATCAAAGTAGCCTATGGTGAGTGTGAGATGCATCCTAGGGGGTATTTGTATATACGCATACAATTCTATCAAGGTTAAGTATCAACCTAACAATCCTCATGATCATAAAGGCATATATCAATTAATTCTACATTATGATCATGAAACACATGTATTCATTGAATTGTTATCATGCATTAGGTATTATGTCATGATAATAAACAAATTATCACCTAAAGCATGATTTAACCCTATTTCTCATGATGACGTGCCAAATTTCAAAATCATAAATCATGATTGCAAGCATACATAGCAATTACATTAATCATCATGATTTAAGCATTATTAACTATTTATAGGCACGTTATCATTGCCTAACACTATTTAAAAATGTTGTCCCGCCATCCTAAGTCAACCAAAATATGATATAGGTTAATTGCATATGGTTGACTATCCTAAGGTTTTCCTAACCCTTAAGGATGGATTTTGGAACCCAAAATAAGTTCTTGCCTATTGGGTTCACCAGATACTCCTTGGGGATCCATTTCCTAGCTATTACCTTCTTTTTATCTTGTCCCCTAGCAATTAGGCATTTATAGGCCTTTTCATTTTTCTTTTCTTTATAACCTAGGCCTTTCTTATTAAAACTTGCCCTTTGGCTCCCAATTATCATATTCAATGTGTTGGAGCCAATTGTGAATTTTTCTAGGGCTTTTGTTAAATAGTCTACCTTTTCCCTTAAGGCCCTATTTTCATTTATACATGCATCACTAACATCTAATGGCACATAAAGATCATGTGAGCATGCATCATTTAAGCTAGAAGAAATATTATCATTTAAGAATGCATTTTCTAGCTTATTTTCCAATGCCTTAATTTGATTAAGCATGCTTTTATTTTTCTTTTTCATTCTAAATAAGTCCTTAGTTAAACTAGAAATTATGGAAACTATTTACTTAGGAGAGGCATTCGTTACCATAGTTTCCATATCCTCTTCTTCTTCTTCAGATGAAAAGGATGTAGAGGCTCCCCCTTCACTTGAGCTCTCTCCACTTGAGCTTGATTCTTCATTTTTGGTGGAGGAGCAATCCAAGTCATTGAAAGCCATCAATGCTAGGTTAGTGACAAAGGCATTCTCCTCTTTCGATGATGATGAAGAGGATGAGGATGGATCATCCCAAGTCCTTGCCTTGAGAGCTTTGGCCTTTCCCTTTTCCTTTGTCTTCTTCTCCTCTTTCTTCTTGCTCCCCTTTTACTTCTTCCTTTCTTCTTTCTTCTTCCTCTCTTCTTTGCTCTTGTTTAGGAGAGGACAATTGTCCCTTATGTGTCCCTCTCCTTGGCAATTGTAGCAAATGATTTTTCCCTTTGGTCTTCTACTCCTATCATTGGATTTATTAAATCGAAAACCTTTTAAAGCACGCCTTACCCTCCTTACCATATACGCTTCTTCCGTGCTATCCATGGAGAAGGATGAGGATGCTTCATCATCGGAGGAGGAGGGAATCTCTAACTTCTTCTTCCCCTTGTTTGCCATCAAAGCTACTCCTCTTGAGGGTTGTATTTTTGGCTCTTCTTGTATTCCTTCAAGCCTAGATTCATGTAATTCCATAGTGGAGAAAAATTCATCTAGAGTACTTACCTCTAGATTCTTTGAAATGTAAAATGAGTCCACCATTGAACTCCACTTGGATGATCGGGGGAAAGCATCTATGGCCTTCATTATCATATCGCGATTGGAGAGCCTTTCTCCTACACTTGTTAGTCCAATTAAAATTTCTTTGAATCTAGAATGCAAAGAAGTTACCTTTTCTCCCTTTTCAAGCTTGATATTTGAAAGTTGGGAGCGGAGGAGGTCTCTTCTTGCTAGCTTTGCCTCCGAAGTGCCTTCATGAAGCTCTACTAGCTTCTCCCACATCTCCTTGGCACTTAGGCATTCTCCAATTCTATTTATTTCTTGTTGAGGAAGCACATTGTATAGATGGTGCTTGGCTTTTGAGTTTGCAAGGTGCTCCTCTCTTTGCCTCTTGGTCCATCTTGACTTTTCTATTGGCTTCCCCTCTTCATCCCTAGGCAAAACGAAACCGGATTCCATTGTAATCATAATATCAAAATCTGTTTCGAAAAATACCTCCATTCGCTTCTTCCACCAACCGAATTCGCCTTCGAACTTCGGTGGGTGAATGTTTGAGCCGGCCATTTTGAATGTTGCTTGTTGTGGCGGTTAGTCCTCGACAAGCTTTTCTTGGCTCTGATACCACTTGTTGGTGATCGATTGGCCGGCTAGAGGGGGGTGAATAGCCCTCTTACGATGAATGTCAGAATTCTCTCGTTCGTTTGCTCGTCTACACAATCGTTAGCGCAAGCGGAAGCATAAACAATAAAGACAAAGCAATAAACGAAAATACAAACGCTAACAAAGAAGATGTAACGTGGTTCACGGCTACACCGCTAATCCACGATCCCGATTCGTCCGAGGTGAATCACTCCTTCAAAGCCAATCACTATTGGTCTCTCCTTTGCACCAAGATAGGTAGAGGTAACCTGTACAAATCAAGCACACTCCTTCTTTTACAATATATGTGAAAGAAAGCTAAGAGAAGAAGTTTGAATCTTGTGGAGCACTTGGATGGTCATTTAGAACTTGAGCATTAACCTCCCAAAGCTCCACACCCTCTCTTTTTATAGAGAGGGTTGATTTCTTCCCGTTAGCGCCACCGATCATTGCGCCCTTGCGCGATCATTGCCGCTCTCAACGACCTCCGAACTCGTCGGATCCCAGCTTGTAGTCCAACGAACACTTGGAAGTCGGTGATGGACCTCATCTGTCATCGCCGCCCGTAGTCGACGCCTGCCCGATCGCTACGTTCGCGCGACATCCTAGCGATGATCGCCATCTGATTAGCGATCGGGCATAAACCCATCGATCCGATACCGAACACACTTGACTTTGAAGCGTTCACGCCATTACATGGCGATCGGTGCCGTGTGAAACTCAAACTTAACATAAGTTTGAGCTTCCGGCGGTCGGGTAAACCTTAACCCTTGCGGTCAAGTCTCCGACACTCAGCCATTCGGCCAAGTTCACCTAATGAGCTACTTACATTTCACTCATTCTCTCATCTCACTCGAAGTCCCTTGCCGAAGCTCTCTTCGATCGCGGCCATGTCCCTCGGCAGCATCAGGCGCACGGCTCTGCAATGCTCCTTTGCGTGTGTTGCCTCCGAAGTCTACTTCGTTGGCTTCACTTCAAGTCATCTCGTCCGGCGGTCCCTTGGATGCTCCAAGCACACGGCTTCCGCAAAGTCATCCTTCACCGACTCAAGGACCGAGGTTGTGAGGGTGAACCCGCCAAGGCTCCATGTGTGAATTACTAAGTCCTACAAGACTCCAACGCACATATCAAATAACAATACCAACCTAACTTAAACCCTTTGCCACACACATCAAAACCTTATCATGGCAAGAGATTGCCCTAACAACCTATCCTCTCCATACAAGGTTCTTACCTTGCTTACCTTTGGTCTTTCTGGCCTATCGCTTAGCTTTCGGTCACTCAACCATCGAGGTTTCTCGACTTTTCGAGATTCTCTTGGCGTCTTTGACCTTTGCAAAGTCTAATACATTACCTACACACTCAACATAGCACATGAGATAATAAAATAGCTTAACTTTGAATCTTTGTCATTATCAAAAACCTAGGTTCAATTATCTGGTGCCCCCGCACCAACAATCTCCACCGCTTTTTGATTTATGACATCTTAATTCAAAGTTAAGGAAATTAAGTGCATAGCAAAGTTAATGAAAATTAGTGTATAACTTAACCACAACTCCCCCTTAACTAAACTCTCCCTTAAGGGTACCTCCCCCTTAATTCATGATGACAGAGTAATAGTATTTTTGAATTGACTTTGCATTATCGCTTACCTCTCCCCCTTTGACATATATCAAAAAGCAATATAATTTAAAAAAAACTTATATTTAATGCTTAACTTGGAAATTTAGAAATGTAAAAACATTTTCAAGCTAAGAAACACTTGGTTAATCAAGTTTATTAATCCAAGCACGTGTCCCCCTTATAAGTTGCAAAATAATATTTTCAATATAAATCATCAAATAAATTGTCCTTAAGAGAATGTTCAACTTCCCTTTTGACTTAATTGATATTAGATAATTAATAAGTCTTGGTGGGAGTTAGTCACTTGAAAAATTATACTTCATGATTCATGTTGATGCACTTGTTCTACATCTAGAATTAGGAGTAAGGTCCTAACATCTCATGCCCATCTATGTGGCTCAGTACACAATTACATTAAACCTATGTATTGTGGGATGTATTGCCTCCTTAAAGCTATGGGTTCATGCTTTTTAAGGTAAGTCCTATGGTAGTTCCATGTAGAATAAAATAAAATGATATATAAATAATAAGTAAAAAATAATTCCTACTCTACTAAGCTCATACCTAGTTTTCGTCTAAGTGAACTGAACTCTTCTTCAGGTAATAGTTTAGTAAATATGTCAACTAGGTTCGATTTAGATTCGATACAATAAAGCTTTATTTCACCATTTGTTACAAGTTCCCTAACAAAATGATGATTAATTTCTATGTGTTTAGTTCTTGAATGTTGTATTGGATTTTTAGTTAGGTTGATCGAGCTAATGTTGTCTATCATAACTCTAGTATCCTTAAAGTTTAGTTGTAGGTCTTTTAGAGTGTGTTTCATCCAGAGAAGTTGAGTCACACACTCACCCATTGGTATGTACTCAGCTTCGGTAGTAGATAATGCAACACAATATTGTTTCTACTAGACCAATTGACTATGCTTTGACCTAGAAGTTGGTAGCTACCACTTGTACTTTTCCTATCGAGCTTACAATTGGCATAATTTGAGTTAGAGTATTCGATTAGCTCAAAGTTACTAGTCCTAGGTGCTAGTGCCTATAAGATCCATATATCTCCACAATGGTATGATATTGTCTACTTTGGACCTAAGCCCTCATGGTTTTATTTTTGGACTTTACATAAAAGGTCTCATTCTATTGGAGATATCTTTTCATCTTTTAAGCACATGATCTTTTCCATGTCTTACCAATGTGAGACTTTGATTGTATTTCTAATACTCTCAACAATCCTCCCCTCAAACGAAGGACCACATTGAGCCCCCCTCAAGCCTATCTATCCTCGAAGGACTTCCTCTGCTTGATGTCTGATCGTCAACCCACTAAGACTTCCTGCCAATTGTCTGGTCCTTCTGACCCAATTGGACTTCCTGCCAGTTGTTCGGTCCTCCCGACCCGACTGGACTTCTTGCTTGGTGTCTGATTCTCTTGATCTGGACATGGTAGCTCCACTTCATTCGTTCTAGGTTCATGGCTTGACATGGACCATGACTCTGATACCAATTGTAGGACCGATGGAGTCGCTAGAGGGGGGGGGGGGTGAATAGCAATTTGTCGATTTCTTCTCTTAGATTCGTCGTGCTTGTCTACAATTGTTAGTATGTAGTGGAAATACAAATACAAATACAAATCACGACACAAGCACAACACATGGATTTTACATGGTTCAGAACCCTAGTTCCTACTCCATGGCCAAGCCCTAGCGAGCTCTAGTGATGCACACCACCATTAATCCTTCTCCTTCTTGAAAATAATTCGGAGTTGGAGAAACCTCTTACAATAAGGAGTTTACAAGAAGAAATAACCAAATACAAAGTAAGAATGAAATACAAAACAAAAACCACTTTACAAGAGCGCTTTTGATTGCTAGATGATTTGGTTGCTTTGAGATGCTTTGAAGGTCCGGAAAGTAGTAGTGTTTCCCTCTTATGAACTCCAAGAACGGGCACCCAAAAAGCTCACAAGCTTCTCTCTTATAAGCCCGATCGATGCTTCCCGATTCTGAATGTTGTAGCACAATGGTCGCTTTGCTAGTCAAGGCGTCACCTCGACTAATACCCCAATCGAGGTGCTAGTCGAGTATGCCTTGCTTATGATTTGACTATTTTCATACCTGTGTTGGAACCAATCGAGGTGCTAGTCGAGTGATTCAGTTGAGGCACTGCCTTGACTAGGCCCTAGCCGAGGTGTTGATTGAGTGTGCCTTGCTTATGTACCTCCATCAGAATGACCAGTCATGGCGCTAGTCGAGTGGTCCAGTCGAAGAGCCACCTCGACTGGCCTCTAGTCAAGGTGCTTGTTGGGAATTTATCGTTGCTAGAGGGGGGTGAATAGCGTGTTTGTATGTCTTGATGGATAACGATCGCGTGCTTGCTACAATGTCATTAGTGCAGCGGAATAAAGAATAATAAAAAAATAAAACACGACACAAGTACACAATACAAAAGATATAAGGTGGTTTAGAACCTTAGGGTTTCTACTCCATGGATTGGCCTCGAATGAGCTCTAGCGATGTAAGCAACACCACTAAGCAATAATACTCCTTCTCGACAACAAGTCAAAGGAGAAGAAATCTCTTACAATGATTACAATAGTAATACAAAGCAAATACAAGCAAATACACTAAAATTCAAGTAAAGAAAACTTTACAACGAGCTTTTGATTGCTTGATCTTTGGTTGCTTGAGAAGAGTCTTGAAGGTCTGGATTGCAGCAGCAAATCCCCTTCAAATTGCCTCAAGGAACCTTGGCCAAATCCTCCTCCACGAGCTTCATTTAAAGTTTCACCTCGGGCTGGATTCCACCTAGCAATCAACTAATCACGACCATCAGTCGACTGCTCCTATAGTCGTTGTGAGACAACGACTTAATTCACATCGGATAAGTTCCAATGGATACACTGATAGTCAACTTCCATAATTCAATAGTCGATTGCCAAGGTTGTAGCCGACTGGCCAGTCGCTATCGAGCATTCTGCTCCCGTAACCCCGACCAGCGATCGCCATCCATGATCGGTTCGCTCATCGATTGGATCGTCCAATGTTGGCGATCAACTACTAAAGGCTATTTCCCTACGATCGAACATCTCATCAACTTTAGCGATTCGATTGGCCATAATCCCAGTCGACTGCCACGAGTCAACTTGGCTGCCAAATGTCAAAACACTTGATCAATCGACTGGTCCAAATCCCCAGTCGATTGATAACCTCAAACATGAGGTTTAACCCCAAGTATGGTACTCTCATACTTGCTAGACCACCCTTAGCCTAGACCTAAGCCTTCTAGCCACCTCCATCAGCCTCCCACCTATTGGATCCCTCCAAGTCATCCATGACTTGTTCATCCATACGCTAGCCTTCAAGTTCTTTCATCAGGCTATTGTCATGCTAAGCTGGTCTATACCGCCAAGGCACATTAGTCTTACGCTACCAAGACACCCGCTTGGACTTTACGCCACCAAACATTGGACTTATGCTGCCAAGACTCCACCCTTGGACTTTACGCTGCCAATATCACCCCTTGGACTTCCCTTGCCAACCCATGTTGGACTTTCTATTTGCCAAGACTCAAGCTTGGACTTTCCCTTGCCAAGACCCATGCTTGGACTTTCCATGCCAAGTACCCATGACTTGGACTTTCCCATTGCCAAGTGTCCCACTTGGACTTTTCATGCCAAGTACACAAGACTTGGACTTCTCCATCATATGGTCAACCCCATGTCAACCATATAGTCAAACAATGATCAAACCATCATTAAACATCAAAATACCACTCAAGTCAAACTCGAGTCTGGTCAATCATGACACAGGACGATTGCACTAATAATCTCCCCAAAACATTATCAAACATCAAACACTACTCGAGTCCAACACGAGTTTGGTCAATCGTGATCTGGGCTGATTGAACCAATAATCTCCCCCTTTTTGATGTTTGACAAAAACTCCAAAACCATTGAGTTAGGCTACCTAACTCAAATCTCCTTACCAATTCTCCTAAATTGGTAATTTCACAAATTCTCTCCCTTTTTGACATACATCAAAAAGGTTCTCCTCAAGGTGGTCAATGTCTCATATCCCAATGAGATCTTACAATCTCCCCCTTGGTCCACAAACATCTATGATGCTTTCACTCTTCCTAGTGATAAGTCACATATCACTTAAGAGAGGCTTCCTATAAACTCTCCCAATTTCCAAATTGGGCATCTCACATTCCCAATTCTCCCCCTCATGAGGAAAAAAAACATCCATCATCCCATGATGGATACCTCCCCCTAAAAGCTTGCTCCCCCTTGACCATTACACCAACAATGTCCTTGGAGAATCCCTAAGACTATAAGAATACTAAACCATCAAAATTAAGATCAAGATTTCAAACATGAACTCTCACACACCTTAAAATTGATACACACCTTAAACAACTCTCTTAATCCATATCCAATGGATTTTCACCCTTTCTAATGCTTTCTAAAGCATATCCTTCGGTTAAGAGTAGTTAGGGTAACCTAACATAGCTGAAATATGGGCTAAATATCCTTGTTTATCCGAAATCAGCTCTGGCAGTCGACTCTTACAGTCATCAGTTGACTGCTGTTGACTCCAGTCGACTAATTTCTTCAAATGTAAAAATCAAAATTCAAAAATTAATTTCAGAAATTCATAAGTAATTATACATAATACAACAAATCATGAAAAATCATATGTATAATACTTATGTCAAAAATTATGGGTGAAAAATATTCGAAAAATAAAATACTTGCAAAATAATAAGATTGACACAAAGTTTAAAACCATTGAAAAGTTCAATATTTTGGTCATACTTTGTATCAACTCTCTCAATGGTGATTGCTATCAAAAGATAGATTTCACCAAGGTTTTTTAAAATGATTTTAAAATATTTTTGAAAACCTATATTGGATCATGATTAATGGGCTCAATACACATGACTTGCACAATAACTTTCCCCATGATCCACCCATGATATAAGATGAGTTTGAGTTCATCTAGATGCAAAAACTATGCACCTTGAACTTAACTCATTTCCTAGCATCTCACATCTGTCTAGGGTGTTTGAAAACACACACATGTCAATTTGATGTGAGATGTGGGTTTTATTCTTCCTAAACTAGGGTTTCATGCATTTTCTAAGGCAACACTACTTGATTCCCTTATAGATAGGACTTCAAGTCATGCCAATTGCCCTTAAATCAATTTTAGTTAATGCATGAATGATCATGACATAAATATAAACCTAAGCATACATGACATAAAAACAAACATAAGCATGATCATGACATTTTATATGATTAAAAGTAAGAATGATGTCATGAAATGTCATATGGAAAATCAATCATGGCCAATAAAATATAAAGGTATATAATACCTAAATTTTAATATTTGTTGTCATTTGTTATTATTAATTTTATTTTTCCATATTATCACTCATCCTTCAAGTGTGCCAAAAATCCAAAATGGCACACTATGACCTAAGACCTAAATTGTGTCAATTTGATCAATTTATCATAATTATCAAATGATATTGACACATCCTAAAATCCTTTAGGATATAAGATCAAACTTATTTCCAAGGTACCCATAACCTTGAAAATAACCTAAAGTACCACCTTTACCATTGTTAGGTTAACTACCCATCCATTTAAAGTTGGCACCCTTAACCCATTTAGCGTGAATCGATCATGCTCCTATGAACCCAAAACCTATTTGAGCTCCTTGGGTTTACTAGGTATTTCTTAGGGATAACCACCCTAGATACCCTCCTAATGACCCTTCTAGGCTTGGTAGCCTTGGTCATTTGGAACTTGTCATGGTTAACCTTAGGGATTGCCTCCCTAGTAACCTTCTTAGTGGTCTTCCTTGGTTTCATGGAAAGCTTGGCCACTAGACACTTACCTTGGTTAATATGAGGGATGACTTCCTTATTAACCTTGGCTTTCCTAGACCTAGGTTGTGTTCCATAATCAAATGGAACACTATGGTAGGTCTCCTTAAGCTTAGGTTTGTGACCCAAATCTTTCTTGCCTTTGGATGAACCTTGTCTCCTAGGTTTGATCTTGCATCTTCCTAAGAGTCTTCTCCAACTTCTCAATCCTTGACCTCAAGGCTTGATTTTCACACTCCAATTTTTCTAATTTAGTGGGCCCATTATTTCTTTGAATTATTTTGTTCTTTCTAGGCATATGTCTAGAATTCTTGGAGTTAAAGCCTAGATGGTTCTCTATCTTTCTAATACTTTCCTTAGGTAAAATTGTTTTAGGGACATTAGTTCCAAATTTCTCCTTATTTCTAAAATGGACATGTTTAGCTCCTAAGCAATAAAGCCTATTTTCACTAGCATGCTTTTCATGAGCAATAGAAAGAGTGTTAAAAACATGCTTTTTAAACCTAGAACTAGAAGGTGCATTAAAATATACCTTAGGGTTTGCCTTAGAGGCTCCCCCTACATGTGTGGCTCCTCCTTGCCATTTGATTTGCTTGTTCCCCCTAGGCATTGACTTCAGTAGTATCCCTTTTGATGACACTTGAAGCACACCACATGCTCCTTACTCTTACTAGTGGGGACTCTGGCATCCTTTGAATTCTTGTTGACTTTTGATGTCGACGAAGCCTTCTTGACCTTCTTAGGGCACTTGCTCTTGTAGTGCCCATATTCCCTACACTCAAAGAAAATTATATGATTTTTATTTTTAACTAAATTGCTTGAGTTACCTAGGTCAATGGTGGTGGAATTTTGAGCTTCCTCTTCTTCTTGACTGGAAGTAGAAGCTTCTTCTTGATGCTCCGAAGTGGATGGTCTCTCCTCCCCCTCAATCCTAGAGGTGGAGGCTTCTTCCACTTCTTCCACCTCTTTCGATCCGGATATTGATTCCCTATCAACCTTTGAATCATCAAACTCTTAGGATGAAGATGTGCTTGCTTCTTCTTGAGCTTGAGAGGATGAGCACTCCTCCTTGGACTCCACTTCTACTTCATGTGTCGGTGATGGGTTTTCATGATATTTTGCCAACTTTCTCCAAAGCTCCTTGGCATCTTTACTGTTGGATCGAAGCGGATCGCTAGAGGGGGGTGAATAGCGATAAACCCTTTTTTTTAATTCGTTCGTTAAAACTCAAGTAGACAGTTAATTGCAGCGGAAAGATAAACTACAAATAAATGAGACAAATGTTTTTTTACTTGGTTCGTAGCCTTTGGCTACTACTCCAAGACCCTAGTGATCCTTGATCATGTACGGAGGGCAATTCACTAAAAACACTCCACCTCGTTGGAGGTAGGAGTTTGACGATTACAAAAAAAACTTCGAAAGAAAAGATAGAGAGACAAACCCTCTCTTCTATTAATGTAAAGTGCAACGATAGAAAACCTCGATTAATAAAAGGAATTGCAATATTTAAAGAGATGACAAAATATGAATATCAACAACTAAAAGAGTAGAAAGTAAACTAGGGTTGTTGACAGCACTTTGTCGTAGAGTCGTCGAAAAATCACAGAGTTGTGGAGGTTTGTGAGCACTTAGAGATGATGAAAAACCCTAGGAGAAGCCCTCCTTTTATAGCCTTTAAGTCCCTCATCGAATGAGTCTTCAACCAATAGGAATTGGGCACAAAACTCCTTGAAAAATGGTGATAAAGCTTGACTCCTCGAGGCTGATTTTTGACCATCGGTTGAACTGGCCGGTTGAACTGGCCCGGTTGAACTGGCCGGTTGAACTGGCCGGTTGAACTGATGGCCAGGATTTTTGACTACAATAAAGAGTTAGCTCAAAATATAAGTGAATTCGACGACCACTTGCTGTCCGATCTCAACATAGACCTTCCATGAGAAGTCTTAGGTCGGATCGTCGCCTAAGGACGTCCCCGTACAAAGGATACGACCTCACTTCACTTTACTCACTCGATCTTACCTCGATACTTACTATGTCGCTTTTGCTTTCGGCCTTCCACTTGATTCCTTCGGCTCCCTCCGAAGTCACTCGAGTGTCACCCGACTACCGCGGCTTCCTCCGGGTGTCGCTAGCCTTCAGCTCCAGCTATAGCAATTTTTTGCACACTCGATTCAGCTCGTGAGATAATGACATGAGCTTAACTTTGTATCGTTTACTATAATCAAAACTCAGGTTCGACTTAGGTGCCTACTGCACCAACAATCTCCCCCTTTTTGATTTATGACAAACCCACATACAAAGTTAAGAAAAATAAACTAAGTGCATTAAGCAAAATGAGCAAGAGATATGCATGAATGAGCAGGATTATAAAAAAGCACGAATGAGCAGGAGTATAAAAAAGCACGAATGAGCAGGAGTATATAAAAACTTTTTTTCAAGTGCTCCCCCTTGAGGAATCCTCCCCCTTGACCGAGGGTGAGTACTTGAGAAAGAGTTTTTACTCTCCCCCTTGATGTTTTCTACTAAACAAAAGAATTAAGTAACCGCAATTACTTAATATTGGCCATAGTGTTTAAAATAAGTTTTAAGTTAAGAAATCAAAAAACTGATTTCTTAACCTTGGCCTTTACTTCCGTTTTGTTAACAAGTTAACTTAAAGTTAAGTAAACCTTTTCGTTTTGTTAACACGAACAAGTTAACTAAGCCTTGGCCATAAAAAAATTATCCCTTAACTTTGGCCTTTTTCTCTCCCTTTTGCCATATATCGAAAAGAGTGAGGGTGTGTGTGGAATAAAAAATAAGTATTAATTTAAAAATGTTCCACATTATTTTGAAAATAATATACTGAAAATAAGTTCATCTATAAAATGTTCGACTCATATTTGGCTTGATTGATATGAAAGATCAACCAGTCCTGGTCATATTTGGCTTGATTGGCCATATTTGGCTTAAATCTATAGGTGCATGATATCTAAGGTATGTCCTATGCTAGTTCCATAAAAATAAAAATTAAGAAATAGTAGTAAGAAAATATAATTTGTAAGTTCCATAAAAATTAAGAAAATTAAGATTCGACGTATTCGAGTTGTATGGCTCCGTTGGCCACATGTTCTCGAATGAATGGTGTTTGACCTCTATATGTTTGGTCCTAGAGTGACATATCGGATTCTTTGAACTAATGTTATCTACATGGAGTTTCGTGTTCGTAAAGTCTAACTTAAAGTCGCAGAGAGTGTGCTTTATCCAAAGAAGTTGAGTGACACACTCACCCATCGCGATGTATTCGGCTTCGGTGGTAGATAAGGCAACACAGTGTTGCTTCCTACTGCACCAACTCACTAGACTCGAGCCGAGAAGTTGACAACAACCACTCGTACTCTTTCTATCGAGCTTACTACCGGCATAGTCTGAATCGGAGTAGCCGGTTAGTTCGAACTCGGTAGATCTAGGGTACCAAATACCGACATTAAGTGTACCCTTTAGATATCTAAGGATACGCTTGACTAGAGTTAGGTGAGACTCCTTGGCACAGGTTTGGAACCTTGCGCACATACTTACTGCAAATAGGATATCAGGTCGGCTTGCAGTTAAGTAAAGGAGACTCCCTATTATGCTCCTATAGTATTTTAAATCAATTGAGTTTCCGATTAAATCTTCTTCTATATTCACATTAGTTGCCATTGGGGTATTAATAATTTTAGCGTCTTGCATTCCAAAGCATTTAATTAATTCCCTAGTATATTTGCGTTGATGTAGGTATATTCCATCTTTAGTTTGTTTAATTTGTAGACCTAAAAAGAAGCTTAACTCGCCTACTAAATTCATTTCAAATTCACTTTCCATAAGTGAAATGAACTCATTTAGTAGGATTGAGTTGGTGGTTCCGAAAATAAT
Source organism: Wurfbainia villosa (assembly GCA_025175895.1). NCBI lineage: Eukaryota > Viridiplantae > Streptophyta > Magnoliopsida > Zingiberales > Zingiberaceae > Wurfbainia > Wurfbainia villosa. Next base: position 78,473,763 of record CM045988.1, read on the forward strand.
ATCATCTATGTAGATTTGGGCTATGAATATGTCTTTACCTAAGGTTTTTACGAAAAGAGTTGGGTCAACTACACCTTGGTTAAAACCTTTGGACTTAAGATAAATCGAAAGTCTCTCGTACCAAGCTCGAGGAGCTTGTTTAAGTCCATAGAGAGCTTTCTTTAACCTAAGGACATGGTCGGGTTTGTCTAGGCTTTCAAAATAGGGAGGACTAACATAAACTTCTTCTTTAATGTATCCATTCAAGAATGCAGATTTCACATCCATTTGAAACAACTTAAATCCACAATGTGCAGCATAGCATTCGAATGGACTCTAATATAGCTACTGGGGCATACGTCTCATCATAATCTAAACCTTCGACTTGACTAAACCCTTTAGTGACTAGTCTAGCTTTATTTCTAACCACTTCACCTTTATCATCAAGTTTATTTCTAAACACCCACCTTGTTCCAATGATTGTTTTATCTTTAGGTGGTGGTACTAATTCCCATACTTCGTTCCTAGTGAATTGAGCCAACTCTTCTTGCATTGCAATAATCCAATCGGGATCAAGAAGAGCTTGGTCAATAGTTTTGGGTTCAATTTTAGAAATCAAAGATATTTGACTAAGGTTTCTGTATGAGGCTCTAGTTCGAACTCCTAGACTTGGATAACCTATCACTTGGTCGATAGGATGATTCGTTTGAGTCCTAGTTGGATTTGGGTTTGAGTCTACAACTTGATCCATAGGATGACTCGTTTGAGTTCTAGTTTGGTTTGAGTCATCTACCACTTGGTCAATAGAGTGACTTGGTTGACTTAGATTAGGATTAACACTAGACCTGATCTCCGGATCAGAGTTAGGTCTAGTATGAGTTGGCTCGCTAATTGGGGTTGCCGGGGGTTTTGTAGGTTCGTGTCCTTCATCAAATACTACATTGATAGTCTCCTCAACTCTAAGGGTGTCATGGTTATATACTCTATAAGCTCTACTTGTAGTCGAGTATCCTAGAAAGATTCCGATCGTGGTTTTGGATGTAAATTTCCCTAGGTAATCCTTAGTGTTTAGGATATGTACCTTACACCCAAATATCCTAAAGTACTTGATGTTAGGTATTTTATCGTGATAAATCTCATATGAGGTCTTAAGGTGCCTCTTTACCATAAGGATCCTATTTTAGACATAGCACGTCGTACTCACGGCTTCCGCCCAAAATCTATCGGGTAGGTTATACTCATTTAACATTGTCCTAGCGGCTTCTTGTAGGGTTCTATTTTTACGTTCTACTAGGCCATTTTGTTGTGGAGTTCTAGGGCAAGAGAACTCATGGTGGTATCCATTTAGGTTACAGAATTCTGTAAACCTATGGTTTTCGAATTCACCACCATGATCAGTCCTAAGTCTTTTGATTTTAATGTTTTGTTGATTTTCTATTAACTTAAATGGATTGATTAATTGATCTAGGGTATCACTTTTGTGTTTGATGAACATAACCCAAGTAAATCTAGAATAGTCATCAATTATGACTAAGCAGAATTTACTTCCATTAAGTGACTTAGCTCCGTGTGAATCAAATAGATCCATGTGTAGGAGCTCAAGCACACTTTTGGTTCGTTCTTGATTAGTTAGTTGATGTTGTGTCCTAGATTGTTTACCTTGTTGACAAGCATTACATATTTTATTATCCAAGTTATTGAGGTTAGGCAAACCTCTGACTAAGTCACTCTGACTCATCTTGTGGATGAGTCTTGGGTGTGAGTGACCGAGTCGTCGGTGCCACAACCATGATTCCTCTTGCCATGTCATAAGACACTTAGTAGAGGAGTTAGTTAAGTTAATAGTGTAAATATTGTTATTTTTAGTTCCCTTAAGAATTGTTTTAGAGGTTTCGTTTGTATTAATTACGCATTCATTTTCTAGAAATATGACCTTATAGTTATTATCACACAATTGGCTTACACTAAGTAGATTATACTGAAAATTTTCTACTAATAAAACGTTTTGAATAACTAAATTTGAGTTAAGCTTAATATCACCTGATCCGATGATTTTGAGCTTGTCGTTATTTCCGAAGGCTACCGATCCTTGTCGTTTGAATCGAAGCTTCGAAAACTTGAGTTGATCCCCGGTCATGTGTCGGGAGCAACCACTGTCCAACATCCATTGATCCTACACGCAAGGTAGTTGGATCGGATATTGGATTTATTAAAGATTTGTTGAAAATTATTAACCTAAATCATCTCACCCATGTCTACATGATCAAACACGTTAACCCTATATGTTCTTGTGAGATGACTTCCAATTTTACTTGATTTAAATTTAATGACTTAAACACTTGTCAACCTTGCGTTAGATTCAGATTTGACCTTAGGCTTATCAAGTCATCTTTGCAAGATCATGGCTTCTAGGTCGTGGCGAGGCATAGAGGCCTTCTTTGATCGGAACAACGACCACTTCCTTAGACAAAGCCATTTTCAAGAAAATAGTAACTTGACTCACCTAAGACCACTTCCTGGTCTAACTAGTCTAGGATACGGTGAGGTAGCTTCAGCTAGTTCCACTCGGTCAAGTGAACCGAACTAGATACGCCTTATCTAGCTCGAATACACGAGACTCCGTTTTCCTAGTGTACTATTATCTCGCCGCATCCTGGTACTATGTTATCACGTGTTGATGAGTTATAGTCCTATCTAACCATTCTAAAAAGAAAAATCCAACTAAATAAAAACCTAAGCATGCAATTTCTAAGTTAAAACATAAATAAGTTTCGTACTAGCTCCCCCTGGACCATTGAATCGATTCGGTCTCTCCACATAGTGGATTTGGTCCTTGGGAACCCAGTACTAGTTTGATCCTAAGTTTGAAATCAAGGTGGTCTTAGGGACCCATGCTTGGACACATTTTTTATGTCGACTTATAATCGACATATACGACTTATTGATCGTGTTTGAGCTAAACCCTAGCCCGACCTTGTTGTACACAGCCCTTTGCGATCCAAGTAGGAGGTCAAGTCCTTTGGATCCCAAAGTAAACCTTTCCAACGTATTCCTAAGATCTTCGACTTGACTCTTCAAGAGTGAGTTCTCAACTTCGAGTTTTTTAACCCGAGTTGAGTCCTTCTCTTGAACTCGACTAGTCGAAGAGGTTAGGGAGACCTCGTGTTTGAGGAGTTTAACTTCCTCAACCAGGGTCTCGACCTTGGACTCGGACTTAGCTAACTTTCTATTTAAAAACTTAATTGCACTATAAAGTGTAGTAATGAGAGACCGACTTACCTTGAGTGTATCTTTTGAACCGGATGCGTATCCGTGGCTTGTCTTGAATAGTGCTTCGCGGTCAGGCTTCTTGGTTTCGATTCAAGTTGATTCCGACTGGCCTCCGATTCCACCGGTTTAGCCATGAGGACTTGATCATTGTCTTCTTCCTCGGAAGCTTCTTCCCATGTAGCGTTGAGTGCCTTTTTGTATTTTGGTGCCTTGCTCTTGAGTTTTGGGCATTCAGACTTGATATGTCCAAACCTGTTGCATTCATAACATCTAATATTTGAACTTTTAGGCTTACCTTCGTTGGGTTGAGTGACGGTTCATTCTCGGCCCTTGACTATCCTCCGAACTAGGTTGACTAGTTCGGCCTCCATTTCCGAGTCGACCTCCGAATCCGACTCATCCTCTTCTTCCTTCGGGGGTGGCTTGCTAGCGGTTTTCTTCTTTGAACCTGCAAATAGTGTTATACCTTTCTCGGGTTCCAAGTTAGACTGCTCATGAAGTTCGAAATCAGAAAAAAGTTCATCTAACCTAAGTTTAGAAAGATCCTTGGAGACCTTGTAGGCATTGACCATGGATGCCCACAAGGTAGTCCTCGGAAAGGAGTTTAGGACATACCTTATAAGGTCGCGGTTTTCGACCTTTTGCCCGATCGCGTGTAGATTGTTGACTATGTCTTGGACGCGGGCGTGGAGTTGCGTCGCCATTTCATGTTCCTGCATTTTTAGATTATATAATTTATTAAATAAAAGGTCGCGCTTACATACCTTGGCTTCATCGGTCCCTTCGTGTAGCTCCACTAGCTTTGTACAAAGGTCCATTGCTCTTATGAAGGGGCCGACGCGATTTAACTCCTCCTTGGACAAGCCGCATTGGAGGATTTGTGTTGCCTTGGCGTCGGCTTCGACTTGTCGTTTTGTCGTAATGGTCCATTGGTCATAACCCAAGGATTCACCCACTTCGTTAGTTGGAAGTGTGAAACCCGTTTGGATTATGATCCACATCTCGATTTGGGTTTTGAGAAATCATTCCATCCGACCTTTCCAGTAACGGAAATCATCTCCGTTGTAAAACGGAGGTCGGACGGTGCTAAAACCCTCGAGATGGGTCATTTGGAAGGGAAACCTTGCACAAAAAATACCAAAAAAAACACAAAAAAAGGTTCCAAGACTTCGTCTTGGATTAGTAATGTAGGAAATGAAAAGAAACAAAAGGAATAAACGAGAAATAACCAACTAAAATAAAAGATGAGCACTTACAACCTTCGATGTCCCGGAAATGGTACTAAACGATGGTTTTTCGAGATGAATACAGCTTGTTACGAGGGTTTACCCAGGTAAGAAGTGTAGATCTTTCCGAGAGCTTCGTTTTGGTAGGTAGACTGTTTTGTGGGTCAACTTGTACGAAAAGTTATGCCCGTTTTACCGTCGGCTACTCCAAAAGCGAATACTTGCAAAACAAAACCAAACGAAGAGTACCAAGACTTCGTCTTGGATTAGTAGTGCGGGAGAAAAATTTAAATGAACGAAAATTAATCTGTAAAAAATGCTAGATTGGTGGTTTCACCAAATCTAAGCGCCCCCGGCTCTGATACCAATTGTTGGATCGAAGCGGATCGCTAGAGGGGGGGTGAATAGCGATAAACCCTTTTTTTTAATTCGTTCGTTAAAACTCAAGTAGACAGTTAATTGCAGCGGAAAGATAAACTATAAATAAATGAGACAAATATTTTTTTACTTGGTTCGTAGCCTTCGGCTACTACTCCAAGACCCTAGTGATCCTTGATCACGCACGGAGGGCAATTCACTAAAAACACTCCTCCTCGTTGGAGGTAGGAGTTTGACGACATAAAAAAACTCAAAGAAAAGATAGAGAGACAAACCCTCTCTTCTATTAATGTAAAGTGTAACGATAGAAAACCTCGATTAATAAAAGGAATTTCAATATTTAAAGAGATGACAAAATAAGAATATCAACAACTAAAAGAGTAGAAAGTAAACTAGGGTTGTTGACAGCACTTCGTCGTATAGTCGTCGGAAAATCACAGAGTTGTGGAGGTTTGTGAGCACTTAGAAATGATGAAAAACCCTAGGAGAAGCCCTCCTTTTATAGCCTTTAAGCCCCTCATCGAATGGGTCTTCAACCAATAGGAATTGGGCACAAAACTCCTTGAAAAATGGTGATAAAGCTTGACTCCTCGAGGCTGATTTTTGACCATCGGTTGAACTGGTCGGTTGAACTGGCCCGGTTGAACTGGCCGGTTGAACTGGCCCAGTTGAACTGACCGGTTGAACTGATGGCCAGGATTTTTGACTACAATAAAGAGTTAGCTCAAAATATAAGTGAATTCGACAGTCACTTGCCGTCCGATCTCAACATAGACCTTCCATGGGAAGGCTTGGGTCGGATCGTCGCCTAAGGACATCCCCGTACAAAGGACACGACCTCACTTCACTTTACTCACTCGAGCTTACCTCGATACTTACTATGTCGCTTTTGCTTCCGGCCTTCCACTTGATTCCTTCAGCTCCCTCCGAAGTCACTCGAGTGTCGCCCGACTACCGCGGCTTCCTCCAGGTGTCGCTAGCCTTCAGCTCCAGCTATAGCAATTTTTTGCACACTTGATTCAGCTCGTGAGATAATGACACGAGCTTATTGTTTGCTATAATCAAAACTCAGGTTCGACTTAGGTGCCTACTGCACCAACATTTACAATCTCCTATCTTACACAATATATTATTAGGAATTACGCTAAGTAATATACCCATTACCTTATTATTGATGTTGAAGTATAGGAGTTGCTCTTTGCTCTAATTCTTCTTGAGTTTTCATCCTTCTTCGTCCTTTGGATTGTCGAAACCTACTATGACACTAATCCAATTATCAAAATCGCACATAAGAAAGTGCATCATTCTACCTTTCCAATACGCAAAATCTTCGCGGTCGAAGGAAGGCAAAATATTGATGTCATCACCTAATCTTTCTTGAAGATCCATCTTCTTTCCTCTAATGTGCTCCCTCGGATGTGAAGCCGGTGAAGAGTGACCTGCTCTGATACCACTTGTTGGGAATTGATTATCGCTAGAGGGGGTGAATAGCGTGTTCGTATGTCTTGATGGATAATGATCATGCGATTGCTACAATGTTGTTAGCGCAGCGGAATAAAAAATAATAAAAAATAAATAAAACATGACACAAGTACAAAATACACAAGATATAACGTGGTTCGGAGCCTTAGGGTTCTTACTCCACGGATTGGGCTCAAATGAGCCCTAGTGATGCAAACAACACCACTAAGCAATAATACTCCTTCTCAACAACAAGTCGGAGGTGGAGAAATCTCTTACAATGATTACAATAGTAATACAAAGCAAATACACTAAAATGCAAGTAAAGAAAACTTTACAATGAGCTTTTGATTGCTTGATCTTTGGTTGCTTGAGAAGAGTCTTGAAGGTATGGATTGAAGTAGCAAATCCCCTCCAAATCACCTTAAGGAACCTTGGCCAAATCCTCCTCCACGAGCTTCATTTAAAGCTTCACCTGGTTGATTCTCCTAGCAATGATCGATCAAACCATTACACTACTGTAGCCATTATGAGACAATGGTTAATCCACGCTGGATAAGTTCCAACGATACACTAGCACCGCCATAATCCATCAACAGGTAGTCGTAGCCGATACCGGCTACCGAGCATTCGCTCGTAACATCGAAATGATCGCCATCCATGGAAGTCGATCGCTGCCATTAGTCGATCATAGTTATTTTCACAAATAACATCACGATTTTGAGCGCTTGACTAGCCATAATTAGTCGGTCATTATGAGTCACCCGCAAGTGTCAAACACTTGACCAATCGACTCAGTCCAAAGCCCCAATAGCAATACGTAACCGAACGGTTAACCCCAAGCATGATGCTCTTATACTTACTAGACCACCCTTAGCCTAGACCTAAGCCTTCTATCCACCTCCGTCAGCCTCACGCCTATCGGATCCCTCCAAGTCATCCATGACTTGTTCATCCATACACTAGCCTTCAGGTGCTTCCATCGGCTATTGTCATGCTAAGCTAGTCTATACCGCCAAGGCACATTGGACTTACGCTGCCAAGACTCCCGCTTGGAATTTATGTTGCCAACCATTGGACTTATTCTGCCAAGACTCTACCCTTAGACTTTATGCCGCTAATATCATCCCTTGGACTTCCCTTGCCAACCCATGTTGGACTTTCCATTTGCCAAGCTCAAGCTTGGACTTTCCCTTGCCAAGACCCATGCTTGGACTTTCCATGCCAAGTACCCATGACTTGGACTTTCCCATTGCCAAGTGTCCCACTTGGACTTTTCATGCCAAGTACACAAGATTTGGACTTCTCCATCATATGCTTAACCCCATGTCAACCATATAGTCAAACAATGGTCAAACCATCATCAAACATCAAATACCACTCGATTCAAACTCGACTTCAGTCAATCATGACCCGGGTCGATTGCACCAACAATCTCCCAAAACATTGTCAAACAACAAAACACTACTCGAGTCCAACTCAAGTCTGGTCAATCGTGACCTGGGCCGATTGCACCAACTATGCTATCGAGTGCTTCCATACACTATCTCAACTTCACAAGTCTTATCGCCTGACTCCACCTTACCAGTCGAGGTGCCACCTCAACTATAGCCCAATCGAGCGCTGATCGAGGTCACCTTATTTTTGTTTGTCTACAAACGATGCCCAATCAATTGATTCGAACTCGCAGTCAACTGTTATACCTCAACAATGAGATTAAAGACTCCAAGTATGATCCCTTCATACTTGATACAAACCCTAGGCCTTCATCTAAGACTTCAACCCACTTCCATTAGCCTCACGCCTCCAGGATCCTTCGAGTCTGTGACTCTTTATCCTTGCGCTAGTCTTCAAGTGCTTCTATTGGCTATTGTCATGCTCTAGGGTCTAACTTTGCCAAGAGGCTACTCCTCTGGGACTTCACTACCAAGACTCCCCATCCGGGACTTCATTTGCCAAGACTCCTTGTCCGGGACTTCATTTGCTAAGATTCCTCGTCCGGGACTTCACTTTCCAAGCACGATCTCCCATACTTGCTAGGACTTCCCTCGTCAACTCCTCGTTGGTCTTTCCAACTCCAAGTGTCTGATCTCCTTTGACCGACTTGGATTTTCCCTTGCTTGGACTTTTCCTTTCCAAGTCACCATACTTGGACTTCTCCACACCATGGGTCCGGTCAACCTTCACTTACTTGGATTTCTCTAATAATCTCACTTATATGACCTTGGATGTCCTATACCATCCACTAGTCATATGTTCAAACCATATTATAAACCATTGTTGAACTTCAAAACCCTACTCGAGTTCAACTTGAGTCTGGTCAATCATGATCTGGGTCGATTGCACCAACAATCTCTCTCCCTTTTTGATGTCTGACAATACCGTTAAGTTAGGTTATCCCATAAACCCAACTTGACTCTTCTTATTCCAAAGCATAACGAAGAGTTCCCAATTCAAAATTTTAAATTTTTGAAATTTTTTGGGGTTATTGTATATTAGGGTTGATCCTAACTTAAGATCCTAACTTGACCCCTTCCATTTCTCCACCTTTTTGACATACATCAAAAAGTCTACCAAGGTTTACCATATCTCATTTTCAATGAGATTCTTCCTTCTCCCCCTTGGTCAAAAATCATTTTGAATGTCTTCATTCTCCTTAGTGATCTATCACTAAATAAAAAACAATCTTTTATTTTCCCCCCTTTTATAAACCATCATCCATCATACTTAGATGGATAATCTCCAACTAAAGGCTTGCTCCCCCTTGACCATGTTGGTTTTATATGAGAGGTGTCCTAAGGCGAACACCTTATGGTTGTACCATTTATTTGATAAATGAAGATTCACTATTTGAGTATACATATTTTCATGTATTTAATTGGATCTTAAACTCATTTACTAAATGTCCTCAATACGATTGACAACATGAGAGAATTTGTGATTGGATCACAACTAGTGAGTATCTCTACAAGTGTAATTGTGATGTATTAGAATTATCCCTAGTCAATGAGTTGATGCATTCATACACAATCAATTCTGTTGAGACTAGCATGAGTTATACTCTTTAGTTTATCCAAGCAGCTGTTTCTCACTGGCCGGAGACATTGAGATGTCCGGAGTTAACCGTGGATGCTAGTTATGGTAATTAGTTCATTGGAGTGACTAGATGTAAGACTTTATATGGTTCTCTGCATATATAGATACGCCAATGAAGTCCTTACTATAGCTTAAGTGCAATGTTCTTTTGACTTACGATATTCGAGTCATCTTGGCCATGTAGACTTATGCTTTGACATCTTAAGCAAGCATCTCTGAGGAGATGCGAACTCGGGATGATTGGGTATAAGTCGAAGTGGACGAAGGATTTGAATAGCCTATAGAGGATTCACCACTCCTTACGAGGAGATGTATACCCTATGGCCTCTCGTCGGATTGTTACTAAAGTCTTTGGCCAAGGTATTACATGTTTAGAGTATGGTACTCTTGGGTACATGTGCAGTAACTAAAATCCGTAGGATGAAGAAGTAATACCCAGGCTAGGTGTGACGTAGTCAGCCTAGTGGGAATTGACACATAGACCATGTCCTAAACCAAGTAGGTATAAAATGAGTGAAGGGAATGGGGCACATATCACTATAGCTAATAAAAGGTTTCAGAAGTTGTTCTGGGGTCAACCATTGATTTTCTGCTTAATTAGGGATCTCGATGTACTACTAGGTGTCACTCATGTTCATTCTATAATTAATGGTTAATTATAGATGACCAACAAAAATCGGGGACCTATTTTGTCACACGTACTACGAGTATTATCCGAAGGATTTAAAATGAGTTTAAGAATGAGATTCTCAGATTGAGAGAGACTTAACTTGGTTGGACCAAACAAGGAGCAAGCATGAAATTGTTTCAGTCACATCAGAAGCATGGATAGATATGATGGATGAACTAAATTGGTTTGGTTCTAATCCAATGATAGAAAATAAACCAAACCAGGTTTGTTTTAAACGAATGAACTAAAATTGGTTTGATTTATTTTAACTTAAAATAGACAAACATGGTTTGGTTTATTTTAACTTAAATTAATGGAGCAGGTTAACGGGTTTTGGTTGTAAACCAATAACCCTTGAGAAAAGGTCTCTTAATGGTTAAATAATACGTTTTCTACAAATAACAGGGTTGAGAGATATTTCGTGGATGAATTAGGTTTTGTCAAACCTTAGTCGTTTTATCTTCTCCTCTTCTTGCTTGTGTGTCGCCCATTCTTAGAGTTGCCCCCGCCGAAACTTGGCCACCCGCTCCTCCAATCGCCGTCCAACCACTAGTTTTCGGCCATCTTTCGAGCCCAAGCTCCGCCTTGCTTACCCCTTGGGTGAGTTGGTAACCCTCCTCCACCTTGTTGCCCACTTTGGGCAGCTTTGTCCTTTACGACAAGAGCATTGTTTGGTCGATGTTTGCAACTCCGACAGCGATCTCTTTGCTGGGGATTGGATCTCCGACAATCCTCATTGGTGGAGGATCGAAGTTTCGTCAATTGGTTGACGTAAACCACTTTCGAGAAATGAGTTTGTGAAACTCATTTAAATTCGAATATGATTCAAATTGTGATCGTCTCTCAGATCACAACGTCTTCGACACAAGACTAGTATCTTGTGTGAAGACCGAGCTAATAGCTTGTTGAAGTTGTCCCGATGATACTCGGCGTGGACACGGATAGAGGCGAAACTTACAAGGGTCACTAAGGTTGATGTCATTTCCGCTTCGCATAATTCATCAGGTATACTTAGAGTAGTTTTCTTTATTACAAAATTTGAAAATACGATTATGTCTACACTATTGTATCCTACATGCGTGTGGTGTGTGTGATGTAATAAGTTAGTTATTACACATTTTATTTTTCTTCTGCTGTGCATGTTTGCGAAACATGTTCCAACACACGCCCACGTCGGTGCCCCGAAAATCCAATAGTGGTATCAGAGCCCGACTGTGTTCCGACATAATCATAAAATTATTTTGCGATAATCATAATTGTAATTTTAGAAATTTTCTACTTTTGGAAAGTTTAAAAAATTATGGAAATTGTAAATTAGTTAAGAAATTCAAATTAGGAATTTCTTAATGTGATTAGGAAATTAGAATTTAGGAAATTTGTTTTCTAAATTAATTTTGAATTTCCTAATTTGATTTTTCCATAAATAAAATATATGGTTAGATTTGGAAATCCATTTCCTAATTTAATCAATGAGATTTGATTTGTAAAATCAAATCTCAAACATATTTTACTTCCAAAATTAATTATGATGATTTAGGAAACTATTTGTACATGTCATAATTGTATGTCATGTAATTGCATTAGATGCATATCATTATGTCATGCATGTTGTGACATGTAGATGCATTAGTTGCACATATGTATGTCGTGAATGTCATGCCATGTAGATAATAGTTATTTGCATGGAAAGGAGGATGAGACCTCAAAACTCATACGCAATATTAAAGCCTACACCTTTCATTAATATGGTTAGAACTGGAGTTCCTTTTCTTGTGTGGGTTGTTGGACTCTCTCCAAGCCTGGCTTGAACTTGAACATGTTCAAACCATTGAAATAATTTAATATTAATATGGTAAGAGTCAGAGGTCAATCTTTAGTTTGGGTTGCTGGACTCTCTCTCCACGCCTAGCTAAACAGTTGAATGCGCTCTAGCCATATTAAAACTATTTCTTGATTAATGGGTCGGTTTTAACTTGGAGCATTGGCTTGTTGGAATTTCACCAAGGTCGATGTGAAGGGAGGTGAAGTTGGGTGCTATGCATATGATGCATACTTGTTAATGTGTTAACAACCCAATGTTTGTGTGAACATTCAATTAGTTGATAGCACAAGGTGATAGTTACATATATGTGATATGTAATTGGTATATTTGATACATACCATCGTAGCTATGAATGACTTGTTAGACACTCTCCAATGTTGTTCTTATCTATGTTGGATATCAACCCATTTGGAGATGGATCTATGATCTCCTGAATTGATTTTAAGGGTTTTTTGAATTTGAAAAATGAATAGGATTTATAGATGTATGTTAATATATTTTAAATCATTTTCTCATATATGCTCGATTTGTATATCTAGGTTAATTGCTTGATCATGACATTTATACACTTGCGCTCTATTTTGGATTAAAATAAGTTGACTGGGCCAAACTTCTTGGACTAGCTTAAAAACTTGAGAATTGTTCTCAAGGCGGAAAAGCTTGCATATGTCCTCGAAGAGCCTCTTCCCACCTGTCCTAAGGATGATGCAACTCCGGACTAATTGTTGGCCTTTTAGAAACATGTGAATTATTCTGAATTGGCGAGTTTGCATCATGCTAGCCGCGATGGTACCTGAGCTTTAGAAGCAACATGAGCATATGAATGCTAATACCATAGTCTTCCATCTTCAAGAGTTGTTTGATGAGCAAGCGAGATCCGAAAGGTTCGAAGTCTCCAAGCTCCTCTTCATCGCCAAGATGCAAGAAGGTTCATCTGTAGTGCAATTTGTGATAAAGATGAATGGGTACATCGAGCGATTATCCACACTCAGGTTTATGATGGATCATGAATTAAGTATTGACATAATTCTATATTGTTTGCCCAAGAGTTGCTCATAGTTTTTGATAAACTACTGGATGAATAAAATTGAAACCACCATTCCTGAACTCCTCAACATGCTGAAGACTATGGAGCCTTCTGTGAAGCATGAGGAGAAGACAATGTTGTTAGTTGATTCCTCAAAGAAAGGTTCTATGAGAAAATCAAAGGAACAACATAAGGGGAAGAAGAAGAAGGCTAAGAAGGCAAAACTAGCTCAAAAGGGTACTTTCCATCATTGTGGCAAGGAGGACCATTGGCGAAGAAACTACAAGATTTATCTTGAGTCTGTGAAGAAGAAGAATGCATCTGATACCCCATCCTCTCCAGGTATCTTCATTATTGATTGGCATTCTATTTCTTAGACACTTGGGTATTGGATACTGGGTGTGACTCACATATATATAATAACATATAGGGGCTAAGGAATAGAAGAAGACTCATCAAGGGAGAATCAAATTTATGAGTTGACAATGGAGCAAAGGTTACTGCAGTCACCATCAAAACATATTTATTGAATCTCCCTACAAGACTTGTCTTAAAACTATACAATTGCTATTATGTTCCTTTATTAATAAAGAATATTGTTTCTATTTCTTGCTTAAATAGAAATGGTTACCATTCGACTTTAAGTAACAATTGTTGTTACATAACTTTGAATGGTGTGCTTTATGGGACTAGAACTTTATACAATGGTATATATACGTTAGATGTATCCAGTGACATTTTCAAAATTGAAGCGAGCAACAAGCATGCTCGAAGAGATAATCAATTAGCCTCCTACATGTGGCATTGTCGTCATGGTCATGTAAGCAAGAAACACATGTCTGAATTACACCAATGTGGAATTCTGGAATTGTTTGAATTTGATTCATTTGATACATGTGAATCATGCTTAAAGACAACATGACTAAATTACCTTTTACTAGAAAAGGTAAACTGGTGGGAGAGTTGCTTGGTCTAATACATACTGATGTATGAGGACCTATGTTAACTCATGCTCTAGGAGGCTATAGCTACTTCATTACCTTTATCGATGATCACTCACGATTTGGGTATGTGTTCTTGATGAAACATAAGTTTGAAGCCTTTGAAAGGTTCAAAGAATTCAGAAATGAAGTAGAGAAACAACTTGGCAAAAGTATTATAATACTTCGATCTAATCGAGGTGGTGAATACTTGAGTTAAAAGTTTCTGGATTATCTAAGGGACAATGGTATATTGTCTCAATGGACTCCACCGTATACACCGCAGCTTAATGGTGTATCTGAGAGGCGAAACCGAACCTTGTTGGACATGGTTAGGTCGATGATCAATCATACGAATCTTCCCAAGTCCTTTTGGGGCTATGCACTTCAGATAGCTGTTTACTTGCTAAACAGAGTCCCGAACAAGGTAGTCTCTACTACTCCATATTAGATATGAATAGTAAGAAACCTCATTTGTCTTACTTGAAGATATGGGGTTGTTCTGCTTATGTGAAGCAAACTGGATTCTAAGTCTGATAAATATCTATTTACTGGATACCCTAAGGAAACGAGGGGTTGCCAATTCTATCATCCTGTGGAACAAAAGGTTTTGATTCAAGGCATGCTGTGTTTCTAGAGAAAGAGTTTCTCTTGCAAGAAAATAGTAGGAGTGGCATTGAACTTGAGGAGTTTCAAGAGACTCCAATAGACATTGAAGAGATACTTGGTCAAGCACCACAACCGGTAACTCATAGTGATGAGCCATCGACTGAACCTATTGTAACACCACATCTTCGTAGATCTAGTAGAACACACAACATTCCTGAGAGATATGGATTTCTCGTAAGTGAATCGAACGACATGTTACTCATTGATGATGAGGAGCCTACCAGTTATGAAGAAGTTTTGAAAAGTTTAAAAACGGACAAGTGGCTTGAAGTCATGAAGTCGGAAATGAATTCCATGTATGAAAATCAAGTTTGGAACTTGGTGGACCCACTTGAAAGTATTAAGTCTATAGGGTGCAAGTGGGTTTTCAAGAAGAAAAATGACATGGATGGTAATGTGATTTCCTATAAGGTTGGATTAGTGGCGAAAGGTTATCGTCAAAAGCAAGGTGTTGATTATGATGAGACCTATTCACCAATAGCTATGCTTAAATCCATTCAGATGCTCCTAGACAAAGTGACTCATTATGATTATGAGATATGGCAGATGGATGTGAAAATGACTTTCCTTAATAGAAACCTACTCGAGGGCGTGTATATGATACAACCTGAGGATTTCACATCGATTGATAAAACCAAGGTATGCAAACTTCAACGGTCCATATATGGACTAAAGCAAGCATCTTGGAGTTGGAATATTCGTTTTGATGAGACAATCAAAAGGTTTGATTTCTCACAAAATCCAGATGAACCCTGTGTGTATAAGAAGGTTAGTGGGAGTGTTGTCATGTTCCTAGTGTTGTATGCCGATGACATATTACTTATAGGAAATGATATATCTATCTTATAGTCAGTCAAAATTTGGTTATCCAAGACATTCTCCATAAAAGACCTGGGAGAAACAACCTACATCCTCGGGATTAAGATCTATAGATATAGATCAAAATAGTTTCTTGGTCTTTCACAGTCTACATATATAGACCGAGTACTAAAGAGGTTTAGCATGTCAGAATCCAAGAAAGGTTTCCTTCCCATCATGTATGGGATACACCTTTCAAAGTCTATGTGTCTGCGCATAGAAGACGAGAGGATTTGTATGAGTAAGATCCCCTATGCATCCGCAATAGGATCTATCATGTATGCTATGTTATGTACGAGGCTTGATATATCGTATGCTCTGAGTGTCTCGAGTAGATACCAGTCTGATCTAGGAATGGATCATTGGGTGGTTGTTAAGACAATCCTTAAGTACTTAAGAAGAACTAAGCATGTGTTCCTAATATATGGAGAGGGTGATATGGTAATACACGGGTATATGGATGTCAACTTCCAGACAGACAAGGATGATTCCATGTCTCAATTTGGCTACATATTCACCTTGAATGGAGGCTCAATAAATTAGAAAGGTTCCAAACAAGACACTATAGTGGATTCTACCACTGATGAAGAATACATTACAGCTTCGGAAGCAGCAAAGGAAGCGGTTTGGATCAAGAAGTTCGTCTCTAAACTTGGTGTGGTCTCATCAATGATCCAAACATGTACTTCGACGCTATTATCTGATCAAAGAGATCATTAGTAGGAAGGAAATACAAATCGAGAAGATTCACCACTAAAAGGAACTTAGCATGCCCTTTAACTAAGGCCTTACCTCAAAGTAAGTTTGAGGGTCATGCTAGAGCTTATGACATTGGATACTGTGGCGATTGACATTAGGCCTATGGCCTCTCGTCAGATTGTTACTAAAGTCTTTGGCCAAGGCATTACATGTTTAGAGTATGGTACTCTTGGATACATGTGCATTAACAAGAATCCGTAGGTTGAAGAAGTAATACTTGGGCTAGGTGTGACGTAGTTAGCCTAGTGGGGACTGACACATAGACCATGTTCTGAATCAAGTGGGTATAAGATGAGTGAAGGGAATTGGACACGTATCACTGTAGTTGTTGAAAGGTTTTAGAAGTTGTTCTGGGGTCAACTATTGATTTTCCAGTTAATTGGTGATCATGATGTACTACTAGGTGCCACTCATGATCGTTCTATAATTAATGGTTAATTATAAATGCCCAATATAAACCAAAAACATATTTGTTCACACACACTGCGAGTGTTATCCGAAGATTTAAAATGAGTTTGAGAATGAAATTCTCAGATCGAGAGAGACTTGGTTTGGTTGGACCAAATAAGGAGAGAACATGAAATTGTTTCAGTCGCATCGGAAGCATGGATGGGCTGAGTCTTTTGAAGACATGATAGATGAACCAAATTGGTTTGGTTCTAATCCAATGATGGAAAATAAACCAAAGGGTGTTGGTTTGTTTTAAATGAATGAACCAAAATTGGCTTGGTTTATTTTAACTTAAAATAGACCAACACAGTTTGGCTTATTTTAACTTAAATTAATGAAGCGAGTTAACGGGTTTTGGTTATGAACCAATAACCCTTGAGAAAAGGTCTCTTAATGGTTAAGAAACACGTTCTCTAAAAATAACAGGGTTGAGAGATATTTCATGGATGAATTAGGTTTTGTGAAACCCTAGCTGTTTTATCTTCTCCTCTTCTTGCTTATGCGTCACGCACTCTTGGAGTTGCCGCCGCCCAAGCTTGGTCACCCCCTCCTCAAGCCGTCGGCCAGCCACCATCCATCGACCATCCTTCAGCATCCGCCCAGCCACCGACCCTTGTATCCACCGGCCCCACTTGGCTACCGCCGACCAACCTTGTTTGGCCGGCAACCCTCCTCCACCTTGTTGCCCACTTTGGACAACCTTTGTCCTTTGCGACAAGAGAATTGTTTGGCCGGCGTTTGCAACTCCGACAGCGACCTCATTGTCGGGGATTGGATCTCTAGTAATCCTCATTGGTGGAGGATTGAAGTTTCGTCAATTGGTTGACAAAAACTGCTTTCGAGAAATGAGTTTGTGAAACTTGTTTGAATTCGAATACGTTTCGAATTATGATCATCTCTCGAATCACAATATCTTCGTAAGGTTGAAGTATATTGTGTGAAGACGGGTCTCATAGTTTGTTGAAGCTATCCCGACAATACTCGGTGTGGATATGGATAGAAGCGAAACATACGAGGATCGCTAAGGTTGATGCTATTTCCGCTTCACATAATTCGTCAGGTATACTTAGGTAGTTTTCTTTATTGCAAATTTTGAAAATATGATTATGTCTACACTGTTGTATCCTTGATGCATGTGGTGTGTGTGATGTAATAAGTTAGTTATTACACATTTTATTTTTCTTCCGCTGTGTATGTTTACGAAACATGTTCGAACACATGCCCACATCGATGCCTCGGAAACCCAACAGACCATTGCACCAACAATGTCCTTAGAGAGTTCCTAAGCCAATAGGAAACTTAAACCATAAAAAATTAGGATAAAAGTTCAAACTCCCTTACAATTTGATTTTTTAGCTTAATTAACTCTCCAATTCATCTCCAGTGAAAATCTCACCCTTTCAATGTTTGTCTAAGTATATTAGAGGTTTAGAGTAGTTATCTAACCTAAGGTTATGGTTCGATGGCTTAAACTAATATTATTAAGCCAATAATAGTGCTACCAATCGACTGAGAAAGCTCCAGTCGAGTGGTAACAGGTCCAGTCGAGGTGTTGCCTCGACTGGTTTCTGAATTTTTTGAAATTGAATTTTCAGAAGAACTTCAGAAATGCATAAATAATTCTAGAAAATTAAAAAAATCTTGAAATTTCATCCACACATTACTTAAGTCAACCACTATTGGGGAAAAAATATTTTTTTTGTTAAAATAACTTTTAAATTCAAAGAATGATACAAAGTTTAAAAACATTGAAACATTCAATGTTTTTAGTCAAGTTTGTTTCAATTTTCTCAATGGTGATTGCTATCAAAAGATAGACTTCACTAAAATTTTTCAAAATGATTTTAAAATGTGTTAAAAACCTTAATTTCAATCATGGTCTATGGGCTAAGTATACATGACTTGTATACTAGTTTTCCTCATGATTTATACCTATGATTGAGATGAATTTGAGTTCATCTAGATGCAACATCTATGCACCTTGAATTTAACTCATTTTTCTAACATCTCACATGTATCTAGGGTGTATCAATACACACACATATCAATCTAATATTCTTGTGAGATGTGAGTTTAGGTTCTTAGGATTTCATGCATTTTTCTAGGCAATACTATTTGATTCCCTTATACTTGGGACTTCAAATCATATTATTATCCTTAAATTGATTTTAATTATCCTAAATGCATAAATGATGATCATGACATAAGAATGTGCATAATTTAAAAGTATTTTCCAATAATCATGATGTCATGGCATAAAGATAGGCTTAAAATATAAACATGACATAATTAATGTAATCATTATTGATGGGATCGGGTTTTTTTTTGGATCAAGATTAAGCTTTTCCCGAGCAATCTATGTGAAATCCCAAGCAGTTAGTGTGTTTCCCCAGCAGTATGTTCATTTTCTGGGCAGTAAGTACTTTTCCCGAGCAATCTATGTGAAATCCCGAGCGGTTAGTATGTTTCCCGAACAGTATGTTCATTTTCTAGGTAGTCTATGTGAAATCCAAAGTGGTTAGTATGTTTCTTGAGCAGTATGTTTATTTTTCATGCAGTAAGTACTTTTCCCAAGTAGTGTATGTGCTTCCCAAGTAGTATGTACGATTCCCGATCATAGTAGGGGTGAGCAGGGCAATGTTGTTTAGTGACTAAAAATGGTGTTAACAAAGCAGTGTATGTCTTTCCCGAGCAGTATATATGCTTCCCGAGCAATATGTACGATTCCTGATCATAGTAGAGGTGATCAGGGCAATGTTGTTCAGTGACTAAAATGGTGTTAACAGAGCAGTGTATGTGTTTCCCGAGCAGTATATGGGTTTTCCCAGAAGTGTGTATGATTCCTGAGCATAGTGGGGAAAGCAAGGCAATATTGTTCAATGAATAAGTATGGTGCTAGCAGAGCGGTTAGTGTATTTCTTGAGCAGTATATTTATTCCTCGAGTAGTATGTTTATTTCATGAGCAATGTGTATGATTCCGAGCACAGTGGGGGGAGTAGGGTAGTATTGGTCAATGAATAAGTATGGTGCTAGTAGAGTGGTTAGTGTGTTCCCCAAGCAGTATGTTTATTCCACAAGTAGTGTGTTTGTTCCCCGAGCAGTGTGTTCATTTCCTGAGCAGTATGTTTATTTCCTGTGTAGTGTGTTTATTACCCGAGCGCCACTTAGGGGTTTCGGAGTTTCTTTCTGAATATGCCAACATAAGAAGTTGAGGGTATGACGGAGTACGGGAAGTGGTAGGAGGAGGCTGAAAATGATTAGTTTAATATATTTAATCATTTGTTTATATATTTTGTTTAATTAATACATGGCAGGTAAGAATACGATGTATAAGAAATTTGAAAGAGGTATTTTGAATTAAAGCGGGAAAAGCGATTACAGGGGATAGCTTGGCAAAGGGCATTAAAGTAAATTCACCTCAAGGAAAAGGTGGGGTGAACCATCTATAAAAGGGGCAAAGGAGGGAAGGATAGGGGATGGTTGCATGTTTCTTTGCTATTCGGTACCTCAAAGATCTTCTTCTCACTTTTCATTTCTTCTACATTGCCATTTTCTCCATACTATTACTAATTTAAGCGTCGGAGTTGTCGCGCTGGGAAGCCGACCTATTTCTAACCCTCATTCTTACAAAGTGACATATCCAACTCTATTGCAAGGATCCAAGGTGATTAAAGAGGAAGATATCTTTTTATCTCATCTCTAACCCTCTTTGGTGATAGATCCAGTAACCCATTAGAAGGAGGAGGGAAATCTTAGCAGGCCAAAGAAGTGAACACCATCAAATTGGCGTCGTCTATGGTAAACTGAACGAAAAGTCATGATTCTAAACACCAGGAGGATGCTAAAAGAGCCATTGGAAGAGAAGAAATTTGTCTCCAGTACCTCTCAAGGGGGCACCAGCCAAAGGCGTCATGAGCCTGTTTATAGGGAAGATCTTATGCAGGTAGTGGTCGCTATGATGGATCAGATCTCACAACAGAAGGCCACCCCGAAGAAGGGGAAGGAAGATGATGTGTCTGACGATGATTCTGAAAAAGAAGTAGTTAGAGTTTCTCTACCTAAAATAGGTTCCTCTTGTGTCTGTAAGCAAGCAAAGGGGAAAGGGAAGTGTGTCGCTCCCTTTGAGAGTACGCAATTTGAGGAGGATGCTCCTTTTGTGTGTTGCTCCCCTCGAGAGTATGCAACCTGAGTTTCTTTACTGATGAAATATTGAATGAAGAGTTATCTCAACATTTTCGAATGCCTCAGATGCCTGAATATAATGGTTCTTCTAATTTGAAGGATCATTTAAGAAAATTTGAGAATTCTGCTCTATTATACCGCATACCGATGGGGTTTGGTGTCGAGTGTTCCACACTACATTAGTGGGATTGACACAATAATGGTTTAGTGATTTGAAGCCACATAGTATTGCATCATTCAAGGATTTTTAAGAATTATTTTTAAGATATTTTTCTAGTTCTAAAATATATTTGCCTCAACCACTAAGTCTTTTTGATCTCAAGTAGAGGGAGCATGAGAGTTTGCAATAATATGTGCAGCGATTCACACAATCTACACGGGGAAATTCACACCATGAAGTCTGGTATGTTGGTGGGAGCTTTTACTCAGGGACTCAGAGAAGGAGATTTCTTTAAATCTTTAGCTAAGAGGTCTCCTACCAATTTCGATGATTTGTTATCTCGAGCAGAGAAGTTTATTAATCTTGAAGATGCTTAGAAGTATCGACAAACTTCCCGGGATTACAGAATAATAGAAATGCCAGAAAGAAGGATTGATTGGGTAAGGCCCGCTCGACCTGCAGAAGACAGATCTGTATATACTCCCCTGTTATGATTTTTTAAAGAAAGAGTTATGAATATTTGTATAGAGCATCTGTTATTGAGAAGACCTTTGGAACTGACAGAGGGCCTAAGAGATTGTCAGCTCCTACTTTCTGTGCTTATCATCAGAAGTATGGGCATAATACTCAAAATTGTCAGCAGTTGGACTTTGAGTTGCAGAGAATTATGGAGGTTCATCCTCATGTTAGGAATTTGGTTATGAATCTAACTCCTTATCAGCGGGTGATGCATGCGAGAGCGACATCAAATCTTTGACGAGGATTGTCGAGGACTCGAAGAGTGCTCTTGCGCTCAACGCCCACAAGTGCACGGATGTCGTCAAGTAATAAAAGATTATCGATCCCACAGAGATTGAGATTCGAGTACCGTTTGTCTAGTGGATGTTGTTGTTAGGAGTTATATCCTAAGAGTTGTGGTTGCGAGGTTGATGGTAGTCCTAACTCGAGTACAGTGTCACTCGGAGGAAGAGAAGGTTGGTTGGAAGTCCTCTAAAGGGATTCTAGGACTTCAATTTCACTTGTGCATCGTGGAACATGCTATCAATTGGATTCTTTTGAGACCTCTAATTATGCCTTCGTGAGAGGATCATCATGCATTCGCCTGATGAACTTTTACTTCTACTAGAAATTACCTATTCCTAACTAAGTTTCCCTTTTGGATCGCCAAAGCTCAGGGGGTTGATATCGTTGGGAGCCCTCTATCACTAAGGTCCCTCAACCCTTCTAGAGTAAATCTCTCCTACTTTAGGCCTTCTGCTAAGATAGGTTATTGGGGTACGAGGACGTCCTAATAATCCCTATGAAGAGGTGGATCATATTTCAGATCCTACTCTATCATATTCTATCTTCTACAATTACGGGTGGTAGGATGACCGTAAGGTTCATCCTTGATTCTCCTGAGTTTTTGATATGAAGGCTATCACCCTTCGTATCACCTATGTGCAGTATAAATAGAAATAAGATGTAATTCTCATCGTACTCAAAAACACACAATTGCAAATAGAATCAAAAGAGTTGACTAATTGATCTAACATGTCCACATGCATAAGTTACACCCTAATCCTAGAATTAAAGTATCTACTCCATAGATAAATGAGGATAAACACAAGAAATCTCAAGAAAAGCCATTACAATGCAAATAGAACAAGAAAATAAATAATGTACTCTCTGTTCTATCTAATTTGCATGTCTTGGTTGATCTCCATGGTGCCGGAGCGTCGAGATGGATCTTCTAGCCGCTTCTTTCCTCCCCGTTGCGAGTCTCCAGTGCTTTTTAGGGCACCTTCTTGCCATCCCAGTCATCTGACCTCCTCCCTAGGGATTGGGTGTGGCTTCCTATTTATAGATGTGAAGTCAGCTCCCCATAGATTTCACGAAAAACCCTAGTCGCGTCAATTCTGCCCAGCGCCACACGACCGTGTGGAATCCACACGATCGACCGTGTGGGGCGCTAGAAGTTCTGGCTTCGAGAGTTGGACACGACTTTGTGAGATTCACATGACCAGGTCGTGTCCTCCTCTATACTGTCCGGTGCATGCTTTCTTTTGCTCTAGAGCATGCCCATGTTTTGGGAGAAACACGACCAGAGCATGCTCGCCATCCTTTGGCTACAAAAGTGTCGTTTTACCTCCAAAATGTCGTTCTACACATAAAAACAACAAGAGTAGATTTTCGAACTAGAAAATAGGAAATAAATGCAAAATATGGAAAAAGATGCATGAAACACGTATGAAATGCAATGAAATGTGAGCTAAAATTACTCCTAAAATTCTACATATTTTGCTCACATCAATTCTCCCAGAGTTAGATCTTTTGCTTGTCCTAAAGCAAACCTCAGTATCATGAAATTTAAAAACATTGTTCACATACCTAGCATGTTAACTAAATTATCAAGTGGTTTTTTCAATCAAAGCAAATAGATATGTTCTAAAAATTCACTAAGTTAGTTCTTCATGCATGTGCTGAGAGAAATTTCCTAAGGGATACTCGTTCCACAGTGAGTTAAGTCGTCACCCTATAGCTTTCCTAAGGTCTCCGACTTTTAGGAACTTACCTACCCTAAGTGAGGGTCGTTCCCTAGAATTAGCATAAAGTCTCAAAGACATGCTCGGTATTGAAAGAAATTGGTGGGTGTTTGTTAGGAACGTTGCGCCCGCTAGGGGGTGAATAGCATCGTCCGTCGTTTGTGATGAATCTCGATCGCGTGCTTGCTACAATACTAGTTAAACACAGCGGAAATACAAAATATACAATACAAATACACACAAGCACGATAACAACACAAGGATATAACATGGTTCGGAACCGAATGGTTCCTACTCCACGGGTTGGGCTCGAATGAGCCCAAGCGATGCACACAACACCACTAAGCAATAATACTCTTTCTCGACAACAAGTCGAAGGAGGAGAAACCTCTTACAACAATTCTTACAATAATAAGAATGAAATACAAGCAAGATACAAATGAAATACAAAACAAGTAAAGGAAAAACACTTTACAATTTCTCTTTTGATTGCTTGCTTTGTGGTTGCTTGAAATGCACTTGGAGACCCTGATTTGCAGTAGCAAATTGCCCCAAAACTCCTCAAGAATCGATTCCAAATCCCTCCTCCACGAGCTCCATTTAAAGCTACTATTAGGGATGAAATTCGCTATCGCCTGGGACCATCACGATCGATGTCACCTGTCGTGAGACAACGGCTAGATCCACTGAAAATCCAACGGATACACCATCGGATCATACCCATCACCGATCGATGTCTCAATCGCCGAGTGGTCGATCCGATCACTGATCGAGAACCTTCACGTGCGAGATCCCGGCCATCACGATCGATCTGATCACGATCGCTTGCCGAATGATCACTAGAGCACTTCTCGAAATCAACCCTGGCAGTATTCGAGAAAACAAGAATCACATGATCATTGTTTGCATATTTATGGTTATGCATATTGTCTGATACATTACATTGTAGATAACATGGTGTGTAGTGTGACACAGGAGATCATGTTATCGGTTCATTGTAAAGTATAAGTAAAAGCTCACAACCGAGATGGTTATGGACAAACCATTGGAATGGTTGTAGTGTGATTTGGTATTGGTTTGTCTTGACCAAAGAATCACACTAGTACACTTTGTGTGTATTGAGCAAGACCGACTTAGAGGTGATTCGATTTATTGCTGACTACATAATCGAATCAGACCTCAGATATTATATTGTACATGCTCTTAATCCCGATATAATAACGGATACATATACTTAGTATTCATTTTTTTGATTTACCAATGGACGAGATTTGTAGAGTAAATCGATAGGCTCGGTAAGTTGGGAAATGATATTATTTATATGGTGTGTCATTGATTATAGGAGAAAACCGTGTCCTATATATTAGGATGATGATGTCCCCTTGAGAAGCTCATAAGATTCATCATGTAAACCCTACAGGTGGACTTGGTCCGGCATGATGATAAGGTTGAGTGGTACTACTCATGTAGTTAGATGTTGATTAATTAATTGTCAGTAAATTAATTAGTCGACGGATATTCGAGATCTTAAACACGGGAAGAAAAATGTACAAATAATATATGGAGCACATATTAATTTATGGGGGTTGGTGAGGTAGATCAATGATAATACTCTAGTAGAATGGATTATCATTAATGGATCGAACTTTATGTGGGCTTGATCCATTGGGTGGCCAAGATCCAACTCCTCCTCATTGTCCCTATTGTAGCCTATTAAAACCTCATGGAGCCTAGATGCAATGATGGAAAACAAAACTCTAGATCCAATGGTAGAGATTAAATCTCTAGATCCGACGGTTGAGATTGAATCTCTAGATCCGACGGTTGAGATTAAATCCCTAGAACCATTGGTGGATATTAAAACAAGGATTAAGCCTAACTCTATAAAAGGAGGGATTAGGGTGGGCGGCAAGAAAAATTAGGAGGCAAGGAGGTATTAGGGTTTTGGGCGGCAAGAGGATTGGAGGTTTGGGTGGCCACAAAATTGGAAATATTTTCCTTCTTCTTCCTTAGGTGGCCGGTGCCTATCCTCTTCTTTCCTCTCCTTTGCCGACATCCAAAGCTCTTCTTTATCTTCTCCTTGGCCAGTTGAAACAAGGGTTAGGGTGATTCCTTGGAGCTCTTGGCCGGCACCCACCTTCCCTTCTCTTTGGGCCGGTGGCAAGCTTCAAGTTGGGAGCTTATCAAACGCTCCACATGCCTATCAAACGCTTTCGCTGGAAGGGCCTTAGTGAATGGATCCGCCAGGTTATCCTCTGATGCAATCTTGGCGACAGCAACTTCTCCTCGCTTTACGATTTCTCGTATGAGGTTGTACTTGCGCTCTATGTGTTTACTCGCCTTATGGGCTCGTGGTTCCTTCGAGTTTGCAACTGCACCACTGTTATCACAATAAATTGTGATAGTTCTGGGCAAACCAGGAATCACATCCAAGTCAATCAAGAAGTTCCTGAGCCATACAGCTTCCTTGGCTGCCTCAGAGGCTGCCACATACTGCTTCCATGGTAGAGTCCGCCACGCATTTCTGCTTGACACTCCTCCATACTATGGCTCCACCTCCAAAAGTAAACTCAAACCCCGAGGTAGACTTACTCTTGTCCCTATCTGATTGGAAATCCGAATCCGTGTAACCCACAGGGACTAATTGATCTGCCCAGTAAACCAGCATATAATCCCTAGTCCTTCTCAGGTACTTCAATATATGCTTTACCGCAGTCCAATGTCCCTGTCCAGGATTACTCTGATATCTGCTAACCATGCCCACGGCAAAGCAGATATCCGGTCTCGTACATAGCATAACATACATAAGGCTTCCTACTGCCGAAGCATAAAGAACCGCCTTCATGTCCTCTTTCTCTTTTGATGTTTTGGGACACATCTCTTTAGATAAAGGAACTCCATGCCTAAAAGGTAGAAAACCTTTCTTGGAGTTTTGCATGCTAAAACGAGCAAGGATAGTGTCAATGTATGAAGCTTGAGACAAGCACAACATCCTTTTCTTGCGATCCCTTATAACTTTGATCCCAAGGATGTGTCCCACTTCTCCCAAGTCCTTCATATCAAACTGTTTGGACAACCATACCCTTACGTCTGATAACACTTTGATATTGTTGCCAACTAACAAAATGTCATCTACGTATAGTACAAGAAACACCACTACGTTTCCGTCACATCTCTTGTATACACAAGGCTCATCCGGACTTTGAATAAATCCATATGATTGGATTACCTCATCAAAGCGGATGTTCCAAGATCTAGAAGCTTGCTTCAATCCATAAATGGACCGATTAAGCTTACATACAAGATGCTCTTTGCCTTTAGCAATGAATCCCTCTAGTTGCCGCATGTAGATGTTCTCCTCAAGACTTCCATTAAGGAAAGCTGTCTTGACATCCATCTGCCAAATCTCATAATCCATATGAGCAGCTATAGATAAGAGAATCCGGATAGACTTAAGCATAGCTCGTGAAAAGGTCTCCTCATAATCGATACCCTCTTTACAGTATACCCTTTCGCAACAAGCCTAGCTTTGAAGGTCTCAACCTTCCGTCTACTCCTCTCTTTCTCTTGTAGATCCACTTGCATCCAATGGTTTTACACCATCGGGTGGTCTACTAGCTCCCAGTTTGATTAGAATCCATAGATTCTATCTCGAATTCATCGCACTTTGCCAAGATACCGCATCTCTATCTTGGAGTGCCTCGTCATATGTCCAGGGATCAGGTTCATGTTCACTAGGGACTAAGTCCGAAGACTCTCCCAAAAACATGAATATCTCGGGTTGTCTAACAACCCTCCCACTACGACGAGGTGCCTCCTGAGTATGCTCTGTGACCACAGCGGTGCGATGACTTGTGGTGTCTCCTCTTGTCTGTGATGCTGAAGTCGGGACTTCCCTGTTAACTCCTCAAGAATAATCCTACTCGTGGGCTTGTGGTTCATCACATAGTCCTCCTCTATAAATCTGGCATTCGTACTCACGATCACCTTCTGATCTCTAGGACTATAGAATTAACCACCCTTCTTTCCCTTAGGGTAGCCAACAAACAAGCGCCACATGCGAGATTCCAACTTACCATCTCCCTTGGCACATGTCTTTGGACTACTAAATCGAATATGTCTTAGACTAGGCTTTCCCGATCCACAACTGTGGGAGTAGAAGTGCGACTTAGATGGAACCAAGTTGAGAATGTGTCTTCTTGTTTCGAGCAAACCCGAGCGAATGAATCAGGTAACTCATCATCGATCTGACCATCTCCATAAGAGTCCTATTCCTTCGCTCCGCCACACCATTCTGCTGGGGTGTGCCAGGTGCGGACAATTGGGATTGAATCCCAGCCTCTGATAAGTAACTCCTAAACTCTCCCAAGAGGTACTCGCCACCACGATCAGATCGTAATGTCTTGATACTTTTACCTTGACGGTTCTCCACATCAGCCTTGAATTCTTTGAACTTGTCAAAGCATTCAGACTTGCGGCGCATCAAGTAAATGTATCCATACCTTGAATAATCGTCTATAAAAGAGACGAAGTATTCAAAGCCACCTCTTGCCTGGATAGACATAGGACCGCACAAATCAGAATGAACCAATTCTAACACATCTTTGGCTCTATACCCCTTGGCCTTGAAGGGCCTCTTGGTCATTTTACCTTCCAAGCAAGATTCGCAGGTTGGGAGATCCTCCACCACCAATGAACCCAAAGGTCCATCAGCTATCAACCTTTGAATTCTACTTAGGTTAATATGACCAAGCCTTAGATGCCAAAGATATGTTTGGTTCATTTGCAAAGGTTCTTTTCTCTTATTAGATTTAGAAGATGAGCTATTTACTTCTATTTGCATCGTGGGAGTTTTTGGTTCAAGAGTATATAAATTGCCAACCAATGTACCAGAACAGATAATCTCCCTATTCCTTTTTATAACCACCTTGTCATTAAAAGAAACAGAATATCCATCCATAAACAATTTAGAAACTGAAATTAAATTCTTTCTAAAAGTAGGTACATAAAGACAATTTCTTAAAACCAAAAATTTATTCCTATCAAAAGATAAATAAATGTCTCCCACTGCAATAGCCGCCACCTTTGAAGCATTGCCCATGAAGATGGTAATCTCTCCCTCAGCTAGTCGTCGGGTTTCCTGGAACCCCTGCAAAGTATTGCAGACATGATCAGTGGCTCCTGTATCTACACACCAGGCACTGGTAGATAACACCGCTAAACATGTTTCAACAACTAAACAAGAAGATATACCTTTGTTCTTACGGCGAGGACAGTCCGCCTTCCAATGTCCAGTCTGCTTGCAAGTGAAGCACTTGCCTTTCGGCTTCTTCACTCCTGCCTGAGGTTCTGCTGCCACATTCTTCGCTCCACCTTGCTTCTTCTTCTTCTTACCTTTCGGTTTAGAAGAAGAAACCTTCTGAGCGACCATGGCTTGAGAACTCTGACGAAAAATCCCCTCTGCCGCCTGGAGTTACATCGAAGCTCCGCGAATACAACCTTTTGTTCATGTTGTAGTTGGCGGAACTACTCAAAACTCCTAGGCAAAGGCGGAGAATGATATCGACCTGGGTTTCCCCATCGATCTCAGCTCCGAGGACTTCCATCTCATTAAGATGAGCCATCATCTTTAGAACATGATCCCTAACGGGTGTTCCCTCGACCATGGTGGTCGTCATCAAGTTTCTCATTGCCTCCTGCCTAGCCGCCCTACTCTGATGTCCGAAAAGTTCCTTGAGATTGAACATCATGTCATAAGCTATGGCTATGGCCTGATGCTGATGTTGCAGCACATTTGACATAGATGCCAAAATGTAACACTGCGCCATCTCATCTGCCTTAACCCATTTCTTATAATGTTCTATCTCCTTTTCATCAGAGTCATCTGAGGGCTTAGGAGGACAGACCTCGAAGAGTACAAATTTGTACTCTTCCGCAGTTAAGACAATATCCAGGTTTCTTTTCCAATCAATGTAGTTTGGACCAGTAAGTTTGTTTTCTTTTAAAATCACAACAAGTGGGTTGAAAGCCATTTGAAAATCCTAAAAATCACAATGATCAAAAATATTAGATTTCAAAAAATTATTGATTCCTCAAAACAATAAAATTCAGAAATCAACCAACACCTCAAAACACCGAGAATATCGCATGCCACGATAGTGTGGACGTATACGAATTCTACATTTGTAAGAGGAGGTTTTACCCATTAATTTTATTATCTTGTCAACCTTACTTTTTGACAAATAAAATTAATAGTTGGTTCCTCTTTATCCCTACAAATAAAAGCAGTGATTCCGATGGGGAGGATACTTTTATTTGCATCTAAGTGTGCACCATTACACGATACTAAGGGAATTATTTCGGATTATGTGCCTTACCGATGGGGAAGTACACACGCTCCTAAATAATTTTCTATAACCATTATTTGACCTAGTGATCCGCAAACAAACACATCCGATGGGGAGGAAGGCACTCAAAGCCAACGCGCAAGTTTGTTGCATCACACGTCAAATTGTAATGGAGGCCGCGGGAATTAATTAAAATATCCCTCTCCCACTTAGTAAATTGCAATTGAGGAATTTTAAAACTACACAACATGCATATAAAACAAATAAGCAATAAATATGGAAAAATAGAATTTTTCCAACTATTATGGCATTGTCCTCCAATATGCATCCCGTCGTGTCGCCACCTCGTCCGCTCCATCCTTTCCCGTGCGCAAGTCACCAAAGAGTTCCGAGCCGAGATAAATCATTTTATTTACATCCATTGATCCTATACTCCACGAAGGAGTGTACAAATAATCTAGATCGAAAGTAAACTAAAATGATCGGCTAAACAATGCCGTATTTAATTACAAAAATTAAATACTAATCTAGCCTCGTCAACCCTAATAAATTTTACACACATCCATTCACATACACACATGGCCATAATAGTCGGATCTTATGCACGCAGCAAAGAGTTAAACTACGCATATCCTACTATTATCCGGCACATATAATATATGAAAAATGCATAAAAAAATTAACCGAATCCAAAACACACAAAACCGGAAACCATGTTTCTGATACCAATTGTTAGGCGGATGCTTTGGAGGCTCATTGACTCCCATGTCCCCGGATTAAAATTTTCACTAATGAAAGACTTAATCCGGATGGGATGAGCTTCCTTGGCACAACCTATTCGTCGTCGTGCTAACAACTTGAGTGGTCTCTTGAACAAACTAGTTGTTCAAGCAACACAACTCTTCTAGTTGGTTAGCCGCGGAAAAGACGACGGATGGATCGCCGGTTTTTGTGTTTGTCTTCGGGGTCCATGATTATACAATATATATTCACACACACACATGCATAATCAAAACAAATAAGAACATGCTCAGATCTGTACATAAAGTTAAAACAACTTTATACCTTACGATCTTCTATCGTATGTCCTTTCCTTCTCATGGACGACGTGTGGACGAAGATCCTCCACGAGTAGAAGCCTTCTAGATCGAGTTCTCCTCTTCCTTGTCCGCTGTGAACAAAGAGAAGAACCACAAATACCTTTCCTATCTAGAACCGGCCACCAAGCTAGGAAGTTTGATGCAACCGCCGGCCAAGGAATGAATAGATGAGGCGCCGACCACCAATACAAAGGGAACCACCGGCCACCTTGGAAATTGGAGGAAGATGATCTTGCCGGCCACCAATGGGAGGAGAACCGCCGGCAAAGGAAGAAGAGAGTGGCTAATGTGAAGGGCGCCGGCCAAGGAATGCTTGAAGGAGGTGGGCGCCGGCAACAATTTTGGATGAAGATGGTTGCCGCCCAACCTTACTCCAAACCCTAGCCGTCCAACTCTTTCCAAACCCTAATCCCAATTTGAATTATCTTGATCATTATTGCCGCCCAACCCTAAGCATCTATTTATAGAATAGGGCTTAAGCCTCGTTTAATCTCCACAGTCGGATCTAGGGATTCAATTTCTACCGTCGGATCTAGGGTTTTATCTCAACCGTCGGATCTAGAGTTTAATCCCAACCGTCGGATTTAGGATTTCATCCCAATCGTCGGATCTAAGGTTTCATCTCAACCGTCGGATCTAGAGTTTTATCCCAACCGTCGGATCTAGGGATTTAATCCCAACCGTCGATTCTAGGATTTCATCCTAACCATCGGATCTAGGGATTTAATCCCATCCGTTGGTTCTAGAGTTTCATCCAACCATCGGATCTAGGGATTTAATCCCAACCGTTGGTTCTAGGTTTTGTTTTACATTCTTGGATCTAGACTTCACAAGGATTGTATTAGGCTACGATAGGGACCATAAGGGGGAGTTGGGTCTTGGCCACCCGATGGATCGGAACCACACATACTTGATCCATCAATGATGTTCCATTCCACTAGAGGATCATCATTGAACTACCTCACCAACCCCCATAAATTAATATGGGCTCCATATATTATTTGTACATTAATCTCCCCGTGTTTAAGATATCGAATGTCCATCAATTAATTGATTTACTGACCATCAATTAATTAACATCTAACTCCTCGAGTAGTACCACTCAACCTTATCATCATGTTGACTAAGTCAACCAGCTGGGTTTACATGATGAACCTTATGAGCTCCTCAAGGGGACATCATCAACCTAATATATAGGACACGGTTTCCTCCTATAATCAACGGCACACCATGTAAATAATATTATTTCCCAACTTACCGGGCATATTGATTTAATCCATCTAAATCTCACCCACTGGTAAATTAAAGAAATAAACACTAAGTACATGTGCCCGTTATTATATCGGGATTAAGAGCATGTACAACATAATATCCGAGGTCCGATTCAATTGTGTAGTCAGTACTAAATTGAATCACCTCTATGTCGGTCCTACTCAATACACCTAAGTGTACTAGTGTAACTCTATGTTCAAGATAAAACAATACCAAGCTACACTACAACCATGCCAATGGTTTGTCCAAAACCATCTTGGTTGTGAGCCTCTACTTATATTTTATAAGGGACTGATAACATGATCTTCTGTGCCACACCAAGCACCATGTTATCTACAATGTAGAATATTAGACAATATGCACACATATATAATGAATATATAAAATGCAAACAATAATCATGTGATTCTTATTTCAAAACTAAAATGTTCATACAGAAAAGAGCTAGGCTTTCAGTATACATTCTAACAGATTATACTTCTTGTTATACCTCTTGATCTTCTATTGTATGTCCTTCCTCCTTTCGGAAGTCGTGTGGGCGACGATCTACCAAAAGTTGAAGCCTCCTAGATCACCAATCTTCCTTTCCTTGTTCACTCTGAACAAAGGAAGATCCTAAAATAAAACTCATCTTCCTATCTAGAACCGGCCACCAAGTCAATAAACTCGATGTTGCCGCCGGCCAAGGAAGAGAACATGGAGTATGGAAACCAACCAAAGGAGAAACAACAAGGGCATGGGCGCCGGCCAACACTTGGAGAAGAGAAAAGAAAACACTCCTTCTCCTTGTTGCCACCCAAACCCTAAACTAAGCTCTCCTAATTTTGGGCCAAGGATGAAGGGGAGAAGAATAGATTGAGCTTTGGCCAAGGTAGAGGGAAGAAGAATAGTGGCCGACAAACCTTAGGAAGAAGAAGAAAGGAGCTTCATCTTCTTGTTGCCGCCCAACCTAATCCCAAAACCCTAACCCTAGCCGCCCAAGCCCAATCCTAACCCAACTAGGATTGTGTTGCCGCCCAAGGGACAAGCCCTAATCCCCATCCATCATCAGCCATAGATGAAAGGGAGAATGGTGGACGTCGGCCAAGCCAAGGAAAGATCAGGGAAGAAGGGTGCCGACCACCAAATGAAGAAGAAGAAGAAAAACTTTCCTTAATTATGGCCACCCAAAACCCTAATGCTCCCATGCCCTTGCCGCCCAAAACCCTAGCCCCCTCTCTTCTTGTTGTGTTGTTGCAGCCCACCCCTAGTCCACCCTTTTATAGAGTTAGGGATAAGCCTTGGTTTAATCTCCACCATTGGTTCTAGGGATTTAATCTCAACCGTCGGATCTAAAGATTTAATATCAACCGTCGGATCTTAGAGATTTAATCTCTACCTTTGGATCTAGAATTTTGTTTCTATCCATTGGATCTAAGCTTCATGAGGTGTTAATAGGCTACAATAGGGACCATGAGGAGGAGTTGGATCTTGGCCACCCATGGATCAAGCCCACATAAAGTCCGATCCACTAATGATGATCCAATCCACTAAAGGATCATCAATGATCTACCTCACCAACCCCCATATGATAATATGGGCTCCATATATTATTTGTATATTTTCTCCCCATGTTTATGATCTCGAATGTCCGTTGATTAATTAATTTACTGACCATTAATTAATCAACATCTAACTTCATGAGTAGTACCACTCAACCTTTTCATTATGCCGGACCAAGTCCACCTGCAGGGTTTACATGATGAATCTTATGAGCTCCTCAAGGGGTCATCATCATCCTAATATATAGGACACGGTTTCCTCCTATAATCAACGAAACACCATATAAATAATATCATCTCCCAACTTACCGAGCCTATTGATTTAATCTATAAATCTCGCCCATTGGTAAATCAAAGAGATGAGTACTAAGTATATGTGCCTGTTATTATATCGGGATTAAGAGTATGTACAATATAATATCTGAGGTCCGATTCGATTATGTAGTCAGCAATAAATCAAATCACCTCTAAGTCGGTCCTGTTCAATACACACAAAGTGCACTAGTGTGATTCTATGGTCATGACAAACCAATACCAAATCACACTACAATCATTCCGATGGTTTGTCCAAAGCCATCTCGGTTGTGAGTCTTTACTTATACTTTTCAAGGGGCCGATAACATGATATCCCATGTGACACCACACGCCATGTTATCTACAATGTAAAGTATTAGACAATATTGCATAACCATAAAAATATGCAAACAATGATCATGTGATTCTTATTTCAAAATAAATATATTCATACAAAAGATAGACTTTTCAGTATACATCCCTACAGGCATAGGATCCAACTATTATGGTCATATGTGTGTATGTGATTGTATGTGTGTAATTGTATATTTTGTTGAATCCTTGGGGTTGACGAGGCTAGTATTTAATTTTTGTAATTAGATACGACATTGTTTAGCCACTCTTTTTATTTTAGTTTACTTTCGATCTAGATTTCATGTACACTCCTTCATGGAGTATAAGATCAATGGATGTAAATTAAAATATTTTTTCTCGGCTCGAATCTCTGGATGGCTTGTACATGGCATAGGGAGGAGCGGATGAGACGGTGATACGACGAGAGGCATATTGGAGACAAAAGCTATAATAGTTGGAAAATATTTCTTTTTCATATTTATTGCTTATTGTTTGATATGCATGTTGTAAGCTATAAAATTCCTCAATTTTAAATTATTAAGTGGGAGAGGGATATTTTTATAAATTCCCACGACCTCCATTACAATTTGACATGTGATGCAAACAAACTTGCGTGTTGGCTCTGAGTGCCTTCCTTCACATCGAATGAGTTTGTTTGCGGATCACAAGGTCAAATATGGTTATAGGAAATTATTAAAGAGAATGTGTACTTTCCCATCAGAAGGCACATAACCCGAGATAATTACCTTGGTACCGAGTAATGGTGAACACTTAGATACAAATATAAGTATCCTCCCCATCGGAGTCACTGCTTTTATTTGTAGGGCCGAAGAGGAACCAACTATTAATTTTATTTGTCAAAAAGTTAGGTTGACAAGATAATAAAATTAATGGGTAAAACCTCCTCTTACAAATGTAGAATTTGTATATGTCCACACTATCGTGGCATACGATATTCTCGGTGTTTTGAGGTGTTGGTTGATTTTCAAATTTTATTGTTTGAGGAATCAATAATTTTTTGAAATCTAATGTTTTGATCTATGTGATTCTTAGGTTTTTCAAAATGACTTTCAACCCGCTTGCTGTGATACTGAAAGAAAATAAACTTACTGGACCCAACTATGTTGATTGGAAGAGGAATCTTGGCATTGTCTTGATTGTTGAGGAATACAAATATGTACTTTTCGAAGAGTGCCCTCCTAAGCCTACGGATGATTCTGGGGAAAAGGAGAAGGAGAGTTATAAGAAGTGGATTAAGGTTGATGAGATGGCACGGTGTTACATTTTGGCAACTATGTCAAATGTACTGCAACATCAGCATCAAGTCATGCCCACTGCTTATGACATGATGCTCAATCTCAAAGAGCTTTACGGATACCAGAATCGGGCCACTAGGCAGAAAGCCATGAGGAACTTGATGATGACCACCATGATCGAGGGAACACCCGTGAGGGATCATGTTCTCAAGATGATGGCTCATTTAAATGAGCTAGAAGTCCTCAGAGCTGAGATCGATGGGGAAACCCAGGTCGATATCATTCTCCAGTCTCTACCTAGGAGTTTTGAGCAGTTCCGCCTGAACTACAACATGAACAAGAGGTTGTATTCATTGGCAGAGCTTCTGACAGAACTCCAGGCAGTAGAGGGGCTTTTTCATCAGAGTGCTCAGGCGCAAGCCATGGTTGCCCAAAAGTTTTCTACTTCTAAGCCGAAAGGCAAGAAGAAGAAGAAACAAGCTAGGGCAAAGGTGGTGGGAGGAACTCATGGAGGAGTGAAGAAGCCGAAAGGCAAGTGCTTCACTTGTAAGCAGACTGGACACTAGAAGAAGGACTTCTCCAACCGCAAGCAGAACAAAGGTATATCTTTTGGTCTAGTCGTTGAAACATATTTAGCGGTGTTATCTGCTGACACCTGGTGTGTAGATACGGGAGCCACTGATCATGTCTGCACACAAGGGTTCCAGGAAACCAGACGACTGACTGAGGAGGAGATTAACGTATACTTGGGCGATGCCACAAAGGTGGCGGCTGTTGCAGTGGGAGATGTTTATTTGTCTTTTGAGAGGAATAAAGTTTTGGTTCTTAAAAATTGCCTTTATGTACCTTTATTTAGAAAGAATTTAATTTTGGTTTCTAAATTATTTATGGATGGATATTCTATTTCTTTTAATGACAGAGTTGTTATAAAAAGAAAAAGAGAGATTATCTGTTCTGGTGCATTGATAGGAAATTTGTATACACTTGAACAAAAAGCTCCCACGATGCAAATAGAAGTTAATAACTCATCTTCTAATTCCAATAAGAGAAAAGAACCTTTGAAGATGAACCAAACATATCTTTGGCATCTAAGACTTGGTCATATTAACCTAACCAGAATTCAAAGGTTGATAGTTGATGGACCTTTGGGTTCATTAGTGGTGGAAGATTTCCCAACCTGTGAATCTTGCTTGGAGGGTAAAATGACCAAGAGGCCTTTTAAGGCCAAGGGATATAGAGCCAAAGATGTGTTGGAATTGGTTCATTCTGATTTGTGTGGTCCTATGTCTATCCAGGCTAGAGGTGGTTTCGAGTATTTCGTCTCTTTTATAGACGATTACTCGAGATATGGATACATTTACCTGATGCGCCGCAAATCTGAATGCTTTGACAAGTTCAAAGAATTCAAGACTGATGTGGAGAAACGTCAAGGTAAAAGTATCAAGACACTACGATCAGATAGTGGTGGTGAGTACCAATTGTCTGCACCTGGCACACCCCAGCAGAATGGTGTAGCAGAGCGAAGGAATAGAACTCTTATGGAGATGGTTAGATCGATGATGATTTATTCTGAATTGCCAGATTCGTTCTGGGGATATGCTCTGGATACGACGATGTACATTCTGAATTTGGTTCCATCTAAATCAGTGCCTTCTACTCCCACAGAATTGTGGACTAGGCGAAAGCCTAGTTTGAGACATATTCGGATTTGGGGAAGTCCAACACATGTGCTGAAGGCAGATGCTGGTTAGTTGGAACCTCGTATAAAAGTGCGCATGATCGTTGGCTATCCTAGAGGAATGAAAGGTGGTTTGTTTTATAGTCCTAGAGATCAGAAGGTGATCGTTAGCACGAACGCTAGATTTCTAGAGGAAGACTATGTGATGAACCACAAGCCCATGAGTAAGATTATTCTGGAGGAATTGAAAGGGGAAGTCACTACTTCAGTACCACCGGTACAAGAGGATATACCATATCACTGCACCGCGTGTCACAGAGGATACACAGGTGATACCTCGTCATAGTGGGAGGGTTGTTAGATAGCCTGATAGATTCATGTTCTTGGGAGAATCTTCTGATTTGGTCCCTGGCGAACATGAACCTGATCTCTGGACATATGACGAGGCAATCCAAGATAAAGATGCGGTATCTTGGCAAAGTGCAATGAATGCTGAGATTGAATCTATGGATTTAAATCAGGTCTGGGAGCTAGTAGAACCACCCGATGGTTTAAAAATCATTGGATGCAAGTGGATCTACAAAAGAAAGAGAGGAATAGACGGGAAGGTTGAGACCTTTAAAGCGAGGCTTGTCGCGAAGGGGTATA
Source organism: Wurfbainia villosa (assembly GCA_025175895.1). Classification (NCBI taxonomy): domain Eukaryota; kingdom Viridiplantae; phylum Streptophyta; class Magnoliopsida; order Zingiberales; family Zingiberaceae; genus Wurfbainia; species Wurfbainia villosa. The sequence continues at coordinate 78,511,766 of CM045988.1, forward strand.
CTCAGAAAGAGGGTATCGATTATGAGGAGACCTTTTCACTGGTAGCCATGCTTAAGTCTATCCGGATTCTCTTATATATTGCTGCACATATGGATTATGAGGTATGGCAGATGGATGTCAAGACAACTTTCCTTAATGGAAGTCTTGAGGAAAACATCTATATGAAGCAACCAAAGGGATTCATTGCAAAGGGCAAAGATCATCTTGTGTGTAAGCTTAATTGGTCCATTTATGGATTGAAGCAAGCTTCGAGGTCTTGGAACATCCGCTTTTATGAGGTAATCCAGTCTTATGGATTTATTCAAAGTCCGGATGAGTCTTGTGTATACAAGAGATATGATGGAAACGTAGTAGTATTTCTTGTACTATACGTAGATGACATTTTGTTAATTGGAAACAATGTCAAGGTGTTATCGGACGTAAGGGTATGGTTGTCCAAAAAGTTTGACATGAAGGACTTGGGAGAAATGGGACACATCCTTGGGATCAAGGTTATAAGGGATCGCAGGAAAAGGATGTTGTGCTTATCTCAAGCTTCATACATAGACACAATTATGGTTCGTTTTAGCATGCAAAACTCCAAGAAAGGTTTTCTACCTTTCAGCCATGAAGTTCCTTTATCTAAGGAGAAGTGTCCTAGAACATCTAAGGAGATAGAGGAGATGAAGGCAGTTCCTTATGCTTCGGCAGTAGGAAGCCTCATGTATGTGATGCTATGTACAAGACTGAATATCTGCTTTGTCGTAGGCATGGTTAGCAGATATCAGAATAATTCAGGGCAGGGACATTGGACTGCAGTAAAGCATATATTGAAGTACCTGAGAAGAACTAAGGATTATATGCTAGTTTACCAGGCAGACCAATTACTCCCTGTGGGTTACACAGATTCCGACTTCCAATCAGATAGGGATAACAGTAAGTCTACCTCAGGTTTTGTATTTACTTTGGGAGGTGGAGCCATTGTATGGAGGAGTGTCAAGCAGAAATGCATGGCGGACTCTACCATGGAAGCTGAGTATGTGGCAGCCTCTGAGGCGGCCAAAGAAGCTATGTGGCTCAAGAACTTCTTGATGGACTTGGATGTGATTCCTGGTTTGCCCAAAACTATCACAATATATTGTGATAATAGTGGTGCAGTTGCAATCTCGAAGGAACCACGAGCCCATAAGGCAAGTAAACACATAGAGCGTATGTACCACCTGATACGAGAAATCGTAAAGAGAGGAGAAGTTGCATTGGATAAGATTGCATCGGAGGATAACCTGGCAGATCCTTTCACTAAGGCCTTCTAGCGAGAGCTTTTGATAGGCATGTGGAGGGAATGGGAATCAGATGTATGGCAGTTTGAGGACAGCATAGTCTTTTAGTATAAGTGGAGATTGTTGGGATGTATACTGAAAAGTCTATCTTTTATATGAACATCTTTATTTTTGAAAAAAGAATCACATGATCATTGTTTGCATATTTATGGTTATGCATATTGTCTGATACATTACATTGTAGATAACATGGTGTGTAGTGTGACATAAGAGATCATGTTATCGGTTCATTGTAAAGTATAAGTAAAGGTTCACAACCAAGATCGTTATGGTCAAACCATTGGAATGGTTGTAGTGTGATTTGGTATTGGTTTGTCTTGACCATAAAATCACACTAGTACACTTTGTGTGTATTGAGCAGGACCAACTTAGAGGTGATTCGATTTATGGCTGACTACATAATCGAATCGGACCTCAGATATTATATTGACATTCTCTTAATCTGGATATAATAACGGACACATATACTTAGTATTCATTTCTTTGATTTACCAATGGGCGAGATTTATAGAGTAAATCGATAGGCTCGATAAGTTGGGAAATGGTATTATTTATATGGTGTGTCGTTGATTATAGGAGAAAACCGTGTCCTATATATTAGGATGATGAGGTCCCCTTGAAAAGCTCATAAGGTTCATCATGTAAACCCTGCAGGTGGACTTGGTCCGGCATGATGAAAAGGTTGAGTGGTACTACTCATGGAGTTAGATGTCGATTAATTAATTGTCAATAAATTAATTAATCGACGGACATTCGAGATCTTAAACACGGGGAGAAAAATATACAAATAATATATGGAGACCATATTAATTTATGTGGGTTGGTGAGGTAGATCAATGATAATCCTCTAGTAGAATGGATTAATTAATGGATCCGACTTTATGTGAGCTTGATCCATTGGGTGGCCAAGTTCCAACTCCTCCTCATTGTCCCTATTGTAGCCTATTAAAACCTCATGGAGCCTAGATCCAATGATGGTAAACAAAAATCTAGATCCAATGGTAGAGATTAAATCTCTAAATCCGACGGTTGAGATTGAATCTCTAGATCCAACGGTTGAGATTAAATCCCTAGAACCGATGGTGGAGATTAAAACAAGGCTTAAGACTAACTCTATAAAAGGATGGATTAGGGTGGGTGGCAAGAAAAATTAGGAGGCAAGGAGGTATTAGGGTTTTGGGCGGCAAGAGGCTTGGAGGTTTAGGCGGCCACAAAATTGGAAATATTTTCCTTCTTCTTCCTTAGGTGGCCGACGCCTATCCTCTTCTTTCCTCTCCTTTGCCGGCGTCCAAAGCAATTCTTTCTCTTCTCCTTGGCTGGTTGAAACAAGGGTTAGGGTGATTCCTTGGAGCTCTTGGCCGGCGCCCACCTTCCCTTCTCTTTGGGCTGACGGCAAGCTTCAAGTTGGGAGCTTGTTGGTTTGTCCTAGATTGAGGAGTTTTGTTTCATATTCTTCCTTTTGTTCGGAGCGAGCAAAGAAAGGAAGATTGGTGATCTAGAAGGCTTCGACTTTGGAAGATCGTCGCCCACACAATGTCTAAAAAGAGTAAGGACATACAATAGAAGATCGAGAGGTATAACGCTTGTTTATATTCTTTTGTATTATGTCTATAATTGTTTTTCAATTATATGCATGTTGTATGTTTTGTTTATGGCTAAATTTACTTGGACCGTGAATACAAATGCAAAAACTGGTGATCCATATATCGTCTATTCCGCGGCTAATCTAGAATAGAAGTTGGTTGCTTGAACAACAAGTTTGTTCAAGTGACCACTCTAATCGAATAGCATGACGATGAAATGGTAGCTTGGGTAATCCCTTTTGTCAAGGATAAAATTTTTTTATCCGGGGACGTAGAAGGGATCACCATGAACAAGCAACCGAGTTGAAGTGGGAAGCGAAGTTTCCTACCTTCAGTGGGGACACCAGCATCCTTGACTTTTTCGTTGACTTTTGGTGCTGGAGGAGCTTTCTTTACTCTTTTCGGACACTTACTCTTATAGTGCCCGGATTCCCTACACTCAAAGCATATTATATGGATTTTACTTTTAATTGACATGCTCGAGTTTCCTAGGGTGGTGGTAGATGTCGGAGTTTGAGCTTCTTCATCTTGACCGGATGTTGAAGGCTCTTCTTCTTGCTCCGGCTTGGAAGATGATCTCTCCTCCCCCTCAATCCTAGAGGTGAAGGCTTCTTGTGCTTCTTCCTCTTCTATCGATTCTGATCCGGATGTTGATTCCTTATCAACCTCCAAATCCTCAAGCTCTTGGGATGAAGATGTGCTTTCTTCTTCTTGAGCTTGAGAGGATGATGATGATTCCTCCTCTTCCGAGTTTTCTTGGACTGGTTTGAAATTGTCGTAGAACTTGACTAACTTGTTCCACAACTCCTTAGCATCCTTATAACTTCCTAATATAGACAAAATATCGTTAGGTATCAAATTTACTAGAATTTTTGTTACCTTAATGGTTGTCTTGAATTTTTGTCATTGCTCCTCGCTCCACCTCTTCATCTTGAGGATTTCTCCGTTATTTCCTCTCGGAGCATCGAATCCTACAATCATGGCAAACCAATTCTCTATATTGGACATTAAAAAAATATTCCATTCTACCTTTCCAATACGTGAAATCTTCACAGTCGAAGGCAGGTGGAATTGCTATGTCATCACCCCATCTCTCTTGAAGATCCATCTTCTACCCTCTAGCATGCTCCCTCAGATGTGAAGCCAGTGAAGAGTGACCCGCTCTGATACCAATTGTTAGGAACGTTGGCCCGCTAGAGGGGGGTGAATAGCGTCGTTCATCATTTACGATGGATCTCGATCGCGTGCTTTCTACAAGACTTGTTAAACGCAACAGAAATACAAAATATACAATACAAATACACACAAGCACGATAACAACACAAGGATATAACGTGGTTTGGAACCGAATGGTTCCTACTCCACAGGTTGGGCTCGAATGAGCCCTAGCGATGCACACAGCACCACTAAGCAATAATACTCCTTCTCGACAATAAGTCGGAGGAAGAAAAACCTCTTACAACAATTCTTACAACAATAAGAATGAAATACAAGCAAGATACAATGAAATACACAACAAGTAAAGGAAAAACACTTTACAATTTCTCTTTTGATTGCTTGCTTTGTGGTTGCTTGAAATGCACTTAGAGACCCTGATTTGCAGCAGCAAATCACCCCAAAACTCCTCAAGAACCGATTCCAAATCCCTCCTCCATGAGCTCCATTTAAAGCTGCTTCCTGGGCTAGATTTTGCCTATCAGTCGACTGCTTGGGACCATCAGTCGACTGATGCCACTGTTGTCATGAGAAAATGGCTAGATCCATGCTGAAAAAATCCAATGGATACACCATCAGTCGACTGATCATAACCATCAGTCGACTGATGTCTCAATTAGTAGAGTGGTCGAGCCAATCACTCGACTGGAGAACCTTCTGTGCCCGAGATCCCGACCATCAGTCAATTGATCACTAGATCAGTCGACTGCTCAGGCCAGCAGTCAACTGCCAAGCTCTGGCAGTCGACTGCTAAAGCACTTCTCATAGTCAAACCCTAGTTGACTCCCACCAGTCGACTGACCCATGGTCCCAGTCGACTGATACACCTCAAACATAAGTTTTAAACCCAAGTATGGTGCCCCCATACTTGCTAGACCACACGTAGCCTAGACCTAAGCCTTCTAGCCACCTCCGTCAGCCTCGCGCCTATCGGATCTCTCCAAGTCATCCATACGCTAGCCTTCAGGTGCTTCCATCGGCTATTGTCATGCTAACGGTGTCTACACCGCCAAGGCACATTGAACTTACACTGCCAAGACTCCTGCTTGGACTTTACGCCACCAACCATTGGACTTATGCTGCCAAGACTTCACCCTTGGACTTTACGCCACCAATATTCCCCTTTGACTTTCCAAATGCCAAGACTCAAACTTGGACTTTCCCTTGCCAACCCATGTTGGACTTTCCATGACAAGACTCATTCTTGGACTTTTCCTTGCCAAGACCCATGCTTGGACTTTCCTTGCCAACCCTTGTTGGACTTTTCCTTGCCAAGACCCATGCTTGGACTTTACATGCCAAGTACTCAAGACTTGGACTTTCCCTATGCCAAGTGTCCCAATTGGACTTTCCATGCTAAGTACCCATGACTTGGACTTTACCATGACAATCACAATGTCATACATTTTGTCGAATATCAAAATATCGCTCAAGTCAAATTCGAGTCCGGTTAATCGTGACCTGGGCCGATTGCACCAACAGTGTTTCCCCAGTAACCTAACTCGGTCTCAAAGGGTCACCTAACCATTTCCACTCACGACAACTGTTTTTAACTCTTTCTTTCTCTCTCTCTCTCTCTCTAATTATTCTTTTTATTTTTTTTCTTCTCTCTCTCTCTTTTTCTCTCTTTTTTTTAATTTTTCAAGGAACTTTGTTCCTCTCTAGCTTACTAGTATTTTGATTTTTCCAAATGGGCTTACACAATCCGAGCATCTCCTATAACTAAAATGCTAAATCTAGAGTCCCCTATGGATTCCAAAGTACTAGGCTACTGGGATGAATCATAACTATGTATGTAATAGATTCTCCCTTTTCGAATATTCATCAAGTGTAAATGAAAGATAAAAGCTAACCAGTACAAATCTAGAACATCCATCAAAGCAACTAAAAATAAAATACCATAAGATAAATGAAGTTAAGCTATCCATGACATGGAAACAATCCATGAAAAAAATTGAAAATATTACTGAGGCAACTTAAAAATGACAAACAACTAAGTGCTGAAAGGAAACTAAACACTATATGCATGGACACATAAATGCAAATGATCTAAAACTAAACCTAAATGTCAAGAATGAAAATACTGTTAGAAGAAGGGCATATCAAAATTTGGGGTCCTCCCCCCAGACTTAAATAGAACCGTACCTCTAGTATGGTGGTCGAGGGAAATCCAACAGTCTCGGCATGTCAGGCTCTTGGGAGAATCTGGTGTTCAGCCGCTGATGTCACAGTACATGTGGTCCATCTAGGAACTAGTGGATGCAGTGGTAGCTCTGTGCTCCTCCCTGGCCCACTATGCCCATGTAGCACGCATATGCTACCGAACCTTCTGGCGATAGGCACCTCTTCTTAAAAATAAGCTCGGGCCTCTCTGTAGAACTCCTCGGCTCACTGAAAATGCTCTCGTAGATCCTGGAGCTCTTCTTGTGTATATGTCCTGTACTCCTCCTATCGCTGGCCCTGTGTCTGCTGCTCAGTGTAAATATCATCGAGGTGCGATTGGAACTCGGAGAAGTCATAAGTCGACGTACCTATATCCTGCTCAAAAGTGGAAAAAGAAGAAGGTGTAGGTGAAGGCACATGACGTGGACTAGGGGGGCTCATATACAAGGGTGGATCTACCAGTGAGTGATGAGTAGGAGGTGAAAGGGGTACACGAGTGGAAGGCCCTGCGTGTGGTGGGGACTCCACGATAAGATCCAACTGTCAATTGGTATGGTTGGTGATGGTGGTACGGTTAGTGTTGGGGAGCCTAAGGGGTCCCAAGTTCTTCCTTACAAAACAAAAATATTGCCCCTCTCTCACTATCATTTTCATTGACGTTGGAGATTCTGAGATCATGCGTAGCGGAATAAGCGAATAAAAACAATTTTTATTACATCCCAGACATCCCTTGGGGGCCAGGAAAACTTGTTTTGGAATAATCACATGAAAACACGCAAGGAGAAGGAGAAGTTATACCTTTGGGATTCTTTTAATTAAATCTGTCGAAACCACAAGCAAGACCAGCGAGCCTTGTTGGGATGTATACTGAAAGCCTAGATCTTTTGTATGAACATCTTTATTTTGAAATAAGAATCACATGATCATTGTTTGCACTTTATTTATATATGTGCATATTGTCTAATACTTTATATTGTAGATAACATGGTGCTTGGGTGTGGCACAAAAGATCATGTTATCAGTCCCTTGTAGAGTATAAGTAAAGGCTCACAACCAAGATGGTTTTGGACAAACCATTGGCATGGTTGTAGTGTAGCTTGGTATTGTTTTGTCTTGAACATAGAGTTACACTAGTACATTTAGGTGTATTGAGCAGGACCGACATAGAGGTGATTCAATTTATTGCTGACTACATAATTGAATCGGACCTCGGATATTATGTTGTACATGCTCTTAATCCCGATATAATAACAGGTACATGTACTTAGTATTTATTTCTTTGATTTACCAATGGGTGAGATTTAGATGGATTAAATCAATATGCCCGGTAAGTTGGGAAATGATATTATTTACATGGTGTGCCGTTGATTATAGGAGGAAACCGTGTCCTATATATTAGGTTGATGATGTCCCCTTGAGGAGCTCATAAGGTTCATCATGTAAACTCTGCAGGTTGACTTAGTCAACATGATGATAAGGTTGAGTGGTACTGCTCGAGGAGTTAGATGTTAATTAATTGATGGTCAGTAAATCAATTAATTGACGGACATTCGATATCTTAAACACGGGGAGATGGATGTGCAAATAATATATGGAGCCCATATTAATTTATGGGGGTTGGTGAGGTAATTCAATGATGATCCTCTAGTGGAATGGAACATCATTGATGGATCAAGTTTGTGTGGTTCTGATCCATCGGGTGGCCAAGACCCAACTCCTCCTCATGGTCCCTATCGTAGCCTAATATAAACCTCATGAAGTCTAGATCAAATGATGAGATTAATTCTCTAGATCCGACGGTTGAGATTAATTCTCTAGATCCGACGGTTGAGATTAATTCTCTAGAACCGACGGTTGAGATTAAATCCCTAGAACCGACGGTGGAGATTAAATCCCTAGATCCGACGGTTGAGATTAAAACCCTAGAACCGACGGTTGAGATTAAATCTCTAGATCTGACGGTTGAGATTAAAACCCTAGAACCGACGGTGGAGATTAAACCAAGGCCTATCCCTAACTCTATAAAAGGGTGGCTTAGGGTGGGCAGCAAGGATGATGTTGGATGATGGATGCTAAGGAGATTAGGGTTTTGCCTAGCCTTGCTTGGGCGGCAAGAAACCCTAAGGAGGAAACCCTAATTAGGGTTTGGCTCCTTTGGTTGGGCGGCCAAGGTGAGGAAAGAAGAGTGGGCGGCAACTTGTGGAAGATCTCTTCTTCTTCCTTGAAGGTGGCTAGCTCCTAGATCTCTTCTCTCCACCATGGTTGGGCGGCAAGAAAGCCTAAGGAGGAAACCCTAATTAGGGTTTGGCTCCTATGGTTGGGCGGCTAGGGTTTGCAAGAAGGTGGGCGGCATCTATAGGAGTGGAGCTCTTCTTCTTCCTAGGGTGTGGCCGACTCCTTCCTCTATTCCCTCCACCTTAGCCAACGTCCAACATATTCCCTTTCTCCTCTTCACTCCATCTTGGCCGACGGCACTAGAAGCTAGGGTTTGTCCCTAGTTCGGTTCCTTGGTTGTTTCCATATTATTCTCTCTATTCTTGGGGCCGGCGGCATCAATCCTTTGTGAATTGGTGGTTGGCTCAAGCAAGAAGGGAAAGAGAGTTCTTCTTTCTTTGGATTGAAGAAGACCTAGGAAGCTTCAACTTATGGAGGATCTTCGCCCACACGAAGTCTACAAGGAGGTTAGGACATATGATAGAAGATCAAGAGGTATAAAAGTTTTACAACTTTTATTATTGTTCTTTACATGTTCTTATTGATATGCTAGCTTATGTTCTTTATGTTAGTATGTGTTGATTATACTAGTTTACATTTGGATGTATTTGTATAATCATGGACCCCGAAGATAAAACCATTGGCACAGTGTAGCTTGCACATAAATCAATGACACCAATTTCTAACAAACATCTTTGGCTCTATTCGACATCGCTTTTTCAAGGTTCTATCAGAGAATGAGTGATGGTCACGAATAACTAGTATTTTAAAGTGACGGGCAAGATTCAGCAATACGCAACTTGTGCTGCTAAGGAAACTCATCCCATTCGGGTAAGTTTTCATTAGTGAATATTTTAATCCGGGGACTTGGGAGCCAATGAGATTCCGAGGAATAGCACGATTCCAACTAATGGTATCAGAGCCACGGTTTCCGGTTTTGTGTGTTTTGGATTCGGTTACTTTCATGCACATATCATATATTGAGTATGCCGGATAATAGTAGGATGTGCGTAGGCTAACTCTTTGGTTGCAGGCATAAGATCCGACTATTATGGCTATATGTGTGTATGTGATTGTTTGTGTGTGATTGTATATTATTTGAATCCTCGGGGTTGACGAGGCTAGATTAGTATTTAATTTTTGTAATTAAATATGACATTGTTTAGCCACTCTTTATTTTATTTTACTTTCGATCTAGATTTCATGTACACTCCCTCATGGAGTATAGGATCGATGGATGTAAAATAAAATAGGTTATATTCTCGGCTCGGATTTCCGGATGGCTCGTACATGGCGTAGGAGGAGCGGACGAGGTGGCGACACGACAGAACGCATATTGGAGAACAATGCCATAATAGTTGGAAAAATTCTGATTTTTCCATATTTATTGCTGATTTGTTTTATATGCATGTTGTGTGTGCTTGAAAATTCCTCATTTTCAATTTACTAAGTGGGAGAGGGACATTTTAATTAATTCCCGCGACCTCCATTACAATTTGACGTGTGATGCAACAAACTTGTGTGTCGGCTCTGAGTGCCTTCCTCCCTGCGGATGAGTTTGTTTGCGGATCACTAGGTCAAATAATGGTTATAGGAAATTATCTAGGAGCGTGTGTACTTCCACAGCGGTAAGGCACATAATCCGAAATAATTCCCTTAGTATCGTGTAATGGTGCACACTTAGATGCAAATATAAAGTATCCTCCCCATCGAAGTCACTGCTTTTATTTGTAGGGCCAAAGAGGAACCAACTATTAATTTTATTTGTCAAAAAGTAAGGTTGACAAGATAATAAAATTAATGGGTAAAACCTCCTCTTACAAATGTAGAATTCGTTTACGTCCACACTGCGTGGCATGCGATATTCTCGGTGTTTTGAGGTGTTGGTTGATTTTGGAATTTTATTATTTTGAGGAATCAATAATATTTGAAATCTAAAGTAATGATCTATGTGATTCTTAGGATTTTCAAAATGACTTTCAGCCCACTTGCTATGATACTAAAGGAAATAAACTTACTATACCCAAATAATGTTGATTGGAAAAGAATCTAGATGTTGTCTTATCTGCTAAGAAGTACAAGTATACACTCTTCAAAGAGTGTCCTCAAGCCATGGTTGCTCAAAAAGGTTTCTACTTCTAAACCGAAAGGCTAGATGAAGGAGAAACAAGGAGGAGAAAAGGTGGTGGGAGGATCTCAGGGAGGAGTGAAGAAGCCAAAAGGCAAGTACTTCACTTACAAGCAGGATAGACATTGGAAGGAGGACTGTCCCAATCCAAATCAGAACAAAACTATATCCTTTGGTCTAGTCGTTGAAACATGGGTAGCGGTGTTATCTATCGGTACCTGGTGTGTAGATACGAAAGCCACTAATCATGTCTGCAATACTTTGCAGGGGTTCTAGGAAACCCGACGACTAGCTAAAGGGGATATTACCATTTACTTGGGCAATGCCATGAAGATGGCAGTTATTGCAGTGGGAGATGTTTTATTTATCTTTTGAGAAAAATAAAGTTTTTGGTTCTTAAGAATTCTCTTTATGTACCTTTATTTAGAAAGAATTGCTTTCGATTTCTAAATTATGGATGGATAATCTATTTCTTTTCATGACAGATTTGTTATAGAAGGAATAGGGACATTATCTATTCAGGTACATAGATAGGAAATTTATAACTTGAACCACAAGCTCCCACGATGCAAATAGAAGTTAATAACTCATCTTCTAATTCCGATAAGAGAAAAGAACCTTCGAAGATGAACCAAACATATCTTTGGGATCTTAGGCTTGGTCATATTAACCTAAGCAGAATTCAAAGGTTGATAGCTGATGGACTTTTGGGTTCATTAGTGGTGGAGGATCTCCCAACCTGCGAATCTTGCTTGGAGGGTAAGATGACCAAGAAGCCTTTCAAGGCCAAGGGGTATAGATCCAAAGATGTGTTGGAATTGGTTCATTCTGATTCATATGGTCCTATGTCTATCCAGACAAGAGGTAGTTTTGAACATTTCATCTTTTTCATAGATGATTGTTCAAGATACGGATGACACTACCATATGATCGTGGTGTTGAGTACCTCTTGGGAGAGTTTAGGAACTACTTATCAGAGGCTGGGATTCAATCCCAATTGACTGCACTTGGCACACCCCGGCAGAACGGTGTAGCAGAGCGAAGGAATAGGACTCTTATGGAGATGGTTAGATCGATGACGAGTTATTCTGACTTGCCAGATTCGTTCTGGGGATATGCTCTAGATATGGCAGTGTACATTTCGAACCTGGTTCCATCTAAATCAGTGCCTTCTACTCCCACAGAATTGTGGACTGGACGAAAGCCTAGTCTAAGACATATTCAGATATGGGAGTCCAGCACATGTCTTTGAAGGCGAATCTTGGTAAGTTGGAACCTCGTATAGAAGTACGCATGTTCATTGGCTATCCCAGGGGAACGAAGGGTGGATTGTTTTATAGTCCTAGAGATCAGAGGGTGATCGTTAACACGAACGCCAGATTTCTAGATGAAGACTATGTGATGAGCCACAAGCCTAAGGGTAAAAATTGTTCTGGAGGAGTTAAAAGGGAAGTCACTTCTTTAGTACCACCGGTACAAGAGGATATACCACATGTCACTGCACCGCGTGTCACAGAGGATACACAGGTGATACCTCGTCGTAGTGAGAAGGTTGTGAGACAGCCTGCAGGATTCATGTTCTTGGGAGAATCTTCCGATTTGGTCCCTGGCAAACATGAACCTGATCCCTGGACATATGACGAGGCAATCCAAGATAAAGATGCAGCATCTTTGCAAAGTGCAATGAATACTGAGATTGAATCTATGGATTCAAATCAGGTCTGGGAGCTCTTATGCATAGCATCTCATATGGATTATGAGATGTGATAGATGGATGTCAAGACAGCTTTCCTTAGTGGAAGTCTTGAGGAATCCATCTATATGAAGCAACCAGAGGGATTCATTGCTAAGGACAAAGAGCATCTTATATGTAAGCTTAATCGGTCCATTTATGGATTAAAGCAAGCTTCGAGGTCTTGGAACATCCGCTTTGAGGAGGTAAATCCAGTCTTATGGATTTATTCAAAGTTCGGATGAGTCTTGTATATACAACAGATGTGACGGAAATGTAGTGGTATTTTTGTACTATACGTAGATGACATTTTGGTGGTTGGCAACAACATCGAAGTGTTATCAGACGTAAGGGTATGGTTGTCCAAACAGTTAGATATGAAGGACTTGGGAGAAGCAGGTCACAACCTTGGGATTAAGGTTGTTGTGCTTATCCCTAGCTTCATACATAGACATGATTTTGGATTGTTTTAGCATGCAAAACTCCAAGAAGAGTTTTCTACCTTTCAGGCATGGAGTTCCTTTATCTAAGGAGATGTGTCCTAGATCATCTGAGGTGATAAAGAAGCTGAAGGCGGTTCCTTATGCTTCGGCAGTAGGAAGCCTCATGTATGCTATGTACGAGACAAGATATCTGCTTTGCCATGGGCATGGTTAGCAGATATCAGAGTAATCCAGGACAAGGACATTGGACTGCGGTAAAAGCATATATTGTAGTGCCTGAGAAGGACTAGGGATTATATGCAAGTTTACCGGGCAGACCAATTACTCCCTGTGGGTTGTATGGATTGTGATTTCCAATCATATAGGGATAACAATAAGTCTACCTCAGGTTCTGTGTTTTACTTAGGGAGGTGGAGTCATTGTATGGAGGAGTGTCCAGCAGAAATGCGTGGCAGACTCCACCATGGAAGCTGAGTATGTGGCAGCCTAAAAGGCGGCCAAAGAAGCTGTATGGCTCAGGAACTTTCTGATGGACTTGGATGTGATTCCTGGTTTGCCCAAAAATATCACAATTTATTGTGATAATAATGGTGCAGTTGCAAACTCGAAGGAACCACAAGCCCATAAGGCTAGTAAACACATAGAGTGCAAGTACCACCTGATACGAGAAATCGTAAAGGAGGTAGAAGTTGTTGTCGCCTAGATTGCATCAGAGGATGACCTGGTAGACCCTTTCATTAAGGCCCTTCTGGCGAGAGCTTTGATAGGCATGTGGAAGGAAGGGGAATCAGATGTATGGCAGTATGAGGACAACATAGTCTTTTAGTATAAGTGGGAGATAGTTGGGATGTATACTGAAAACCTAGCTCTTTTGTATGAACATCTTTATTTTGAAATAAGAATCACATGATCATTATTTGCACTTTATTTATATATGTGCATATTGTCTAATACTTTATATTAGAAATAACATGGTGCTTGGGTGTGGCACAAAAGATCATGTTATCAGTCCCTTGTAGAGTATAAGTAAAGGCTCACAACCAAGATGGTTTTGGACAAACCATTGGCATGGTTGTAGTGTAGCTTGGTATTGTTTTGTCTTGAACATAGAGTTACACTAGTACACTTAGGTGTATTGAGCATGACCGACATAGAGGTGATTCAATTTATTGCTGACTACATAATTGAATCGGACCTCGGATATTATGTTGTACATGCTCTTAATCCCGATATAATAACGGGCACATGTACTTAGTATTTATTTCTTTGATTTACCAATGGGTGAGATTTAGATGGATTAAATCAATATGTCCGGTAAGTTGAGAAATGATATTATTTACATGGTGTGCCGTTGATTATAGGAGGAAACCGTGTCCTATATATTAGGTTGATGATGTCCCCTTGAGGAGCTCATAAGGTTCATCATGTAAACCCTGCAGGTTGACTTAGTCAACATGATGATAAGGTTGAGTGGTACTGCTCGAGGAGTTAGATGTTAATTAATTGATGGTCAGTAAATCAATTAATTGACGGACATTCGATATCTTAAACACGGGGATATGGATGTGCAAATAATATATGGAGCCCATATTAATTTATGGGGGTTGGTGAGGTAATTCAATGATAATCCTCTAGTGGAATGGAACATCATTGATGGATCAAGTTTGTGTGGTTCTGATCCATCGGGTGGCCAAGACCCAACTCCTCCTCATGGTCTCTATCGTAGCCTAATATAAACCTCATGAAGTCTAGATCAAATGATGAGATTAATTCTCTAGATCCGACGGTTGAGATTAATTCTCTAGAACCGACGGTTGAGATTAAATCCCTAGAACCGACGGTGGAGATTAAATCCCTAGATCTGATGGTTGGGATTAAAACCCTAGAACCGATGGTTGAGATTAAATCTCTAGATTCGACGGTTGAGATTAAAACCCTAGAACCGACGGTGGAGATTAAACCAAGGCCTATCCCTAACTCTATAAAAGGGTGGCTTAGGGTGGGCGACAAGGATGATGTTGGATGATGGATGCTAAGGAGATTAGGGTTTTGCCTAGCCTTGCTTGGGCGGCAAGAAACCCTAAGGAGGAAACCCTAATTAGGGTTTGGCTCCTTTGGTTGGGCGGCCAAGGTGAGGAAAGAAGAGTGGGCGGCAACTTGTGGAAGATCTCTTCTTCTTCCTTGAAGGTGGCTAGCTCCTAGATCTCTTCTCTCCACCATGGTTGGGCGGCAAGAAAGCCTAAGGAGGAAACCCTAATTAGGGTTTGGCTCCTATGGTTGGGCGGCTAGGGTTTGCAAGAAGGTGGGCGGCATCTATAGGAGTGGAGCTCTTCTTCTTCCTAGGGTGTGGCCAGCTCCTTCCTCTATTCCCTCCACCTTGGCAGGCGCCCAACATATTCCCTTTCTCCTCTTCACTCCATCTTGGCCGGCGGCACTAGAAGCTAGGGTTTGTCCCTAGTTCGGTTCCTTGGTTGTTTCCATATTATTCTCTCTATTCTTGGGGCCGGCAGCATCAATCCTTTGTGGATTGGTGGTTGGCTCAAGCAAGAAGGGAAAGAGAGTTCTTCTTTCTTTGGATTGAAGAAGACCTAGGAAGCTTCAACTTGTGGAGGATCTTCGCCCACACGAAGTCTACAAGGAGGTTAGGACATATGATAAAAGATCAAGAGGTATAAAAGTTTTACAACTTTTATTATTGTTCTTTACATGTTCTTATTGATATGCTAGCTTATGTTCTTTATGTTAGTATGTGTTGATTATACTAGTTTACATTTGGATGTATTTGTATAATCATGGACCCCGAAGATAAACACAAAAACCGGTGATCCGTCCGTCGTCTCTTCCGCAGCTAACCGACTAGAAGAGTTGATTGCTTGAACAACAAGTTTGTTCAAGCGATCGTTCGAGTCATTGGCACGACGACGAATTGGTTGTGCTAAGGAAACTCATCCCATCCGGATTAGTTTTCATTAGTGAAAATTTTAATCCAGGGACTTGGGAGCCAATGAGATTCCGAGGAATAGCACGATTCTAACAAGCCTTGCCTCTATCAGTATCCACGCTGGGATCATGTGAGACAACTCCTAGAGCAGCAAGTCTTTGTCTCCGATTGGTGCTAGCCAACCGAAGGAGACAAGGGAAGAGGAGAGAGGAGAGATCAATGATGACTCCCAAGGGAGAAAACCTAAACAAAACCTTAGCCAAAGATTATCATGGGATCCTTTTATAGATCGCTTAATTAGGTCATTTTATGAGGCTTAAACGAAACATATCTTACCATAATTATCCCATAATTAAGGTAAGAACAACCCAGGAAATTCCATAAGAGAAAATCTCCAAAATCGATGGAGACACAACACGACCGTGTGGATTCACATGGCCTAGCCGTGTGGATTCACATGGTCGTGTGTCTCTTTAGGTGCAACCCAAACTTTGCCAATTTGTGGTCAGAGCCAGGCACAAGCTATGCCAAGTTAGGCACGATCGTGTGAGGCTCTGTTTTGTCTGTTTAACTTCATTTAAGTGTGATATAGCAGTGTTAAGTCCGACAAGGCCATAAAAGATTCCATAGCCTCCGTTTCTCACCCCCTTAGTCTGGTCCAACAAGACATATCCTCTCTCAATGAGAATCTCATTCTCAGACTTATTTTACATCTCGAGATCACTCGTAGTGCATATGACCCAATAGGTTCCCAGTTATGTTGACCATTCATAATTAACCCCTTAATTATGAATAGATCATGAGTGGCACCTAGCAACACATCATGACCCCCAATTGACCGGAAAGTCTAAATCGACTTCAGAACATTTTCTGAACCCTTTAGCAGCTTCAGTTGTTCGTTCCTTATTCCTTTCACTCATTCTATACCCACTTGGTTCAGGACATGGTCTCTGTGTTCGTCCCCACTAGGTTGACTACGTCACACCTAGCCCAGGTTAATTTTCTTGTCCTGTGGATTCAAGTTACTCTTACATGTTTCCAAGAAGACCATCTTCTTAACATGCTTGCTCTGGCCAAAGACTTCCGAGTAATCTTGACAAGAGAACTAGGGTATACATCTTCTTTATCAGGAGTGGTGAATCCTCTGTAGGCTATTCAAACACCTTTGATGACTTTGACTTATATCCAATTATCCCGGAGTTACACCTACTATATAAATGGCTACAAAGAAGTCAAAGTACAAGTCGCCATGATCAAGGTGACTTGAATACCTTAAGTCTAAGGAAGCTCACACTCAAGCTGTAATGAGATCTTCAATGACATATAAAACCATATGAAGTCTCATAGCAGGCCACTCCAATGAATTAGTTACCATAATTAGCATGCACATGTTCACTCTCAACATCCCTATGCTTCCATTCAGTGAGTACCGAATGCTTGGATAAACCAAGGAGCATAACATGTGTTATTCTCACAGAATTGATGATGTCCAATCTCATCAATTCATCGACTAGGGATAGTTTCAATACATACATATTTACACATGATGAGATACCCACTAATTGTGATCCAATCGCAATTTCTCTCATGCTATGCATTATATTATGGACTTCAGTATATGAGTTTAAGATCCAATCAAATACATAGATAATATATACTCAAATAGTAAATTTTATTAATAATTTCTAAGGTGATTGCCTTAGGATACCTCTCAATTACATCAAACTCCCACTTGGCCTATAGCCAATCGCCTTGGTATCTTATACCATAGGCCTCTATATGTCTCTCGAACTTTTCTTGGGGAAGAGGCTTTGTCAAGGGATCTGCTAGATTCCTATTAGTGGGATCTTTCCCTATTTGTATGTCTCTTCTACCAATGATCTCTCTAATCAGATGTAATGGCGTAGTACGTGTTTGGATAACTGATGAGATCGTGGTTCCTTCACTTGTTCAATGACGCCATTAATGTCACAGTAAACTGGTAATGCTTCAACAATGCTCAAAACTACTCCAAGTTTAGTAATGAACATCTTGATCCAGACTGCCTCCTTTGCCACTTTAGAAGCTGCAATGTACTCTGCCTCCGTAGTAGAATCAGCAACGGTATCTTATTTGGAACTCTTCCAACTCACTGCGCCTCCATTCAAGATGAATATGTATCCAGACTAAGATTTGGAATCATCCTTATATGTCTGGAAGCTGGTATCAGTATACCCGCTTACTACCATATCACCTCCTCCATATACCAAGAATAAATCCTTAGTCCTTCTCAAGTACTTAAGGATTGTCTTGACAACCACCCAATAGTCCATACTAGGATCTGGCTGGTATCTACTCATAATACTCAAAGAGTAAGATACATCGACCCTCATACATAACATAGCATACATGATCAATCCTATAGCTGATGCATATGGGATCTGACTCATGTGAATCCTCTCATCTTCCGTGCGGGGGCACATAGACTTTTAAAGGTGAATCCCATGCCTCATGGAAATAAAACCTTTCTTGGATTCTTCCAATGGAATCCCTCTAACTCAAATTTCTTACTAAAACGATGTTTTCCCAAGACTTCTACCATTAGGAAAGTTGAGTCTTGAAATCTATGTGCTCGCACCATAATCCATATGAGCTTTCTTTTAAGAGTCTACAGACCTCACTTAGCAAATACGTAAATAAAATAAGAATATCATTTCCTATAATTAATATGTCATTGACATACAATATTAGGAACACGACGACACTCCCACTAACCTTTTTATACACACAAGGCTCCTCAAGATTTTGTGAGAAATCAAATTGTTTGATTGCCTCATCAAAATGGACATTCCAACTCCTGAATGCTTGCTTCAATCCATAAATGGAACGTTGAAGCTTGCATACTTTGTTTTTGTCAATAGATGTGAAACCCTCAGGTTGTATCATATATACATCCTCAGACATGTTTCCATTAAGGAAAGCTATTTTCACATCCATATGCCATATCTTATAATCAAAATGAGCTGCCATGTCTAGGAGTATTTGAATGGATTTAAGCATAGCTACTTGTGAAAAGGTTTCATTATAATCAACATCTTGCCTTTAACGATAGCCTTTTTCCACTAATCTAGCTTTATAGGTAATTATATTACCATCCATGTCAGTTTTCTTCTTGAAAACCCACTTGCACCTTATAGGCGTTATGCCTTCGGGTGGGTCTACCGAGTTCCAAACCTGATTTTAATACATGGAATCCATTTCCGATTTCATGGCTATTATCCATCTATCCCTATCTAAATTATTCAGTGTCTCTTCATAATTAGTAGGTTCTTCATCATCTATGAGCAACACGTCATTAGATTCACTTATGAGAAATCCATATCTCCTAGGAATCCTATGTGTCCTACTAGATCTATGAGGTGGTGGTGTATTATCAAGTTCAACTATCACCTTATCTGAATGAGTAATCAACTATGGTTTTTGACTAGGCATCTCTTCTATGTCTATCGGAGCCTCTTGAACTACACTTAGTTCAACCTCACTCCCCCTATTTTCCTATAAGAGAAACTCCTTCTCTAGGAATATAACATGCCTTGAAATAAACACCTTTTGTTCCAATGGATGATAGAATTGGTAACCCCTCATTTCCTTAGGGTAACCAATAAATAGATACTTATCAGACTTAGCCTCCAGCTTGTCTGATACTGTCCTCTTCACATAAGTAGGACAACCCCATATCTTCAAATAAGATAAATGAGGTTTTCTACTTTTCCACATCTCATATGGAGTAGTAAAGATTGCCTTAGTCGAGACTTTATTTAACAATTAAATGTTGGTGCAACAATGCCCCAAGCATTTATATGTGTTGATGTTTGGATAATCATCTAAGTTAGGCAATGCTTTGTGATCTAATTGTAAACGTGTTTAAGTGACAGGAAAAATCCAAGTATGAAGACTTGGTAAAGACAAAGTCCAAGTGTGATCTTGGCAAAGGAAGTCCAAAGGCAAGTCTTGGCAATGTAAGTCCAAGCATGTAGTCTTGGTGGCGTAAAGTCCAAGCACGCTTTGGCAAAGGGGAACCCAAGACATGACAAAACCGAAGGAAGCTCTTGGAAGAAAAGCTCAAATGATGAACAAGTCGTGAACTCGGAGGGATCCTGGAGGCATAAGGCTTAAGGAAGAGCTAGAAGGTTGAGTCTAGGTCTAGGGGGTAAAATCAAGTATGAATTATTCATACTTGATGAGTATCAATCGACGATGTATCACCGATCGGTGATCGAGTCTTTCGGCCGATCAGTGAAACCACGGCGAT
Organism: Wurfbainia villosa; assembly: GCA_025175895.1. Taxonomy (NCBI): domain Eukaryota; kingdom Viridiplantae; phylum Streptophyta; class Magnoliopsida; order Zingiberales; family Zingiberaceae; genus Wurfbainia; species Wurfbainia villosa. The sequence goes on from CM045988.1 coordinate 78,531,795, forward strand.
TAGTTGACTACTAGAGCTAACGATCTGATCGATCGCAATCGTCATTGCCAATACTCGCGATTGGTGATCATGTCGAAGATGGGCATAGAATGGAGTCTCACTCGACTCCGCGCGGCGATCACTTGACTGATGGCTTCATCAGTCGACTGATCAAGCAGCCGTTGGAAATTGCGACTGTGTATCTCCGTAGATCTGCCTAGTCAGAAGCCATTGGCTTTAGAGGCAGTCGACTGATGTTGTACATCAATTGACTTATGGTAGCCCAATGGGAAAAATAGCCCTCTCTCTATAAAAAGAGGGCTGGTGGTGGCTTTGAGGGCTAATGCTTATATTCTGATCTTTCTCTCAAGCCCCCACAAGTTTTCTAAAGCTTTCAAGTTTAGTTCTCCTCCTCCTCTCTAATCTTCATCTACACTGGTATCAGTATACCCGCTTACTACCATATCACCTCCTCCATATACCAAGAATAAATCCTTAGTCCTTCTCAAGTACTTAAGGATTGTCTTGACAACCACCCAATAGTCCATACTAGGATCTGGCTGGTATCTACTCATAATACTCAAAGAGTAAGATACATCGACCCTCATACATAACATAGCATACATGATCAATCCTATAGCTGATGCATATGGGATCTGACTCATGTGAATCCTCTCATCTTCCGTGCGGGGGCACATAGACTTTTAAAGGTGAATCCCATGCCTCATGGAAATAAAACCTTTCTTGGATTCTTCCATGCTAAACTGTTTTAACACTTTGTCTATGTACATAGATTGTGAAAGACCAAGCAACTGATTTGATTTATCTCTATAGATCTTAATCCCCAAAATATAAGTTGCTTCTCTCATGTCTTTCATGGAGAATATTTTGGACAACTAGGCCTTGACTGTTTGTAAAATAAGAATATCATTTCCTATAATTAATATGTCATTGACATACAATATTAGGAACACGACGACACTCCCACTAACCTTTTTATACACACAAGGCTCCTCAAGATTTTGTGAGAAATCAAATTGTTTGATTGCCTCATCAAAATGGACATTCCAACTCCTGGATGCTTGCTTCAATCCATAAATGGAACGTTGAAGCTTGCATACTTTGTTTTTGTCAATAGATGTGAAACCCTCAGGTTGTATCATATATACATCCTCAGACATGTTTCCATTAAGGAAAGCTATTTTCACATCCATATGCCATATCTTATAATCAAAATGAGCTGCCATGTCTAGGAGTATTTGAATGGATTTAAGCATAGCTACTTGTGAAAAGGTTTCATTATAATCAACATCTTGCCTTTAACGATAGCCTTTTTCCACTAATCTAGCTTTATAGGTAATTATATTACCATCCATGTCAGTTTTCTTCTTGAAAACCCACTTGCACCTTATAGGCGTTATGCCTTCGGGTGGGTCTACCGAGTTCCAAACTGATTTTAATACATGGAATCCATTTCGATTTCATGGCTATTATCCATCTATCCCTATCTAAATTATTCAGTGTCTCTTCATAATTAGTAGGTTCTTCATCATCTATGAGCAACACGTCATTAGATTCACTTATGAGAAATCCATATCTCCTAGGAATCCTATGTGTCCTACTAGATCTATGAGGTGGTGGTGTATTATCAAGTTCAACTATCACCTTATCTGAATGAGTAATCAACTATGGTTTTTGACTAGGCATCTCTTCTATGTCTATCGGAGCCTCTTGAACTACACTTAGTTCAACCTCATACCCACTATTTTCCTATAAGAGAAACTCTTTCTCTAGGAATATAACATGCCTTGAAATAAACATATTTTGTTCTAAGATATGATAAAATTGATAACCCTTTATTTTCTTAGAGTAACCAATTAATAGATACTTATCAGACTTAGCTTCCAGCTTGTCTGATATTGTCCTCTTCACATAAGTAGGACAACCCCATATCTTCAAATAAGATAAATGAGGTTTTCTACTTTTCCACATCTCATATGGAGTAGTAAAGATTGCCTTAGTCGAGACTTTATTTAACAATTAAATGTTGGTGCAACAATGCCCCAAGCATTTATATGTGTTGATGTTTGGATAATCATCTAAGTTAGGCAATGCTTTGTGATCTAATTGTAAACGTGTTTAAGTGACAGGACAAATCCAAGTATGAAGACTTGGTAAAGACAAAGTCAAGTGTGATCTTGGCAAAGGAAGTCCAAAGGCAAGTCTTGGCAATGTAAGTCCAAGCATGTAGTCTTGGTGGCGTAAAGTCCAAGCACGCTTTGGCAAAGGGGAACCCAAGACATGACAAAACCGAAGGAAGCTCTTGGAAGAAAAGCTCAAATGATGAACAAGTCGTGAACTCGGAGGGATCCTGGAGGCATAAGGCTTAAGGAAGAGCTAGAAGGTTGAGTCTAGGTCTAGGGGGTAAAATCAAGTATGAATTATTCATACTTGATGAGTATCAATCATTGATCGATGTATCGGTCGGTGATCAGTCTTTCGGCCGAGTCAAGTGAAACCACGGCGATTAGTTGACTACTAGAGCTAACGATCGTGATCGAGGCAATCGATCATTTGCCAATACTCGCGATTGGTGATCATGTCGAAGATGGGCATAGAATGGAGTCTCACTCGACTCCGCGCGGCGATCACTTGACTGATGGCTTCATCAGTCGACTGATCAAGCAGCCGTTGGAAATTGCGACTGTGTATCTCCGTAGATCTGCCTAGTCAGAAGCCATTGGCTTTAGAGGCAGTCGACTGATGTTGTACATCAATTGACTTATGGTAGCCCAATGGGAAAAATAGCCCTCTCTCTATAAAAAGAGGGCTGGTGGTGGCTTTGAGGGCTAATGCTTATATTCTGATCTTTCTCTCAAGCCCCCACAAGTTTTCTAAAGCTTTCAAGTTTAGTTCTCCTCCTCCTCTCTAATCTTCATCTACATTCTTTGTAAGAAGAGGAGGGTTTGTAAAATAGAAAGCTTCTTAGTGGAATCACTTGATTTGATCCACCTTAAGGATCGCCGTGGAGTAGGAGCTTTATCTCCGAACCACGTAAAGGCCTTGTTAGCATTGTGCTTTCATTTTTATTTATATTATTTTTGTTGTGCTTCCTCTAATCATTCTTGTAGAAATGAAAATGCGCTATTCACCCCCCCCTCTAGCTTCCAATCGATCTCCTACAAGTGGTATCAGAGCCTGGATCACATCAGAATATCTAACAATCAACCGGAGCAAGATGGCATTCCAAGAGGGGTATAGCACGGTGAGGCCTCCGTTCTTCGACGGCAACGACTTCGACTACTGGAAAGGTAGGATGGAGTATTATCTTATGAATGATATTGAAAATTGGTTTAGCGTTGTAGATGGTTTCGAGAAGCCGGTCGATGAACATGGAGCACCCATACCAACAAAGGATTGGACGAGAGACATGGCCAAGAAGGCTCAAGCCAATGCCAAGCCAACAACCACACTTCAATGTGGGTTTTCAAAAGAGAAACTAAGCAAGGTGGGGCTATTTGAATCGGCGAAGGAGCTTTGGGAGAAGTTGATAGAGCTCAACGAGGGATCCAAGGAAACAAGAAGAGCCAAGAGAGATCTCCTAATTGGCCAACTTCAAAGTTTCTCCATGAAGACCAATGAGACCGTGAGCCAAATGCACGATCGCTTCAAAGAAGTAGTCAACGGACTACATGTAATAGGTGAGAAGGTCGACAACCAAGACCTTATAAGGTATGTGCTCCAAGCTTTCCCTAGAACAACCTTATGGGCTTCAATGGTAGATGCCTATAAGGTCTCTAGGGATCTCTCTTTGGTTAAGTTAGATGAGTTATTTTGTGAATTTGAATTGCATAAACAAGCTAACACTTCATCCAAAGAGAAGGGTATAGCTCTTTTTGTAGGAAAGAAAGACAAAAAGAAGAAGGAGAAGAAAGAAGTGTCCTCCTCATCCGAATCCGAGGAAGACTCATCTAGTAGTGAAGATGAGCTATCGGCAAGCGAGGTGGCCCATTATGTCAAGAAGTTTGGTGGGAAGTCAAGGAAACTCACCAAGAAAGATGTGAAGAGGATGTTCCAATCCTCAAGAGGTAAGTCTTCAAATAGTTCAAATTCTACACCTAACGTAACTTGCTATGGTTGCAACAAGAAAGGGCATATCAAGCCAAATTGCCCGGAACTAAAGAAGAAGGAGGAGAAGGAAAAGAAGGAGAAGAAGAAGAAGGAGGCAATGGTGGCACAAACATGGGACACCCTAAGCATGGAGGACTCTTCCGACGATGAAGAAGTGTGTCATGCCACCCGAAATCTAGCCCTCATGGCCTTGGAGGAAGAAGCAGGGATCTCAAGTGAGGAGTCTTCATCCTCTTCCTCAAGCGACGAATCATCATCAAGTGATGATGATGAGGTAAACAACTCCCCTAGGGTAGATTTACTTTACAATGCCTTCAAAATGCATTGAATAGATCAAAAACTAGGATTAAGGACTTAAAAGTAGAAATTAAATCACTTAAGAATGTAGAACCATCTTGTGATAAATTATCTTGTGATGATGCATGTACCCTTAGAGATGAAAATGATGAATTGAGAAAAGAAATAGGTAATCTAAGAGCATGTTTAGAAAAATTTACTAATGGCTCTAAATACCTAGACATGATAATTAAGGATCAAAGGGTTATTTACAACAAGGTTAGACTAGGATATAGGCCTAAGGAAAAGGAGGTAGCATTTACATCTCTTGTTAGTAGAAAATCCATAATTAGAAGCAAGGGTAGAAAGGCTTGGGTCCCTAAGAAATTTCTAATTGATGCTAGTGGTCCTAAAATTTGGGTACCTAAGGCATGTATTTTTCATGTGATATAGGTAGAAGAACCATGCTTGTGTATTGTTGATAGTGGGTGTTCAAAACACATGACCGGTGATGAGAGAAAATTCTCCACTATCAACCGCACTAGCAAGGAAAAGGTATCATTTGGTAATAGTGGCAAACTTAAGATTCTAGAAAAGGGCACAATTGAGGTATCCCCCAACCTTGTCATTCATAAAGTGTTATTAGTTAAAAATATGAAATTTAATTTACTTAGTGTAAGCCAACTATGTGATGCAAATTTTGATGTTAAATTTGACTCCTCAAAATGTTTTATAAGACACAAAACTCTAAATGATTGCATGTTAGTAGGTTTTAGGAAATCAAATATATATTATGTTGATTTATCCTATGCTACTAATGCTTCTACTAAGTGTCTTATTGCAAAAGAGGAAGAAAGTTGGCTTTGGCATAGGAGGCTAGGATACATAAACATGAAGAACATAGCCAAAATAGCAAAAATGAAGTTAGTCAAAGGGTTGCCTAAAGTCAAATTTCTCAAGGACAAAATGTGTGATGCATGCCAAGAAGGGAAACAATCAAAAATATCACACAAAGGTAAAACTTTAGTTAGTACCTCTTTACCTTTAGAATTTTTACTTATGGACTTATTTGATTGTCATAGTACCCCTTCTATAATTGGTAGTAGATATTATTTAGTAATAGCAGATGATTTCTATAGGTTTACTTGGGTATTTTTCATGAAAAATAAAGATGAAACCCTAGGAATAATCATAGGATTTAGCAAGAGAGTAGAGAATGAAAGAAAACTCAAAATCAACCGGATTCGTAGTGATCATGGTGGAGAATTTGAGAATTCTAATTTCTCAACCTTTTGCTTAGAACAAGGGTACAAGCATGAGTTTTATTCCAGAACAATTCCCAACAAATGGTTGGGTTGTGGAAAGGAAAATCGTGCCCTACAAGAAGCGCTAGGACTATGCTAAATGCATATTCTTTACCTAGCTACTTGTGGCGGAAGGCAGTTAATCCTTGCTATATCCAAAATAGGGTGTTAATTCATAGGTTTTTAGGAAAAACCCCATTTGAATTGTGGAATGATACAATTCCAACAATTCATTATTTTAAGGTTTTTGTATGCAAAGTTTATATTTTAAATACCAAAGACAACCTAAGTAAATTTGAGTCCAAAGCGGATGAGGGAATCCTAGTTGGATACTCATCCACTAGTGTAGGATATAGAGTTTATAATAAAAGGACTCAAAAGATTGAGGAATCTTCAAATGTCCAATTTGATGAAACTTCCAATACATACCCTAGGAAATCCCCTATTGATGATGATATTAATAATGAAAATCAAGAAATTACCCAACAATTTCAAGATTTAACCTTAGGGGGTAATGCTCAAGGGGGAGGTTTGAATCAAGGGGGAGTAAGAGGTGATTCTGATGATGAGCAAAGGATTGAGATTAATTATGATCAAACTCTAATTAATACACCTCCTAGAACCATAAGAGTTCATCAAAATCACCCCTTAGATCAAATTGTGGGTGAATTATCTCAAGGTGTTAGGACTAGGTCTTTTCATAGGGATCCTACTAGTCATATAGCTCTAATTTCTCAAATTGAGCCCAAAACAATCAAAGATGCATTACTTGATCCGGATTAGATCTTAGCAATGCAAGATGAATTGGCTCAATTTGAAAGGAGACAAGTATGGGAGTTAGTTCCTAGACCAAATGAAAACACCATCATTGTTGGTGCAATCGGCCCAGGTCACGATTGACCAGACTCGAGTTTGACTCGAGTGATGTTTTGATGTTTGACAAAGTGGTTTGACATAGTATGTTTGATATTTATGTTTGACATTGATGTCAGTTAATATTTTGGGGAGATTGTTTATACAATCGACCCAGGTTATAATTGACCAGACTCGAGTTTGACTCGAGGGAGACATTGATGGTTGACTAGGGTTGACCATGTGATTATGGGAAAGTCCAAGCATTGGTCTGGGCAAGGTAAAGTCCAAGTCATGGGTACTTGGCATGGAAAGTCCAAGTGGGACACTTGGCAATTTGGGAAAGTCCAAGTCTTGAGTACTTGGCACAAGGGAAGTCCAAGCATGGGTCTTGGCATGGAAAGTCCAACATGGGTTGGCAAGGGAAAGTCCAAGCTTGAGTCTTGGCATTTGAGAATTCCAAGGGGTTTGATATTGACGGCGTAAAGTCCAATGGTTGGTGACGTAAAGTCCAAGCGGAGTCTTAGCAGCGTAAGTCCAATGTGCCTTGGCGGTGTAGACACCGTTAGCATGACATAGCCGATGGAAGCACCTGAAGACTAGCACGATGAATCATGGATGACTTGGAGGGATCCGAGAGGCATGAGGCTGATGGAGGTGGCTAGAAGGCTTAGGTCTAAGCTAAGGGTGGTCTAGCAAGTATGGGGGAACCATACTTGGGTTAAAACCTCATTTTTGAGGTTGGCAGTCGACTGGCATTATGGTCGGTTCGACTATCGTGAGTCGACTAGAGTTCGATTCTTTGTTTTGAAAGTGAAATTGCTCAGTGATCATTGCTCATTAGAACGATCGTGATGTCGATGCGATCGTAAGGGAATGACGATCGACTACTAGTTCATTGCGAAACGCAGAATGCTCGTAGTCAAGGCGATCGACTCTGATGATCGGCCAATGATGGCGATGGCGCGCCAAGAGATCCGTTGGAGTTTTTCCAGCATGGATCAACCCATTGTCTCACGACAACAGTGGCATCAGTCAACTGGTGACTTATGGAAGTCAACTGATCGGCGGAAATCCAGCCCGACGCAGGTTAAAAGCAGCTGTTCGTGGAGGGTTTGAAGCTAGCGTTTTCTTGGGCGATTTGAAGGGGAATAGTTGGTGCTCTTCCAGTCCTTCAAGGCTAGTCCAAGGCAACCAAAAGCAAGCAATCCAAAGAGCATTTGTAAAGTTTTCTTTGCATAGATTGTTGTATTATTTTTGTATTTGCTTGTCTAAATTTGTATTACTTAGTGTAATCTTTGTATGAGGTTTCTCCACCTCCGACGTGTTGTCGAGAAGGAGCTTATTGTGCTTAGTGGTGTTTGTGGCATCGCTAGGGTTCGTACAAACCCAATCCGTGGAGTAGGAACCATTCGGTTCTGAACCACATTATATCCTTGCGTTTGTGTGTTTGTATTTTCGTTATTGCTTTATTATCTTTGTTTCCACTATGCTAAAAAAAATTGTAGACAAGCACGCGAACGATTTCCATCTACATACGAGCACGTGCTATTCACCCCCCCTCTAGCGGGCGCACATGTCCTAACAAGTGGTATCAGAGCGAGGGTGCTCTTGAAGTTTAACAACTAAGGGAGCACGCTAGAGGGTGAAGATGGAGTTGGAAGAACAACTAGGTTGGGACATCAACACACCGGTGCCCTACACCCTATACGGATGAGAAGGCTTCAATTCTTGGAAGAAAAGAATTGAAGATTTTTTTATGATGAGAGACCTTGAGGAATGGTCCCTATTAATGGAAGGATTTGATTATCCAAGAGGACCAAAAGGTGGATTCCTCAAAAAGAAGAGATGAAGTGAAGATCAAATTCAAGCCTTCGAAAAAAACATGAAGGTAGTAAAATTTATTTTTGACTTGGTCCCTAATGATATTGTGTGTATGGTAGGGGACTATATGGATGCTAAGGAGTTGTGGAGCAAAGTGGCAAAGCTCCATGAAAGTCCATCATCAATCCAAGAAGAAGAAGAAGAGGAGGAGTGCTCACCCTCTCAAGCTCAAGCAAATACATCATCATCTAAAGAGCTTGAGGAGTCGGAAGTTGAAGAGGAGGTGGAAGAAGTAGAAGAAACCTCCACCTCTAGGATTGAGTGGGAGGAACGAATTTCCACTCCGGAGCAACAAGAAGAAGCTTCCACATCCGGTCAAGATGAAGAAGCTTCAATTCCAGCACCTACCACCACCATAGGTAACTCAAACACCGTAATTCAAAATAAAAATAACATTATGTGTTTTGAGTGTAGGGAATTTGGACACTATAAGAGCAAGTGCCCAAAGAGAATAAGAAAATCTCCACCGGCGCCAAAAGTCAAAGATGTCAGTCCCTCAATGCAAAAGAGCAAGGAGCAAGTGATTTGCTTAAAATTTCGGCTACCGGGACATTACCAGAGTCAATGCCCAAGAGGGAAGAAGAAGGGGCAAGAAGGAGCTACACAAGTAGGGGGAGCTTCTAAAGCTAACCCTAAGGTATTTTTAAATAAAGCTCCTTATTCAAATAATGTCAAAAAGCATGCTAGAAATAATTTTAGCAACCTTGCTATCTATCATAAAGATCATGCTAGAAATAAGGAATTGTGTCTAGGAGCTAAGAATGTCTACTTTTCAAAGAAAGAAAAATTTGGGACTAATGTCTCTAAAAATGTCATACCTAGGGAATCTATTAGAAAAATACAAGAGCACCTAGGTTTTAACCCCAAATGGACTAGGCATATGCCTAGGAAGAACCATGCCCAAGGATTAAATCAAAATTCTAAAATTGGGCAATTAGAATTAGAGAATCAAGTCTTGAGATCAAGACTTGAAAAATTAGAGAAGACCCTTAGGAATATACAAAATCAATTTAAAGGGTCTAATGGTCAAAGTCAAAGGTCCAAATCTCAAAGTCAACACTTAGGACCTAAAAGACAAAAGTCAACCAAGGACAAGAAAGGTTTGGGTCACAAACCTAAGCCTAAGGTGGCTTATCATAGTGTTCCATTTGATTATGGAATACAATTTAGGTCTTGGAAGACCAAGGTCAATAGGGAAGTCATCCTTAGAGTTGACCAAGGTTTGTGCCTAGTGGCTAGGGTTTCTAGGAAACCTAGGGTGGCCACTAAGAAGGTTGCAAAGGGAGTTACCTCTAGAGTCAACCTAGGTAAGACCACAATGACCAAGGCTAACAAGCCTAGGAGGTTCATTAGGAGAGTATCTAGGGAGGTCATCCCTAAGGAATACCTAGTAAACCCTAGGAGCTCAAATAGGTTTTGGGTTCCTAAGAGCGTGATATATTCACGCTAAATGGGTTAGGGTGTGCTAACTTTAAATGGAAGGGTAGTTAACCTAACCATGGTAAAGGTGACACTTTAGGTCATTTTCAAGGTTATGGTTACCTTGGGAATGTGGTTTGATTTGAATCCTAAAGGCGTTTAGGATGTGCCAATATTAATTATGAAGCTTGATAAAATGATCAAATTGGCACATTTTAGGTTTAGAGGTTATAGTGTGTCATTTTGAGTTTTTGGCACACTAGGGAGAAAAGTAATAATATGGCAAAATAAACTTAATTATATCAAATGACAACTAATATTAAAATTTAGGTATTATTATACCTATACCTTTTATTTGTCATGCCTTGATTTGCCATATAACATGCCATGACATCATATTTATTTGTATCATTTATATGTTATGATCATGTTTAGGATTTAGGATTAATGTCATGTGTTTTTAGATTTCATATTATGTCATGACATCATGATCATTGGCCATGCTTTAATTATTGCTATCATTATGCCATGATCATTTAATGCATTTAAATTGACTAAAATTGATTTAAGGACAATGGCATGACTTGGAGTCTCATTTATAAGGGAATCAAATAGAGTTGCCTTAGAAAATGCATGAAACCCTAGTTTAGGAAGAACAAAACCCACATCTCACATCACATTGACATGTATGTGTATTTATACACCCTAGATACATGTGAGATGCTAGGATATGAGTTGAGTTCAAGGTGCATAGTTTTTGCATCTAGATGGACTATAACTCATCTAATTTCTTTTGTGGATCATTGGGAAATTGTGTACAAGTCATGTACATTAAGCCCAAGGAATATGATCCAATATAGGTTTTCAAAAACATTTTAAAATCAATTTAGAAAATCTTGGTGAAGCCTATCTTTTGATAGCAATCACCATTGATGAGATTGATACAAAGTGAGCTAAAACATTGAAGTTTTTCTTTACTTTTGGATTTTGTATTAATTTTGATATTTTATGGGTAAAATAATTTTCAAATATTTTTCACCCATTGTATTGACTATAAGTAATATACGTATCAAATTTTGTGATTTTTCGATTTACGTAGAATTACTTATGATTTTCTAAAATTCAACTCTGATAATTGAAATTCGGAAATTTCAGTTATCAGTCGATCCCTTTGATATGATCGGTGATGTGATGGCAAATTCGATTACTATAAGTAGTCGACTGCTAGGCTGATTTCGGGAAAAACAAGGTTGTTTAGCCCGTTTTCAGCCATGGTAAAGTTCCCTAACCACTCCTAACCCTAGGATATGCTTTGGAAAGCATTATAAAGGGTGAAAATCCATTGGATATGGATTAGGAGAGGTGTTAGGTCGATGTATCAAATTTAAGGTGTGGAAAGTTCAAGTTTGAACTTTGAACCTTATTTTTGATGGTTTAGAGTTCCTATTGGCTTAGAGACTTCCCAAGGACATTGTTGGTGCAATGGTCAAGGGGGAGCAAGCCTTTAGGGGGAGGTATCCATCATGGGATGATGGATGTGTTTTTCTTCTTGAAGGGGAGAAGTTATGGGGAGAATGTCATCAATTGGGAAAATTGATGGGATTTTTGAGAGACCCAATTTGGAAATTGGGAGAGAGTATAGGATTGCCTCTCTTGAGTGATATGAGACTTATCACTAGAAAGATGGTAGGCATCCTAGGTATTGTTGGACCAAGGGGGAGATTGTAAGATCTCATTGGGACATTAGACATTGACCTCCTTGGAGAGAACCTTTTTGATGTATGTCAAAAAGGGGAAGAAGGTTAAATTACCAATTTGGAAAATTGGTAAGGGAATTTGAGTTAGGGGCCTAACTCAAGGTTTGTTTTGTCAACCATCAAAAAGAGGGAGATTGTTGGTGCTATCGGCCCAGGTCACGATTGACCAGACTCGAGTTTTACTCGAGTTATGTTTTGATGTTTGACAAAGTGGTTTGACATAGTATGTTTGACATTGATGTTTGACATTGATGTCGGTTAATGTTTTGGGGAGATTGTTTATACAATCGACCCAAGTTATAATTGACCAGACTCGAGTTTGACTCGAGGGAGACTTTGATAGTTGACTAGGGTTGACCATGTGATTATGGGAAAGTCCAAGCATGGGTCTTGGCAAGATAAAGTCCAAGTCATGGGTACTTGGCATGGAAAGTCCAAGTGGGACACTTGGTAATTTCGGAAAGTCCAAGTCTTAAGTACTTGGCACAAGGGAAGTCCAAGCATGGGTCTTGGCATGGATAGTCTAACATGGGTTGGCAAGGGAAAGTCCAAGCTTGAGTCTTGGCATTTGAGAAGTCCAAGGGGTTTGATATTGGAGGCCTAAAGTCCAAGGGTGAAGTCTTGGCAGCATAAGTCCAATGGTTAGCGGCGTAAAGTCCAAGCGGAGTCTTGGCGACGTAAGTCCAATGTGCCTTGGCGGTGTAGACACCGTTAGCATGACATAGCCGATGGAAGCACCTGAAGGCTAGCGCGATGGATGAACAAGTCATGGATGACTTGGAGGGATCCGAGAGGTGTGATGCTGATGGAGGTGGCTAGAAGGCTTAGGTCTAGGCTAAGGGTTGTCTAGCAAGTATGGGGGAACCATACTTGGGTTAAAACCTCATTTTTGAGGTTGGCAGTCGACTGACATTATGGCCAGTTCGACTATTGTGAGTCGACTAGAGTTCGACCGCCATTTAAAGCTGAAATTGCTCAGCGGTCGGATCGCTCATTGAGCAATGGGTGATGTCGACAACAATCGATCGCCAAGGACGATCAGATCGCTAGTTCGATCGCAACGAGAATGCTCGTAGTCAGGCGTCGACTATCATTGGCGATCGATCGACAATGATGGCAATGATCGCCAAGAGATCCGTTAGAGTTTTTCCAGTGTGGATCGACCTGTTGTCTCATGACAATAGTGGCATCAGTCGACTGGTGACTTATGGCAGTTGACTGATCGGCGAAAATCTAGCCCGACGCAGGTTAAAAGCAGCTGTTCGTGGAGGGTTTGAAGCTAGCATTTTCTTGGATGATTTGAAGGGGAATAGTTGGTGCTCTTCCAGTCCTTCAAGGCTAGTCCAAGGCAACCAAAAGAAAGCAATCCAAAGAGCATTTGTAAAGTTTTCTTTGCATAGATTGTTGTATTATTTTTGTATTTGCTTGTCTTAATTTGTATTACTTAGTGTAATCTTTGTACGAGGTTTCTCCACCTCCGACGTGTTGTCGAGAAGGAGCTTATTGTGCTTAGTGGTGTTTGTGGCATCGCTAGGGTTCATACGAACCCAATCCGTGGAGTAGGAATCGTTCGGTTCCGAACCACGTTATATCCTTGTGTTTGTGTGTTTGTATTTTCGTTATTGCTTTATTATCTTTGTTTCCGCTGCGCTAACAAAAATTATAGACAAGCACGCGAACGATTTCTATCTACATACGAGCACGCGCTATTCACCCCCCTCTAGCGGGCGCACAGGTCCTAACAATTATTACTACAAGATGGGTATTTAGGAACAAACTAGATGACCAAGGGAATATTACTAGGTATAAAGCAAGATTAGTTGCAAGGGGATTTAATCAAGTTGAAGGACTTGACTATGATGAAACATATGCCCCGGTTGCTAGATTAGAGTCTATTAGGATACTATTAGGGTATGCCTCCTATATGGGTTTCAAACTCCATCAAATGGATGTTAAATCAGCATTCCTAAATGGGTTTATTAAGGAAGAGGTATATGTAGAACAACCTCCCGGGTTTGAGAATATGGACTATCCAAACCATGTATACAAGTTTAGGAAAGCTTTGTATGGTTTGAAACAAGCTCCCTGGGCTTGGTATGAAAGATTATCATCTCTCTTAATTTCTAAAGACTTTAAAAGGGGTAGTATAGATCAAACTCTATTTATAAAGTCAACATCAAAGGACATCTTTGTAGCCCAAGTATATGTTGATGACATTATTTTTGGGTCAATAAATGATGAACTTCTTCAAGACTTTATTAAGAATATGGAAAAAGAGTTTGAAATGAGTCTAGTTGGGGAATTAAATTTCTTCCTAGGATTACAAGTCAAACAAACAAGTGAAGGAATTTATATTTACCAAACCAAATATGCTAAGGAAATGATTAAGAAATTTGGTTTGGAAAATGCTAAGGTAGTTTCAACTCCAATGGAAACCAATACAAAAATAGATAGTGATAATGATGGAAAACAAATTGATCTTACACTCTATAGGAGCATGATTGGTAGCCTTTTGTACCTAACCGCTAGTAGACCCGACATATTATTTGCAGTTGGTATGTGTGCTAGGTATCAATCATGTGCAAAAGAATCTCATTTAGTTGTCGTTAAGAGAATCTTAAGATATATTAAAGGCACACTAAATGTAGGACTATGGTACCCTAGTACTAGGTCTTTTGATTTGGTTGGGTACACCAATTCTGATTATGCCGGTTGCAAATTGGATCGGAAGAGTACTAGTGGTGGATGTCAATTTCTTGGGTCCTCCCTAGTTAGTTGGAGTAGTAGGAAGCAACCTTGTGTTGCCCTATCCACCACCGAGGTCGAGTATGTGGCTATGGGTGGTTGTGTAGCTCAACTACTATGGATGAAACATACCTTAGAGGATTATGAGCTATCTTACTCCAACATGAAAGTATTTTGTGATAATGTGAGCACCATAAATTTGACCAAAAATCCGGTGCATCACTCTAGGACCAAGCACATTGAAGTGAAACATCACTTCATTAGAGATCATGTGGCTAAGGGGGACATTGAGCTTAATTACATTGAATCCAAGTCCAACCTAGGTGACATATTTACCAAGGCTCTCCCCGAAGTAGAATTTTCATCACTTATGAGAGAACTTGGGATGTGCTTGGTTGAATAAAAGTGTATGTTTGCATGATTTTATAGAAATCCTAGAATTTATACCTTTAAGCATCTCACAAAATACCTAAGAAACCATGATTTTTATATTGAGCCACTTAGACAACATGTGAGATGTTAGAAAGATGCACTTGGTTCATCATGCTTGTTATGATGCATTACTATGGACCAAAGTGTCATCTAGAGACATTAATCCTTCATTGGACCAATCATTGGGAAGGCTTATACACAATTAATGTGTATATAGCTCCAAGAATATGATTGGAAATGTCAAATAAAATATAATTTAAACTATGTTTATCATATTTTGAAAAATAGTTTTCAAGTGGAAGACAAAAGTGATACAAAGTTTGCAAAATCATTAGAACTTTTGTTAGTTTCCAAGTTTGTATCAATTTTGCAATATGGAAAACATATATTTTTCAAATTATTTTTCCTTGATAGATAATGATCTCAGAAATGTATACACAAAATTTCGTGATTTTTTAAAATGGAAGTAGCAATGACGATCGTAAATCAATGATCGATACATCGTATTTTCTGATAAAAGCTCTATTTCTTGCATTTAAGTGTATCTTTGATGTCCCTAAAACTATGGTATGATAATATTCAGTATAAACATGTTTTTTGGACTTTTTGGTGCGATGTTTTAATGGGAGTTTCATAATATTTATCTTTTCATCCCCAAACTTAAATTGTTGGTGCAAAGTTAGGATTTAACCTTCAATCTTTTGTTAGGCTTTGCTCCACAAGTTATTTATTCATCATGAACCATATCTTGGATTAAGGGGGAGCTTAATTTCAACTTTATAGCTTTGTTCAAGATTAATATGAATTTCTCTTTTGATGTATGTCAAAGGGGAGAAGAAATGTTTAAGTTAGAATTATATATGATTATAAAGACTAACTTAAAATGATTGCCAAACATCAAAAAGGGGGAGATTGTTGCAACAATGCCCTAAGCATTTATATGTTTTTGATGTTTGGATAATCATCTGCTAGGCAATATTTGTGATCTAATTGTGAAGTGTTTAAGTATGGAAAATCCAAGTATAGACTTGGTAAAGGCAAAGTCCAAGTGTGATCTTGGCAAGAGAAGTCCAAGTAAGTGACAGAAAAAGACCAAGCATGAAGACTTGGTAAAGACAAAAGTCCAAGTGATCTTGGCAAAGGAAGTCCAAAGGCAAGTCTTAAACCAAGGAAGCTCTTGGAAGCAAAGCGCAAAGCATGAACAAGTCGCGGACTCGAAGGGATCCTGGAGGCACAAGGCTTAAGGAAGAGCTAGAAGGTTGAGTCTAGGTCTAGGGGGTAAAATCAAGTATAAATTATTCATACTTAAAGATCGGTCAGTCGATGTATCGATCGACTAGTCGGTGCTCGAGTCAGAACTCGACGATCACAATGAGAAAGCTGGCGATCGGTGATCGGAACCATCGATCTGGCAGTCGACTGATCGTGCCAAAGATGGGCACAAAATGGAGTCTCACTCGACTCCGCACGGCGATCACTCGACTGATTGCTTTATCAGTCGACTGATCAGGCAGCCGTTGGAAATTGCAGCTGTGTATCTCCGCGGATCTGCCTAGTCAGAAGTCGTTGGCTTTGGCGGCAGTCGATTGATGTTGTTCATCAGTCGACTGATGGTAGCCCAATGGGAAAAATAACCCTCTCTCTATAAAAAGAGGGTTGGTGGTGGCTTTGAGGGCTAATGCTTATATTCTGATCTTTCTCTCAAGCCCCCACAAGTTTTCTAAAGCTTTCAAGTGTTTAGTTCTCCTCCTCCTCTCTAATCTTCATCTACATTCTTTGTAAGAAGAGAAGGGTTTGTAAAAGAGAAAGCTTCTTAGTGGAATCGCTTGGGTTGATCCACCTTAAGGATCGCTATGAAGTAGGAGCATTATCTCCGAACCATGTAAAGGCCTTGTTAGCATTGTGCTTTCATTTTTATTTATATTATTTTTGTTGTGCTTCCGCTAATCATTCTTGTAGAAACGAAAATGCGCTATTCACCCCCCCTCTAGCTTTCAATCGATCCCTTACATTAAACAGCGGTCTCGAGTGCGTAACTCAAAAAGGTTTTTGGAAGACTTGCATGCTGCATCAACGACCTGACCATGTCCAATAAGGTTCGGTTTTGCCTTTCAGCCACACCATTATGTTGTGGCGTGTAAGGTAGAGTCCTTTGGGACAAGATGCCATTGTCCCTTAGATAATCTTGAAACTCTTGGCTTAATTATTCACCACCTCGATCTGATAGAAGTATTTTAATACTTTTACCAAATTATTTCTCTACTTCCTTTCTAAAATCTTTAAACCTTTCAAAGACTTCAAACTTGTATCTTAAAAGATACAAATACCCATATCGTGAATAATCATTGATAAAGGTAACGAAGTAGCTATAACCTCCTATGGCATGAGTTGACATTGGTCCGCATACATCAGTATGTATAAGGCCCAATACCTCAACTGCTCGTTCACCCTGTTAGGGATTGAACGGCTGGCTAGAGGGGGGTGGATAGCCCTCTTTACTTGGATGGTGGGTTTTGCTCGTCTACAAAAAGATTAGTGCAACGGAAACAACAAAGACAAGCAAATGGAAATAACAATAAAACAAATGCTAACACGATAGTATAACGTGGTTCAAAGCTACGCCGCTAATCCACGGTCCCTGATTCGTCCTCGGTGAATCACTCCGCCAAAACCAATCCACTAATGGTCTCTCCTTTGCACCAAGCTAGGTGGAGGTAACCTTTACAATCAAGATCACTCTTCTTACAATAAGAATAAAGTAAAAACAAGTAAGAAGAGTTTAAAGCTTGTGGGGCACTTGGAAGATAACTTAGAGCATAAGCATTAGCCTCCCAAAGCTCCACACCCTCTCTTTTTATAGAGAAGAAGCTTTCCTTCCGTTGTAGGCGCCACCGGTCATTTCGGTGCCCTTAGCGTCATTGCTACCACTCTGATAGCCTCGAACACGTCGGATCCCGTCCAGCGGAACACTTGCGATCCATGGATCCCATCGATCATTCTTTGCCTCCGTAATCGATCGGATCCAAGTTGGCTGCGGGTTACGTGGCGAAACCCTTTCGACCCGATCACAAATAGCCAAGTTTCACCTAAGAGCTACCCCTTCCCGGGTTACATTCGCTCACTCTCATCCCTCGGAGTCCCTCGCCTTCGAAGTTCTCTTCGTTCGCGGCCACGTCCCTCGGCAGCATCAGGCGCACGACTCTGCAATGCTCCTTCGCGTCTCTTGCCTCGAAGTCTACTTCCTCCGGCTTCACTCCAAGCTTCTCGTCCGGCGGTCCCTCGGATGCTCCAAGCGCACGGTTTTCGCAAAGCAATCCTTCACCGACTCAAGGACCGAGTCATGAGATGTAAAACTCGCCATGGCTCCATGTGCGAATTACTAAGCCCTGCACGACTTCAACGCACATATCAAATCATAATTACAAACTAACTTAAACCCTTTGCCACACACATCAAAACCATATCACGACAAGAGATTTCCCTAACAATCTCCCCCTTTTTGATGTGTGGCAATCCGTTTAAGTTAGCTACAAACATTTGATAGAATTTATAAGGTAAGAAAGCATGTAAACATAAACATGATATAGCAACATGCAACTCCCCCTTAATCCATGAAACTCCCCATATTTCTCCCCCTATCATAATTTTTCTCCCCCTATCATAATTTACTTAAACATAATCATTTCTCCCCCTTTGACATCATCAAAAAGATTAATACTAAGTTATAAACCCATGACATCAAGTCTAATAGAAGGAAAATACCAAAAATTGATTTAAAATTTGAATTCAGCCTTTACTAGTCGATTTTTACCACCAATGATGGCCGACTAGTCGGTAATCAAATCGAAATTTTGATTTTGGAGAATTTAAGAAATGCATTAAAAATTCAATAAAATTCGAAAAATCATGAAATTTGGGAAACATATTTCTTGTAAGTATATCTATCAATGAAAAATAGTTGCCTATGAAAAATCATTAAATTTTCAAGTATTTGCAAAAAATCCAAAAGCATTAAAAACCACTAGGTTTTTGATCATTCTAGTATTAAGTTTACCACCTAGTTTTGCATCCAATTGTTTCAAAACATGAATACACAGATTTTAAAGTAAGAAAATTATTTTAAAAACTTATGAAATATCCAACCATGATCTTTGGGCAATATGTCTATGAATTAAACATAAGCCTTCCCCATGATTGGTCTATTATTGCTATTTTGATACTTTAAATGACCATCTAAATGCCATAGGCATTAGTGGATATTTGTATCATCCTAACATCTCACTCATGCTAAGTTTTCAATCAAGGTAGCGTATAGTGAGTGTGAGATGCATGTTAGAGGTATTTGTATATACTTAACCATTATATTCATGCAATTCTTTCAAGGTTAAGTATCAACCTAACAATTCTCATGATCATAAGGGCATATATGAACTAATTTCACATTATGATCATGAAACACATGTATTCATCAATTTATAATCATGCATTAGGTATTATATGATAATAAGCAAATATCACCTAAAGCATGATTTAAATCCTATTTCTCATGATTATGTGCCAAATATCAAAATCATAAATCATGATAGCAAACATACATAGCAATTTCATTAGATATCATGATTTAAGCATTATTATCTATTTTTGGGCACGTTATCATCACCCAACACTATTTCAAAAATGTTGTCCCGTCATCCTAAGTCAACCAAAAATAAGATATAGGTAAATTCCATTTGGTTGACTATCCTAGGGTTTTCCTAACCCTTAAGGATGGATTTTGGAACCCAAAATAGGTTCTTTCCTATGGGGTTCACAAGATACTCCTTGGGGATCCATTTCCTAGCTATTACCTTCTTTTTATCTTGTCCCCTAGCAATTAGGCATTTATAGGCCTTTTCATTTTTCTTTTCTTTATAACCTAGGCATTTCTTATTAAAACTTGCTCTTTGGCTCCCAATTATCATGTTCAATGTATTTGAGCCAATAGTGTATTTAAGCCCTATTTTCATCCATGCATGCATCACTAACATTAAATGGCATATATTCATGTGAGCATGCATCATCATGACAAGAAGAAACATTTTCATTTTCATTTAAGCATGCTTTTTCTAGTTTATTTTCTAAGTCCTTAATTTGATCTAGCATGCTCTTATTCTTTTTCTTAGCTCTAAATAAATCCTTAGTAAGACTAGAAATCATGGTTAGTTACCATAGTTTCTACTCTTCTTCTTCGGATGAGGATGTAGAGGAGACTCCCCCTTCACTTGAGCTCTCTCCACTTGAACTTGATTCTTCATTTTCGGTGGAGGAGCAATCCAAGTCATTAAAGGCCATCAATGCAAGGTTGGTGACAAATGCATTCTCTTCTTCCGATGATGATGAAGAGGATAAGGAGGGATCATCCCAAGTCCTTGCCTTGAGAGCTTTGGCCTTTCCCTTTTCCTTTGCCTTCTTCTCCTCTTCCTTTTTCTTCTTGCTCCCCTTTTTCTTCTTCTTTTCTTCCTTCTTTTTCCTTTCTTCCTTGCTCTTGTTTAGGAGGGGACAATTATCCCTTATGTGTCCCTCTCCTTGGCAATTGTAACAAATGATCTTCCCCCTTGGTCTTCTACTCCTATCATTTGATTTGTTAAATCTAAAACTATTTAAAGCACGCCTTACCCTCCTTACCATATATGCTTCTTCCGTGCTATCCATGGAGGAGGAGGAGGATGCTTCATCATCGGAGGAGGAGGGGATTTCTATCTTCTTCTTCCCCTTGTTTGCCAAAAATGATACTCGATCCTCTTGAAGGTTGGATTTTTGGCTCTTCTTGTATTCCTTCAAGCCTAGATTCATGCAATTCCATAGTGGAGAAAAATTCATCTAGAGTACTTACCTCTAGATTCTTTGAGATGTAAAATGAGTCCACCATTGAACTCCACTTGGATGATCGGGGAAAAGCATCTATGACCTTCATTATCATATCCCGGTTGGAGAGCTTTTCTCCTACACTTGTTAGCCCAATTAAAATCTCTTTAAACCTAGAATGCAATGAAGTTACCTTTTCTCCCTTTTCTAATTTTATGTTGGATAATTGGGAGCGGAGGAGATCTCTTCTTGCAAGTTTAGCCTCCGAGGTACCTTCATGAAGCTCTACTAGCTTCTCCCACATTTCCTTGGCACTTAGACATTCTCCTATTCTATTTATTTCTTGTTGAGGAAGCACATTGTATAGATGGTGCTTGCCTTTTGAGTTTGTAAGGTTCTCCTCTCTTTGCCTCTTGGTCCACCTTGACTTCTCTAATGGCTTCCCCTCTTCATCCCTAGGTAAAACGAAACCGGATTCCATTGTAATCATAATATCAAAATCCGTTTCGAAAAATACCTCCATTCGCTTCTTCCACAAAGCGAATTCTCCTTCAAACTTCGGTGGATGAATGTTGGAGCCGGCCATCTTTTGAATATGCTTGTTGTGGCGGTTAGTCCTCGACAAGCTTTCCTTGGCTCTGATACCACTTGTTGGGGATAGAACGGCCGGCTAGAGGGGGGTGAATAGCCCTCTTTACTTGGATGGTGGGTTTTGCTCGTATACAAAAAGATTAGCGCAACGGAAACAACAATGACAAGCAAATGGAAATAACAATAAAACAAATGCTAACACGATAGTATAACGTGGTTCACGGCTACGCCGCTAATCCACGGTCCCCGATTCGTCCTCGGTGAATCACTCCGCCAAAACCAATCCACTAATGGTCTCTCCTTTGCACCAAGCTAGGTGGAGGTAACCTTTACAATCAAGATCACTCTTCTTACAATAAGAATGAAGTAAAAACAAGTAAGAAGAGTTTAAAGCTTGTGGGGCACTTGGAAGATCACTTAGAGCATAAGCATTAGCCTCCCAAAGCTCCACACCCTCTCTTTTTATAGAGAGGAAGCTTTCCTTCCTTCAGCCGCCAGATCACCGCCGATCGTCGCCACTACAACGGCTCAACACGCGGATACGTCGACCATTGTAGTCCAAGAACACTTGGCTCGATGATGGATCCCATCACGATCGCTACTCGTAGTCGATCGCCTACGATCGGCTACGAGTGGTTCTGTGCCAAACCCTTTCAACTACCGACCGCCGCCTTGAATGATCGATATCTTGGCCAATGATCGCACATATGGCACCGATCACGCCCCAAAACACTCAATGAATACCTCGAACCACATTCGACTCGAAGCGATCGGTTCCCATGGCAATGACGGCGGTGTCAAATCCCATCCGACACTTAGCCAAATGACCAAGTTTCACCTAAGAGCTACCCCTTCCCGGGTTACATTCGCTCACTCTCATCCCTCGGAGTCCCTCACCTTCGAAGTTCTCTTCGTTCGCGGCCACGTCCCTCGGCAGCATCAGGCGCACGACTCTGCAATGCTCCTTCGCGTCTCTTGCCTCGAAGTCTACTTCCTCTGGCTTCACTCTAAGCTTCTCGTCCGGCGGTCCCTCGGATGCTCCAAGCACACGACTTCCGCAAAACAATCCTTCACCAACTCAAGGACCGAGTCATGAGATGTGAAACTCGCCATGGCTCCATGTGCGAATTACTAAGCCCTGCACGACTTCAACGCACATATCAAATCACAATTACAAACTAACTTAAACCCTTTGCCACACACATCAAAACCATATCACGGCAAGAGATTGCCCTAACACACCCTTTCCTCTGAAAGGTAGTTTAGTCATCTTTCCTTTTAAGCATGAAACACATGTGTCTAATGAATCTGATTCATAAGACTCCAAAATGCCAAGCCTCTACAGTTTGGACATGCATTCATTACTTATATGGCCAAGACGAAAATGCCACAATTTCGAGGTTAATTGATTATCTAACTTAGCGCATTTGCTATTTGATTCGATATTGAATATCTCGTTGGATGTATCTAATGTGTAGATCCCATTATTTAATATCCCAATAGCATAAAGAACACCATTCAACGTAATGTAACAACAATTATTACTAAACGTCAAATGATAACCTTTCTTATTCAAACATAAAATAGAAATAATGTTCTTTATTAATGCAAGAATATAAAAAAAAATCATCCAACTCTAAGACTAGTCCTGTAGAAAGTCGCAATATATAAGTACCCTTGACTACTGCAGTAACTTTTGCTCCATTGCCAACCCTTAGACCTGCTTCTCCCTTAACTAGTTTTCTTCTGTTCCTAAGCCCCTGTATGTCATTACATATATGTGAGCCACACCCGGTATCCAATGTCCAAGTGCTAGAAGAAACAGTGTAACATTCAATAACAAATATACCTGAAGTAGATTGGGCATCAGATGCCTTTTTCTGCTTCAGTGACTCCAGATCTACCTGCAGTTTCTTTTCCAATGTCCATCCTTGCCATATTGATGGAAGGTGCCCTTGGGAGTTATTTCTTCCTTCTTCGCCTTCTTCTTCTCTTTAGCTTTTGTTTTTGACTTCCTCTTAGAACCGTTATTTGAGGAGTCAATCAACATCACCGTCTTTTGTTCCTTCTCAATAGATGACTCCACTGTTTTGAGCATATTGATCAATTCAGGAATTGTGGACTCAATCTTATTCATCTGATAGTTCATCACAAATTATGAATAGCTACCAGTCATATTGCGATGAATTAAGTCAATACTTAATTCATGGTCCATGAAAAACCCTAATGATCTCAATTGCTCAATATAGCTATTCATCTTTAGCGCAAACTGCACTGCAGATGAACCCTCCTGCATCTTCCACTACTAAAAAAGTTATTTTGAACGACGAAATTTAATGACAGTATCAAAATACCATCGTTATTGATTGTTCAACAGCGACCAAATTTAATGTCCATCGTTAATATATACGCATTAACGACGATAATTTATCCCTTCGTTAATATTATATCATCAACGATGATTTTTTTTTATGTTAGTCATTACTGTCATATTTTTAACGATGCTATTTTAGTTGTTATTACAAGACTTGTAATGACAAATATTCTCTCTCTTAATCTTTGCTCGACTTTATTTCCCCGTGCCCTAAATCTCTTCCGCATCCATCTTTCCCCAACCCCTCTCATCCTGACTGTCACAACCACCCCTTCAGTCGCTGCCACTCGTTTAGCTAGCTCACGCTATGATCACCACTACCTCCGACATGAGCGATGGCACTTCCACCACCCTCTTCCCTCCTGTGAGCTCAGCTTGCTGTCGCCCCTCTTCACACAAGGCCAGCTCAACGATGTTGTCACCGCACCCTATCCACATTATCACCGGCCGCATGCACCTTGGCCAGTTCCCCAGCAGTGAGGAACCCTTCTCCTCTGGGCCATTTCCTCTCCCAATTTCTTCTTCTCCTCCATTTTTTCCTTGAGCGCAATCGTTGTCCCTCTATGTCGGAACCAACTACTTCATCGCCAATGATACTGCTGGTACTTTTCTACATAATCCCCGATAGAAGGGTTAGCGGGGACCCATGATCCGATCCAAAATATTTGGCTCGGCGAAGGGAGAAAAGGAAGAATTGGTTCGGGCGCGAATATCAGAGGCCATTGATACGGGAGAATATCGAAAGCAATTGGCACGGGAGAGTCAGCAGAAGTAATTGATACAGCAAAGAAGAGACGGAAGGCACTTCGCTAAAGAGTGGAGCAAGAATTGGTTCAGCTAGATAATTCCAGAAGCCGATGGGATGGATAGAGGGTCGACTTAACCTGATCGATATGGTTATATGAAGGAAGTCTGGCACGGGGAAAAGAGGAATTGGTTCGGGTTGATGAGGAACCCTAGGGCTAGGGCACCCGTGGGTTATAGACCTAAGCTAGCTTCACTCAAAGCGGAGGGTTGAGGGAGATAGTCTAACCTATTTTCCCGAAAAGTAGAGAAAAAGGTATTAGGCAATGGCTGGGGAGGCCCCACGCAATATTCCAAGGAGTCTTCACTCCTTATATCTATAACAGAATTATTCCCTAGGTGGAGGTGGTGGCCACGTGTACGATGGAGATAACCCACGATGTTACAATGACGGAAGGGGGAGGATAAAAGGGAGGAAGCAAGGAGGAAAAGAGGATCCGCAATTATTCCAACCCAGCAAGAGAGAGGGAGACGCAGGAGGAGAAGGGGAGCGACAACCGCCTCGCCGGAGATCTATCGTTGTTACATCTCTTGTGTTTTTCTCGTCTTGTGATATCACTATAAGAGGTTTTTCTCCTCCACCTTTGGAAACTTACTTTCCGTAAAGGAGGACCTTCATAGTGAAAGTGCTTAGGCACTGCATCCGGTGAGAAAAGCTCACCTCCGTGGAGTAGGAATCCTTATTCCGAACCACGTTACATCTTGTGTTTGAGTCTCGATTGCTGGCGTCGGTTTCTTGCATTTCATCTACTTCATCTTCTTATTCTTTACTGATTGCGGCCCATGAGAACCCTCTGAGATCTCCCTCCGTGCTTCACTGCATTGGAAAGGAGTGAACAGATTTTCACCCGTTCCGCATCAGTTGGCGTCGTCTGTGGGAACTTTGAGCTGGACATTGAGATGCAACCTGAAGAAGTACAACAACCTGCTACCTCTGCAGCGGAAGAGTGCCCCATCACCCTTCTACCATCGCAGCTGAAGGCCCTGATGGATGACGCTATTACAGAAGCCCTCGCTAAGGAAAGGAGAAGGGCCGGATATCTGCATCCGCATTCCGGTGAACTTTCTTCCAGAGGCCCACCCCCAGAAATGCCTCCTCCATCTCGTACAGTCATTAATGGGGAAATATTGCCTGGAGGTAGACTTGGGGGAAGAACACCTCAGAACACTATGCCCTTCACCCAAACTCGCAGGGAAGAACAGGGCGAAAGTCAATCAACCAGACATCCGGAAATATACAAGCCCAGTCCCTTTACAATGGACATTCTCTCTGAGCTCCCTCCATCTTACTTCCGGAATCCTCAGATAAATAAGTATGATGGTTCGACGGACCCCGAAGAGCACATATCTCAATTTGACGAAGCGACCTCGCTCCACTGTTATACTGATGCTCTCAAGTGCCGAGTCTTCCGAACCACCCTAACTGGCTCAGCACAAAAGTGGTTCAATACTCTGCCCCCAGGATCCATCACTTGTTTCGCTGATTTCCAGAGAATGTTCACAGAATTTGTCACCGGTAAGGCGATAAACAGACGCCTATGTTAATGCATATCACCCAGGGACCTTCAAAATCCCTTAGGGGGTATCTTCATCGATTCACTTCTGCAGCTAGGGGAATCCCCTCAGCCCGATCCGAATCTTTCAGAGGCGCTATTCAGCACGGGGTTGAAAGAGGGCTCCTTCCTCAGTTCCTTGTTAAGACAACCTGCGGATAGTTATGAGGATCTACTGAGTCGTGCGGAGCAGTTTATCCACGAAGAAGAAGGATTAAAGGACCGCCGCCACAATCCCCAATTGAAAGAGCTCGCCCCCGCTTTCTCAAGCGCCTCACGGGAGTATACAAGACCTTTTCGACAGAAGGTTCCGAGGCCTCGTCCTATGCTACAAGGTGTTCGGCCCATCCTGCCATTACAAATCATGGCTGCTGAAGCACTTCCTCCTGTGAGGACTTGGAAAGAATGGGAAATAGAATTCTATGACCAATAGGGTCTGCTGCAACGACCTTTAGGATACAGGGGGATCCCACGTAACCCCCCTGCCCCATTCTTCTGCCAATATCATACGGAATATGGCCACACTAGTGGCCGATGTTTCAAGTTGCAAGAGGAATTGGATCGCCTCCATACTGTATATCCGCAAGTAAGGTTACAGGTGAGGGACTAAGACGGCGAGGCCCACCTAATGTAACTCGGCCCAGGCCCTATAATCAACAACCTCAAGTCACTTTCCTCAAACGCCATCCCCAAGAGATTGTCTCCCAAGGAGGCCCATCAGGTGAGGGCCCTTCATCCAATCTAGATAACGCTCCCACACGAGGAGTTATTCATGTTATAGCTGGAGGACCTACCGATGGGGACTCCAACCGAGCCAAGTCGATGCCTGCCTCATGGAGAGTTTCGCCATCGCCACCGACTGCACTATTCATGCCGCACCGCCTTTCATTCGGGCCAAGATTTACAGGGTGTCCTACTGCCCCATACGGACGCCTTGGTTATTCGTATATCCTTGGCCAATTATGAAGTGGCCCGGGTGTTGGTCGATTCGGGAAGTTCCGTCAACATCCTCTTTCAGGAAGCCTTCGGACAGATGCAGCTGGGGAATGCCCATCTAGAAGATGTGGCCACCCCTCTCTTTGGATTCGTAGGGCATGTAGTACACCCTACGGGGCAGATTTCATTACCTCTAACTCTGGGCATAAAGCCCAGCCAAAAAACCAGTATAATCCCTTTCCTCATTGTGGACGCTCCATCCACTTATAACGCTATTCTTGGGCGCCCTTTCCTCACCCTTTTTCAGGCCGTGGCCTCCCCGTACCACCAGAAGCTGAAATTTCCAGTGGGTCAATTGGTGGGAGAAGTCCGTGGAGAACAGAAGGCCTCCAGGAGCTGCTACGTGCAAATGGTTCGGGACGATCAGAAGAAAGCCCGAACCGATGACCTCAAAGGCAAAGCTGTCAGCATCACTGATGTCTGTGTTCTAGAGGAATCCCCTCCTAAGGCTAGCAAAATAGAGGAAGGAGAACTGGTGGAAATTGCTCCAGGAAAGGCCACACGGATAGCACAACAGCTGGAAACCAAAGAAGAGCTGGTGGCTTGCCTGAAGGAGAATGAAGACATCTTTGCAAAAGATGTGCATGATCTCACGGGGATCAACCCTCGAGTGGCTGAACACCATCTCAATATCACTAAAGGAGCCCGACCTGGCCCAATGTAAGAGGCGACATTTTGGACCGGAAAAGGACAAGGTCATAGCCGAAGAAGTAGACAAACTGCTAAAAGCGGGTCATGTAAAGGAGATCCAGTTTCCCGAATGGGTTTCCAATGTAGTCCTGGTCCCCAAACCTTCGGGGCAATGGAGGATGTGTATCGATTTTCGTGATTTAAATAAAGCATGCCCTAAAGACTGCTACCCCTTGCCTCGTATTGATCAATTGGTGGATTCTACTGTGGGTTATGAAGTGGTGTCCCTAATGGATGCATATCAAGGATATCATCAAATACCTTTGGCCAAAGAAGATCAAAAGAGAGTTAGCTTTGTGACTGTGGGAGGGTTATATGCTTATGTGGTAATGTCGTTCGGATTAAAGAACGCAGGGGCCACTTATCAGCGCCTTATGGACAAAATCTTCACAGAACAGAAAGGTAAAAATGTGGAAGTCTACGTGGATGACATATTAGTCAAATCGAAGGCCACTCGGGATTTAGTCAAGGATTTAAATGAAACCTTCGCTACATTAAGGCGGTTTAATATGAAGCTAAACCCTAACAAATGCCTGTTCGGGATAAAGAGCGGCAAGTTCTTGGGGTACATCATGACTAAAAAAGGGTTGCAAGCCAACCCTGAGAAGGTGCAAGCACTATGTAACATGAAGTCACCCGCTAATCTGCGGGAAACCCAGAAGCTGGTAGGCAAGATCGTTTCTTTATCACGATTCATGGCTGACATGACAAAGGGTTGCCTTTCTTCAAGATCTTGTGCAAGGCTACTAAATTTCAGTGGGATGATCAATGTGAACAAGCTTTCCAGGAGTTGAAGAAATATTTGGCTGGACTCCCACTGTTAGCCAAACCAATAGCTGGAGAACCACTATGGATGTATCTGGCCATCTCGGAGGGAGTCGTTAGTTCGGTATTATTGAGACAAGAAGGTTCTCACTAGCAGCATATTTATTATACCATCCATATCCTGAAGGGGGCGGAATTCCGTTATACAGAGCTAGAGAAGTTGGCATATATCCTAGTGCTAACCGCCCGCAAGTTAAGGTCGTACTTTTTGGCTCATCCCATCACCGTTCTAACACACAGCGAATTGGCCAAGGTCGTCACTAAGCCCAATTTCTCTGGAAGATCGACCAAATGGGTGGTAGAGCTAAGCGAGTATGATATTCACTACCAACCTCGAACAGTTATCAAGGCCCAAGCGCTCGCTGATTTTCTGGCGGAGGTACCCTACGGCTCGGAAGATGGTTCGGCAACAAAAGAGGAAGGATCAGAGGCATGGAATATATTCGTAGACGGTTCTTCGGGATCTACGGGAAGCGGCATCGGTGTTCTACTAATTTCCCCTGATGGTGAAGAAACTCGATTAGTCATTCGCCTGGGATATCGGGCATCTAACAATGAGGCGGAATATGAAGCCATCCTAGCGGGATTGCAGGCTGCTAAAGCAGTGGGGGCTTCTTCCGTTGTAATCCAGTTGGTAATATCACAACTTCAAGGTTCTTTTGCGGTTCGAGAGGAAAGGATGCATAAGTACTTGAAGGCTTTTGAGAAAGAAAATGCTCAATTCCGTCAGGTCCTCTTAAAGCAAATCCCGCGGGAGAATAACGGGAAGGCAGATGAATTGGCTCGGATGGCTAGTGTTATGGAAGGAATGAAGTCCTTGGAAATGGTCCATATGAAAATCCATACTTCCCTAGCAATATGCAGCGTAGAGGAAGACGCACCCGAATCAAGCCTAATTCTTGATTGGAGGACTGACATCATAGCTTATTTACGCACGGAAGGTCCGAAGAAAAATAGCGGCATCCGCTTTAATAAGCCGAGCCAAATGGTTCACCCTCTTAAATGGAGATTTGTACAAGACTTCTTTCGGACGACCCTTATTGAAATGCTTGAGAAATGAGGATGCGGAATGGGTACTCCGGGAGATTCATGAAGGTTCTTTGCAAAGAATCATTTAGGAGGAAAGCTTTAGCAAGAAAGGCCCTATTAGCGTGATATTTTGGCCTACTCTCCAAAGAAGATGTCGTCAGATAGTGCATGCTTGCCTCACTTGTCAGAAGCATAGCAACCGTTCCGAACGGCCGGCTGAGTTAATGAAAGTCGTGGTCTCTTCCTGTCCTTTCGATCAATGGGGAATGGATATAGTAGGTCCGATGTCAGCGTCACCTTTACAGAAAAAGTTTTTATTGGTGGCTGTGGATTATTTTTCCAAATGGGTGGAGGCAGAGCCCCTAGCCAGAATTACTGAGAATGTCGTAATACAGTTCTTATGGAGAAACATTATTTGTCGATACGGTATTCCTCAGAAAATAGTCAGTGACAATGGACGACAGTTCCAAGAATGGTGCCAAAGTCTCAACATTTAGTAGGCTTTCACTTCGGTAGCTCACCCTCAAGCGAACGGGCAAGTGGAGGTGACTAACAGGATTCTCATTCAAGGATTAAAGACCAAGTTGGGGGCTCAGAGGGGAAACTGGGTAGAAGAGTTACCAAAGGCCCTGTGGCCTATCGAACTACACCCAAGACAAAGAACAGAGAAACTCCTTTAGTTTGGTGTACGGACCGTTATTCCTGAAGTTCGCTAAATAGCTAATAAAGGCATACGAACCAAATTAGAACCAACTTATTCGAAGCACTGAATTGGACTTGGTGGAGGAAAAGCGGGAAATGGCACGGAGGCGAGTGGAATTCTACAAGCAAAGAGTGCAGCGAGCCTTTAATAAGAAAGTGATGCCTCAAAGATTTCAAGAAGGGGATTGGGTTTCAGAAGTTAATCTCGCTGAGACCCCAGAAAGCTAGCTCCAAATGGGAAGGACCCTTATGAAATAACACGAGAAAGGTGGTCAAGATATTATCTGAAAGATGACCAAGGCAAAGAGCTTCCACGACCTTGGAATGCCATTCATTTAAAACTTTTTCACACTGTATGAGGAGTAGAGAATAGAAGAAGAGAAATTATGAGACTCTAAAGGAGTGTACTTAACTTGATCGCTTTAATTAGATGCCAAGTACTTCCAAATTTCATTAATGAGTTATTTACAAGAGCAATACGGTACTGTTAATAAATCTTGAAGAAGAGAAAGAAAATGGAAAGGAAATTCCTGTTTCAAAACAAGATATCGAATTACAGCTTAAATCGGTCGAGAGGATAACGCTGAAACCACCTCCCAATTTAAAGAAAATGAAGGATAAGTTGGAGGAGGTAATCCTTGGTTAGCATATCGCCAACCGCTTCATTAAATCCATCCCGATAAATGGCGCAGCAAAATGATGAGTCGCTTCCCGCGGTTCGACGGCCGTGGCTTCGCCTCACGGCCTCTCGCATTTTTCTTGTTGTTGAAGTTCTCGGCGACATCACATAGCGCGTGACACCTCCATAATGGCATCGGCCAGATGGAAACATCATCTCGGGAACTTTGGTCCACGCACAAGGTGCGCTATCTCCACCATATTTTGACGATAGAAGCCTAAATCCTCCACCGCTCGTAATAAGATCTGTCCGTGAGTTCAGGCTCACCCTCCGAGGGAAGTCTCTGTCTGCAGACGGCATGAGCATGCGCCCGGAATTTATGAGGGATGAGTTTTCTTGTACCTCCTGCACAAGCGCGTGAGGTCCCCTATCTTATCCCGTGTTTGTCGATATTGAACCCAAGGCGAGCGATGGTGTAATCCGCTTGCTTTCCCTTGAGGAGCTCGCTACCGCCCTTGAGACATATTAACTCTTGAGCCGAGGAAGACTTCTTATCAAGAGGAGCCTGTTGGACTTCCCGCTGGGGGACGGGTGGCTGCACACCTGGACGCTATTGTTCCCTTAACGTTGCAATAGTGTCAGCATCCTTCTGAATTTGTTGGCGAAGCTCGCTAATTGGCACATTGTTGCAACAGAGTCGCTCGATTTTGAGTATTCGCTAAATCTTCCCGCTGTTGCCGCTCCCATTCTTGAGCTTGAGCCCGATATATTGAGGGAGCGATCCAACTCTTGATGGTTGGTCAAGGCCGCATGCCGGGTTGTGAAAAGAAATCGTTAGTACGACAAAGCTAAGGAAGCTAATTGAGAAAACATACCAAATCCAGAGCATGGCGTAGGCTTTCCATGCGAGGAACCACTTCCTCTAAGTTCAGGATCCGAAGACTCCTGGGAGAAAAGGAAGAAGATGGGACAGATGATACTGAGGTGGGAAGTTCACTGGTGATGGGGAGAAGGGGGATGATATTTGTGGGAGGAGAAGGACTCTTCAGGCGATGAGTGGAGGAAGAAGTTTGCAGTAAGGGGATATTAACCGCCATGGGTTCGGAAGAAGAATGGTATTCAGGGGAGATAGAAGGCAAGGGTGAGCCAGCCTCTGTCATCGGCGGACATGGAAGTGCATCCTCCCCAGGTTCATCCTCAGGTTGCAGTGAAGGAGAAGGCGACTTCTGAATATTGGTGGTAGAGGAAGAAAAAGTATGAGAGCTAGGGTTTGTAAATGCCGGAGAAATCGAGGAAGGACCAATTGTACCAATTTCCTCCGGGGCAGAAGCAACAAGGGATGCAGGGGGAGGAGAGGAAGACAGACGAGATGAAGCAGGTGTGGTGGTGACCGGGGAAAGTGAAGAAGAAGATAGAGCCGACGGCTGACTCGCCTTCCTCTTGCGATGTGGATAACGACCCGCTATCTCCTGGAAGAAGGTAGAATGCATTTTGAGGGTCTGAGAATAAAGAGAAAGGGCTGAAAAAAGGGATTGAGGCAACGGAGTATGGCAACGGAGGAACGAACAGACGGAGAAGAAGGAGATGAAAAGGCAAAGGGATGAAGAAAGCAAAAGAAACGAAGACAAAAGGATCCCCTATAAAAGGGAGGAGAGTGGGCTGGTAACCATTATTGGGCTCCTCGTCTGTGGTAAAGGAGGCCCTAAGTGAAAAGAAAAAAAAAAGGGGTTATTCTTTCTAAATACCCCAGTATGTACTAAAGCCTTCATTTGCATGGGAAGGGGCGGATATAGGCGTTCCCCTTCGGAAGACAAGCACAAAAGAGGGATGATATGAAAACGTTGTCTCCTTTATGTTGATGGCTTCTGAGTCATATATATATATATAAATTTCTATCCCCGCGAGGCGAAGCGGAAGATATCCCCGTGCGGTGGCAGAACGGAAGAACCGAGATCCCTCGGTTATGTATTATATATATAAATTTCTATCCCCGCGAGGCGAAGCGGAAGATATCCCCATGCGGTGGTGGAACGGAAGAACCGAGATTCCACGGTTATGTATTATATATATAAATTTCTATCCCCGCGTGGCGAAGCGGAAGATATCCTCGCGTCGTAGACGGAAGAACCGAGATCCCTGCTTATGTATTATATATAAATTTCTATCTCGAGGCTAAGCGGAAGATATCCCCGCATGCTGGCGTGAAGCGGAAGAACCGAGATTCCTGCTATGTATTATATATATAAATTTATATCCTCGCGAGGCGTAAGTAAGATATCCCGTGCGGTGGCGGAACTAAGAACCAAGATTCCTGCTTATGTATTATATATATAAATTTCTATCCTCATGAGACGGCGGAAGATATCCCCGCGGCGTGTGCGGAGAAGAACCGAGATCCTCGGTTATGTATTATATATATAAATTTCTATCTCGCGAGGCGAAGCGGAAGATATCCCCCTGCGGTGGCGGAACGCAAGAACCAAATTTATTTTATACTCAAAATTTTATCCTCAAGCGGAAGATATCCCCGTGTGGTGGTGGAACGGAAGAACCGAAATTCCTCGGTTATATATTATATATATATATAAATTTCTATCCTCGCAAGCGAAGATATCCTCGCGGTGGTGAGAATAAGAACCAAATTCCTGCTATGTATTATATATATAAATTTCTATCTCAAGAGGCGGAAGATATCCCCTTGTGGTGGCAGAACGAAAGAACCGACATGCAATCGGTTATACTAAAAAAATTTAACACCGCGGAAGATATCCCCGTGTGGTGGTGGAACGGAAGAACCGAAATTCCTCGGTTATATATTATATATATATATAAATTTCTATCCCCGCGAAGCGGAAGATATCCCCGTGTGGTGGCGGAACGGAAGAACCGAAATTCCTCGGTTATATATTATATATATAAATTTCTATCCCCGCGAAGCGGAAGATATCCCCGTGTGGTGGCGGAACGGAAGAACCAAAATTCATTCGGTTATACTCAAAATTTTTATCCCCGCGAAGCGGAAGATATCCCCGTGTGGTGGCGGAACGGAAGAACTGAGATCTTCTCAGTTATATATTACTTTTTGTCCCCGTAAAGGGGGAGAAGTTGAAGTCCTTGTTTAATTTGATATTGTTTTATTCCTGTAAAATAGCAGAGTCAATTCATTTAATGGTTCTATATTCCCGGTAGGGCGAAAAGGAAGGAGAACCAAAATATGCCTCAACTATATGTCAAGATTTAAGAGAAGTAAAGCACTACGACTCAAGAGATACGGGAAGAAGAAGATAAACAGGGGAAAGTTCATTGATGCGGAAAAATTACATATTTCAAGTCATTTACAAGAGGGAAATAACAAAAAGAAACCCTTATACATCTAGGGTATTACAATTTTTTGTTGGGAGGAACGGATGGAGCTCGTTTGTGCGGTCGAGGTTGGCATAGAATTGCCACTGATAAGATTGCTGCAGAAAGATTTGCTTGGCCAATTTCTTTTGGGACCCGACTAGTTGTTGACGCAGGGAGCGATTACTGGCAGAGATTTCCTTCAGCTGTTGTTGTAAATACTTCACTTGCTCCTCCAGACTAGATATGTAACGTGCGTCATTTATCTGTTCTTCACAGAGAGGAACCGCTACCTGCTGATATTCTGTCCATGGCAAATAAAAGGAAAGGGAAAGGATGGAAGCTATCAGGTAAGGGCGAAGGTTTTTATAGCGACGAAGGGGGAAAGTGCATTTATTGGTAGAAGAAATAAGGACAATAAATGTCAGTAAAGAAGAGGAAACGTGGGGGCAGTAAGGGGGAAGGTCGACGGGATTATAACTGCAATTAAAAGGGTCCGAATCCCCGGGCGAGGATAGAAGAAGGTATGTTCGACGACATACCCCTTGTGAAGACATAAACCTTACTTCTACGAGAAAAAGACAAAAGCAAACATCAAGTTCCCCTCCCTCATTTTTTATTGATATATTTGAAATGATTACAGTAAATTGATCTATACAGATTTTCTCTGATTACTCCTAACAGACGAAGCGGGAGAGGCCTCTTTGAGGGGAGAGGGCGCCAAGATGACCTTGAAGCGCTCGCCTTGAGGTGGAGGAATGGCGGATGGACCTTCATCAAACGGAGAAGGATGAGCTTCTGCCGGGACGGGATGAAAGCCACGGGTGGAAGTGGAGGAAGTTCGGCAATGACATGGGGTCTCCATCAGATACTCCCATGTGAAGGGAGGATTCCACACTCTATTGCAAGGAAGGGAAGGGAGCACGAAAGGACCTCCTTTAGGAGGGGTTGGAGTTGGAGTGTGAGGCGGAAAAGGAAGAGGACAAAAAGCAAGTGGCAATGAGCTGGTCTCCGAATCTTCAAGGTCTTCAAACCACCCTGCAACTCAAAGATTCTGAATTGGAAGAAATTTGATGGGGTGTCCCTCCAAAGCCATGATAGTAAGATAGAGGACGAAGACATGGAGGGCAATGATTTATAATGGAAGAAAAGCAGAAGGTTCTTGGGAAGGGGAAGAAGAGAGATTGATATAGTTTCCAAGCAAAGAAAGGAATGGGAAAACCAATAGGCAAGAGTCATTTAAAGTAAATCCCGAGCCAAATCGATGGATGTACATAAAATCAAGATACTTGTGGATTCCCAACCAAAATTGGGATAGAGGTGAATAATGTTATTCGAGATATCTCAAATAAGCCCGAACCAATAGGTGATTGCCCATACAATGGGAAAAGAGATGAACGTACAAAGAGGGAGGAGTTTAAAATAGGTCTAGAATTCTGATCCACAAGAAAAACATGACAAGATGATGATAACTAAACATATGGACAAATTCATCATTCAGAAGCAAAAGAAAGGCTATTGACAAAATTACCAAAAAGGAGAATAGTAGAAATTATAACTCAAAAAGTTCGGGCGGACACTTAGCTAGCGCCTCCGTGGGATCTAAGTAGCTAGTGTCCATGCCAAGAGGCGGGTATCCTTGTTCAGCATTTTGAGCCGAGGACCCCTCAAAACCTAGTATAAATAAATCTACCCCCTTCTTGACATAGCGTCCTTTGAGGTGGCTTGCTCCTTTTGGTCTTGATATTGAACCACCGAGCTTGACTTTCTTCGCCAATTTAACCGCCAAAGCATCTCTTTGGTGCGCTTTATAGCTTGCTGCCCTAAGACTGAAAGAGTTTCTAGGTACTCCTGGTGGAGGGTAGACTGTTGCTGAGCCACCGGCGATAAGGTGTGAGAAAGAGCTGCCACTATGGAGGAAAGCTCCTGACATTTCTCTGTACAGGATTCCTTGGTGGTTTCCCATGTTTGACGTTCCAATTCAAGCCGGTGTCGCTCTTGTCAAGCCGTGATAATAGTAGTCGAGAGTCAAGATCCTTGATCATGGCGCCCTAAGATATCCCTTATACTCCTCACACTCGTCAGACATCTACCATTGCGCTCCTGGATGTAAGAAGAGGCGTTGTTCAAGTTCTTCATTTTTCGCAGCCTCCTCTTTCGCTCGACTGGCTAGTTGTATCTGGCATCTTCACACTAGCCCCTCAAGTCCGCTCCTTGGCCTCTTGCCTGCTTAACCGCCAACGAAGCTCTTTGTTGTGATACGGGCGGCAAAAATGGCGAAGCTCTACACTAGATTGAATTGGGCCAATGAACCACCATTTTGTTATGTTGGGTGGAGGCCTAAATGGAAGGAAAATTATCAAGATATATCGCATAGAGAGATACTCATAATGAAGAGGAGAAAAAGAAAGAGTAGATACCTCTGCCAACAGTTTGCTCACTTGTTCGCACGGGCCTTGTATGCCCGACTGATTGAAGAATTTTACCTCCGAGGGGTGCCGAATCTTCAGCAGGGATCCCAGCGTGGCCTTCGGAGGAACGGGAAGGGAAAGATCCTCCCCTTCCGAGGAAGATGGGGGCCTGAGACGACAAAGGGGGGTAGGAGCAGCTCTAAGGTATATGAGCTTGGAGGGACTCCGCATGAGAAGGTGGGGGTGAATTTTGTGCAGATGGGGAGGAATGAAGAAACTGGGAGGGAGAATCCCCTCCTCGAGGAGAGGGAGAAAGGGCAGATGAGGTAGTGCCTCCTCTTCTTGGCTCATAAATGGTTAGGGGCTGAGACCCCGGTTGGTCTGAGGGCGAGGGGAGACGAGCCGATGAACTTGGGGCTCCTTTCTTGATGAGCCGCAGCTTTTTCTGGGGGGATGATGGAGCGGCTACTGATTTGCCTCTTTTAGTCGAGGTTTTCTTCTTCTTGGCAGCCTCGATCGCCTCCCCTTCCACTAAAGCCTTCTGCATTAGATTATCTGCAAGGTATGCTGATAAGAAAGATGAATAACATAGAAAGGAAGTCATATTGCAGGGTAAGTATCATCCTACCTACAGCAACCGAAGTCGTCAAAGATAGAGGAGACAATCCAAAATGGCTTAAAAGAGGAGTTTCTATTAGATGGTTTGAGCAGTAATGTAACTCTCCTAATACTCTATATACTTCCGGGAAGGGACATTTGGTCCTCATTTCCCGGAAGGGAGGCAATTCGGGAAGGGCTACCTTCCATGTATCAGAATAGGGTAGAGACTCGGGAAGCTGTACAAAGAAATACAATTCTTCCCAACCCTTGTGGGAAGTGGGCAGGTTCACCAAAAATTGGCACCGAACGGCTAGATAAATAGAAGAGACCTACCTTGGAAGACTTTAATTGGAAGAAGCAATGGAATATTTCGGGGGTTAAAGAGAGGTTCAAGTGTTGGAACACTATGTGAGCTCCCGATAAAATTCGAAAGGAGTTGGGGGTGAATTGGTTCAGGGGTAGTCCATAGAAGTTTAGAAGGTCCAAATAGACCGATGGTACTGGCAGGGATAGGCCGTTAAGAAATTGTTCAGAGAAAAAGCATGTCAAACCGGGAGGAGGATTATGGGGTCGATGCAGTTTAGTCGTGAAACAACATTTTATAGAGGGGTCTATGTAGTTGTTCTTAATATTAAAGAAATAATGGTTACAATCTAACTGGGTTATGGTATGTTCATACCAGGCGGGTGAAGAGATGGTCCTAGGAGCCATGGGTGTGAACAAAGCAGAGCACTTACTCGGAGGTTAAGGAAGAATCGTGTGGGGAAAGGAAGGACTGGGTCGCCGAAACGCCGCCGGTGAAAATCACGGAAGGAGAAGAACAGGCTGGATTGTTAAGCACGCTAAATGATACCTAAAAGGAGAAGGCAGGGGTTTATATAGGGTTTTCCGTGACGATTCAACTGCACGAAAGGAGAAGGAGGAGCGGAGCCCATAAGCCCATCGGGCCTCCTTGAGTATACCTAAGGGAGGTATAAGGGAATGGATGGATTTAAGTTGAGAAATGAAGAGTAGGTCAGAAACTTTATGTACATTTGGAAAGTCAAGCTTATAACTTCGCTTGACTATTTTTCGGGGTTGACTAATGATACTGTTGGTACCTTTTCTACATAATCCCTGATAGAAGGGTTAGCAGGGACCCATGATCCGATCCAAAATATTTGGCTCGGCGAAGGGAGAAAAGGAAGAATTGGTTCGGGCGCGAATATCAGAGGCCATTGATACGGGAGAATATCGAAAGCAATTGGCACAGGAGAGTCAGCAAAAGTAATTGATACAGCAAAGAAGAGACGGAAGGCACTTCGCTAAATAGTGGAGCAAGAATTGGTTCAGCTAGATAATTCCATAAGCCGATGGGATGGATAGAGGGTTGACTTAACCTGATCGATACGCATAAAGGGAAGTCCGCACGGGAAAAGAGGAATTGGTTCGGGTTGATGAGGAACCCTAGGGCTAGGGCACCCGTGGGCTATAGCCCTAAGCTAGCTTCACTCAAAGCGGAGGGTTGAGGGAGATAGTCTAACCTATTTTCCCGAAAAGTAGAGGAAAAGGTATTAGGCAACGGCTGGGGAGGCCCCACGCAATATTCCAAGGAGTCTTCACTCCTTATATCTGTAACAGAATTATTCCCCAGGTGGAGGTGGTGGACACGTGTACGATGGAGATAACACACGACGTTACAATGACGGAAGGGGGAAGATAAAAGGGAGGAAGCAAGAAGGAAAAAAGGATCCGCAATTATTCCAACCCAGCAAGAGAGAGGGAGACGCAGGAGGAGAAGAGGAGCGAAGAACCGCTCACGGAGAAGAAGGACGGAGATCTGTCGTTGTTACATCTCTTGTGTTTTTCTCGTCTTGTGATATTACTGTAAGAGGTTTTTCTCCTCCACCTTCGGAAACTTACTTTCCGTAAAGAAGGACCTTCATAGTGAAAGTGCTTAGGCACTGTATCCAGTGAGAAAAGCTCACCTCCGTGGAGTATGAATCCTTATTCCGAACCACGTTACATCTTGTGTCTGAGTCTCGATTGCTGGCGTCGGTTTCTTGCGTTCCATCTACTTCATCTTCTTATTCTTTACTGATTGCGGCCCGTGAGAATCCTCTGAGATCTCTCTCCGTGCTTCACTGCATTGGAAAAAAGTGAACAGATTTTCACCCGTTCTGCATCAACAAACATCGATCTTCAACGCAACCCCAACATTTCCATGACCCCACATCCAGATCGGAAGCGACCTTTGATAGACCCACAATCGACGGTCAGTTTGTGGTTCCTAGCTAGATTCACAACTATCTCTGTTGAGATTACAGCCTTGACACCTTGAGTCTCCGTCGGTGCTTAATAATTGCAATTTTGTGACAATCATCATTCATCCTCAGATGATACTTGTAGCATAGATGTCATTGCCATCCTCAACCCGTGTTGTGTCTTGATTTTGCCAGAAAAAGGGTAAGCCTCGGCGATACTTGTTCCTATTTGTTCGATCCACAAAAACTATTACTCAAATATGCAGATTACTGAGTTTCTCTTTACTTTGATTAGTGATCTTGCTAGATTGTAGAAATTACTCTAGAGTACTAGTCAACTATAACCACCAAAAGCCACGTTTATTTGTTCGAGAATCTTGGATTTGTGCTTTAAGGACATGCAAATATTCTTTACTATCTTCCTGTTACTATTACTGGTGATAGACAATATTACGACTTAGATGATTGTACCTATTGGGGTTGGTTGAAATACTGGGAGATTTAAATTTGTGAGATCTAGTAATGCTGTATATATAATTGCATTCTATTTTTCTAAGTATTCCTGGTTTTTTATTCATTGCAGTTGATGATTTGGAACAATGCAGTTCAATGGTTGGTAATGATGACAAAAAAGTTTTCACATCAAATGGACATCACAATATTTCTAAACCATTTCCACTCAATAAAGAGGGAGATAAACAGAGAAAATATTTTCCCTTCAAGCAAGGATTTCTTTTCATTACTACTATTAGGGTGGGAATTGAGGGACTCCAGATGACTGTAGACGGAAGGCATATAACTTCGTTTGCATTCAGAGAAGTAATTTCTACCTTGAATCAATTTGTATATTAATTTTTAGTTGTTTATTTTTTATTTTTTTTATTTACAAAGGGTATTTGGGCAATTGAAACCAACTAGTCTCCTTGACAGACCGATCCTACCCCACGACTTTCAATTAGAGTCTTCATCGGTCAGCGAGGGTAAATCAGAAAGACACATCATCGACACCTGCACTCCGACCCTGTCTACCAATATGGGTCCACTGCATCCGACCAGCAATTTTTAGTTGTTTATGTAACTTAGGGAAATTGTCTAACTTTTTCTGTTATCATTTTTTTGGCTTGTCAAAGCTTGGAGATATGTTTTGTTAGTGAAGTAAGAATTTCAGGAGACATAAAATTGATATCTGTCCTTGCCAGTGGGTTACCTACTTCTGAGTATTTTGAGCATGTTATCGATTTAGAATTGCTGAAATCAAATCCTATAACTATGCACCAAATTGTCTTTCTTTTTATTGGCATATTTTCAACAGCAAATAATTTCAAACAGGATGTGGATGCAATATGATGCTGTGAGGACTGGACTAGTTGTAGTATGTTTGTTTGTAGGCCTGGTGAGCAAGGAGGCTTTATTATTTCTTAATCTAATTGATATGCGTAGATGCATTTAGATCTTTCATTGCTCTTTCTTTCATCTCCAGTCTGTATCATCAAGAAATAGCCTATTATTTTAAGTAATGAGTTGAAGTGAATGCTATATCATAATACATATCAATGTTATCTTAAAGATATTGCACATCTTTTATAGATCTCCTTTTCCTTTGTAAGGGCGCAGAATTTAATTGCTAATTGCGTAGATGTGAGAAGTGACACATTTGTTATAACCGAACCAATGGCCATTGGCTTAAAATGTCAAGGCAACTAGGCAAGTTAATAGGAACTCACTTATCTAAAGTTATAAAATTTATTTATTAACCCACAATTCAAATTGTAGTGCTGAAATTGGGTGTGACAAATTTTAATTCAATAAATTCAGTAGGATATTATTGGGTCAGTTAATGTAGAGCTCCTATACAGATCGACCTGCTTGTAACTTAAAAACCTTGACCATGTATATCCTTCAAAGTTTGTTCTGTCATTAATAGAATTCTGACATGACATCTATCTCCATTTGGAAATTGTTTTCCTTACATATTTAATGATGTTGCATGGTTTATAATCAATGTTGCATAGCATAGGAAGTCACCTTCATGATTTCAGCTTAATTGCTTATGCATAAGCCTATGAAATTTGTATCTCATTTAATTTCTTATCTATATCTCACTGTCATTATTGAAATTTATCATCTATCTGTATTGTCACGCCCCGGGAGTATGCCGTGCCGAAAAGAAAACGGACGGCATCTCCCCTGTACGTGGCAACATATCGGGTTAATACAAGGCCCGTAGGCCCACAATAACAATATGATATACACAGATATCAACATATCAAACATACTAAACACAGCGGAAACAATACAAACAGATCAACAAGATACAAAGACCAACTGTGCACTCCGGAGTGACTTGACACGACAAGAATCATAACCGAAATCGAATCAAAGACCAAATACATACAATATGTCCGTATATCACAAATACGGAAACAATACAGGGAAAAACCCAAACCAACAATCCATAAGGATACAACAACACGGAAACCATATCCATTCGTCCGGTGTGAGATGGGATCAGTTGGCGGAGCTCCGAACGTCCAAGGAATCTTCTACCTGTTATCTGGGCGACAGGAAGCCCAGGGTCCCGGGGTGGTGAGTATAAACTCAGGGGTAATATATAGAAAGTGCATGAACAACATATAAGGATAGATCTACAAGTATACATGTGAAGATCTACAGGTATACAGCATGAGTCCAATAGACATACAGTCATATCCAAATCTAATAACAAGTAACTACAGTAAAATCATACTCAATGTATATACTAAACTGATCAACTGAACATAAAGTAATGTACCAACGTACCTGACGGTCTGCAACACCATAAGCTATATTATCCTGACAGATATACATTAACATAACCCATATAATGTACCAGGTCAATCCCATACCTGACCAATACTCCAACATATGAACAGTATATGATCACCTGTACTAACAACCAGGTCCGTACCACACAATGACATGATGCTAATCAAATGCATATAACAGTCTGAATCAACGCATGTATCATGCTCAACACATAGCAGTAAATAAAATGCAAATGACATGTATCATGATGAACAAGCATGTGCAACAATCATAGCTCAATCAAATGCAGCATCTCACAGGCATATGTAAAACATATATCAAATACATGCATACATATATATATCAGCAATGCATATGCATGGTCATGCTCACAAGACCCAACTCGCTACCACGACCCTGCAGGGCCTAGGTGGACATGACAACTATCCCGACTCAGCCCACCACTCTCGAGTGACCGAAGTTAGGTAGTATGAAACAAAGAGCTAGCCCGCCATAGAGCTATGCTACCCACACGGGGTCCTCGCTAGCCAGCCCGTCTCTACCCATGAGTAGACGAGCACCGCACTCAGATAAGACATCACACGACCACTGCCTATAGTGGGTGAGTGCGCTAACTACCACTCCGCGGGCTGGCGATCTCCCTACCACCATCCATAGTGGCGAGAACACGCACACAATGCTCTCGCCTCAACTTTACAACTACTACCCGAGTGGTGGGAGGCAGGATGACTGACGACTGCCTCAACCACAAGGCGACTCACCGCAAAGATGCATGAAATGTAATGATGCATAGCTCACACACAATCCTCGCAACACTCCCTAACTCACGGGAGACCTAGTCAACCAAAAGTCAACCATGCAAGGACTATAATCCATAAGACTCTCTATCACACAGAGTCATACACACCGACAACAACCATGCTAAGACCCTAGTCAAGAGCGAGATACCATCGATATCCATATAACCATACTGTCACACAATCCATAATGAATATACCATCACGCTATGACCTCTAGTCCATGGTTACATACTGACATCCATACACTTATCTATGCACAGACAACTAGATCCACCATAAATGCACCACTAAAACGGATATGATATAACAATCGACTCCATAATCACAACCA
This sequence comes from Wurfbainia villosa, assembly GCA_025175895.1. NCBI lineage: Eukaryota > Viridiplantae > Streptophyta > Magnoliopsida > Zingiberales > Zingiberaceae > Wurfbainia > Wurfbainia villosa. Next base: position 78,575,133 of record CM045988.1, read on the forward strand.
TCACCTAACCCTAGTGATGTAATACAAGAACCTAACTGAGGTCACAAAGATAACCCTAACCACCTGTACTTACTGAACATCCATCAGCTAATACATAATAGGGTTTATAGTTCCTATCCTGCTAGATAATCAATGAGTACAGAGTATATATCTCAAAGGTCAAGGCAAGATAAGCATGATTAAATAAGAGTGGATTTAAGGTAAACAAGTATAAACATAAATCCAACCCTAAATCTATCATCTTCAAAATCCACAAGATTATCAATGTCGTAATAATCTAAGCTTATCCCAATATCCAAATCACATAACCAATACATTCACATACTACAGTCCAAACACCGCACGTAACAAGATAAGAAGGGAAAAAACAGAGTTCATATCAAACTACACTCAATATCCCATTCACTCAAAACATAGAGCAATTTTATCAATATATTCTACCGTCATGGCAAGCATACTCAAGCACCATCCACATCTCCATGCATCCTTGAATCAAACACAATTCACTATCTCTAACACTTACTGATCACCAACATCAATGGGATCTCTCAACTCCACCTAATATCTTCTCCTTCCCACTCACAAATCAATACACCACACCTAGATCCCAACACCATGAACAGATCACCACACAAATACCATGGTTCATAGACATCAATCACAATCGGATACCATTCCATCAATCTCACAACATTGATACACATAGCATTCACAATCACAGAGGAAACCAAAAGGAATAAACACAACCTACTAGCCAAAACTTCACCGATCAGGCCTCCCTATTCATCAAGTACAACGACGCCTAATCCAATCAACGCCTAAAACCATAGATTAACGCAAATCAAGGAATCCACAAAGAAGATCTCAATTCACATCTCAAAGAAGGAAGGAGATCGACTACCTAGCTCCGGCGATAAGATTGAATGGCACCTCCCAATCACGCAGATTCACCCAAAGAACGCCAAGGAGGGTTGCTCGCTTGATCGCTCAAATCCAACTCGAGAAGGTCGCCGAGTAGAGTTCACCGCCAATTTCCCTTTGAACAACTCGCGACCGCTCACGGATGCCGGCGGATATGATGGCTCGAGGCTCGCCAGCAGCGCAAGGCACGAATCCTGACTGAGCATCGGCGATGGCAGATCGTCCTCGTGGCGAGCAGGGACGGGAGCGGAGGGCTCGACGACGAGGCGATGAAGGAATCAATACCGGTCTCGCGGCGTCGACGAGCGGAAAGACTGTGCGATGCTGAAGGAAGAGGGTGATAACGTGAGAGCTCTCGGCGAAGCCGTGACCACTCGAGTCGGGAAGATATGGAAGAAATCAGCGATCGAGCTCAGAAGAAGTCGCGAGAAAAAATGGGAAGAGGATGAAATCGCAATGGGAAGAAATCTCGAGTGAAATATTGATCCTCTTGACTCAAGCTAACCTAGTTAACCACAATCCAATCGGTTCGCCCAATCGAACCCAAGTTCCCAACTCAAACCCAAATCAATTTGGTTCAACTGCCTGCTCAAACCAAGCCCAATTTCCCAAGCCCAATCCTCTTAACCCATACCTTGATTTAACCCAACTAGATTAATCAACCCATTAGCCCACTAATTAAGCCCAATTAATCCCACTAATTAATCCCAATTAATTAAAGGGTTAATCCAATTTTTTTTTTACCATATTTACATTCTCCCCACTTATACAAATTTGGTCCCCAAATTTGACTCATGTACGAGCATGAGATGTCACAACAACCATCTCAAGTATCCTGAGCAAAGCCACACCTCAAGTGACTAAGGGGGTACCGAGCTCAATATTATATTCCAAATTTCTTATATATACACTCCAATCAACCTAGTACAGAGGTAAATCACTGTATCAAAGTGGAGCTCTATATCCATAACGATGGGAAACTTTGCTGTAATCATAGGTGAATCATGAATCACTATCGTAAATAATACTCAAGGTTACTCCATGAATATAATTCCATCAAGCGATCCAATGAGTCCATCTTACGGCTCGAAGAAATGAGCGGACCTAGCTAATCGATCATCGACTACCCAAATCCTATCAAGTCCTTTCCAATTTTAAATAATCTCCCAACACCCTAACGCATTACTAGGCTCCCACTTTATCACGGTACGTAACCCTACCGATCACAATATTCTACCTTTGCTTGTTGGCATACCCAACATCAAACTACGGAATCATCCATGTCCCATATATCGTTCCACCAACATGAACATCTCAATACTAACTATTTTCGGATACACTCCGAATAAATCATCACTCTCGAATGAAGAGTCTCCTGAAACAACTCTTCCTAAATCGAAATACAACTTTGTAACCACTATCCTTCCTATAGACGGATATTTATTCTCACAAGAGAAATTAATCTAATGTCCAAACTTCACTCTGTCACCCAGAACTGAAAGTAACTAGGAGACTATAATGACTGATCTCGCTAGTTTCTCAACTAGCATACACATAATATACGTCTCATTTAACTGCATCGGGATCGCTTCCTAATCCTCGCTAATATTGCATCTATGTGCAGTATCCTTCCATCCATATCGGACGGATTAACTAACACTGACACAAAAGTCAGCCACCTTCTAGGCCCTGAAACCTAGCTTCACACACTTCCGACCAGGTGATTGCCATCACCTTCTTGGTCCCACAAGTCGACGATATCGTATCGCTAGAACATCCTATCCTCATCTATGGTAAATACCAAAACAATCTAGGGAAACCACAACTTCCCCCAAGATTGGGAATATATCCATAAATATATCCTCCACAAATATGATGCCAAGCGATCTCAAATACTCCAAGAGTACTTGATTCCTCAGATCCATGAACGACTAAATCGTCGATAAGTCTAACAACATTATCAATCAGCTCTATACACCTGAATCCTTTTTCTCCATGCTAATGATAGCTCAATCATCACACTGACAATGATAATTGTATGACACTAAGTCACTACCATATCAACCCTCCAATCGTAGATCACCCTAGGATATACGCAGGTGTCCTTTAACTGATCTAAACAGATCATCTATCCACAATGAAGGATATTCATTCTCAACTACTGTATTCCATCATCGACAACCGATGTATAACCCCAAAGGTTCATCTCTCTTCTAACAAAGAGTTCTAGATCCTCTCCAGAGAAATCCTAATACAAATAAATCTCCCATAGTGTTTAGCAACACTGATACCAATAAAATCATCTCCCGGTATGAGGTCACCAATATCAGGACTATTCCCGAAATCACCTCAATCGCTTACTCCACTTGCCCATGCAGTGACAAGCTCGAGATTCTATCCAAAACTATATCCGAATACTCTCGAATTATACGTACATCCGAGAGTCCTAGTATACCAACGCTCCAACAATCTAACTATCCATAAGGATATGTCTATAGTAGAGGTATGTCTAGCAAAGGCTAAGGGTATCCCTTGACTTTGATTGTTGATCAACATCTCAACTGACGGTAGAGAAAATCACCAACCCACAAGTCGATAGGAACCCTTCGAACCCTATCCAAGAATGTTCTAGACAAAGATACCTGTAAACTACCAGTATCCCTCGATATATCCGCAAATAGGATAACCTAAAGTAATACCCCGAAGGACCGATCCTTCGGTCTTCTATACTTTTTCTCGAGTAATCATGTAAACTTGTCCAACATCTGTTCTGGACGGCCGAGCTCATGTAGATGCAAAGACTAGAATCGAGGTACTAACAATCGCAATGGATATGGTAAACAAAGGGTACACATCCCAAGAATCACAACATCATAACACGCCCGACTCGTGAAAGGTATAGAATCGAGAATACGAGATACGGACTCATCATCATAAAATCTCTCCTCCAATAAAGCATAACTACGCTCGAAGGTAATCGTCGCTGCTCTCGAAGGTAATCGTGTTGTCGTCGAAGGTAATCGTTGTCGTTGCCGCTCGGGAAGACAACTATTGCCGCCATATCTGGGAAGGTAACAATTGTTGTCCAACGCCCGAAGTCTTCTCGAGATGTCTTCTACCGACATCACGAGTAACTTACTTCTTCCGGATGAAAGTATCAAAGAGCTCTAACTATATCTAAGGTAGTAGATCATTGTTGATGTGATATTCCATTCTTCTGTCATAATCTCGACTTTCGAGGTTGTGGATCGTCCGCTCAAAAGCATCATTCATAGTCTTCAACTGAGTCTTCAAAACACATACTCTCCTCGTAGATATCGGCTGCTTATAGTAGAAACAGATACAATGGTCCATCGGACAATCTGGCTCTGTGTCTCGTCGTAACCCGCACTGCACACACATAATCTCCTTTCGGAGTCTTTCCTCTGAGTTCGCTGATAAACATGAGAAGCTGCTGACAATCTACAATCGGTCTTCTATGATCGAAAAACTCTCCAATAATCGCTCATGACTCATGACTTTAATCTTGCTCCTTTTATCCAACATTTGGAGACTTCGGATTCCAATAATTTGACTTGCAATATATGCTTATCAAATGTCCAACTCTTAAAACACTTGCTACGGAGTCATTTCTATACACATTACTCGGTCTATGCACTTCCGGTAGAATCTAGTAGGAGATCCAAACATCCTGATCAAGATGTCAACCGGTAAACCGTAGGTGGCTTAAGATATATCGATCACATTCTCGAGTTATTAGGTGGTCGTAACCCTCGCAAGTCTAGCGACTCTGCATAATACCTTCGTAACCAAACGATCACCCTACTCGATGCCTAAGAATTCCCTGACAATGAGTCAAAGAAGATGACGTGAGAAAATACTATCTCTACACACTAAGTGATACATTATTTCCCGTAGGTTATTTCTTATATCTTCCATCAAGTACCGGCTAAATCCGGATAATGGTATTCAACTACCACTTCTATCTTCGTATAACACGAGTTAAGTACTCAAAAGTACTCCCAAAGTTATACAACCTAGAACGACCATCTCAGGAATCAACATTCCTATGAATATCATCCCCTAATTTTCTACTATCTGCATCAGCAATAGTGTACTCGCTTGTCCATTACCCAATAGGTAATGATTTGACTAACATAATTAGTGAAAATCTTAGGACCTAACTCCTGCTTTCCGACTCGGTATCAGTCAGCTCTCAAAGGTAATTACCTTTTCGATAGCAGGTACATATCTAATAACCTCAACATATCGTTCCTGTGGTCAAACTCAAACCATGGTTACGAATACTGATTAACATACTACAAGTCATGCACTGTTATAAGCAACTAAATGCATAGCCAATAGAAGGATATGTAATAACAGTTAACATACCTTAATCCTTGTAGCTCGGAGATGTCCGCAACAGCCAGATCCCAGAACTCACAAACCAAAACCGAGTAAAGCAAAACTCGATGTCCGAACGAAATCAAATCCGAAAATGGACTTCGCAACCTAGGGCTCTGATACCAATAAAATTGTCACGCCCCGGGAGTATGCCGTGCCGAAAAGCAAACAGACGACATCTCCCCTGTACGTGGCAACATATCGGGTTAATACAAGGCCCGTAGGCCCACAATAATAATATGATATACACAGATATCAACATATCAAACATAAATGAAACAATACAAACAGATCAACAAGATACAAAGACCAACTGTGCACTCCGGAGTGACTTGACACGACAAAAATCATAACCGAAATCGAATCAAAGACCAAATACATACAATATGTCCGTATACCACAAATACGGAAACAATACAGGGAAAAACCCAAACCAACAATCCGTAAGGATACAACAACATGGAAACCATATCCATTCGTCCGGTGTGAGATGGGATCAGCTGGCGGAGCTCCGAACGTCTAAGGAATCTTCTACCTGTTATCTGGGCGACAGAAGCCCAGTGGTCCCGGGTGGTGAGTATAAACTCGTGAGGTAATATATAGTAAGTGCATGAACAACATATAAGGATAGATCTACAAGTATACATGTGAAGATCTACAGGTATACAGCATGAGTCCAATAGACATACAATCATATCCAAATCTAATAACAAGTAACTACAGTAAAATCATACTCAATGTATATACTCGATCAATCAACATAAAGTAATGTACCAACGCATTCGACCGCAACACCATAAGCTATATCATTCTGACAGATATACAATAACATAACCTATATAATGTACCAGGTCAATCCCATACCTGACCAATACTCCAACATATGAACAGTATATGATCACCTGTACTAACAACCAGGTCCGTACCACACAATGACATGATGCTAATCAAATGCATATAACAGTCTGAATCAACGCATGTATCATGCTCAACACATAGCAGTAAATAAAATGCAAATGACATGTATCATGATGAACAAGCATGTGCAACAATCATAGCTCAATCAAATGCAGCATCTCACAGGCATATGTAAAACATATATCAAATACATGCATACATATATATATCAGCAATGCATATGCATGGTCATGCCTGCGCACCCAACTCGCTACCACGACCCCAGTGTGGCCTAGGTGGCAGGACATGACAACTATCCCGACTCCAGCCGCCACCACTCTCGAGTGACCGAGTTGGGTAGTATGAAACAGTAGCTAGCCCGCCATAGAGCTATATGCTACCCACACGGGGGTCCTCCGCTAGCCGCTCGCTCTACCCATGAGTAGACGAGCACCACACCCAGACAATCAGACATCACACGACCACTGTCTATAGTGGGTGAGTGCGCTAACTACCACTCCGCACAGTGGCCAAGTGCGCATCTCCAGCTACCACCATCCATAGTGGCCGAGAACGGCACGCACACAATGCTCTGCCCTCAACCCTACAACCACTACCCCGAGTGGCCGGGGAGGCAGGATGACTGACGACTCGTCTCAACCACAAGGCAGACTCCACACAAGATGCATGAAATGTAATGATGCATAGCTCACACACAAATCTCGCAACACTCCTAACTCACGGGAGACCTAGTCAACCATGCAAGGACTATAATCCATAAGACTCTCTCTATCACACGTAGTCATACACACTGATACCAACCATGCTAAGACCTCTAGTCAGTAGCGAGATACCATCGAACTTCCATATAAACATACTCAGGCACACAATCCATAATTATTATACCATCACGCTAGGACCTCTAGTCCATGGTTACATACATCGACACTCATACACTTATCTATGCACTGCATAACTAGATCCACCATAAATGCACCACTAAAACGGATATGATATAACAATCGACTCCATAATCCCAACCATCACCTAACCCTAGTGATGTAATACAGTAACCCAATCTGAAGTCACAAAGATAAACCTAACCACTTGTACTTACTGAACATCCATCAGCTAATACATAATAGGGTTTATAGTTCCTATCCGTGCTAGATAATCAATGAGTAACAGAGTATATATCTCAAAGGTCAAGGCAGTACAAGCATGTGATTAAATAAGAGTGGATTTAAGGTAAACAAGTATAAACATAAATCCAAGATCATGCACTGGAATTGATCAAAACTACCGGACCAGGTAGATATTACCCACCTGATACGAAGCTCGACTAATCCTCACGGCCGCGGACCCGCTTCGTATCCCAAACCTGTACAATAATAACAATCATGGTTAAGTACACGTCTCTGATAATTATACGAACAAAATAATAATTCTTTCTATATTCGCATCCCCCTCCGAATACGTGTTAACTCCAACTATCCCAATCCGATACACCTTAACATTATGAACATACCCACCAAATTTAATTAGCAAGTACATACATCTACTACGTTCACAACTAATAATCAACAATCGATTACAACATCAACTATAAATACCATAAGCATACATATCCTTACCTCTCCATCCACACTAATCAACCCATAACCAAACCACTTCAACAGCAATACGTAACTCATCGTTCATAGCTCCACAACAGAGCACATACAACCCATCCCACATCGCAATCGCTATAACAAACTATGCAGAAAATAGCAATCTGACCGAACCATAGATCAATTCAAATTTTACCTCAACTTCGATCCACCAACACAGCAAAATCAATACAAATCCCCAACTCTGCTCCTCAGCTCACACAATCACAGAACCTTCGATCGCCGCTGCCAAGCTCTATCAGAAGCTGGTCATTTGCAAAGATCACGGAACAACAGTCCACGAATAGAGGAGAAGAATACACCACTGATCCAAAATAAACACAACCTAACAATCAAGCCAAAATTAAGAACTCTGCTAGGTAAAGAATCAATTCCGACGATGCTCACCTGCCGAGACGACCACGTCGATCTGAGTCCCCACAATTGATCTAAGCCACGGTGATGCCGGAAGAAAGAAGACAACCAACTGACCACAATGCGGATCTAACCAATCAATGATAAAGCAAATCACCCGATCAACAAGCTACTCCGGCGATGATTGGAATGGCAGCTCCCCAATCCGGCAGATTGAAGCCGCTGCCGATCCAAACTCCCAGCTGCTTATACTCTAGCTCATCCGCGGAGAACATCGAGAACCCTAAGCCACCAGCCTCTCCTCTTGCAATCGCCAACTCGAGCAACTGCAGCGTCGGCCGACGAGAGACAGCAAAGGTCGACCGGAGCTCAGCTCGACACGATATAAGACGGCAACGAAAGGACAAGGAAGAAGAGTCACCGATGAACCTAGCTTCGAGATCCTAGGCGACTGCCGATCGAGTCGGCGTCGGAGGAGATCGGTTACGGCGACGAAGCAGAGGGATGAAGGAATCAATCGTGGCTGCCGCAGGCGTTCGACGGAGCTGGCGATCGCTCCGGCGATGCTTGAAGGAAGGAGAGGGAGTGACAGAGAGCTCTCGACGAGAAGCCGTAGCTCAGATCGGGAAGATATGGAAGAAATCGGCGGCGATCGGCTCTAGAAGTCGTGAGAGGAAATCGGGGGAAAACGCAGAAGAAATCGATTTTAAGGGCCGATCGGCTTGGTTGGGCTAGCTCCGATTTGACTCAAGCTAACCTAGTTAACTCCAATCCAATCCAATTTGGTTCAGCCCAACTGACTCCCCCAATTTCAAGCCCAGTAATTTGGCCCAATGGACTCAACCCAATAGTTTTATCCCAAGCCCACCTCTTAACCCATACCTTGATTCAACCCAATTAGTTAATCAACCTAACCACTAATTAATACCAATTAACCCACTAATTAAACCCAATTAATCCATATTAATAATTTTTTTTTTCGTATTTTACATGTATTGTCAGCATGGGAACCATTCAAAGATTTCATTCCTAAAGAAGAAAGGGATAATTTCAGTCTGACATATAATAAGAGGCTTAATTCTGATGACTTAGATGTACACGCATATTAACATTATCCTTATAGTACCTTTTAGATTTGAAGTCCGATGAGTAGTATTTGTTATCATTTGGATTTTTCATGTATGACTTCATAATTTATAATATATAAAAAATGCATACAACAAACGTCGGGTAAAACCTCAAACATAAGTTTGAGCATCCGACACTTAGCTATTCGACCAAGTTCACCTAGGAGCTACTGTTTACAAATCGCTCATTCTCTCATTTCCCTTGAAGTCCCTCGTTGGAGCTCTCTTCGTCCGGCTACGTCCCTCGGATGCACTAAGCACACGGCTTCGCAATGTCATCCTTCACATCTCGCCCTAAATTTTGTTGGATCGAGAAGCGTCGCTAGAGGGGGGGGTGAATAGCGATCGTAAAACTTTTTCTTTTTCGTTCGTTCGATACGCAAAGTAAGCACAGCGGAAAATAAATGAACACGTTTATTTTACTTGGTTCACAACCCAGCGGTTGCTACTCCAAGGCCCTATCGGTCCTAGACCGCGTACGGAGGGCAAAGCACTAAAACGTCTCCTCCTCGTTGGAGGTAGGAGACAACGATTACAAAAACCGAATATACGAGGATGAGGCAACAAGCCTACCTCACCTCGTTATGAAGATAAAAATACAGAATATAATATCAAAAATATTACTTGAATCTGCGACGAAGAAGATCAAAACTTGAGCGTCGCAAGCGTTATGACGGTGTTGAAGCGTTGGCGTTGTAGGAGCACTTGATGAATAATTGATGTAATTTGGAGTGGAATCCTCCCCTCCTTTTATAGACTTTGGCCTCTGAAATTGTCTCCTATTTCTTTGGAACGGATCATGGATTTTTCCAAATTTTATCACGAAGTGGCCGCGTCAAACGTTATCCGTTTTGACCTAGCGCAGTAGTCGTCGCCATCATCGACCGATGACTCTCATCGATCGATGATAATGATCGATGCATCTCATCACCAACTGATAATACGATCGCTTAATGTCCAATGATCACACCCCTGGCCACTTCCCTACAAGAAGAGATTAGCTGAAAATGATAAATACGACGGTTTCTAACCGTCCGATCTCGACCTAGACCTTCCACAGGAAGTCTTAGTCGAATCGTCGCCTACGGTCGTCCCCGTAAAGAGGACACGACCTTACAATCTCTCACTCATACAAGCTTACCTCGATAGTAGCTCTTGCTTCCGGCCTTCCACTCGATTCCTTCGGCTCCCTCCGAATTCACTCAAGTGTCGCCCGACCACCACGGCTTCCTCCGTGTCGCTAGCCTTCACTCCAGCTTTAGTACTTTTCGCACACTTGATTTAGCTCGTGAGATAACAATATAAACTTAACTTTGTGTCTTTGCCATAATCAAAACACAGGTTCGATTATCTAGTGCCTGCACTAACAATCTCCCCTTTGATCTATGGCAAACCAACACAAAGTTAAGGGAAATTAAAGCATAAAACACATATAGTAGATGATGAATGCCATTCCCAAAACTCTCCCTTAACAAAACTCCCCTTAACCCTAGGTGAGTTTTGAAAGAGATACTTTAGTTTTCAAAAACAAATTTTGTGTTTCAAAATGAAATTTTGTGTTACTCCCCCTTAACTTTCGCTCTTCTCCCCCTTTTGCCATAAATCAAAAAAGAGTGTTGGGGTTTTTGTATAAAATAGGGGTTTAAAACAATGTCGTTTATGAATGCATCTAGATAAATCAAATATGAGTCCAAGCATGCGTCTAGCAATAGTTAGATAGATTGGTTCGAGGTGTGTCCCTCTGCACCAATAATCTAAAGATTTATAATATAACCCTTAAGATTAGTTTGCTCTCCCCCTTAGTCAAATATATGAAGTATAAGAGATGTAGGGGGCGCTAAACTTTGGCCTCAGAGTTGTTAAGTACAATAGTTGAGAAAATAAGTAGTATTTTGAAGGGATTGTTTCAAGTATATTTCAATTATCCTTAACATCTCACCCATTCTATGTGTCTCATAATTTGTTCACCTTATATGTTTTGTGAGATGATTTTAAATTGATTAAAGATAGTCAACCTTGGGTTAGATTCAGATTTAACCTTTAGATCGTTAAGTAACTTTTCGAGAAACCGGCTTCCAGGTCGTGGCGAGGCACAGGGGCCTTCTTTGATCGGAACAACGACCACTTCCTTAGACAAAGCCAAATTCAAGAAAATATCACTTAAGTCACTTAGGGTTACTTCCTGGTCTAACTAGTTTAGGATACGGCGAGGTAGCTTCAGCTAGTTCCACTCGGTCAAGTGCACCAAGCTAGATACGCCTTATCTAGCTCGAATACACGAGACTTTGTCTCCCTAACGCATTACTATCATCTCGCCGGCGTCACGATACTATATTATCAAGAGTTGACTAACTAGTTATTTATGAAAAGAGGCTCCCCGAGGCTCAATCTTTTCGAAGGATTTTAGTTGGTTATGTACGTATTCTAAGTAAGTTCACAAGTTAACAGAAATTCTAAGCATGCAATGGTTTTGCTAAGTAAGCGGGTATACTATTTTAGTGTTAGCTCCCTAGACCATTGAACCAATAAGGTCTATTCAAATAATGAACTTGATCCTGAGGAATCCAATACTTATTAGTCCTAATATGTGAATTTAATAAAACCTTTGGGACCCATGCTTGGACTCTTTGATGACTACGATTTACGATAGACATATAAGACCTATTCGTAGTCTTTGACTTAAATCCGAGTCCGACTTTGTTGTACACGGCTCTTTGGGTTCCAAGTAGTCGGTTAAGGTTCTTAGATCCCAACGTGAACTTTTCCAACCTAGCCTCGACCTCTTGAACTTGGTCTTTCAAGAGAGAATTCTCCTTCTCAAGTTTTTCAATTTGGGTTGAGTTTCTCTCTTGACTAGTTGAAGAGATTAGAGTAGCCTCTTGCTTGAGGGTTTCAACCTCCTCAAGTAACGACTCAACCCTAGACTCGGACTTAGTTAATTTCCTATTAAGCAGTTTAATTGTACTGTAAAGTGTACTAATTAAAGAGAAATCAACCTTAACTTTCCCTTTTGGTCCGGCTTTGAGTTTTCTCTCGAAATAATCTTCGGGGTCGGAGTCGGAGTTGGAGTTGTAGTTGGACTCGGCTTCGGATTCTGACTCGGACTCCTCCGTTCTTGCCATGTAAGCTATGTCTTCTCTGTTGTCCCAAGTTGCATGGAAGGCTTTCCTTGCTCCCTTTTTCTTTTGGTTCTCATTCTTCAATTTCCTTCTTTCTTGTCGAACTATTCTCCGCACAATATTGACTATTATGGCCTCCTCTTCGGATTCGGATTCGTCTTCGGGTTCGAGTTCATCTACTTGCCTAGTAGGTGGCTTGCTTCTTTGTCCTGCAAGTAGAGCAATACCTCTCTCGGCCCGGATCACGTTAGTTTGCTCGTGAAGTTCAAACTCGGAAAATAGTTCATCTAACCTAAGCTTCGATAGGTCCTTAGAGACCTTGTAGGCATCGACCATGGATGCCCACAAGGTAGTCCTAGGAAATGAATTAAGAACGTACCTTAGTAGGTCACGGTTTTCGACCTTGTGTCCGATGGTGTGTAGGCCATTGACAATGTTCCACGCTGGCGTGTAGTTGCGCTGCCGCTCGTGTTCTGCATCTTGAGGTTATACAACTTATTGAAAAGAAGGTCACGTTTACATACCTTAGCATCGGACGTTCCTTCGTGTAGCTCAATTAATTTATTCCATAGGTCCTTGGCGCTAATGAATGGTCCGATGCGGTTGAGTTCCTCCTTGGACAAGCCGCATTGCAATATTTGGGTTGCTCTTGCATCGGCTTCGATTTGCCTCTTGGTTGCATTTGTCCACTTGTTGAAATCCAATGGCTCTCCTTGATCATTGGTGGGTAAAGCAAAGCCAGTTTGGATTATTATCCAAGTCTCGACTTGTGTTTTCAAGAAACACTCCATCCGACCTTTCCAATAACGGAAATCATCTCCGTTAAAGAACGGAGGTCGGGTGGTGCTATATCCCTCAATGTGAGCCATTAAGTATCTTGCAAAACACAAATAAAAACTAAAGAGAATTCCAAGACTTGGTCTTGGATTAGTAATGCGGGAAATAATAGGAAAAAAAACAGAAATAAATAAGGAGGATAAGAAACTAACAAAAATTTGAAACTTACGACCTTCGATGTCCCCGAAAGGGTACTAAACGTTGGATTTTGGGGCTGGAAATAGCTTGTTACGGGGGTAAACCCCCATAAGAAGTGTAGATCTTTCAAAGAGCTTCGATTTGGTGGGTAGATCGTTTCGTGAGTCCACTTGTAGCAAAAGTTATGCTCATTTGATCGTGAGGTACTCCGAAGGAGATTAGTACTTGCAAAAACACAACAAAAAACTATGTACCAAGACTTGGTCTTGGATTAGTAGTGCGGGAAACAAAAACCTAAGAAATATACGAATCGAAAAATACGAAAATAAAACCAAAACGTGCTAGATTGGTGGTTTCACCAAATCTTAGCGCCCCCGCTCTGATACCAATTGTTGGATCGAGAAGCGTCGCTAGAGGGGGGGGTGAATAGCGATCGTAAAACTTTTTCTTTTTCGTTCGTTCGATACGCAAAGTAAGCACAGCGGAAAATAAATGAACACGTTTATTTTACTTGGTTCACAACCCAGCGGTTGCTACTCCAAGGCCCTATCGGTCCTAGACCGTGACGAGGGCAAAGCACTAAAACGCCTCCTCCTCGCTGAGGTAGGAGACAACGACATACAAAAACCGAATATACGAGGATGAGGCAACAAGCCTACCTCACCTCGTTATGAAGATAAAAATACAGAATATAATATCAAAAATATTACTTGAATCGGCGAAGAAGATCAAAACTTGAGTCGCTGGGCTTACGTATGACGGTGTTGAAGCGTTGGCGTTGTAGGAGCACTTGATGAATAATTGATGTAATTTGGAGTGGAATCCTCCCCTCCTTTTATAGACTTTGGCCTCTGAAATTGTCTCCTATTTCTTTGGAACGGATCATGGATTTTTCCAAATTTTATCACGGCGTCGCTACAACGTTATCCGCTTTGATTAGCGCAAAGTCGAAGTCGTCGCCATCATCACCGATCGATGACTCTCATCACGATCGATGATCGATGCATCTCATCACCAATCGATAATACGATCGCCCAATGTCCAACAATGATCGCCACCGCCACTTCAGAAGAGATTAGCTCGGAAAATGATAAATACGACGGTTTCTAACCGTCCGATCTCGACCTAGACCTTCCACAGGAAGTCTTAGTCGAATCGTCGCCTACGGTCGTCCCCGTAAAGAGGACACGACCTTACAATCTCTCACTCATACGAGCTTACCTCGATAGTAGCTCTTGCTTCCGGCCTTCCACTCGATTCCTTCGGCTCCCTCCGAATTCACTCAAGTGTCGCCCGACCACCACGGCTTCCTCCGGGTGTCGCTAGCCTTCAGCTCCAGCTTTAGTACTTTTCTGCACACTTGATTTAGCTCGTGAGATAACAATATAAACTTAACTTTGTGTCTTTACCATAATCAAAACACAGGTTCGATTATCTAGTGCCCCTGCACTAACAAATTTTACTTCCTTGGCTTCACTCCAATGCTCCTCGTCTGGCGGTCCCTCGGATTCACCAAGTGCATGACTTTCGTAATGCCATCTTCACTGACTCAAAGACCCAAGCCATGAGATGGTGAACCCACCAATGCTTTCGTCAAGCCAACACATGTGTGAATTACTAAGTCTTGCACGACTTCAATACACATATCAAATCACATAAACATCCTAACTTGAACCTTTGCCACACACATCAAAACCTTAAACCATACTTGGGTTGATTGCCCTACCAATCTCCTTTTTGATGTGTGGCAGCCATGTTTAAGTTAGGTAAACCATTACATATGGCAGGAAAGCATGTAAAATAACATGAGTATGAAACACACCCCCTAAATACATGTAACTCCCCCTTAATACATGCTAATTCCCCTCCTAACATGATTCACTTAAACACTAACATTTCTCCCCCTTTGACACCATCAAAAACATTAAATATATGTTATACAACATGGCATCAAGGTCTAATGGAAGAAAAAAAAAACCAAAATCAGACTTAAAACCTCACAACCAGGTTACTGTGCTCGTGCACAATTTATCAGTCGACTATCTCAGATGATCAATCGACTGACACTTGCAAAACTTGAATTTCTGATTTCTGAACTGAATTTCAGAAATGCATTAAAAATGTAGAAAATTTGAAAAATCATGAAATTTTGGAAACATATTTCTAATAAGTCCCTTTATCAATGAAAAATAATTTGACATGAAAATTCAATCAATTTTCGAAATTTTGGCAAAAACTCAAAGATGTTGAAAATCACTAAAGTTTTTATCAATTTGAAAGCCTAGTTTTGCCTTGAAATGACTTAAAACATGAACTCACAATTTATAAAACATAAAATGGTTTTAAAACATTCAAAATATCCAACCATGATCTTTGGGCAATATGTCTATGAATTAAACATATGCTTTCCCCCTAATTGATCTATGATTGCTATATGATACACTTAATGACCCATTAAAATGTCACAAGCATAAGTGAGTCATTTGTATCATCCTAACATCTCATCCATTGCTAAGTTTTCAATCAAGCTAGCCTTATGGTGAGTTGTGAGATGTAGCTAAAGGTATTTATACTTAACCATAAATTTCATGCAATTCTATCCAAGGTTAAGTATTACTCAATCATGATCATAAAGCAAGCATTGTTCATGAGTCACACATTCTCACCACCCAACACTAAGTCAAAAATCATCGCCCACATCATCCTAAGTCAACCATTTAACATGATATAAGTAAAGTCCACTTATGGTTGACTTTCCTAGGTTTTCCTAACCCTTGAGGATTGACTTGGGAACCCAATACAAATTCTTTCCAATGGGGCTCACCAAGTATTCTTTTGGGATCCATTTCCTAGCTACCATTGTAGTTTTAGCTTGACCCCTTGCAATTAAACAATGGTAGACATTCTCATTCTTGGTTCCCTTATAACCTAGGTCTTTTTTGTTGAAACTTTCCCTTTGGCTCCCAATTATCATGTTCAAGGTATTTGAGCCAATAGCAAATTTTTCTAAGGCCTTTGTAAGAAATTCTACCTTTTCCCTTAAAATCTTATTTTCCTCAACTAAGCATGCATCATTTACACTAGAAGAAATAAAATTATCATTTGAACATGCATTTTTCAATTTTTCTTCTAGGGCATTAATTTCATCAAGTATGCATTTATTTTTCTTTTTAGCCCTAAACAAGTCCTTAGTCAAGCTAATAATCATTGAAACTACATCATGGGAGGATAGTTTAGTTATCTTACTTACCCAATCTCCTTCGAATGATGATGACAATGCTCCCCCTTCACTCAAGCTCTCCTCTTCACTTGAGCTTGTTTCTTCTTTTTCAGAGGAGGTGGAGTCCAAGTCATCTATCTCCATTAGTGCAAGGCTTGTGAAGACTTCTTCTTCCTCCGATGAGGACGGATCATCCCATGTAGTTTTTAGGTTCACTTTGGCCTTCCCCTTGTCTTTTGACTTCTTTTCCTCCTACTTGCTTCCTTTCTTCTTTTCCTTCTCCTTTTCTTCCTTTGATTTTAACAAGGGACACTCATCCCTCATGTGTCTCTCTCCTTGGCAATTATAGCAAATAATCTTCCTCCTAGGTCTTCTCCTATCATGAGACTTGTTAAATTTAAAATGTTTCAATGCACATCTCACCTTTCTTACCATGTAGGCCTCTTCATTGCTATTCATTGACGAGGAGGATGATTCTTCATCGGATGAAGAGGGTGGAGTCTCTTTCTTCTTCTTCCATTGTCGGCTATGAGTGCTAATCCCCTTGATGGCTTGATTTGATCTTCTACTATTCCTTTAAGCCTAGTCTCATGCAATTCCATAGTGGAGAAAAATTCTTCTAGAGTACTTACCTCTAGATTCTTGGAGATGTAGAATGAGTCCACCATGGAGCTCCACTAAGATGATCGGGGGAATGCATCTATAGCCTTCATGAGCATATCTCTATTGGAGAGATTCTCCCCTACACTTGTTAAGCTGTTAACGATTTCATTAAATCTAGAATGTAGTGAGAGTACCTTTTCCCCCTTATCTAATTTGATATTGCTTAATTGGGAGAGGAGAAGGTCCCGTCTTGTAAGCTTTGCCTCGAAAGTGCCTTCATGGAGCTCTACAAGCTTTTCCCACATTTCCTTGGCGCTAGAGCACTCCCCAATCCTATTGATTTCTTGTTGAGGGAGCACATTGTATAGATGGTGCTTGGCCATTGAATTCGCCAAGTGCTCCTCTCTTTGATTCTTGGTCCATCTTGATTTTTTTTAGCATTCTCCCTTTTCCATCCCTAGGTATCTCGAAACCATTTTCCATTATTAACATGATATCGAAATTGGTTTCAAAGAATACCTCCATTCTCTTCTTCCACCAAGAGAAATCACCTTCGAACTTGGGTGGATGAATGTTGAGCCGACCATTGTCGATGATTGTTGCGGCAGTGAGTATGGAGATAATCTCCTCGCTCTTATACCACTTGTTGGAGGATCAGTGGCCGGCTAGAGTGGGGTGAATAGCCTTCTTTATCGTTGATGATGTTCGGTTGCTTAATCGTCTACGAATATGATTAGCGTAGTGGAAAACAAATGCTAAATAAAATGATTAAGACATATACAAAAAGAAATAAGCACAAATGCTAACACCGGAGATATAATGTGGTTCACGACCCTTGTCGCTATTCCACGGACGATTTATTCTAGGTGAATCACTCAACCAACTCCACTAGTCTCTCCTTTAGCCCAAGCAAGGTGGAGGTAACCTCTTTATAAGAATGCACTCCTTCTTACAATAAGATTGAAATAAGAACAAGAAGGAGTAGGAATCATGTGGAGCACTTAGGGAGCACTTAGGAGCATGAACATTAACCTCCCTAAATGACCCAAGGCCTCTTCTTATAGGGAATAGGTCATTCTTCCCGTTGGGCAGCAAGCAGTCGACTAATGTAACCATCAGTCGACTGCTATTGTAGTCGTTACTTCATAACGACTTCATCCACATTGGCGTCCAACCAACGACTCCTTCATCAGTCGACTGATAGAGCCATCAGTCGACTCTCAAACCCTCTGTGCCCGCGACCACCTTGATCTGTCGATTTCCATCCCTTGGCAGTCAACTGATGGTGAAGCAGTCGACTGCTGGGCCAAAAGGCTATCAATCGAACACCAGTCGAGCACCAGTCGAGTGCCATCGACCTAGAGCAGTTGACTGATATCTATATCAGTCGACTGGTGTCGGGTAAAACCTCAAACAAATATTTGTTTGAGCATCCGATCATCGGGTAAACCTCAAACCTGAGTTTGAGCATTCGACACTTCCAATCATTAGGTAGAAACCTCAAACTCATGTTTGAACATTCGACTTATCCAAACGTCGGGTAAAACCTCAAACATAAGTTTGAGCATCTGACACTTAGCCATTCGGCCAAGTTCACCTATGAGCTACCGTCGACAAATCGCTCATTCTCTTATCTCCCTTGAAGTCCCTTGCTGAAGCTCTTTTTATTTGGCCACATCCCTCGGATGCACCAAATGCACGACTTTGCAATGTCATCCTTCACGTCTCACCCTGGAGTATGCTTCCTTGGCTTCACTCCAATGCTCCTCGTCCGACGGTCCCTCGGATGCTGCACACATCAAAACCTTAAACCATACTTGGGTTGATTGCCCTAACAGATATTAATTTTATAAGTTTAATGATGTACATACACTCATTATTGTGAACTATTGGATGATATTTTAATATATATGGTGTTTTAGTTTTTAATATATTGTTTTTTGATTTTTATTAGCATTCATTAATATATATTGTGAATTGTGTATAGGTAATAAAACGAAATAGCATATATATAAAGATCATCGTTGTTGCCATAAACGATGGTGTATTAAACTGTCGTTAAAAATTAAACGATATTAAATTACTAACAATGGTACATATATCCGTCATTGTTGTTATTAACGACGGTACATATAACCATTGTTGTCATTATTAATGATGGTACATATTACCGTTGTTTTTTTTTATTTACATCAGGTATCAGGTACGATTTCTCTTCCCTACTAATCCTGATGGCTGACCGGCCCCGCCCCAAGGCCTTTAACGAGAGTCCCCACCGGTCAACGAGGGTAAATCAGGAGACGCGCGGCCCACTACGTTAGAGCCCATGCTACGCCAATGGGCCGACCACGCTGCACAGAAAGGACATCGAGCATCGCTATTCTCGCAGCGCGCGGTGCCAGGCCGGAATCGAACCCTGGCTGCGCAGAGGGGGTCTTCGTAGCTTACCGTCGCGCCGTTGCCCTGGGGGCTACATATTACCATTGTTGTTACTATTAATGATGGTATATAAACCCGTCATTACTATCAATAAC
This sequence comes from Wurfbainia villosa, assembly GCA_025175895.1. NCBI lineage: Eukaryota > Viridiplantae > Streptophyta > Magnoliopsida > Zingiberales > Zingiberaceae > Wurfbainia > Wurfbainia villosa. The sequence continues at coordinate 78,594,957 of CM045988.1, forward strand.
GACGATAGTGAATACCGTCATTAAATGCTATTAACAATGGTATTTTTATTCCCATCGTTAATCTTTTCCCGGCGAGGCCTTTTAACGACAACTTCCTATGGTAGTCGTTAAAACTCATTAATGACGGGAATTGACTCTTTAACGACGTGATTTATCGTCGTTAAAAGGTCCATTTTTAGTAGTGTTTGAGCGAAAGAGGAGTTGGGTGACCTCGAACCTTTCAGATTGTGCCTACTCATCGAACAACTCTCGAAGATGGAAGACAATTGTATTAGCATCCATATGCTCATGTTGCTTCTGCAACTCAGGAGACATCAACACTAGCATAATGCAACTCACCATCTCAGAGTCAGCAGCATGTTTCTGGTAAGCAAACTTTTGGTCACCAGATGCATTGTCTGAGGAGGTTTGGGAAGAACCTCTTCAAGGACATAAGCTAGCTTTTCATCTTTGAGAACAATTCTCAGGTTGCGAAGCTAGTCCAAAAAGTTTGGCCAAATCAATTTGTTGTTGTCCAAAATCAAATGTAAATTAATAGAGGTTGACATGATGTTCTAATTAGTACCTAGACATACAAAAAGAGGTGTATAAGAGAGATGAATTAATAGTAATGTAAACAATTTACATTAACAAGAAAATCCCACTATTTTATCAAATTCAATAGCCCTCACTTTGAATTTGAGAGATGGTAGGTGATCTCCTAGCGGGTTGATATCCATTATGACTAAGAACAACCTTGGAGAGAGTCCAACAAGTCATTCATAGTCATAATGTTAGGTATCAATAGTACCCATTATATATCAAATATATAACTATCACTTTATACTATCAACTAATTGAATATTCACATATACATTAGGTTGTTAACTCATTAACTTATATACATCCAATGCATATCACCTAATTCTACCTCTGTCCACATTGACCTTGGAGAGAGTCCAACAAATCAATGATTTTAGTTAGGGCCGATCCATTAATCATGAGATCGAATTTAAATAATTTGAGCACATCCAATTTACAAGACAGACTTGGAGAGAGTCCAATAACCAAATCTTGAAATTGACCTCTGGTCCTTACCATTTAAATAAACATCAAATCTCATATGAATTGAACATGCTCGATGTCATGCCAGGCTTGGAAAGAGTCCAAAAACCCAAACACGAAAAAGAACTCTGGTTCAACCATATTAATGGAAGGTGTTAGCCCTAATATTTGCATGAGAGATTTCAGATTATTATGGGTCTCATCTAAAAAGGAAATAAAACTAAATATGGAAATCCAAGCTCACATTAGGAAATAAATTTCCTGATGTGAACGTGAGGCTATGCTTAGGCTCTAATGATGCGACCAACACCTTCGGTGTTTCCAGGCGTATCCTCGGTATTTCCTTTTAGGTTACAAACATATCCTATATGTAAAATCAAGCATAGTCTAATCTATCATATAGATAAACATGGCACAGGTATATTAAAACATCAAACATGCTTTAAATATATTCTCCTACAACATGCAATTTCTGCCAAACGAATAAGGTGGCTCTGATACCACTTGTTGGAGATTTTGGGATAAAGCTCAGTGGAATAAGCGAATAAAAACAATTTTTTGTTACATCCCAGACATCGCCTGGGGCCAAGAAAACTTATTTTGGCATAATCACATGAAAACACACAAGGAGAAGGAGAAGTTATACCTTCGGGATTCTTTTAAATCCGTCGAAACCACAAGCAAGACCAACAGGCCTTGCCTCTATCAATATCCACACCGGGATCACCTGAGATAACTCTTAGAGCAGCAAGTGTTTGTCTTCGATTGGTGCTAGCCAACTGGTGGAGATAAGGCAAGAGGAGAGAGGAGAGAGCAACAACGGCTACCAAGGGAGAAAAACTAAACAAAACCTTAGCCAAAGATTATCAAGGGATCCATTTATAGATCTCTTGATTAGGCCATCTTATGAGGCTTAAATGGAACATATCTTACCATAATTATCCCATAATTAAGGTAAGAACACCCCAGGAAATTTCCATAAGAGAAATCGCCAAAATTGGCGGAGATGCGACATGACCGTGTGGATCACATTGCTTGGCTGTGTGGATTCACATGGTCGTGTGGATTCATATGGTCTGGCCGTGTGTCTCACTGGGCGCAGGCCAGACATTGCCAATTTGTGGCAAGAGCCAGGCATGACCCGTGCCAAGTTAGGCACGATCATGTGAGGCTTTGAATGGTCTGTTTAACTTCATTTAAGTGTGATATAGCTGTGCTAAGTTCGATAAGGCCATAGGAGGTTCCATAGCCTCCGTTTCAAACCCCCTTGGTCTGGTCCAACGCGACATATGCTCTCTCAACGAGAATCTCTTTCTCAACTCTATTTTACATCTCGAGATCACCTATAGTGCGTGTGACCCAATAGGTTCATGGTTATATTGGCCATTCATAATTAACCCCATAATTATGAATAGATCATGAGTGGCATCTAGCAGTACATCATGACCCCCAATTGACCGAAAAGTCTAAATCGACTTCAAAACATTTTCTGAACCCTTCAGCAGCTTCAGTTGTTCGTGCCTTGTTCCTTTCACTCATTCTATACCCACTTGGTTCAGGACATGGTCTCTGTGTTCGTCCCCTCTAGGCTGACTACATCACACCTAACCCAAGTTAATTTTCTTATCCTGTCGATTCAAGTTGCTCCTACATGTTCCCAAGAAGACCATCTTCTTAATATGCTTTCTCTTGCAAGAGACTTCTTAGTAACAATCTTGACAAGAGGCCTAGGGTATACATCTCCTTTATCAGGAGTGGTGAATCCTCTATAGGCTATTTAAACACCTTCGATCACTTTGACTTATACCCAATCATCCTGGAGTTACACCTACTATATAAATGGTTGTGAAGAAGTCAAAGTACAAGTCGCCATGATCAAGGCAACTTGAATACCTCAAGTCTAAGGAAGCTCGCACTCAAGCTGCAATGAGATCTTCAACGACATATAGAACCATATGAAGTCTCATAGCAGGCCATTCCAATAAACTAGTTACCATAACTAGCATCCACATGTTCACTCTCAGCATCCCTATGCTTCCATTTAGTGAGTACCTAGTCTCACAGAATTGATGATGTCCATCTCATCAATTCATCGACTAGGGATAGTTTCAATACTTGCATATTTACACATGATGAGATTCCCACTAATTGTGATCAAATCACAATTTCTCTCATGCTATGCATCGTATTGTGGGATTTAGTACATGAGTTTAAGATTCAATCAAATACATAGATAATGTATAATCAAATAGTGAATTTTATTAATAACTTCTAAGGTGATTGCCTTTGGACACCTCTCAATTACATCAATTGCCATGCACACCCCTAGGTTGATGCTAGGGCTCCCCTCTACTCTATCCAAGTCTGTGAAATCATACCCCATCCTATCGCAAATGTGGGTGATTAATCCCCCCAAAATGATCTCTCCCCTAGCCGCCTTGCTCATCTTCACCAGGTGTCTAATGAAATTGGACCCTACATCAATGGTGTTTCTCTCTTGTAGCATGTCCCAAAGACAAAGAAGTTCACTCATCCTCACTACTCCATCGCTCTCCCCCCTCCCAAAAATGGTGCTCGCCATAACCCAATGAATATACCGAAAAATAGGGTTTTGGAAGTGCAAGGCTTTTGCTGTGGATGGGTCATATGCGCTCTCCCCCGTCAATGCAGACCAAAAGGTCCATGCATTAAACTCAATAGGGGTCCTTCGCTCTCCCCCACTAGGCAATCCGAAACATGAGTTCCATTGGTTCAAGGACCACTCATGTTCAATGTTAAAAAGTATAAAAGTAATCTTTCCTTCTTCACTTTCTCTACCCATCAGATCTCCGCATCTACCGAGCTCAAAAACTCCAAAACTATCCTAGGGTAGGTCGGACATCTAATCCCAATTATCTCCCCCCTATTGGAGTATTGGAAATACAATCAAAGTCTCACATTGGTAAGACATGGAAAAGATCATGTGCTTATAAGATGAAAAGATATCTTCATTGGTATGAGACCTTTTGGGTAAAGCCCAAAAATAAAACTATGAGGGCTTAGGCCCAAAGTGGACAATATCATACTATTGTGGAGATATATGATTTTTATAGGCACCAACAATTGGTATCAGAGCCGGGGGTGCTTAGATTTGGTGAAACCACCAATCTAGCCTTTTTTACAGATTTGTTTTTGAATTTTACAAATCATTTTTTGTTCGTTTAAATTTTCTCCCGCACTACTAATCCAAGATGAAGTCTTGGTACTCTTCTTTTAGTTTTGTTTTGCAAGTATTCGCTTTTGGAGTAGTCGACGGTAAAACGGGCATAACTTTTCGTACAAGTTGACCCACGATACGGGCTACCTACCAAAACGAAGCTCTCGGAGAGATCTACACTTATTATGAGGTTTTATCCTCGTAACAAGCTGTCTTCATCCCCAAAAACCAATGTTTAGTCCCATTTCGGGGACATCGAAGGTTGTAAGTGCTCATCTTTTATTTTAGTTGGTTATTTCTTGTTTATTCCATTTGTTTCTTTTCATTTCCTACATTACTAATCCAAGGCAAAGTCTTGGATCCTTTTTCATGTTTTTTTAATTATTTTTGTGCAAGGTTTCCCTTCCAAATGGCCCATCTCGAGGGTTTTAGCACTGTCCGACCTCCGTTTTACAACGGAGATGATTTCCGTTACTGGAAAAGGTCGGATGGAGTGCTTTCTTAAAACCCAAATCGAGATGTGGATCATAATCCAAATGGGATTCACACTTCCGACTAATGAAGTGGATGAATCCTTGGATTATGACCAATGGACCAATGCGACAAAAAGACAAGTCGAAGCCGACGCCAAGGCAACTCAAATCCTCCAATGTGGCTTATCCAAGGAAGAGCTTAATCGCGTTGGCCCCTTCATCAGAGCAAAGGACCTTTGGACAAAGCTAGTAGAGCTACACGAAGGGACCGATGAAGCCAAGGTATGTAAGCGCGATCTTTTGTTTAATAAGTTATATAATATAAAAATGCAGGAACACGAAACGACGACGCAACTTCGCACTCGCGTTCAATACATAGTCAATAACCTACACGTGATCGGGCAAAAGGTCGAAAATCGTGATCTTATTAGGTATGTTCTTAACTCATTTCCTAGGACTACCTTGTGGGTATCCATGGTCGATGCCTACAAGGTCTCCAAGGTTCTTTCAAAACTTAGGTTAGATGAGTTATTTTCTAATTTCAAACTCCATGAGTAGTCTAACTCGGAACCCGAGAAGGGTATAACACTTTTTGCAGGTTCAAGGAAGAAAACCGCGAGCAAGCCACCCCCGAAGGAAGAAGAAGATGAGTCCGAGTAAGAGGTCGACCCGAAAATGGAGGCCGAATTAGTCAACCTAGTTCGGAGGATAGTCAAGGGCCGAAAGTGAACCGTCACTCGACCCAACGAAGGTAAGCCTAAAAGTTCCAATATTAGATGTTACGAGTGCAACAGGTTTGGACACATCAAGTCTGAATGCCCAAAGCTCAAGAGCAAAGCACCGAAACACAAAAAGGCACTCAATGCTACGTGGGAAGAAGCATCCGAGGAAGAAGATGATGATCGTGTCCTCATGGCTAAACCGGTTGAATCGGAGATGGAGTCGGAACTGAAACACGAATCTAAAACCGAAGATGAGTCGGACTGCGAAGCGCTATTCAAGACAAGCCACGGATACGCATCCGGTTCAAAAGATACACTCAAGGTAAGTCGATCCCTTATTAGTACGCTTTATAGTGCAATTAAGTTCTTAACTAGGAAATTAGCTAAGTCCGAGTCTAAGGTCGAGACCCTGGTTGAGGAAGTTAAACTCCTCAAACACGAGGTCTCCCTAACCTCTTCGACTAGTCGAGTTCGAGAGGAGGACTCAACTCGAGTTGAAAAGCTCGAAGTTGAGAACTCACTCTTGAAGAGTCAAGTCGAAGATCTTAGGAACATGTTGGAAAGGTTTACTTTGGGATCCAAAGGACTTGACCTCCTATTTGGATCGCAAAGGGCCGTGTACAATAAGGCTGGACTAGGGTTAAGCTCAAATATGACCAACAAGTCGTATATGTCGATTGTAACTCGACATAAAAAACGTGTCCAAGCATGGGTCCCTAAGACCGCCTTGATTTCAAACTTAGGATCGAACCAGTACTGGGTTCCCAAGGACCAAATCCACTATGTGGAGAGACCGAACCGATTCAACGGTCCAGAAGGAGCCAGTACAAAACTTGTTTGTATTTTAGCTTAGAAATTGCATGCTTAGGTTTTTTTATTTAGTTTGATTTTTCTTTTTAGAATGGTTAGATAGGACTATAACTCTTCAATACTTGATAACATAGTACCAGGACGCGGCGAGATGATTGTACGCTAGGAAAGCAGAGTCTTGTGTATTCGGGCTAGATAAGGCGTATCTAGTTCGGTGCACTTGACTGAGTGGAACTAGCTGAAGCTACCTCGCCGTATCCTAGACTAGTTAGACCAGGAAGTGGTCTTAGGTGAGTCAAGTCTCTATTTTCTTGAAAATGGCTTTGTCTAAGGAAGTGGTCGTTATTCCGATCAAAGAAGGTCTCTGTGCCTCGCGACGACCTGGAAGCCATGATCTTGAAAAAGTGACTTGATGAGCCTAAGGTCAAATCCGAATATAACGCAAGGTTGACAAGTGTTCAAATCATTAAATTTAAATCAAGTAAAATTTGAAGTCATCTCACAAGAACATATAGGGTTAACATGTTTGATCATGTAGACATGGGTGAGATGATTTAGGTTAATAATCTTCAACCAATCTTTAATAAATCCAATATTCGATCCAACTACTTTGCGTGTAGGATCAATGGATGTTGGACAGTGGTTGCTCCCAACACATGACCGGGGATCAACTCAAGTTTTCGAAGCTTCGATTCAAACGACAAGGATCGGTAGCCTTTGGAAACAACGACAAGCTCAAAATCATCGGATCAGGTGATATTGAGCTCAACTCTAACTTTATTATTAAAAATGTCTTATTGGTAGAAAATTTTCAATATAATTTACTTAGTGTAAGCCAATTGTGTGATAAGGTCATATTTCTAGAAAATGAATGCGTAATTAATACAAATGAAACTTCTAAAACAATCCTTAAGGGAACTAGAAATAACAATATTTACACTATTAATTTAACTAACTCCTCAACCAAGTGTCTTATGACATGGCAAGAGGAATCATGGTTGTGGCACCGACGACTCGATCACTCACACCCAAGACTCATCCACAAGATGAGTCAGAGTGACTTAGTCAGAGGTTTGCCTAACCTCAATAACTTGGATAATAAAATATGTAATGCTTGTTAACAAGGTAAACAGTCTAGGACACAACATCAACTAACTAATCAAGAACGAACCAAAAGTGTTCTTGAGCTCCTGCACATGGATCTATTTGATTCACACGGAGCTAAGTCACTTAATGGGAGTAAATTCTGCTTAGTCATAATTGATGACTATTCTAGATTTACTTGGGTTAGGTTCATCAAACACAAAAATGATACCCTAGATCAACTAATCAACCTATTTAAATTAATAGAAAATCAACAAAACCTTAAAATCAAAAGACTTAGGACTGATCATGGTGGTGAATTTGAGAACTACAAGTTTACAGAATTATGTAACCTAAATGGATACCACCATGAGTTCTCTTGCCCTAGAACCCCACAACAGAATGGTCTAGTAGAACGTAAAAATAGAACCCTACAAGAAGCCACTAGGACAATGTTAAACGAGTATAACCTACCCGATAGGTTTTGGGTAGAAGCCGTAAGTACGACATGCTATGTCCAAAATAGGATCCTTATGGTAAAGAGGCACCTTAAGACCTCATACGAGATTTATCATGATAAAATACCTAACATCAAGTACTTTAGGGTATTTGGGTGTAAGGTACATATCCTAAACACTAAGGATTACCTAGGGAAATTTACATCCAAAACCTCGACCGGAATCTTCCTAGGATACTCGACTACAAGTAGAGCTTATAGAGTATATAACCATGACACCCTTAGAGTCAAGGAGACTATCAATGTAGTATTTGATGAAGGACATGAACCTACAAAACCCCCGGCAACCCCAATTAACGAGCTGATTCATACCAGACTCAACTCCGATCCGGAGATCAAGTCTAGTATTAATCCTAACCTAAGTCAACCAAGTCAGTCTATTGACCAAGTGGTAGATGACTCTTACCAAACTAGGACTCAAACGAGTCATCCTATTGATCAAGTGGTAGATGACCCAAACCCAAACCAAACTTGGACTCAAACGAATCATCCTATCAACCAAGTGATAGGTGATCCAAGTTTAGGAGTTCGAACTAGAGCCTCATACAGAAACCTTAGTCAAATCTCCTTGATTTCCAAAATTAAACCCAAAACTATTGACCAAGCTCTTCTTGATCCCGATTGGATTATTGCAATGCAAGAAGAGCTGGCTCAATTCACTAGGAACGAAGTGTGGGAATTAGTACCACCACCTAAAGATAAAATAATCATTGGAACAAGGTGGGTGTTTAGGAATAAACTTGATGATAAATGTGAAGTAGTTAGAAATAAAGCTAGATTAGTCGCTAAAGGGTTTAGTCAAGTCGAAGGTTTATATTACGACGAGACCTATGCCCCAGTAGCTAGATTAGAGTCCATTCGAATGTTATTAGCATATGCTGCACATCGAGGATTTAAGTTGTTTCAAATGGATGTAAAGTTAGCATTCTTGAATGGATACATTAAAGAAGAGGTTTATGTTAGTCAACCCCCCCAGTTTCGAAAGTCTAGATAAACCTGACCATGTCCTTAGGTTAAAGAAAGCTCTCTATGGACTTAAACAAGCTCCTCGAGCTTGGTACGAGAGACTTTCGATTTATCTTAAGCCCAAAGGATTTAACCAAGGTGTAGTTGACCCAACCCTTTTCGTAAAAACCTTAGGTAAATACATATTCATAGCCCAAATCTATGTAGATGATATTATTTTCGGAACCACCAACTCGATCCTACTAAATGAATTCATTTCACTTATGGAAAGTGAATTTGAAATGAATTTAGTAGGAGAGTTGAGTTTCTTCTTAGGTCTACAAATTAAACAAACTAAAGATGGAATATACCTACATCAACGCAAATATACTAGGGAATTAATTAAACGCTTTGGAATGCAAGACGCTAAAATTATTAATACTCCAATGGCAACGAATGTAAATATAGAAGAAGATGTAATCGGAAATTCAATTGATTTAAAATACTATAGAAGCATAATAGGGAGTCTCCTTTACTTAACTTCAAGCTGACCTGATATCTTATTTGCAGTAAGTATGTGCTCAAGGTTCCAAACCTGTGCCAAGGAGTCTCACCTAACTCTAGTCAAGCGTATCCTTAGATATCTAAAGGGTACACTTAATGTCAGTATTTGGTACCCTAGATCTACCGAGTTTAAACTAATCGGCTACTCCGATTCGGACTATGCCGGTAGTAAGCTCGATAGAAAGAGTACGAGTGGTTGTTGTCAACTTTTCGGCTCGAGTCTAGTAAGTTGGTGCAGTAGGAAGCAACACTGTGTTGCCTTATCTACCACCGAAGCCAAATACATCGCGATGGGTGAGTGTGTCACTCAACTTCTTTGGATGAAGCACACTCTCCACGACTTTAAGTTAGACTTTACAAACACTAAACTCCACGTAGATAACATTAGCTCAGTTAACCTAACTAAGAATCTGATATGTCATTCTAGGACCAAACATATAGAGGTCAAACATCATTTCATTCGAGAACATATGGCCAACAGAGCCATACAACTCGAATACGACGAATCGAAGTCCAACTTGGTAGACCTATTTACTAAACCCCTACCCGAAGCCGAATTCAGTCTATTAAGATGAAAATTGGGCATGTGCATAGTAGAATAGGAACTTGCAAATTATATTTTCTTACTACTATTTCTTACTTTTCATTTTTATGGAACTAGCATAGGACATACCTTAGATATCATGCACCTATAGATTTAAGGAGCCAATACATCTCACAACACATAGGACTAATGTGTTTGTGTACTTAGCCACGTAGATGAGCGTGAGATGTTAGGACCTTACTCCTGATTCTAGATGTAGAGCTAGCGCATCGCCATGAACCATGGAGTATAACCATACATATTAACCGACTCTAACCAGGATTGGTTAATCTTTCATATCAATCAAGTCAAATATGAGTCGAACATTTTATAGATGAGTTTATTTTCAGTATATTATTTTCAAAATAATATGGAACATGCTTGGACTTTAAATTTAATACCTATATTTGTTTTTCACACATCCCCACTATTTTCTATATATAGCAAAAGGGGGAGAAAAAGGCCAAAGTTAAGGGATCAAAAGCCAAAGTTAAGGGATCAAAATTTTTGATAACTTAACTCACTTCATATTTATTCACATGCCAAATGTTATTCAACTTGTTTTTGTTAACAAAAAGGAAGTAAAGGCCAACTCACTTCATATTTATTCACATGGCCAAAGGTTAAGTAAATGTTTACTTAACTTTAAGTTAACTTGTTTTTTGTTAACAAAAAGGAAGTAAAGGCCAAGTTAAGAGAATTCTTAACTTAAACTTATTTTTAAACACTATGGCCAAACGTTAATGTTTTACTTAAAGGGGGAGAAAGGGCCAAGTTAAGAAGTCCTCTTAACTTAAACGTTTTACTAAGGCCAACTTTAAGTAATGTTAATTACTTAAACTCTTCCTAAATAGCAACCCTCAAGGGGGAGGATTAAGGTCTTCTTTCAAAACTCACCCTCGGTCAAGGGGGAGATTTTCCCAAGGGGGAGTACTTGAAGAAAATCCTTACTACTCCTACTTAATCTTTATTATTATTGTTTCTCATGCACATTATTATTCTTCATGCATGCTATTTTCTTAACTTTGTATGTGGGTTTGCCATAGATAAAAAAGGGGGAGATTGTTGGTGCAGTAAGCACCTAAGTCGAACCTGAGTTTTGATTATAGAAAATGATACAAAGTTAAGCTCATATTGTTTTCTCACGAGCTAAATTGAGTGTGCAGAAAAGTGCCAACGCTGGAGCTGAAGGCTAGCAACACCCGGAGAAAGCTGCGGTGGTCGGCCGATACTCGAGTGATTTCGGAGGGAGCCGAAGGAATTGAGTGGAAGGCCGGAAGTGAAAGCAACATAGTAAGTATCGAGGTAAGCTCGTGTGTGTGCGAGAGTAAGTGAGGTCATATCCTCTTTACGGGGATGATCTTAAGTGTAGATCCGACCAAAGACATCCTATAGGTGGTCTAGGTCGAGATCAGATGGTCGGAGGCTATCAAAATAATGTTTTTGTTAAGCTAACTTTTCCTTGCAATAGCATCGATGATTGCAGTTGGAGGACTTGATCTTGCGTCCATCGATCGGATCATCATGGTCGATTCGACGATCTTGCCATCACGATCGATGATGGCCATACATCGATCGTGATGGTCAAGGATCAGCCTCGAGGAGTCAAGCTCTATCACCATTTTTCAAGGAGTCTTGTGCCCAATTTCTATTGGTTAAAGATCCTCTCGAAAAGGGGCTCAAAGGCTATAAAAGGAGGGACTCTCCTAGGGGTTTTCATCAATTCTAAGTGCTCAAAATCCTCTGCAACCTTGCGACTCTCCGACGACTCTACAACAACAAAGTACTGTCAACAACCCTAGCTTAATTTCTATTCTCTAGTTGTTGGTATAACTTTAAATTGTCGTCTCTTTCATATTGCAATTCCTATTGTTAATCCAGGTTTTCTATCGTTGCATTTTACCTTAATAGAAGAGAGGGTTTGTCTCTCTATCTTTTGTTTTCGAAAGTTTTTGTAATCGTCAAACTCCTACCTCTAACGAGGAGGAGTGTTTTAGTGAATTGCCCTTCGTACACGGTCTAGGACCATTAGGGCCTTGGAGTAGTAGTCGAAGGCTATGAACCAAATAAAAAAATACTATTGTCTCTTGTGTTTACTTTTATCTTTCTCTTTGTCTCCTATTGTTTTAACGAACGAAACACAAAAAAAGTTTTATCGCTATTCACCCCCCCTCTAGCGATCCACTCGATCCAACAATTGGTATCAGAGCCATGGTTCATGTCAAGCCATGAACCTCGAATGAAGGAAGTTGAGCTCCCATGTCCAGATCAAGAGAACCAGACACCGGGTGTCACGCCCCGAGAGTATGCCGTGCCGAAAAACAAACGGACGGCATCTCCCCTGTACGTGACAACATATCGGGTTAATACAAGGCTCGTAGGCCCACAACAACAATATGATATACGCAGATATCATCATATCAAACATAATAAACACAGCGAAAACAATACAAACAGATCAACAAGATACAATGACCCAACTGTGCACTCCGGAGTGACTTGACACAACAAGAAACATAATAGAAGCAACAGCGAAAGCCAAATACATACAATACGTACGTATATCACAGATACGGAAACAATACAGGTTAAAACCACAAAACGACAATCCATAGTAATACAACAATACGGAAAACAGGTCCATTAAATTCAGGTGTGAGATGGGATCAGTGGCGGAACTCGAGCGTCAAGAAATCTTCTACCATTATGCAGGCGCAGAAGCCGAGTCGAGGTGGTGAGTATAAACTCAGGGGTAATATATAGAAAGTGCATGAACAACACATAAGGATAGATCTACAAGTATACATGTGAAGATCTACAAGAATACAGCATGAGTCCAAAAGACATACAGTCCAATCCAACTCTAATAACAAGTAACTACGATAAAGTCATACATGATGTATATACTAAACGATCAATCAACATAATGTAATGTACCAGCGTACCTAACGATTGCAACACCATAAGCTATATCATCCTGACAGATATACAATAACATAACCCATATAATGTACCAGGTCAATCCCATACCTGACCAATACTCAGACATATGAACAGTATATGATCACCTGTATAATAACCCGGTCCGTACCACACAATGACATGATGCTAATCAAATGCATATAACAGTCTGAATCAACGCATGTATCATGCTCAACACATAGCAGTAAATAAAATGCAAATGGCATGTATCATGATGTACAAGCATGTGCAACAATCATATCTCAATCAAATGCAGCATCTCACAGGCATATGTAAAACATATATCAAATACATGCATACATATATATCAGCAATGCATATGCATGGTCACTGTCTGCGGACCCGTCCAACCACGACCCCAGGGTGGCACGACAAATGACAACTAGCCCGACTCCAGCTGCCACCACTCTCGAGTGGCCGAGTTGGGTAGTATGACTGAGTAGTGTATAAGCGTAAAAAGCTAACTACTCCTAGGGGCCCCTGCTGCAAGCCACGCTGTCCCTACCCATGAGTAGACAAACGCCGCACACAGGACAACTGCACCTCACACAACCACCGTCTATAGTGGGCGAGTGCTAACACCACTCTGCACAGTGGCCAGGTGCGCATCTCCAGCTACCACCATCCATAGTGGCCGAGCGCGGCACATCCAATGCTCTGCCCTCAACCCTGCTACCACTACCCCGAGTGGCCGGGGAGGCAGGATGACTGACGACTTGTCTCAATCCACAAGGGAGACCCAGTCAACAGCATGCATGCAATGTGATGATGCATAGCTCCATACATGTATCCTCGCGACACTCCCCATCCCACGGGGAGTCCTGGTCAACTAAAAGTCAACTATGCAAGGACTACAATCCATAAGACTCTCTCTATCGCATAAAGAGTCATACTCATCTGACAGTCAACCACGCTAAGACCTCTAGTCAGTAGCGATATACAATCGACCATCCATATAACCATACACAGGCACACAATCCCTAATGGATATACCATCACACTAGGACTTCTAGTCCATGGTCACATACTGACAACCACACACCTATCTATGCATAGACAACTAGATCCACCATAGATGCACCACTAATACGAGTATGATATAACAATCGACTCCATAATCCAATCCATCACCTAACCCTAGTGATGTAACCCCGTAACCCAATCTGAAGTCACAAAGATAACCCTAACCACATGTACTTACTGAACATATATCAGCTAATACATAATAGGGTTTATAGTTCCTATCCGAGCTAGATAATCAATGAAGTACCAGAGTATATATCTCAAAGGTCAAGGCAGTACAAGCATATGATTAAATAAGAGTGGATTTAAGGTAAACAGGTATAAACATAAATCCAAGAACATGCACTAGAATCGATCAAACTACCGGACCAGGTAGATATTACCCACCTGATACATAATCCGTGCTATCCATCTCCATGTTCATGTATCCATCACCCTCAACGTCCTGTAACAATAGGATATAATTAAGTATCATCACATATCTAACGATCGAATCAACTCCCACATCGACCATATATCTCAATCCATTAATCGAACAATCTAATATTACAGGATGAATGAATTCATATTAACCAATCAGTCTACAATATTAACTATAAATATACCAATCAGACATACCTTGCTTTTCCGAATTAGATCAACAAGGAAATCTCTGCTCCCACACAATCGTGTGTCAATTCCCATAACTGAGCTCACATCTCATCAACACCACCTAAAACAGAGGAAACAAGGTGAAAGAAGTGCGCCCGGCTTCCTCTTGATACCAAAGACAATTGATTTGCACATCTAACATCAATCGACAACCACTATAAACACATAGAAATACAAATGAAACAATAGACATACCCAAACTTACCGATCAAATCATCTCCGTGACCCTTTCTCATCTCCTATTCACCGAGCAATCCAATCTCCAAACACGCCTAACACAAAAATCGCGACTCACCAACCACTGCACGGGTAAGTTCCATACCAATACCCCATCACAATCTGTTGCCCATTATAACACAACCAAATCGATCGAGCTATATTCGACGATGACTGAGCTCGTCGCGGCGGCGACTGAGCTCGGCGACAACTAGATTGCACGAAGAAGAGAACACCACGAGAGAAAAATTAGATCCCATCAAGATCGGACAATCGATTCAATAACCTACCTTGCTCGATGGCGATGACAGATTGCTCACCATTAAGCAGCGAGGAGAAAATGCCGAAAACCCCGCCGGAATCTCACACAAGCAACCCCTCCCCTGTTCACCGAAGTGATCCAACGACGCCAATCTAATCACTGCCCAAAACCATAGATTAACGCTAAATTAAGGAATCCTCAACAAACTCTCAATTCACATCTCAAAGAAGGAAGGAGATCGACCCTACCTAGCTCGGCGATGCGGCGGCCACTCCCTCACGCTCGGCCTTTCACTCCGGCGCCAGAAGGATTGCTCGTTGCACAGCTCAAATCCAACTCGAGAAGGTCGCCGAGTAGAGTTCACCGCCCGCCCCCTTTTCCATTTGAACTCGTGATCTGCTCACGGGATGCTGGCGGACACGATGGCTGGAGGCGATCAGCGATGGTAGCGGCAGCAACACAAAGAAGAGGAGATGCCGATGCTCCGAGCTCGCGATCCCGAAGCGCCGATCGAGGTTGGCATCGGGACGAGACCACCGGTAGCGGCAGGCGAGGAAGAAATTGCGAAGAAGAAATGCACCGATTGGGTTGGGTTCGGCCTTTAAGAACCGGTCTCTTAGGGTTAAGCTAGCCTAGTTTAAGTTAACCCAACACTAATCCAAATCCAATCTAATTTAGCCCAATCCGGTCAAGCCCATTTCCAGCCCAAGCCCAATGAATTTAGCCCAATAGCTTCAGCCCAATGGATTCAGCCCAAGTTCAAACCCATTTCCAGCCCAATTAATCCCCTAATTAACCCAATTAATCCACTAATTAAATCCTAATTAATTACAGGAGTTAATCCATTTTTTTAAGTATTTTACACGAGGCGGAAGTCGGTTAGGTGGAGGATCGAACAAGGGAAGGAAAGTCGGTTAGGTGGAAGAAATTTGGACAAGCTGGAAGAAGTCATTTGGGTCAAAAGGACCAGATAGTTGGCAGAAAGTCCTGGTGGGTTGAAGATCGGACATCAAGTAAAGGATGTCCTTAGAGGACGGATAGGCTTGAGGGGGTCAATGTGGTCCTTCGTTTGAGGGGGGGATTGTTGGAGTATTGAGAATACAATCAAAGTCCCACATTGGTAAGATATGGAAAAGATCTATTGGGATGTATACTGAAAAGTCTATCTTTTGTATGAACATCTTTATTTTTGAAATAAGAATCACATGATCATTGTTTGCATATTTTTATGGTTATGCAATATTGTCTAAAATATTACATTGTAGATAACATGGTGTGTGGTGTCACACGGGAGATCATGTTATTGGCTCCTTGTAAAGTATAAGTAAAGGCTCACAACCGAGATGGTTTTGGACAAACCATTTGTATGGTTGTAGTGTGATTTGGTATTGGTTTGTCTTGACCATAGAATCACACTAGTGCACTTTGTGTGTATTGAGCAGGAACGACTTAGAGGTGATTCGATTTATTGCTGACAACATAATCGAATCAGACCTCAGATATTATTATGAACATGCTCTTAATCCCGATATAATAATGGGCACATATACTTAGTATTCATTTCTTTGATTTACCAATGAGCGAGATTTATAGATTAAATCGATAGGCTCGGTAGGTTGGGAAATGATATTATTTATATGGTGTGCCGTTGATTATAGGAGGAAACCGTGTCCTATATATTAGGATGATGATGTCCCCTTGAGGAGCTCATAAGGTTCATCATGTAAACCTTGTAGGTGGATTTGGTCTGACAGGATGAAAAGGTTGAGTGGTACTACTCATGAAGTTAGATGTTGATTAATTAATGATCAGTAAATTAATTAATCGACGGACATTTGAGATCTTAAACATGGGGAGAAAATGTACAAATAATATATGGAGCCCATATTAACTTATGGGGGTTGGTGAGGTAGATCAATGATAATCCTCTAGTGGAATGGATAATCATTAATGGATCGGACTTTATGTGGGCTTGATCCATTGGGTGGCCAAGATCCAACTCCTCCTCATGGTTCCTATTGTAGCCTATTAACACCTCATGAAGCTTAGATCCAATGGATGAAAACAAAACTCTAGATCCAATGGTAGAGATTAAATCTATAGATCCGACGGTTGAGATTAAATCTCTAGATCCGACGGTTGAGATTAAATCCCTAGAACCAATGGTGGAGATTAAAACAAGGCTTATCCCTAACTCTATACAAGGATGGATTAGGGGTGGGCGGCAACTTGATGGATGAGGATTAGGGTTTGCTTCCCTTGGGTGGCAAGTAATCCTAGTTTGGTTAGGATTAGGAGTGGGCGGCTAGGGTTAGGGTTTGAGTATTGGTTGTGGGCGGCAACATGAGGAGAAGGCCTCTTCTTCTTCTTCCTAAGGATTGGCTGGCTCCTAACCTTCTTCCCTCTACCTTGACCGGTGCTCAACCTATTCTTCTTTGCCTCATCCTTGGCCGGAAATTAGGAGAGCTAGGTTTAGGGTTTGGGCGGCAACAAGGAGAAGGATTGCTTTCCTTTCTCTTCTCCAAGTGTTGGCTGGCGCCCATGCCCTCATTGATTCTCCTTTGGCCGGTTTCTATACTCCATGTTCTCTTCCTTGGCCGGCGGCAACATCGAGTCTATTGACTTGGTGGCCGGTTCTAGATAGGAAGAAGAGTTTTGTTTTATGATATTCCTTTATTTGGAGTGAACAAGGAAAGGAAGATTGGTGATCTAGGAAGCTTCGACTTTTGGAAGATCGTCACTCACACGACGTCCAAAAGGAGGAAGGACATACAATAGAAGATCAAGAGGTATAACAAGAGGTATAATCTTGTTTATTTTGATTAGTGTTCTTTTGTATTATTTTTATAATTGCTTTTCAATTATATGCATGTTGTATGTGGTTGTTTACTTTATGTATGTGGCTAAATATACTTGGACCCCGAACATAAATACAAAAGCCGACGATCCGTACATCGTCTATTCCGCGGCTACTCGTAGAATAGAGGTTGGTCGCTTGAACAACAAGTTTGTTCAAGTGACCACTCTAAACGAATAGCACGACGATGACAAGGTTGCTTGGGTGTTCCCTTTTGTCTAGGATTAAATTTTTAATCCGGGGACATCGATGGGATCGCCATGAACAAGCGACCGAGTCGAAGTGGGAAGCGGAGTTTCCCCTCACGGATCAATGAAACCCAACAATTGGTATTAGAGCCAAGGTTTTCTGTTTTGTGTGTTTAGGATTCGGTTAATTTTTATGCACTTTTCATATATTATATGTGCCGGATAATAGTAGGATATGCGTAGGTTAACTCTTTGGTTGCAGGCATAAGATCCGACTATTATGGCCATATGTGTGTATGTGATTGTATGTGTGTAAATATTTATTTTGTTGGATCCTCAGGGTTGACGAGGCTAGTATTTAATTGTTTGTAAATTAGATACGACATTGTTTAGCCACTCTTTTTATTTTAGTTTACTTTCGATCTAGATTTCATGTACACTCCCTCGTGGAGTATAGGATCGATGGATGTAAATTAAAATATATTTTAGTCTCGGCTCGGATCTCCGGATGGCTCGTACATGGCGTAGGAGGAGCAGACGAGAAGGCGGAGCGATGGGAGACATATTGAAGACAAAAGCCATAATAGTTAGAAAATAATTTACTTTTCATATTTATTGCTTATTGTTTGATATGCATGTCGTAGGCTAGAAAATTCCTCAATTTCAAATTACTAAGTGGGAGAGGGATATTTTTATAAATTTCTACGACCTCCATTACGATTTGACATGTGATGCAAGCAAACTTGTGCGTCGGCTCTGAGTGCCTTCCTCCCCATCGGATGAGTTTGTTTGCAGATCACAAGGTAGAATATAGTTATAGGAAATTATTAAGGAGCGTGTGTACTTCCCCATCGTAAGGCACATAACCCGAGATAATTACCTTGGTACCAAGTAATGGTGAACACTTAGATACAAATATAAGTATCCTCCCAATCGGAGTCACTGCTTTTATTTGTAGGGCCGGAGAGAAACCAACTATTAATTTTATTTTTTAAAAAGTTAGGTTGACAAGATAGTAAAATTAATGGGTAAAACCTCCTCTTACAAATGTAGAATTCGTATACGTCCACACGATCGTGGCATACGATATTCTCGGTGTTTTGAGGTGTTGGTTGATTTTAAAATTTTATTGTTTGAGGAATCAATAATTTTTTGAAATCTAAAGTAATGATCTATGTGATTCTTAGGATTTTCAAAAATGACTTTCAGTCCACTTGTTGTGATACTAAAGGAAAATAAGCTTACTATACCCAAATTATGTTGATTGGAAAATAATCTAGATATTGTCTTAACTGCTGAGGAGTACAAATATGTATTTTTCGAAGAGTGTCATTCTAAGCCTGCGAATGAGCTGGTAGTCCTTGGAGCTGAGATCGATGGGGAAACCCAGGTCGATATCATTCTCCAATCGACAGAAAGGCTTGCTCAGGCTCAGGCCATGGTTGCTCAGAAGGTTTCTACTTCTAAGCCGAAAGGCAAGAAGAAGAAGAAACAAGGTGGAGAAAAAGTGGTGGGAGGATCTCAGGGAGGAGTGAAGAAGTCAAAAGGCAAGTACTTCACTTGCAAGCAGAATGGACATTGGAGGAAGGACTGTCCCAATTCGAAGCAGAACAAAGGTATATCCTTTGGTCTAGTCGTTGAAACATGGTTAGCGGTGTTATCTACCGGCACCTAGTGAGTAGATACGGGAGCCTCTGATCATGTCTACAATACTTTGCAGGGGTTCCAGAAAACCCGACGACGAGATGAGGGAGAGATTACCGTTTACTTGGGCAATGCCATGATGGTGGCGGCTATTGCAGTGGGAGATGTTTTATTTATCTTTTGAGAAAAATAAAACTTTGGTTCTGAAAAATTTCCTTTATGTACCTTTATTTAGAAAGAATTTAATTTCAGTTTCTAAATTGTTTATGGATGGATATTCTATTTCTTTTAATGACAGAGTTGTTATAAAAAGGAATAGGGAGAATATCTGTTCAGGTACATTGATAGGAAATTTGTATACACTTGAACCAAAAGCTCTCACGATGCAAATAGAAGTTAATAACTCATCTTCTAATTCCAATAAGAGAAAAGAACCTTCGAAGATAAACCAAATATATCTTTGGCATCTAAGACTTGGTCATATTAACCTAAGCAGAATTCAAAGATTGATAGTTGATGGACCTCTGGGTTCATTAGTGGTGGAAGATTTCCCAACCTGCAAATCTTGCTTGGAGGGTAAAATGACCAAGAGGCCTTTTAAGGCCAAGGGGTATAGAGCCAAAGATGTGTTAGAATTGGTTCATTCTGATTTGTGTGGTCCTATGTCTATCCATGCTAGAGGTGGTTTTGACTATTTCGTCTCTTTTATAGACGATTACTCAAGATATGGATACATTTACCGGATGCGCCACAAGTCTGAATACTTTGACAAGTTCAAAGAATTCAAGGCTGATGTGGAGAAATGTCAAGGTAAAAGTATCAAGACACTACGATCTGATCGTGGTGGCGAGTACCTCTTAGGAGAGTTTAGGAATTACTTATCAGAGGCTAGGATTCAATCCCAATTGTCTGCGCCTGACACACCCCAGCAGAATGGTATAGCAGAGCGAAGGAATAAGACTCTTATGGAGATGGTTAGATCGATGATGAGTTATTCTGAGTTGCCAGATTCATTCCGGGGATATGCTCTAGATACGACGGTGTACATTCTGAACTTGGTTCCATCTAAATCAGTGCCTTCTACTCCTACAGAATTGTGGACTGGGCGAAAGCCTAGTCTAAGAAATATTCAGATATGGGAGAGTCCAACACATGTGCTGAAGGCAGATGCTGGTAAGTTGGAACCTCGTACAGAAGTACGCATGTTCGTTGGCTATCCTAGAGGAACAAAGGGTGGTTTGTTTTATAGTCCTAGAGATCAGAGGGTGATCGTTAGCATGAACTCCAGATTTCTAGAGGAAGACTATGTGATGAGCCACAAGCCCAAGAGTAAAATTGTTCTGAAGGAATTAAAAGGGGAAGTCATTTCTTCAGTACCACCGATACAAGAGGATATACCACAAGTCACTGCACCACGTGTCACAGAGGATACACAAGAGATACCTCGTCGTAGTGGGAGGGTTGTGAGACAGCCTGATAGATTCATGTTCTTGGGAGAATCTTCTTATTTGATCCCTGGCGAACATGAACCTGATCCCTGGATATATGACGAGGCAATCCAAGATAAAGATGCAGCATCTTGGCAAAATGTGACGAATATTGAGATTGAATCTATGGATTCAAATCAGGTCTGGGAGCTAATAGAACCACCCGATGGTGTAAAAACCATTGGATGCAAGTGGATCTATAAAAGAAAGAGAGGAATAGATGGGAAGGTTGAGACCTTCAAAGCGAGGCTTGTTGCGAAGAGGTATACTTAGAAAGAGGGTATCGATTATGAGGAGACCTTTTCGCCGGTAGCCATGCTTAAGTCTATCCGGATTCTCTTATGCATAGCAGCTCATATGGATTATTAGGTGTGGCAGATGGATGCCAAGACAGCTTTCCTTAATGGAAGTCTTGAGGAAAACATCTATATGAAGCAACCAGAGAGATTCATTGCTAAGGGCAAAGAGCATCTTGTATGTAAGCTTAATCGGTCCATTTATGGATTGAAGCAAGCTTCGAGGTCTTGGAACATCCTCTTTGATGAGGTAATCTAGTCTTATGGATTTATTCAAAGTCCGAATGAGTCTTGTTTATACAAGAGATGTGACAGAAATGTAGTAGGTATTTCTTGTACTATATGTATATGACATTTTGTTGATTGGCAACAATATCAAGGTGTTATCGGGCGTAAGGGTATGGTTGTCCAAACAGTTTGATATGAAGGGCTTGGGAGAGGTGGGACACATCCTTGGGATCAAGGTTATAAGGGATCGCAGGAAAAGGATGTTGTGCTTATCCCAAGCTTCATACATAGACACGATTATGGATCGTTTTAGCATGCAGAACTCTAAGAAAGGTTTTCTACCTTTCAGACATGGAGTTCCTTTATCTAAGGAGATGTGTCCTAGAACCTTTGAGGAGATAGAGGAGATGAAGGTGGTTCCTTATGCTTCGGCAGTAGGAAGCCTCATGTATGCAATGCTATATACGAGACCAGATATCTGCTTTGCCGTGGGCATGGTCAGCAGATATCAGAGTAATCCAGGACAGGGACATTGGACTGCGGTAAAGCATATATTGAAGTACCTAAGAAGGACTAGGGATTATATGCTAGTTTACCAGGTAGACCAATTACTTCCTGTGGGTTATATGGATCCTGATTTCCAATATGATAGGGATAACAATAAGTCTACCTCAGGTTTTGTGTTTACTTTGGGAGGTGGAGCCATTGTATGGAGGAGTGTCAAGAAGAAATGCGTGGCGGACTCCACCATGGAAGCTGAGTATGTGGCAGCCTCTGAGGTAGCCAAGGAAGTTGTGTGGCTCAGGAACTTCCTGATGGACTTGGATGTGATTCCTAGTTTTCCCAGAACTATCACAATTTATTGTGATAATAATGGTGCAGTTGCAAACTCGAAGGAACCACGAGCCCATAAGGTGAGTAAATACATAGAGCGCAAGTACCACCTGATACGAGAAATCGTAAAGGAGGTAGAAGTTGCTGTCGCCTAGATTGCATCAGAGGATGACCTGGTAAACCATTTCACTAAGGCCTTTCTAGCGAGAGCTTTGATAGGCATGTGGAGGGAAGGGGAATCAGATGTATGGCAGTATGAGGATAGCATAGTCTTTTAGTATAAGTGGGAGTTTGTTGAGATGTATACTGAAAAGTCTATCTTTTATATAAACATCTTTATTTTTGAAATAAGAATCATATAATCATTGTTTGCTTATTTTTATAGTTATGCAATATTGTCTAAAACATTACATTGTAGATAACATGGTGTGTGGTGTCACACGGGAGATCATGTTATCGGCTCCTTGTAAAGTATAAGTAAAGACTCACAACCGAGATAGTTTTGGACAAACCATTTGTATGGTTGTAGTGTGATTTGGTATTGGTTTTCCTTGACCATAGAATCACACTAGTGCACTTTGTGTGTATTGAGCAAGACCGACTTAGAGGTGATTCGATTTATTGCTGACTACATAATCGAATCAGACCTCAGATATTATTATGAACATGCTCTTAATCCCGATATAATAACGGACACATATACTTAGTATTCATTTCTTTGATTTACCAATGGGCGAGATTTATAGATTAAATCGATAGGCTCGGTAAGTTGAGAAATTATATTATTTATATGGTGTGCCGTTGATTATAGGAGGAAACCGTGTCCTATATATTAGGATGATGATGTCCCCTTGAGAAGCTCATAAGGTTCATCATGTAAACCCTGCAGGTGGACTTGGTCTGGCATGATGAAAAGGTTGAGTGGTACTACTCATGGAGTTAGATGTTGATTAATTAATGATCAGTAAATTAATTAATCGATAGACATTCAAGATCTTAAATACGGGGAAAAAATGTACAAATAATATACGGAGCCCATATTAACTTATGAGGGTTGGTGAGGTAGATCAATGATAATCCTCTAGTGGAATGGATAATCATTAATAGATCAGACTTTAGTGGGCTTGATCCATTGGGTGGCCAAGATCCAACTCCTCCTAATGGTCCCTATTGCAGCCTATTAACACCTCATGAAGCTTAGATCCAATGGATGAAAACAAAACTCTAGATCCAACAGTAGAGATTAAATCTCTAGATCCGACGATTGAGATTAAATCTCTAGATCCGACGGTTGAGATTAAATCCCTAGAACCAATAGTGGAGATTAAAACAAGGCTTATCCCTAACTCTATAAAAGGATGGATTAGGGGTGGGCGGCAACTTGATGGATGAGGATTAGGGTTTGCTTCCCTTGGGTGGCAAGTAATCCTAGTTTGGTTAGGATTAGGAGTGGGCGGCTAGGGTTAGGGTTTGGGTGTTGGTTGTGGGCGGCAACATGAGGAGAAGGCCTCTTCTTCTTCTTCCTAAGGTTTGGCCTGCTCCTAACCTTCTTCCTTCTACCTTGACCGGTGCTCAACCTATTCTTCTTCCCCTCATCCTTGGCCGGAAATTAGGAGAGCTAGGTTTAGGGTTTGGGCGGCAACAAGGAGAAGGATTGCTTTCCTTTCTCTTCTCCAAGTGTTGGCCAACGCCCATGCCCTCATTGATTCTCCTTTGGCCGGTTTCTATACTCCATGTTCTCTTCCTTGGCCGACGGCAACATCGAGTCTATTGACTTGGTGGCCGGTTCTAGATAGGAAGAAGAGTTTTGTTTTATGATCTTCCTTTGTTCGGAGTGAACAAGGAAAGGAAGATTGGTGATCTAGGAAGCTTCGACTTTTGGAAGATCATCGCCCACACGATGTCCAAAAGGAGGAAGGACATACAATAGAAGATCAAGAGGTATAACAAGAGGTATAATCTTGTTTATTTTGATTAGTGTTCTTTTGTATTATTTTTATAATTGCTTTTCAATTATATGCATGTTGTATGTGGTTGTTTACTTTATGTTTGTGGCTAAATATACTTGGACCCCGAACATAAACACAAAAGCCGACGATCCATACATCGTCTATTCCGCGGCTACTCGTAGAATAGAGGTTGGTCGCTTGAACAATAAGTTTGTTTAAGTGACCACTCTAAACGAATAGCACGACGATGACAAGGTTGCTTGGGTGTTCCCTTTTGTCTAGGATTAAATTTTTAATCTGGGGACATCGATGGGATCACCATGAACAAGCGACCAAGTCGAAGTGGGAAGCGAAGTTTCCCCTCATGGATTAATGAAACCCAACAAGATCATGTGCTTATAAGATGAAAAGATATCTCCATTGGTATGAGGCTTTTTGGGTAAAGCCCAAAAACAAAACCATGAGGGCTTAGCCCCAAAGTGGATAATATCATACTATTGTGGAGATATATGATTCTTATAGGCACCAACACCCCCAACCTACCTTGTCTAATAACCATTGAACATCTTCCCTTAGGCCTAGGGTTTCTAAAAGACCTACATCCATATAACGAGTAGCAGTTATTTTTTGAGTAGAAAGCATATTAAACTTTTTCCTATGCTCATCATTAAGGAATATAATGCTTGGCAGAGCATTACCTTCCTCCGAAGCATGACGAGTGCTTCTTCCCCTTGCCCTTGACCTTGAAGGGATAGACCTCATTGCCACATGATTTGTCCTCCTCATTGAGGCTTCTTGAGAGCTTCTTGGAGGTCGGAGAAGGTTCTTGGAGGTTGGGCAAGTGGATTTTGCATGGCTAGGGCAAGAGGTTTGAGTTGCACGCGGGTTTAGAGAAAAATCACATGGCTTCTCCCCTTTTAAAGAGACGCGACATGACCGTGTAGAATCCACACAGTCGACCGTGTGCGACCATAACCCGGGAGATTGGAAAACGTTCGGGATTTAGCACAACCGTGTGAAATTAACACAGCCGACCATTTTAAATTCACATGATAGGCCATGTGTGACTCTGGATTTTTGCCAGAGTGTCACACGGTCCCAGCCTTTTCAAACACCCTGCCGTGTGCATTGGGCACGACTGTGTGAAATTCACACGGTCACCCATGCTTCCTTCTGAGGTTCCAAAAACAAATATCTCTTCTAGCCAAAAAGTTTCAAATAACTCTTAACTACTTGAAATGATTCAAATGGACAAAAATTCATAATTAAATCTAACATGCATGACTAAAAAGAAATCAAGAAAACTACACTTGGGTTGCCTCCCAAGAAGCGCTTGTTTAAGGTCTTTATCTCGACCATACTCCTTTGCTTCAGCTCGACTCCGGTGGCTCTGTGAACCTCCATTTATCCGTTTTAGAATCTTTATCTTCTAGTGGGGTATTTGCTACCCTACAGGAAGTATACTTGTTTAAGAATGGAGCTTTATACTCTGATAAGTTGAATATGATAATCTTGCCATCTACTTCTAAGGAGACTTTGTGCTCCATCACGTCAATACATGCTCCTGCAATTGCTAGGAAGGGTCTCCCTAAGATGATTGGGTTTTGAGGGTTCGGTCATGTGTCCAATATAATGAAGTCTATGGGTATCACAAAACTTTCTATTACAATAGGTACGTCCACTAGCATGCCAACTGGTTCCTTGACCGTGTCATCCACCATACGAATGGTCAGGCCAGTCGGTTGTATCCCACTCAGTCCCATCTCCCTATACATCGCATAGGGTATGACACTAACGGACTGTTGGGAACTATTTCACAAACAATTACAAACGTAGTGGGAAAAAAACTTTGATCCCTCCAGAGATCCATGTGTATACATAAAGGAAATCGTTTCTTTTAACTACACCTTAGTTGAGAAGTTACCCTTGTAGCATAGCCCTTCACAATTTTGACAACAACTTCTTGATGATGAATCTTAGCATGATTAGAATGGCTGCGCCTCTACGGTATCCACACGAACACTTTCTTGGAGATGGAGACGAAACCTTTGGTTGTGCAAGTTTTGGCCAACCAAAGGTTTCTAACAAATTATAGGTGATCACCTTTATAGTCCACCCTATTATGGGTGACGTTTGATGATACCAAAGTACATAACTCCTTATGTAGGGAATCGTAGTGATTTCAAGTATAAGGACTAATTATACCAATAATCACTATGAGAAAGTTTATGACACTCATATGATGATCCATGAAATTTTCTCATGACTGGTCAATTCATTATATATTCTCTAATATATACCCATGTGTTAACGTGATATCACATATTCATGACTTGTGAGATCAAGTCATCAATTGACCTATATGCTAGTCTCAATACATTAATATTGCCCTTGTATATTAATGCTTGACTAGGAATATTTAAAAATAGTATTCTCTACATCCTCTCACAATCAATTTTACCAATTGATGTAATGTAGATAAGAACCTACTTTCTAGAGTATTATTATATTTATTTGGCTGGCACAAGCATGAAGTAAATATAATAACCAAACTTTGCCTTTATTATTAATACAATATGATACATAAGCCCCTAGTCAATCATTACATAATTGACTCTAGGGGTTACAACTAACAATATCCTATTGATGCAGTGAGCATCACTCCTTAGTTTTAATGTATGAACTACAGTTAAGAGTTAGGATTCACTTGTGATCTAATATAAGTGTTAAGTATGCAGGGTTAACAGGAAGTCCTAGTAGGTCGTGTTGATCGGATACTAGGCATGTATCTTGATAGATCAGGAGAATCGGACACTAGGCATGAAGTCCAGATGGGTCACGTGGATCAGACATTTGGCATGAAGATAGCTTGGGTCAGGAGACCGGACAATCGAAAAAAAGTCCAGCAAGGTCAGGTAGACCGGATAGCTGGTGGAAGCCCTGGTGGGTCAGATCGGATGTCAAGAATGGTAAGTTTGGTAGGTAGTCGACAGGTAAGCCTCGAGTGAAGAGGTGAGGTCGAGTCCTATGTAGGGAGACAAAGCTAGGCGTTGATCCGACAAAAAGTCTGCGTGGGACTTAGTAGTCGAGATCGAGCAATATTACTACTACTGTTATCACATATCATATTATCTATTTATGCTAATCCTATTTTGCAGGGATCAGTCGACTTGATGGATTCAAGTCGACTAAAGTCCAGTCGACTGAAGATGTATCAGTCGACTGGATACCTATTTGGCAGGATCAGCCGGTGATCAATCAGAGATCGTGTGACGCAGTTGTAAAGAGCTTGAGTCGACTGAAGAGTTTGAGTTGACTGGAGAAAGAAATTTCTCGATGCGGAGCCTGTTAGTGTCAGCCCTTAGTGTCAATCATGAGATGATTGATTAGGGATCATGTGTATCATATTTCATTAATAAAAGGTAAAGATTGTTTATTATATTTACTTTATGCATGTGCCAGCTAAAATAAATACAATAATGCCCTTGAATAGTAGGTTCTAATCTACAGTGTATTAATTGGTAGAATTGATTATGAGAAGTTGTAGCTATTCTTAATATTGCTAGTCAAGTATTAATAGACAAGGGCAATATTAATACATTGAGACTAGCATGTAGGTCAATGAATGACTTAATCTCACAAGTCATGGATATGTGATATCACATTGACACATGGGTATATATATTGGAGAATATATATACTAAATTGACCCACCATGAGAAAGTGTCATGGATCGTTATATGATTGTCATATACTTTCTCATGTGACTATTGGTATGAATAATCTTTAGACTTGAAGTCACTACGGTTCCCTACATAAGGAGTTATGTACTTTGGTATCGTCTAACGTCACCTGTAACAGGGTGCACTATAATGGCGATTACTGGGTATGTAATGAATTATGCGGAGGGATGTGAGTGATGTAGATGGGATCTATCCCTCCCATATGATGGGAGTAATATCTTTGGCCTCTTGATAGAGTAGGACCATGAAATGCATGACCATGCTTAAATGAGTCAATATGAGATATTGAGCTTATTTGTTTGAGTGAGTCTACTTGGGGATCAAGAAACATAAAGATCAATAAGGGGATGACACGGTCTATGCCTCATTGATCGATATAAGATATTAGAGATAGAAGGACACCGTCATACATGATAATAGCCACGGAAAGGTTATTGGTTCTCGACGATCTTGAAACTTGGGTAGTAATGATGTATTGCTAGATGCCACTCATTGCTTATGTATCTAAAATGGTTTTAGATACATTGCCAATGGTACAAGAGCCTATAGGGTCACACACAAATGACATTATATTTTGGAGATGATTTCTTTTAGTTGGAATAAAAGAATAATTAAGCATATGGACAAGACTTGAGTTAGACTCAAACTGGTTAAACTTGAGTTAGACTCAAGTTGAACCATGGAAGATGATTCATCATCATCATGCATGATTAATGTGATTAATCATGCATGGGAATACCAAGGGCCTTGGTATTCATGATGAAGAAGAATACCAAGGGTCATGGTATTCATTAGGAGATTAAGAGTCTTCTTAATGAATATTTAAGAGGAATTAATGGCAAGGGTTGCTATGGCTTAAGATGCTTTGAACGTGCAAAGCAAATAGAGGCTAGGTTATTAGGCGTGTAAGCCAAGGTAAGCCAAGGTAAGCCAAGAGAAGTGTTCTCTCATCCCTCTCCTTCCTCTCCTTCTTCTTCCAAAGGGTTCTTGGCATTTTGCTAGGGGTTGTTAGCACAACGTGACTCCAAAACGGATGGGTGTCAGTGTGGATACCTTAGAGATATGGTTATCCTTACCGTATTGAGATCCGACAGCATTTGGAAAAGCAGGATTGCGAAGGGCACGCACCAAAGGTATATTTCTCCTTCTAGATAAGATCTAGAAAAGTAGGGTATGAAATGACTTATATAGTTTGGCATGGATCTCTAGTGGGATCTGGTTTATAATTATTGTTTCCACTCCGATTGTGCGAAGTATTCGCCCGAGATGTTGTGAACATCATATCCGAAATTTTTCCCAACAGAGTCGAGTGACGTGGAGTCGACTAGAGAAGATTCAGTTGACCGAAAGACCACGAATTCCATATCGACGGACTGATGTGGAGTCGACTGGAAAAAGTTCATAAAAGTCATCCTCGACCAGATCCAAATATTGAAATCATTCAAAGTCGAAGTGCTGCCAAAATTTCCTCACGATCACTAGAGCCTCAACCTTCAAAGAGGATGCTTTTCCTACACCTTGAGCCTGCATCCAAATCT
The DNA here is from genome assembly GCA_025175895.1 of Wurfbainia villosa. NCBI lineage: Eukaryota > Viridiplantae > Streptophyta > Magnoliopsida > Zingiberales > Zingiberaceae > Wurfbainia > Wurfbainia villosa. Next base: position 78,624,792 of record CM045988.1, read on the forward strand.
TTAGTAGTGTCGGTATAAAGTAGTCTTAGTTTAATTTAATTTTTCTTTTGTATTTAAATTCAAGAGAGGGTAGGTTGTTACCCTTCTCTTATACTTGTAAAAAGCGAACTCCTTCTGAAGTCGAGAGTTCACGAATCGGAGGGTATTTAATGAATTGCCCATCGAGGTAGCTCTCGGGAGAGCTACGAGCTTTGGAGTAGAAACCCAGTCAGGGTTGTAAACCAAGTAAATTGATGTGTCTAATTTGAATTTAATTTCCATTGCATATTTTGAATAGAAAAATTATAAAATACCGAGGTTCACCCCCTCTCTCGATCTAGTCGATCCTACAATTGGTATCAAAGCAAGGGCACTCCGAGTTGGTGAAACCACCATCGTGAGCTTTAGATTAGTGTAGATTAATTTTTCTTGCTTAGAATAATTTTAATTAATTTTTCTTACTTAGAATAATTTTAATTAATTTTTCTTGCATTAGAATAATTTTAATTAATTTTACTTGCTTAAAATAATTTTAATTAATTTTTCTTACTTAGAATAATTTTAATTAATTTTTATTGCATTAGAATAATTTTAATTAATTTGTCTTGCATTAGAATAATTTTAATTAATTTTTCTTACTTAGAATAATTTTAATTAATTTTTCTCACTTAGTAAATTAAATTAATTTTCTGCACATTTAATTAATTAAATTCATTTTTTGCATATTTAAATTAGCTAAATTATTTTTCTACATATTGAATTCATTTTATACATATTTAAATTAGCTAAAATATTTTTCTACATATTAAATTCATTTTCTGTATATTTAAATTAGCTAAAATATTTTTCTGCATATTAAATTCATTTTCTGCATATTTAAATTAGCTAAAAAAATTTTCTGCATATTAGAATCATTTTATGTATATTAAATATATTTCATTTAACTTAATTTTCCATCCTTAGAAAATATTTCAATAATAATGTCACGCTTAGAGGGATACAACATTGTTCGCCCTCCTCTCTTTAACTGAGAGGATTTTCCTTCTTGGAAGAGGTGAATGGAGTGTTTTTTGAAAACCGATCTAGTGGTCTGGTTCTCGATTAGGAAAGGGTTCATAGCACTGGTAGATGACTCAGGTGAATTGTTAGATCCGGAGAAATGGATCGCAAACTTTAGGAAAAAGGCATAAGTCGATTACAAGGCTTTAAACATCTTGTAATGAGGACTCACAAATAAAGAGCTAAGTCGAATCGGGTTAGTAAAAAATGCTAAAAAATTATGGGATAAATTTATTTTATTACATGAACAAACTAACTTGAGTCAACCCGAGGATGGTCTAGTTTTGATGGCAGGAACAAACACAAAAGGAAAGAAATCCAAATCAAGAAAGAGGAAAAGGAAGAAAGCATCTAAGGCGAAATTGGACAAGTCATCGTCTGAAGAGTCGGACGCGGAAATATCAACGAATTGCTTCGTAGCACTCGTGGTAGCGGACGAGTCCGAAGATGAGACAAACTCCAAGTCCGAGTCCAAGTCTGAGTCCGAGAGTAGTCATGGATCCACATCCATTTTCGAAGGTTCTGACAAGGTAACCTCTCCCCTAGAAGATAAATTGTATAACATAATTGCATGCCTAGGTAGAAAACGAGAATCGAGTTGACTCGCTTCTTGAGGAAGTTGAAGTACTTAAGGAGCAAGTCAACTTGAAAATTTCGACTTGCCAAATTAAGGATAGAGACTCAACTCGAGTTGCAAAGCTTGAGGAAGAGAACTCTGTCCTAAAAAGGCAAGTAGAGGACCTCACTAGATCGTTAGAAAGGTTCACATCGGGATCCAAGTATCTCAATATGATGCTTGGGTCTCAACGAGTTGTGTACAACAAGTCCGGACTCGGATACAAGGCTAAGGACACATATAGATCATACATGTCCTTGTTTAATAGAAATGCTAAGGGTCGAGTCCAAGCTTCGGTTCCTAAGACTAGCTTAGTCAATCAAATTGGACCGAACCAATTTTGGATTCCCAAAGAACAAGTTTACTTAGTAAATAAGACCCAACAAAGCTACTATGTAGGGGGAGCTAACACGTTGATTGTTTCCTTAATTAGATAAAACACTTGCATGCTTTAGTTTACTTTACTTGCTTAATTTAGAATAGACTAGATAGGAAATAAAGTAGTTTAAACTTGAATAACCTAGTACTAAGACAAGTGAAATGATAGTAAGTTAGAGAAGCTCTTCAAAGTGCATATCTAGGAAGTGGTTGTTGCTCCGATATCCAAGAAGGCCATGTGTCTCACCACGATTTGGTGCACTAACTCAAGTGGAACTGACCGAGTTAACTCACTAAGTCTTTAACCAGTTAGACCATGGTTTAGTCTAAAGTGAATAAAGTATCAGATAATCGAACCTGTGTTTTGATTATGGCAAAGACACAAAGTTAGGTTTACATCGTTATCTCATAAGCTAAATCGAGTATGCAGAAAAGTACTAAAGCTAGAGCTTAAGGCAAGCGACACCCGGAGGAAGCCGCGATGGTCGGGCGACACTCGAGTGACTTCGGAGGGAGCCGAAGGAATCAAGTGGAAGGCCAGAAGCGAAAGCGACACAGTAAGTATCGAGGTAAGCTCGTGTGAGTGAGAGATGGTAAGGTCGTGTCCTTTGTACGGGGACAACCGTAGGCGGCGATCCGACTAAGACTTCTTGTCAAAGGTCTATGTCGAGATTGGACGGTTAGAAACCGTCATATTTATCATTTTCCGAGCTAACCTCTCACTGCAGGGAAGTGGCCAGGCTGGCAATCGACTGCTGGACATTGGGTAGTCGACTGATGGCGACGAATCAACCTTTGCACTAGGTCAAAACGGATAAGGTTTGACGCGACCACTTCACGATAAAAATTATACAACTTCGTGATCTGTTCCAAAATCTATAAAAGGAGGAGAGGATCCCAACTCCAAATTACATCAAGTTTATTCATCAAGTGCTCCTACAATGCCAACGCTCCAAAATCGTCATAACGCCGACGCGTCAACAAGTTCAGATCTTCTTCGTCGGCAACAACATCTAGTAATATATTTTGATATTGTATTCATTGTTTTTATTCGTAACGAGGTGAGGTAGGCTTGTTGCCTCATCCTCGTACATTCGGTTTTGTGATCGTTGTCTCCTACCTCCAACGAGGAGGAGACGTTATAGTGCTTTGCCCTCCGTACGCGGTCTAGGACCGATAGGGCCTTGGAGTAGCAACCGCTGGGTTGTGAACCAAGTAAAATAAACGTGTCTCTTTATTTTCCTCTGTGTTTACTCGTTTAATTGTCTACTCGAACGAAACGACGAAAAGATTTACGCTCGCTATTCACCCCCCCTCTAGCGACGCATCTCGATCCAACAATTGGTATCAGAGCGGGGGTGCTAAGATTTGGTGAAACCACCGATCTAGCACGTTTTGGTTTTCTGTTCATATTTTTTGATTCGTATTTTTTTTTGGTCTTTTTCCTTCCGCACTACTAATCCAAGATGAAGTCTTGGTACGTTTCTTTTGGTTGTGTGCTTGCAAATAGTCTCTCTTGGAGTAGCCGACGGTAAAACGGCCATAAATTTTCGCACAAGTGGACTCACATAACGATCTACCTACCAAATCGAAGCTCTCTGAGAGATCTACATTTCTTATGAGGGTTTACCCTCGTAACAAGCTATTTCCAGCCCCAAAATCCAACGTCTAGTACCCTTTCGTGGACATCGAAGGTCGTAAGTTGTTAGTTTCTTATTTTTCTCATTTAATTCTGTTTATTTCCTATTTATTTCCCGCATTACTAATCCAAGACCAAGTCTTGGAATTCCCTTTGGTATTTATTCGTGTTTTGCAAGATACTTAATGGCTCACATTGAGGGGTATAGCACCACCCGACCTCTGTTCTTTAACGGAGATGATTTCCGTTATTGGAAAGGTCGGATGGAGTGTTTCTTGAAAACACAAGTCGAGACATGGATAATAATCCAAACCGGCTTTGCTCTACCCACCAATGATCAAGGAGAGCCCTTGGATTTCAACAAGTGGACAAATGCAACCAAGAGGCAAATCGAAGCCGATGCAAGAGCAACCCAAATATTGCAATGCGGCTTGTCCAAGGAGGAACTCAACCGCATCAGACCATTCATTAGCGCCAAGGACCTATGGAACAAATTAATCGAGCTACACGAAGGAACGTCCGATGCTAAGGTATGTAAATGTGACCTTCTTTTCAATAAGTTGTATAACCTTAAGATGCAGGAACACGAGACGACGACGCAACTACACGCCCACGTCCAGGACATTGTCAACAGCCTGCACACCATCGGACACAAGGTCGAAAACCGTGACCTACTAAGGTACGTTCTTAATTCATTTCCTAGGACTACCTTGTGGGCATCCATGGTCGATGCCTACAAGGTCTCTAAGGACCTTTCGAAGCTTAGGTTAGATGAATTATTTTCCAAGTTTGAACTTCACGAGCAAACTAACGTGGTCCGGGATGAGAGAGGTATTGCTCTACTTGCAGGACAAAGAAGCAAGCCACCTACCAGGCAAGAAGATGGACTCGAACCCGACGACGAATTAGAGTCCGAATCCGAAAAGGTGGAAGCAATAGTGAACATAGTGCGGAAGATCATTCGGAGGGAAAGGAGGCTACTAAAGAATCAAAAGAGGGCACAATTCAAATCAAATCAAAAGAAGGCTTTTCATGCAACATGGGACAACGAAGAAGGTGGCATAGCATGCATGGCAAGGAGTCCGAAGTCCAATCGAATCCAATTACAACACCGACTCCGAACTCGAGGACTACTTCGAGAAGCAACTCAAAGCTGGGCCAAAAGAGAAAATTAAGGTTAGCCGCTCACTAATTCATACGCTTTATAGTACAATTAAAATGCTTAATAGGAAATTAACTAAGTCCGAGTCTAGGGTTGAGTCGTTACTTGAGGAGGTTGAAACCCTCAAGCAAGAGGCTACTCTAACCTCTTCAACTAGTCAAGTTCAAGAGGGAAACTCAACCTAAATTGAAAAACTCGAGGAAGAGAATTCTCTCTTGAAAGACTGAGTTCAAGAGGTTGAGGCTACGTTGGAAAGGTTCACGTTGGGATCTAAGAATCTTAACAGACTACTTGGAACCCAAAGAGCCGTGTACAACAAAGCCGGACTCGGATTTAGGCCAACGACTACGAATAGGTCATATATGTCTTTCGTAAATCGTAGTCATCAAAGAGTCCAAGCATGGGTCCCAAAGGTTTTATTGAATTCACATATAAGGACTAATAAGTTTTGGATTCCCCAGGATCAAATTCATTATTTGAATAGACCATATTGGTTTAATGGTCCAGGGGGAGCTAACACTAAAATAGTATACCCTCTTACTTAGCAAAATCATTGAATATTTTACTTTAATTTATAGAACGGCTAGATAGGGAAAATAGTTAGTTAACTCTTGATAACATAGTATCAGGACGCAGCGAGATCATAGTACGTTAGGGAAACAAAGTCTCGTGTATTCGAGCTAGATAAGACGTATCTAGCTTGGTGCACTTGACCGAGTTGAACTAGTTAAAGCTACCTCGCCGTATCCTAAACTAGTTAGACCAGGAAGTAACCCTAAGTGACTTAAGTGATATTTTCATGAATTTGGCTTTGTCTAAGGAAGTGGTCGTTGTTCCGATCAAAGAAGGCCCCTGTGCCTCGCCATGACCTGGAAGCCAGTTTCTCGAAAAGTTACTTAACGATCTAAAGGTTAAATCCGAATCTAACCTAAGGTTGACTATCTTTAACAAATTTAAAATCATCTCACAAAACATATAAGGTGAACAAATTCTGAGACACATAAAATGGGTGAGATGTTAAGGATAATTGAAAGATAATCTCTTCAAAATACTATTTATTTTCCCAACTATTGTACTTAACAACACTTAGGCCAAAGTTTAGCGCCCCCTACATCTCTTATACTTCATATATTTGACTAAGGGGGAAAGCAAACTAACCCTAAGGGTTATATTACAAACCTTTAGATTATTGGTGCAGAGGGGCACTAGATAATTGAACATGTGTTTTGATTATATCAAAGACACAAAGGTAAGTTTACATCGTTATCTCACGAGCTAAATCAAGTATGTAGAAAAGTACTAAAGCTAGAGCTTAAGGCTAGCGACACCCGGAGGAAGCCACGGTGGTCGGGCGACACTCGAGTGACTTCGGAGGGAGCCGAAGGAATCGAGTGGAAGGCCGGAAGCGAAAGCGACACAGTAAGTATCGAGGTAAGCTCGTGTGAGTGAGAGATGGTAAGGTCGTGTCCTTTCTACGGGGATGACCATAGGCGGCGATCCGACTAAGACTTCTTGTGGAAGATCTATGTCGAGATCGGACGGTTAGAAACCGTCGTATTTATCATTTTCCAAGCTAACCTCTCACTGCAGGGAAGTCGCTAGGCTGGCAGTCGACTGCTGGACATTGGGCAGTCGACTGATGGCGACGAATCAGCCTTTGCGGTAGGTCAAAATGGATAAGGTTTGACGCGGCCACTTCGCGATAAAAATTATACAAATTCGTGATCTGTTCCAAAAAAAGAGGAGACATATTCAGAGGCCAAAATCTATAAAAGGAGGGGAGGATTCCAACTCCAAATTACATCAAGTTTATTCATCAAGTGCTCCTACAACGCCAACGCTCCAACAAAATCATATGGAGCGACAACAAGTTGGATCTTCTTCGTCAAGCAAAGATCTAGTAATATATTTTGATATTGTATTCGTTGTTTTTATTCGTAACGAGGTGAGGTAGGCTTGTTGCCTCATCCTCGTAAATTCAGTTTTGTGATCGTTGTCTCCTACCTCCAACGAGGAGGAGACGTTATAGTGCTTTGCCCTCCGTATGCGGTCTAGGACCGATAGGGCCTTGGAGTAGCAATCACTGGGTTGTGAACCAAGTAAAATAAACGTGTCTCTTTATTTTTCGCTGTGTTTACTCGTTTAATTGTCTACTCGAATGAAACGATGAAAAGATTTACGCTCGCTATTCACCCCCCCCTCTAGCGACGCTTCTCGATCCAACACTTTATTGACTTTATCTAGGAAATAGTTGTTACTCCGATAACCAAGAAGGCCACATGCCTCGCCATGACCTGGAAGTCAATACTGGAAAAATCTACTTGACTAGCTCAAACCAAGCATGAATCTAACACAAGTTTTAAAAACTTTGAAATTGCTCATTAAATTTAATTAAGATAAAAAGAAATCCTCATCTCACAAAATCCATAGGAATAAGTGTATTGAAAATCTAGCTTTGCTGAGATGATTTAGAATTTAATAAAGCTTAATTATTTTAATACAATTAACTTAACATTAACTTAATTAAACTTAACAATAGCTTAATTAAACTTAACAACAACGTAATTAAACTTAACAACAACTCAATTAAACTTAACAATAACTTAATTAAACTTAATCACAACTTAATTAAACTTAATGATACGGTGACGGGGTAGAAGATCTGCTGACTTCCTTTCAACGCAGTGGGGCGCGAAGGAAGCTTAGGGGGTTATCTCCGGCCGCAACAGTAAAATGAAATGTGAAGCAGAGAAACGCAAGCCAACACAAGCAACAAACAAAGACATAGGATATAACATGGTTCGGAATAAGGATTCCTACTCCACGGGGGTGAGCTCTCCCACCAGCTACTGTGCCAAATCACTTTCACTATTAACTTCCTCCACGGAAAGACCTTCTGGAGGTGGAGGAGAAAACCTCTTACAATCAGGTAAATACATAGAAAATAGTATAAGGAAAATGGAGCTCACTACTCTCCTTAGCTCCTTCTCCGGCGATGTGGTGGCTCTCCCCTTTAGAATGTGCCTTCGTCTCTTGCTGGTTGGAATAATGAGGATCCCCCTCTTTCTCCTACCCTACTTCTCCCTTTTATCCTCTTCCTCTGGCCAATTGTTGCATCGCAAGCCTCCTTCGGCGTACACGTGGCCACTTTACCCCTCTGGAGAATCATTTTGTTACAGACACGAGGAGCGAAGGCTCCTTGGAATATTATGTGGGGGCTCTTTTTTATGGTGTAACAACTTCTTATCTACATTTCAGGAAATATGCTATCCTATCCCTTTCAGCCATTTGCCTTCGACGAAAGTAACCTAAACCTACTACTCACATGTGGCGTAGCCATTAGGCTCTTCCCAATAGCCTGAACCAACTCCTCTTTCTCCCGCACCGAACCATTTCTAGGCCTGCTAGATCGAGCTAATTCTTATCTGCCCCATACCAAAATGATCTCCGCCATCGCCTCGCCGTGCCAACTACTTGAAACGGTCCTCCTGTTCCAATTGCCCCAGCCTATCATGCCCGAACCATTCTATCTTGTTTCCCTTACCGAATCGGTTACTCGGTTCGGATAGTGTTTTACACACGAGTATTCTTACCTGGTTCACAGAAAAGAGGTAACAATAGTATCATTAGTCAACCCCCAAAAATAGTCAAGCGAAGTCATAAGCTTGACTTTCTAAATGTATGAAGCCTCTAATTCACCCTTTGCTCGCCAATTCAAACTCACTCTTTTCTCGTGGCCCTACTCTATATGTTCGAAGCGGCTTAATGGGCCCATGGGCCCCGCTTCTCTTTATCTCTTAGATAGTCCAAAAGTCACACAAAACCCTATATAAATCTTCGCCCTTTCCTTTTATGCATAACTTAGCATGCCTAACAATCCAGTCCTTTCCACTTCTCCTTTCCAGTGATTTTCTCCGGCAGTGTTTCAGCGACCTAGCCCCCTCTTTCGCGAACGCTCCTCCTTCAACCCTCAAGTAAGTGTTCTTCCATGTTTTGTACATATGGCCCCAAAGATCTTGCCCTCATCTTTGTTGGTGCAATCGACCTAGGTCACGATTGACCAGACTCGAGTTTGACTCGAGTGATGTTTTGATGTTTGACATAGGATTTTAGCAAAGTGATTCGACATTGATGTCGGTTAATATGTTGGGGAGATTGTTGGAGCAATCGACCCAGGTTATAATTGACCGGACTCGAGTTTGACTCGAGGGAGACTTTGATGGTTGACTAGGGTTGACCATGTGATCAAGGGTAAGTCCAAGCATGGGTCTTGGCAAGGTAAAGTCCAAGTCATGGGTACTTGGCATGGAAAGTCCAAGTCATGGGTACTTGGCATTTGGGAAAGTCCAAGTCTTGAGTACTTCGCACAAAGGAAAGTCCAAGCATGGTCTTGGCATGGAAAGTCCAACATGGGTTGGCAAGGGAAAGTCCAAGCTTGAGTCTTGGCATTTGAGAAGTCCAAGGGGATTGATATTGGCGGCGTAAAGTCCAAGCGGAGTCTTGGTGGCATAAGTCCAATGTGCCTTGGCAGTGTAGACACCGTTAGCAAGACATAGCCGAGGGAAGCACCTGAAGGCTAGCGCGATGGATGAACAAGTCATGGATGACTTGGAGGGATCCGAGAGGCGTGAGGCTGATGGAGGTGGCTAGAAGGCTTAGGTCTAGGATAAGGGTGGTCTAGCAAGTATGGGGGCACCATACTCGGGTTAAAACCTCATTTTTGAGGTTGGCAGTCGACTGACATTATGGTCGGTTCGACTTCCATGAGTCGACTTGAGTTTGACTGCCGTTTAAGAGCTGGAATTGCTCACGGCGATCGGCTCATTGAGCGATCGTGATGTCGGCGATAGTCGGCGCCAAAGGGACGACAGTCATGCCGATTGAATGTCAAGCCTGAGCGCTCATGGCCGGGCGATCGACTAGCGCTATCGACGATTGCCAATGTTGGCAGTCAACTGCCAAGAGTCCCATTGGAACTTGTCCAATGTGGATTGAGACGTTGTCTCACGCTCGATGTTAGCGATCAGGAGGACTTATGGCGATCGGCGCGGTAAATCCAACCCGATGGAGGATAAAAGTAGCTGTTCGTGGAAGGCTCGAGAATCAAATTTTTGGGAGCTTACTTGAGGCGATTTGAAGGCGATTTGCAAGTGCATTTTAGGGCCCTTCAACCACATCCAAGCAACCAACAAGCAAAGCACTCAAACCCTAGTTTGTAAATTGTTCTTTACATTTCCTTGTATTTTGCTTGTATTATTGTGTATTACTTATTGTAATCCATTGTACGAGGTTTCTCCACCTCCGACTTGTTGTCGAGAAGGAGTTTATTGCTTAGTGGTGTTTGTGGCATCGCTAGGGTTCATATGAACCCAATCCATGGAGTAGGAACCATTTCGGTTCCGAACCATGTTATATCTTCGTGTTGTGCATGTGTTCATGTTTGTTTCGTGTTATTGTTTTTATTATCATTATTTCGCTGCGCTAACACAATTTGTAGATGCAACGCGATCAAATTCCATCTACGTACGGTCAACGCACTATTCACCCCCCCTCTAGCGGGCACACAGGTCCCAATAAGTGGTATCAGAGCCCGGGGCTCTTCTACGGATTAACAACCCGGAGTCAAGATGCTAGAGGAAAAGATGGAAGTCCAAGGACAATTGGGATGGGATATCAACACCCCAATTCCGTATGCCTTCTATGGACGAGAAGGTTTCAATTCTTGGAAGGCGAGAATTGAAGATTTTTTGATGATGAGAGACCTTGAGGAGTGGTCCGCGTTGATGGAAGGATTTGAATATCCTAAGGGACCAAAGGGAGGGTTTCTCAAGAAGAAGAAGTGGAGTGAGGAGCAACTCCAACAATTCGATAAAAACAAGAAGGTAATCAAATTCATTTTTGATTTAATTCCTAATGTCCTCTTGTGTAGCCTAGGTGACTATGTGGATGCCAAGGAGCTATGGAGCGATTTGGCCAAGCTCCATGAAAGTCTATCATCGGTCCAAGAGGAAGGACCATCACTCTCTCAAGCTCAAGAAAGTACACCGTCATCCCAAGAGCTTGAGGATTCGGAGGTTGATAGGGAATCAACATCCGGATCGGAAGAAGTGGAAGAAGCATCCACTTTCGGATCGGAGAAGGAAGTAGAAGAGGTGGAAGAAGCATCCACTTCTATGATTGAGGGGGAGAGACCATCTACACCGGAGCCGGAACAAAATAAAGAAGATGCCTCAACCTCCAGTCAAGATGAAGAAGTTTCAATTCCAACACCTACATCCACCATAGGTAACTCAAACATATCAATTTGTAATAAAAATCATATCATATGTTTTGAGTGTAGAGAAGCCGGGCACTACAAGAGCAAATGCACAAAGAAGGTTAGGAAAGCTCCACCGGTGCCAAAGATCAAGGATGTCGGTTCCCCAAGGCAAAAGAGCAAGGAGCATATCATATGCTTCAAGTGCAACTCAAAGGGGCAAGGAGGAGCATTACAAGTAGGGGGAGCTTCTATAGCTAACCCTAAGGTATATTTAAATAATGCACCTTCTAAATTTAAAAGTCAAAAGCATGCTAGAAATTTTAATTCTCTCGCAATTCACCATGAAAAGCATGCTAGAGATAAATACATTTGTTTAGGAGCTAAAAGTGTTAACTTCAAAAGTAAGGAGAAATTTGGGACTAATGTCCCTAAAAACAAGTTATCTAAGGATAAACCTAGGTCAAATAACTCAAGACCAATCCTACCTAGGGAGACAATTAGAAAGGTACAAGAACATCTAGGTTTAAACCCTAAATAGACTAGGCATATGCCTAGAAAGTCCCATGCCCAAGAATTTAATCAAAAATCAATTGGGCAATTGGAATTAGAAAACCAAACCTTGAGGTCAAGGCTTGAGAAACTAGAAAAGACCCTTAGGAATATACAAAACCAATTTAAAGGGTCTAATGATCAAAGTCAAAGGTCCAAAAGTCAAAGTCAACACCAAGGACCTAAGAGTCAAAAGTCAACTAAGGGCAAGCAAGGTTTGGGTCACAAACCTAAGCCTAAGGTAGCTTACCATAGTGTTCCATTTGATTATGGAACACAAACTAGGTCTAGGAAGACCAAGGTCAATAGGGAAGTCATCCCTAAGGTTGACCAAAGGTTGTGACTAGTGGCTAGGGTTTCTAGGAAACCTAGGGTGACCACCAAGAAGGTTGCAAGGGGAGTTACCCCTAGAGTCAACCTAGGCAAGACCCAAGTGACCAAGGCTAATAAGTCTAGAAGGGTCATTAGGAAGGTATCTAGGGAGGTTATCCCTAAGGAATACCTAATTAACCCTAGGAGCTCAAATCGATTTTGGGTTCCTAAGAGCGTGATTGATTCACGCTAAGATGGATTTAGGGTGTGCCAACCTTGATTGGATGAGTAGTTAACTCAACCATGACAAAGGTGGCATTTTAGGTCATTTTCAAGGTTATGGTTACCTTGGGATGTGGTTAGATTTGAATTCTAAAGAATTTTAGGATGTGCCAATATTAATTGAGAAGTTTTGATAAAATGATCAAATTGACACAAGTTGGGTTTAGAGGTTAGTGGGCCATTTTGGGTTTTTGCACACTAGGGAGATTAGGTTAATATGACAAAATATGATTAATCCCAACAAATGGAAATTAATATTAAAATTTAGGTATTATTATACCTATATATTTTATATGTCATGCTTTGTTTGCCACATAACATGCCATGACATCATGCTTACTTTTAATCATTTTATATGTCATGTTCATGTTTTAGGACTAAGGTTTTAAATATCATGTGTTTTTAGATTTCATCTTATGTCATGACATCATGATTATGAGCATATGCTTATTAATATCATCATTAATGCCATAATCATTCATGCATTTAAGAAAATTTCGATTGAAATTGATTTAAGGACTATGGCATGACTTGGAGTCCCATTCATAAGGGAATCAAGTAGGGTTGCCTTAGAAGATGCATGAAACCCTAGTTTAAATGAACCAAAACCCACATCTCACATCCAATTGACATGTATGTGTATTTATACACCCTAGATACATGTGAGATGCTAGGATATGAGTTAAGTTCAAGGTGCATAGTTTTTGCATCTAGATGAACTAAAACTCATCTAATTTCAATTGTGGATCATTAGGAGAGCATGTGTACAAGTCATGTACATAGAGCCCAAGGAATATGATCCAAAATAAGGTTTTGAAAACTTTTTAAAATTATTTTGAAAAACCTTGGTGAAGTCTATCTTTTGATAGCAATCACCATTGATAGAGTTGATACAAAATAGGGCCAAAACATTGAAAATTTCAATGGTTTTGAGTTTTGTATCAAACTCACTATTTTATGGGTAAAATAATTTTCAAATATTTTTCACCCATTGTATTGACTATAAGTAATATACGTATCAAGTTTCATGATTTTTCAAAATACATAGAATTACTTATGACTTTTCAAAACTCGATTCTGATAGTTGAAATTCAGAAATTTCAGCTATCAGTCGACTGATGAGAGTGGCAGTCGACTGGTTACTAATAGGAGTCGACTGCCAAGTCTGATTTTGGGTTAACAAGGTTTGTTTAGCCCATTTTCAGCCATGGTAAAGGTCCCTAATCACTTCTAACCCTAGGATATGCTTTGGGAAGCATTATAAAGGGTGAAAATCCATTGGATATGGATTAGGAGAAGTGTTAGGTCAAAGTATCAAATTTAGGGTATGGAAAGGTCAAGTTTGAACTTAGAACCTTAATTTTGATGGTTTAGAGTTTCTATTGGCTTAGGGACTTCCCAAGGACATTGTTGGTGCAATGGTCAAGGGGGAGCAAGCCTTTAGGGGGAGTTATCCATCTTGGGATGATGGATGTGTTTCACCTCTTGAAGGGGGAGAAGTTATTGGGAGAATATCATCAATTGGGAAAATTGATGGGATGTTTGAGAAACCCAATTTGGAAATTGGGAGAGAGTATAGGATTGCCTCTTTTGAGTGATATGGGACTTATCACTAGGAAGATGGTAGGCATCCTAGGTATTTATTTTTGGATCAAGGGGGAGATTGTAAGATCTCATTAGGACATGAGACATTGACCTCCTTGGAGAGATAACCTTTTTGATGTATGTCAAAAAGGGGGAGAAGATTAAATTACCAATTTGGAAAATTGGTAAGGGAAGTTGAGTTAGGAGCCTAACTCAAGGTTCGTTTTGTCAAGCATCAAAAAGGGGGAGATTGTTGGTGCAATCGGCCCAGGTCACGATTGACCAGACTCGAGTTTGACTCGAGTGATGTTTTGATGTTTGACATAGGATGTTTGACAAAGTGGTTTGACATTGATGTTGGACATTAATGTCGGTTAATATGTTGGGGAGATTGTTGGAGCAATCGACCCAGGTTATAATTGACCGGACTCGAGTTTGACTCGAGGGAGACTTTGATGGTTGAATAGGGTTGACCATGTGATCAAGGGTAAGTCCAAGCATGGGTCTTGGCAAGGTAAAGTCCAAGTCATGGGTACTTGGCATGGAAAGTCCAAGTCATGGGTACTTGCCATTTGGGAAAGTCCAAGTCTTGAGTACTTGGCACAAAGGAAAGTCCAAGCATGGTCTTGGCATGGAAAGTCCAACATGGGTTGGCAAGGGAAAGTCCAAGCTTGAGTCTTGGCATTTGAGAAGTCCAAGGGGATTGATATTGGCGGCGTAAAGTCCAAGCGGAGTCTTGGCGGCGTAAGTCCAATGTGCCTTGGCGGTGTAGACACCGTTAGCATGACATAGCCGAGGGAAGCACCTGGAGGCTAGCGCGATGGATGAACAAGTCATGGATGACTTGGAGGGATCCGAGAGGCGTGAGGCTGATGGAGGTGGCTAGAAGGCTTAGGTCTAGGCTAAGGGTGGTCTAGCAAGTATGGGGGCACCATACTCGGGTTAAAACCTCATTTTTTAGGTTGACAGTCGACTGGCATTATGGTCGGTTCGACTGCCGTGAGTTGACTTGAGTTCGACTGCCATTTAAGAGCTGGAATTGCTCTGGCAGTCGACTGCTCATTGGAGCAGTCGACTACGGGCGCTATCAGTCGACTGCCAATGTTGGCAGTCGACTGCCAAGAGTCCCGTTGGAACTTGTCCAACATGGATTGAGCCGTTGTCTCACAGCTACAGTGTTGGCAGTCGACTGGGGACTTATGGCAGTCGACTGCCAGGCGAAAATCCAGCCCGATGGAGGATAAAAGCAGCTGTTCGTGGAAGGCTCGAGAATCAGATTTTTGGGAGCTTACTTGAGGCGATTTGAAGGCGATTTGCAGGTGCATTTCTGGGCCCTTCAACCTCATCCAAGCAACCAACAAGCAAAGCGCTCAAACCGTAGTTTGTAAAGTGTTCTTTACATTTCCTTGTATTTTGCTTGTATTTTTGTGTATTACTTATTGTAATCCATTGTACAAGGTTTCTCCACCTCCGACTTGTTGTCGAGAAGGAGTTTATTGCTTAGTGGTGTTTGTGGCATCGCTAGGGTTCATACGAACCCAATCTGTGGAGTAGGAACCGTTTCGGTTCCGAACCACATTATATCTTCGTGTTGTTCATGTGTTCGTGTTTGTTTTGTGTTATTGTTTTTATTATCATTATTCTGCTGCGCTAACATGATTTGTAGATGCAACGCGATCACATTCCATCTATGTAGGGTCAACACGCTATTCACCCCCCCCTCTAGCGGGCGCACAGGTCCCAACAATCTCCTTGGTACAAGCACACCGTCACCCAACTAAACAACGAACATTATTTCTTTAACCTTAGGCACCAGTTCATAGACCCTTCCATACAATGCCGTTTCAATACAAAGACTTACCGACCACATCGTCCTCCCCTCGGTCTGACTTGCTTCTTTTCTGAACAATTTCTTAATGGCTTGTTTTTACCTATGCCCTCTCCCTACTTAGAAATCCTAGACTTTTACGGGATGCCCTTAAATCAATTCACCCTGAATTCCTTTCGCATTTTATTGGGGGCCATCATAGTATTTCGGCACCTAAACCTCCCTTTGTCCCCCCAAATATTCCACTGCTTCTTCCAACTAAAATCTTCTAAGGCAGGACTTTTTTACCTCTCCAGCCGCACGGACTGCCAATTCTTAGTGAATATGCCCTCTTCTCACAAAGGATGGGAAGAATTATATTTCTTTGCCCAGCTTCCAACACCCCTCCCCTACTCAGAGACCTGGAAGCTAGATCTTCCCGAGCTACCTCCCTTTAGTAAAATGAGGACCCAATTGTTAGGGCAATCTCTTGCCGTGATATGGTTTTGATGTGTGTGGCAAAGGGTTTAAGTTAGGTTTTTATTATGATTTGATATGTGGGTTGGAGTCTTGCAGAACTTAGTAATTCACACATGGAGCCTTGGCGGGTTCACCACTCAGAACCTCGTGCTTGAGTCGGAGAAGGAGCATTGCAGAGTCGTGCGCTTGATGCTGCCGAGGGACTGCTGGATGAGATAACTTGAAGCGAAGCCAAAGAAGCAGACTTCGAAGGCAAGAGACGCGAAGGAGCATTGTAGAGTCGTGCGCTTGATGCTGTTGAGGGACGTGGCCGCGAACGAAGAGAGCTTCGGCAAGGGACTTCGAGTGAGATGAGAGAATGAGTGAATTGTAAGTAGCTCATTAGGTGAACTTGGCCGAATGGCTAAGTGTCGGATGAGTTTTCCTGACACACCGATCGCCATGGAATGGCAATGATCGCCTGAGTCAAATGGGTTCAACCGGTATCCGATCGAGTTGTTTAGCAATGGCCGCCATATGGGCAATATCATCGACCTATAGGCGGCCGATCGGTGATCAAGAGGGTTTGGGCCACAGAACCACTCGTAGCTGATTGGGCAGTCGACTACGGAGACAGTAGTCGACTGATGGGATCCATCAGTCGACTGCCAAGTGATCCGTTGGACTACAACGGTTGGGATCCGACGTGTTTGGAGGTCGTTGAAGTGGCGGCAATCGACTGCCAAGGGAAGCAGTCGACTGGTGGTAGCCAACGGGAAGAAATCATCCCTCTCTATAAAAAGAGAGGGTGTGGGCTTTTGGATGGCTAATGCTCATATTCCAAACCATCATCCAAGTGCTCCACAAGTGATAAACTCCTTCTTCTAGATCTCTTTCACATCTATTGTAAAAGGAGTGTTCTTGAGTTGTAAGGGTTACCTCCACCTAGCTTAGTGCAAAGGAGAGACCGATAGTGCTTTGGTTGCGGAGTGATTCACCGAGGACGAATCGGGGACCGTGGATTAGCGGCATAGCCGTGAACCACGTTATATTTCGGTGTTAGCATTGTTTGTATTATTCTTTGTTTATTTGCTTGTCTTTATTAGTATTCCGCTTGCGCTAACAATTGTGTAGATGAGCAAATTCCACCATCCAACGACAAAGGGCTATTCACCCCCCTCTAGCTGGCCGATCGATCCCCTACAAATGGTATCAGAGCCAAGGAAAGCTTGTCGAGGACTAAGCGCCACAACAAGCACATTCAAGAATGGCCGGCTCTAATATTCATCCGCCAAAGTTCGAGGGGGAATTCTCTTGGTGGAAAAAGAGAATGGAGGTATTTTTCGAGACCGATTTCGAAATTCTCTTAATTATGGAAAACGGTTTTGAATTGCCTAGGAATGAAGATGGGGAGCCATTGGAGAAAGCAAGGTGGATCAAGAGCCAAAGGGAAGAGTACTTGGCGAATTCAAAGGCCAAGCACCACCTCTACAATGTACTCCCTCAACAAGAAGTGAATAGGATAGGGGAGTGTGCTAGCACCAAGGAAATGTGGGAGAAACTAATAGAAATTCATGAAGGCACATCCGAGGCGAAACTAGCAAGGAGAGATGTCCTTCGCTCCCAATTATCCAACATCAAACTCGAAAAGGGAGAGAAGGTAAAATCCCTACACTCTAGATTTAAGGAAATTCTAACCGGCTTGACAAGTGTAGGTGAAAAGCTCTCCAAACGAATATGGTAATGAAGGCCATAGATGCCTTTCCCCGGTCCTCAAGATGGAGCTCTATGGTGAACTCGTTTTACATCTCCAAGAACTTAGAAGTGAGCACCTTGGAGGAGTTCTTCTCAACAATGGAGCTCCACGAAACGAGGCTTGAAGGAATAGAAGAAGAGCCAAAGCTTCAACCTTCAAGAGGAGTAGCCTTGATGGCACATAAGGGGAAGAAGAAGATGGAGATCCCCTCCTCCTCCGATAAAGCGTCTTCCTCTTCCTCCATGGATAGCACAGAAGAAGCCTATATGGTAAGGAGGGTAAGGCGTGCTTTAAAAGGTTTTCAATTTAATAAATCTAATGATAGGAGGAGAAGACCAAGGGGGAAGGTGATTTCCTATAATTGCCAAGGAGAGGGACATATAAGGGACAATTGTCCCCTCTTGAACAAAAGCAAGGAGGAGAAGAGAAAGAAGGAAGAAAAGAAGAAGAAGGGGAGCAAGAAGAAAAAGGAAGAAGAAAAGAAGGCAAAAGAAAAAGGGAAGGCCAAGGCACTAAAAGCAAGGGCATGGGATGACCCCTCCTCATCATCTTCATCATCATCGGAAGAGGAGAATGCCTTTGTCACCAACTTAGCATTGATGGCCTTTGACGACTTAGATTGCTCCTCCTCCAAAAATGAAGAAGTAAGCTCAAGTGAGGAGAGCTCTAGTGAAGGGGGAGCTTCATCATCCTCCTCATCCGAATAAGAGGACATGGAAACTATGGTAACTAACCTTTCACCTAGTAAAATAGTTTCTATGATTTCTAGTCTTACTAAGGATTTATTTAGAGCAAAGAAAAAGAATAAATGCATGCTAGATCAAATTAAGGACTTAGAAAAAAAATTAGAAAAAGCATGCTTAAATGATAATGATGATGATGCATGCTCACATGATAACTATATGCCTTTGGATGTTAATGATGCATGCATAGAAGAAAATAGGGCTCTAAGGGAAAAGGTAGACTATTTGACCAAGGCCCTAGAAAAGTTCACAATAGGCTCCAATACCCTTAACATGATAATTGGGAGCCAAAGGGCAAGCTTCAACAAGAAAGGCTTAGGTTATAAAGAAAAGAAAAATGAAAAGACCCATAAATGTCTAATAGCTAGGGCTCAAGACAAAAAAAAAGTAATTGCTAGGAAATGGATCCCTAAAGAATTTTTAGTTAACCCCATAGGAAAGAACTTATTTTGGGTTCCAAAATCCATCCTTAAGGGTTAGGAAAACCCTAGGATAGTCAACCATATGGACTTTACCTATATCATATTTTTGGTTGACTTAGGATGGTGGGACAACATTTTTGAAATAGTGTTAGGTGATGATAATGCACCTATAAATAGATAAATTATGCTTTAGGTGATATTTTCTTTATTATCATGATATAATACCTAATGAATGATCACAATTTGATGAATACATTTGTTTCATGATCATAATGTGAAATTAATTCATATACATCTTTATGATCATGTGGAATGACAGGATGATACTTAACCTTGATAGAATTGCATGAAAATAATGGTTAAGCATATACAAATACCTTTAGGATACATCTCACACTCACCATAGACTACTTTGATTGAAAACTTAGCATGAGTGATATGTTAGGATGATACAAATGTCCAATAATGCCTATGGCATTTAGATGGTCATTTAAGGTATCAAAATAGCAATAATAGACCAATCACCGGGAAGACTTATGTTTAATTCATAGACATATTGCCCAAAGATCATGGTTGGATATTTCATATGTTTTCAAAATAATTTCTTACTTTAAAATCTGTGTATTCATGTTTTGAAACAATTCAAAGCAAGACTAGGTGTTAAAATGGATACTAACATGATCAAAAACTTAGTGGTTTTTAAAGCTTTTGGATTTTTGGCAAATACATGAAAATACAATGATTTTTCATGGAAAACTAATTTTCATTGATAAATATACTTACAAGAAATGTGTTCTCCAAATTTCATGATTTTTCGAATTTTATAGAATTTTTTACGCATTTTTGAAATTCACCTCAGAAAATCAAAATTCCTGAAATCCATCTGTCAGTCGACTGGTAGTCTGAACCAGTCAACTGGTAGCCTGATAATATGCCCAATAACCTTTTGTATCTGATTTTAAGGCATGTTTTGGCTTTTGTTTACCTCTAGACTTGATGTCATGCTTGTATAAATATTGTTTAAATATTTTTGACGGTGTTAAAGGGGGAGAAATGTGTATGTTTAAGTAAGGGGGAATATATTTAGGGGGAGTTTCATGTATTAAGGGGGAGAGTTGCTAATCATGTTATTCACATGCTTTCCTTTCTTAATATTTTATCAAATGTTTTTACCTAACTTAAACGGATTGCCACACATCAAAAAGGGGGAGATTGTTAGGGCAATCTCTTGTCGTGATATGGTTTTGATGTGTGTGGCAAAGGGTTTAAGTTAGGTTGTTATTATGATTTGATATGTGCGTTGGAGTTTGCAGGACTTAGTAATTCGCACATGGAGCCTTGGCGGGTTCACCACTCAGAACCTCATGCTTGAGTCAGAGAAGGAGCATTGCAGAGCCGTGTGCTTGATGCTGCCGAGGGACCGCCGGACGAGATGACTTGAAGCGAAGCCAAGGAAGTAGACTTCGGAGGCAAGAGACGCGAAGGAGCATTGCAGAGTTGTGCACCTGATGCTGTCGAGGGACGTGGCCGCGAACGAAGAGAGCTTCGACGAGGGACTTCGGGTGAGATGAGAGAATGAGTGAATTGTGAGTAGCTCATTAGGTGAACTTGGTCGAATGGCTAAGTGTCGAATGAGTTTTCCCTACATCAGTCGACTGCAATGGAATGGAAGTCGACTGCTCTGAGTCGAATGGGTTCGACTGGTATCCGACTGAGTTGTTTTGGGGCCAGCAGTCGACTGCCATATGTGGGCAGTCGACTGCCAAGACCATCAGTCGACTGCTGAAGGCAGCAGTCGACTGATCAAGAGGGTTTGGGCCACAGAACCACTCATAGCCGACTGGGCAGTCGACTACGGAGGCAGCAGTCGACTGATGAGATCCATCAGTCGACTGCCAAGTGATCCATTGGACTACAACGGTCGGGATCCGACGTGCTCGAAGGCCATTGAAGTGGTGGCAGTCGACTGCCAAGGGCAGCAGTCGACTGGTGGCAGCCAACGGGAAGAAATCGGCCCTCTCTATAAAAAGAGAGGGTGTGGGATTTTGGATGGCTAATGCTTATATTCCAAACCATCATCCAAGTGCTCCACAAGTGATAAACTCCTTCTTCTAGATCTCTTTCACATCTATTGTAAAAGAAGGAGTGTTCTTGAGTTGTAAGGGTTACCTCCAACTAGCCTAGTGCAAAGGAGAGACCGATAGTGATTTGGCTGCGGAGTGATTCACCGAGGACGAATCGGGGACCGTGGATTAGCAGCGTAGCCGTGAACCACATTATATTTCGGTGTTAGCATTGTTTGTATTCTTCTTTGTTTATTTGATTGTTTTTATTAGTATTCCGCTTGCGCTAACAATTGTGTTGACGAGCAAATTCCACCATCCAAACAAAGGGCTATTCACTCCCCTCTAGCCGGCCGATCGATCCCCTACACCAATGTCCTTCCTCGGAGGTTTATAAAGTGTTGGGAGAATCCTATTATTGCTCAGACCATCTAATGAAACCCCCTCTCCTCAGTCACTTCAGGCTATCCCCTTTTCCTCTAACGGCCCCGGCCGCCATAGGTAGGACAATGTTTGCATTTGATATAACTCATTATTTAGATCAACCTATCTTTCTTAACAATGGATTTCGCAGATAATGGAATTCTTTCGCGTTCGTGTCTACAATTTCATTAGCGCAGCGGAATATAGATATAATACAATAATGAAATGGAAAAGCACACACAAAGACACGAAGATTTAACGTGGTTCGAAACCGCACGGTTCCTACTCCACGGATCGGGTTCGTACGAACCCTAGCGATGCCAATCACACACCACTATGAAATAACTCCTTCTCGACACGAGTAGGAGGCAGAGAAACCTCTTACAATTGTTTACAACAATAAACAAATAGCTACAAGCAAATACAATGAAATATAAAGCAAAACTAGTAAAGAAAACACTTTACAAATGCTCTTGAATGCTTGATCGCTAGGTTGATCGAGTAGCACTTGGAGACCCTGAATTGCAGCAGCAACTCGCCCCAAATCGCCTCAAAGAACCCTTGGTTTTTCCTCCATCACGAGCTCCATATATGGAAAAGTCGATCGATCCGATCGGACCATCGATCGATCGATGCCATTGTCGTGAGACAACGGCTAGATCCACACTGGATAAGTCCAACGGAACCTTCATCACCGATCGATCATGACCATCGATGATGGAGCCTTCACTCGACCACCGAGTCTCGACTCCATTCTGCGGCGAATATCGAGCACCACCGACCGATCACACGATCGATCGCCGAGCCATCGATCCGATCGCCTTTGGCGATTGTTAGGCCATAACCCGCGATAAACCCTAGTTGACTCGGTCGGTCCGATCGCCACATGGCACCGACCGCACACCTCAAACATGAGGTTTTAACCCAAGTATGGTTCCCCCATACTTGCTAGACCACCCTTAGCCTAGACCTAAGCCTTCTAGCCACCTTCATCAGCCTCACACCTCTCGGATCCCTCCAAGTCATCCATGACTTGTTCATCCATCGTGCTAGCCTTTAGGTGCTTCCATCGGCTATGTCATGCTAACGGTGTCTACACCGCCAAGGCACATTGGACTTACGCCGCCAAGACTCCGCTTGGACTTTACGCCGCCAACCATTGGACTTATGCTGCCAAGACTCCGCTTGGACTTTACTCCGCCAATATCAAACCCCTTGGACTTCTCATGCCAAGACACATTGGACTTACGCCGCCAAGACTCCGCTTGGACTTTACGCCGCCAACCATTGGACTTATGCTGCCAAGACTCCCGCTTGGACTTTACGCCGCCAATATCAAACCCCTTGGACTTCTCATGCCAAGACTCAAACTTGGACTTTCCCTTGCCAACCCATGTTGGACTTCTCATGCCAAGACCATGCTTGGACTTTCCTTGCCAACCCATGTTGGACTTTCCATGCCAAGTACTCAAGACTTGGACTTTCCTTGCCAACCCATGTTGGACTTTCCATGCCAAGACCATGCTTGGACTTTCCTTGCCAACCCATGTTGGACTTTCCATGCCAAGTACTCAAGACTTGGACTTTACCTTGCCAAGACTCATGCTTGGACTTTCCCAAATGTCAAGTGTCCCACTTGGACTTTCCATGCCAAGTACTCAAGACTTGGACTTTACCAAATGACAATTACATTGTCATATGTTTTTGTCGAAACATCAAAACATCACTCGAGTCAAACTCGAGTCCTGGTCAATCGTGACCTGGGCCGATTGCACCAACAATCTCCCCCTCTTTGATGTTTGACAAAAACCAAAAAAATTATTTAGTTAGAACACTAACTCAAATCCCTTACCAATTATCCCAAATTGGTAAATACTCTCCAAATGTTCTGCCCCAAACATTCTCCCCCTTTTTGACTAACATCAAAAAGGTTTCCTCCCCAAGAGGGTCAATGTCTCATGTCCCAATGAGATCTTACAATCTCCCCCTTGGTCCAAAAAATACTTAGGATGCCTACCATCTTCCTAGTGATAAGTCCAATATCACTCAAGAGAGACAATCCCATTTACTCTCCCAATTTCACAATTGGGTCTCTCAAAAGTCCCATCAATTTCCCAATTGATGTCATATTCTCCCAATAACTTCTCCTCTTCAAGGAGAAAAACACATCCATCATCTCATGATGGATACCTCCCCCTAAAAGGCTTGCTCCCCCTTGACCATTGCACCAACAATGTCCTTGGAAAGTCCCTAAGCCAATAGGAACTTTAAACCATCAAAATTAAGGTTAGAAATTCAACATTGAACTTTCCAACACCTTAACATTAATACAAACCTTAAACACCTCTCATAATCCATATCCAATGGATTTTCACCCTTCATCATGCTTCCCAAAGCATATCCTAGGGTTAGGAGTGGGAAATCAAATCGGGTTAAACAACCTTGGTTATCCCGAAATCAGGCAATCAGTCGAGTGATTCAGAAATCAGTCGACTGGTACCTCCATCAGTCGACTGCCACCAATAGCAGTCGACTGATAACTGAAATTTCCGAATTTCAATTATCAGAGTTAATTTTCAGAAAATCATAAATAATTATACGTATATCGAAAAATCATGAAATTTGGTACGTATAATACTTATGACCAATACAATAGGTGAAAAATATTTGAAAAATATTTTACCCATAAAATACTTAAATTGGTACAAAATTCAAAAGTGAAGAAAACTTCTAAGTTTTTGGCTCACTTTGTATCAATCTCATCAATGGTGATTGCTATCAAAAGATAGACTTCACCAAGGTTTTTCAAAATTATTTTAAAATGTTTTCAAAACCATATTTTGGATCATATTCCTTGGGCTCTATGCACATGACTTGTACACAAGCTTTCCCAATGATCCACAATTGAAATTAGATGAGTTTTGGGTTCAACTAGATGCAAAAACTATGCACCTTGAACTTAACTCATATCCTAGCATCTCACATGTATCTAGGGTGTATAAATACACATACATGTCAATTGGATGTGAGATGTGGGTTTTGATTCATTTAATCTAGGGTTTCATGCATTTTTCTAAGGCAACCCTACTTAATTCCCTTATAAATGGGACTCCAAGTCATGCCATTGTCCTTAAATCAATTTCAATCAAATTATCTTAAATGCATGAGTGATTATGGCATTAGAGATGATATAGATAAACACATGCTCATAATCATGATGTCATGGCATAATATGAAATCTAAAAACACATGACATTTGAAACCTTAATCCTAAACATGAACATGACATATAAAATGATTGAAATAAACATGATGTCATGGCATGTTATATGGCAAACAAAGCATGGCATATAACATATATAGGTATAATAATACCTAAATTTTAATATTAGTTGCCATTTGTTGTGATTAAATATATTTAGCTACATTATCACTAGTTTCCCTAGTGTGCCAAAACCCAAAATGGCACACTAACCGCTAAACCTAAATTGTGCCAATTTGATCACATTATCAAAACTTCTCAATTAATATTGACACATCCTAAAATCTTTTAGAATATTAATTCAAGTCTATTTCCAAGGTGACCATAACCTTGAAAATATCCTAAAATGCCACCTTTTACCATGGTTGAGTTAACTACCCATCCAATCAAGGTTGGCACACCCTAAACCCATCTAGCGTGAATCAATCACGCTCTTAGGAACCCAAAACTGATTTGAGCTCCTAGGGTTAATTAGGTATTCCTTAGGGATAACCTCCCTAGATACCTTCCTAATGACCCTCCTAGGCTTGTTAGCCTTGGACATTGTGGTCTTACCTAGGTTAACTCTAGGGGTAACTCCCCTTGCAACCTTCTTAGTGGCCACCCTAGGTTTCCTACCAACCTTAGCCACTAGGCACCTACCTTGGTCAACCTTAGGGATGACTTCCCTATTGACCTTGGTCTTCCTAGACCTAGTTTTGTTCCATAATCAAATGGAACACTATGGTAAGCTACCTTAGGCTTGGGTTTTTGACCCAAACCCTTCTTGCCTTTGGTTGACTTTTGTCTTTTAGGTCCTACTTGTTGACTTTGTTATTTGACCTAAAAGTTTGACCAATTGACCCTTGCATTTGATTTTGCATAATGTTGAGGGTCTTTTCAAGTTTTTCAAGCCTTGACCTCAAGGCTTGATTTTCCTTTTCTAATATCTCAATTTTTAATTTTTCATTTTCTCTTGAGATATTTCTATTTCTAGGCATATGTCTAGATTTCTTAGCATTAAAGCCTAGATGTTCTCCTATTTTCTTAATGCTTTCCTTAGGTAATATATTTTTAGGGACATTAGTCCCAAATTTCTTTTTATTTCCTAAGTGAACACTCTTAGCACCTAAACAAAAGTATTTATTTCTATTAGCATGCTTTTCATGGCAAATTGCAAGAGAATTAAAATTCCTAGCATGCTTTTGACTTTTAAATTTAGAAGATGCATTATTGAAATATACCTTAGGGTTTGCCTTGGAGGCTCCCCGTACATGTATAGCTCCTTCTTGGGTCTTTTTGCTCCCCCTAAGACATTGATTTCGGTAATGCCCCGGTTGCCGGCACTTGAAGCAAATGACTTGCTCCTTGCTTTTCTTGGCATTGGGAACACCGGTGTCATTGACTATTTGTGCCGGTGGAGCTTTCCTAATCTTCTTTGGACATTTGCTCTTGTAATGCCCATACTTCCTACACTCAAAGCACATTATATGAATTTTATTATTATTTGAAATGCTTGAGTTACCTAGGTCTGTGGTGGAAGGTGCCGGAGTTAGATTTTGAGCTTCTTCATCTTGACCGGATGTTGAAGGCTCTTCTTGAGGTTGCTCCGGTATAGAGGATGGTCTTTCCTCCTCAATCCTAGAAGTGGATGCTCCTTCCACTTCTTCCACCTCTTCTTTCTCCGATCCGGAAGTTGGCTCCATCTCAACTTCCGATTCCTCACTTTCACTTGAGGATGAACTCTCTTCATGGAATCTTGCCAATTTCCTCCATAGCTCCTTGGCATACATGTAATCCCCTAGCTTGTACAAAATATCATTAGGAATTAAATCTTCCAAAAGTTTCGTTACCTTAACTTCGGTCTTGAGCTTTTGGCGTTGCTCTTGGGTCCACTTTTTCAATTTTAGGACATTTCCCTTCTTATCCCTAGGGGGTTCAAGGCCTTCAATGAGGATGAACCAATCCTCTATGTTCATCATCAAGAATGTTTCCATTCTTGCTCTCCACGCCGGAAAATCTTCTGGATCATATGGAGGTGGAGTATTGATATCCCATCCAAGCTTGTCTTGGAATTCCATCTTCACCCTCTAGCCTTTTGTTTTAGCTCCGGGCGGTTAGTCCGTAGAAGAGCCCCGGGCTCTGATACCACTTGTTAGGGATCGTTTGGAAGCTAGAGGGGGGGTGAATAGCGTCAATGGAATTCTTTCGCGTTCGTGTCTACAATTTCGTTAGCGCAGCGGAATATAGATACAATACAATAACGAAATGGACAAGCACACACAAAGACACGAAGATTTAACGTGGTTCGGAACTGCACGGTTCCTACTCCACGGATCGGGTTCGTACGAACCCTAGCGATGCCAATCACACACCACTATGAAATACGATCGGAGGCGGAGAAACCTCTTACAATTGTTTACAATAATAAAAAAATAGCTACAAGCAAATACAATGAAATACAAAGCAAAACTAGTAAAGAAAATACTTTACAAATGCTCTTGAATGCTTGATCACTAGGTTGATCGAGTAGCACTTGGAGACCCTGAATTGCAGCAGCAACTCGCCCCAAATCGCCTCAAAGAACCCTTGGTTTTTCCTCCATCACGAACTCCATATATAGCTTCAACCTGTGTTGGAAAAAGTCAATCAGTCGATTGATCGGGACCATCAGTCGACTGATGCCACTGTTGTCATGAGACAACGGCTAGATCCACGCAGGATAAGTCCAACGGAACCTTCATCAGTCGACTGATCATGACCATCAGTCGACTGATGGAGCTTTCACTCGACCAGTCGAGTCTCGACTCATACTGCGAAATGAGAGCACCCCGATCGATCACACGATCGATCGATCGCCGAGCCATCACCGATCGCCCCCTCTGGCGCTTAAGCGCTACCATAACCATGATCAATCCTTAGTTGACTCGGTCGGTCAGCCGCCATGGCACCGCGACTGGCACACCTCAAACATGAGGTTTTAACCCAAGTATGGTTCCCCCATACTTGCTAGACCACCCTTACCTAGACCTAAGCCTTCTAGCCACCTCCATCAGCCTCACGCCTCTCGGATCCCTCCAAGTCATCCATGACTTGTTCATCCATCGCGCTAGCCTTCAGGTGCTTCCATTGGCTATGTCATGCTAACGGTGTCTACACCGCCAAGGCACATTGGACTTACGCCGCCAAGACTCCGCTTGGACTTTACACCGCCAACCATTGGACTTATGCTGCCAAGACTCCGTTTGGACTTTACGCCGCCAATATCAAACCCCTTGAACTTCTCATGCCAAGACACATTGGACTTACGCCGCCAAGACTCCGCTTGGACTTTACGCCGCCAACCATTGGACTTATGCTGCCAAGACTCCCGCTTGGACTTTACGCCGCCAATATCAAACCCCTTGGACTTCTCATGCCAAGACTCAAACTTGGACTTTCCCTTGCCAACCCATGTTGGACTTCTCATGCCAAGACCATGCTTGGACTTTTTTTTCCAACCCATGTTGGACTTTCCATGCCAAGTACTCAAGACTTGGACTTTCCTTGCCAACCCATGTTGGACTTTCCATGCCAAGACCATGCTTGGACTTTCCTTGCCAACCCATGTTGGACTTTCCATGCCAAGTACTCAAGACTTGGACTTTACCTTGCCAAGACCCATGCTTGGACTTTCCCAAATGCCAAGTGTCCCACTTGGACTTTCCATGCCAAGTACTCAAGACTTGGACTTTACCAAATGACAATTACATTGTCATATGTTTTTGTCGAAACATCAAAACATCACTCGAGTCAAACTCGAGTCCTGGTCAATCGTGATCTGGGCCGATTGCACCAACATATAGGACAATTTCGTAAAAGGCAAGGTGGTTGATGCAGCTAAGAAAAAGAAGACCTCCACGAAGCGAGTTAAATCTGCGGCTGCCCCCTCTTCACCTCAAAAGAGATTGCGTCCAGTTAGGAAAGGAGTTCTCAGTTCTTCATCCCTCCCCGCATCCTCTTCTGCTCATTCCTCTCCTCTGTCATCCCCTTCCAGTCTGGAGAAACACCAATGCCTAGTCATATACGAACCGAAGGTGAGGGATACCACATTGGTCTCCCCATCCTCTTCCCCCCAAGGGGGAAGATCTCCTTCCCACTCTCCTGTTTCATCCCCCATTTCTCTTTACTCCCCCACATATTTCCCGACTGAATCTATCCCAGTCACTATTCCTCCTGAAGCACATCCTTCTTCAGCTCCTTCCTAGACTATGGGTCCCTCTCCCCCTTTGGAGGGGAGAGATCTCCCCGTCCCGAATCCTCCCTTAGTTACGCTGGGGTCCTCCCTGAAGATCCACCACCTGTCGGAGGTAAAATTTTTCAACCAATCAGATGTGCAGGGTCCCTGCGATCATATGAGCAAACTGCTGGCTGAGGTGATTGTTCTTTTTCTTCATCTTCAGCATATATAGATAGGTATGCCAATGCTTAACATTTGTCTCTTCTTTCTTCAGCTATCGACCACTTATAATAAAATTATGTTTCATGTGGCCCAATTCTAAACTAACGTGGAGACGCACCATTTCGCTTTCTTGGCGCACCAGAAGCAACTCACCCAGTGGATGAACGAGCATGAGTAGAAGGAATCTGATTTAATCACTCGATGTGAGGATT
This sequence comes from Wurfbainia villosa, assembly GCA_025175895.1. Taxonomy (NCBI): domain Eukaryota; kingdom Viridiplantae; phylum Streptophyta; class Magnoliopsida; order Zingiberales; family Zingiberaceae; genus Wurfbainia; species Wurfbainia villosa. The sequence continues at coordinate 78,654,178 of CM045988.1, forward strand.
CCATGACCCAATTGGCCCTGGCTCAGAGCGAGAAGGAGGAGCTTCAACAAAAAAATGAAGGCCTCGAGCATCAAATATTCTAGCAGTCTAGCCAACTTCAGCAGGTGGACCTCCTTACCCACGAGTTGACAGAGTATAAGAGACAACTTGCAGATGCAATTATTCGCAATCGATTCGGCCTACCATCCAACCTGAATAAGAATGTCACATGGGAGCACCCAAAAATCCCCTTGCTTCTGAGAGGTGCAAAGAACTTTCTCTCACCAGTGGCTACCATTCTCTCCTCGTGGACTCCGGCAAAAGAACAACAAGCATGGTGCAGCAATACGTAACTGGAACTAGGCCATGACGGAAACAATAGAAAGAGATGCCTTGGCAGCCCAATTAGCTAAATGCCAGGCCCAACTTGCCGCCTGTCAATCCCAACTGAAAGAACAAGAGGAAGATCTAAAGGGGCGTTACGTTCAGAAGGGGGTGGACTTATTCCTACTGGGCTTCGACGGGTCTTCGACTTTGAAAGCCGAATGAGGATACCCTCCTCCTGGTATGGACACCGGCTACTTAAATCCCGCAACAACTTTATCTAAATGCCCCCCCCCCCCGAACTCTTTGAGTTGTAATTTATCATATCTGCTTCTTGTAATGACTACTCCTTCGCTGTTAAAGAATATTTGCATTGATACAGCTTCTCATTATTTTTCATGTATGCCTCGATGTGGGTCTGGAATTTTGGGTCTGTTCTATGTTTCTTCCTCTTCGCAATTACTGCCCATTTTCTGCCTTGTATGAAATGATGACATTTTTTTTCTTGGGAATCCGTTCAGAATATCCCCAGAGTGATCTTCTTCCAGCCCGAGCCAATTTTTGCTCGGCCAACAATTAACTTACTTCGGCCTCTTGATCTTGTCAAGCTACTTGGCCACTCCAGAAATGATATCTCGATGATTTCCTATGCTGATGCCATTATGATGTTAGTCTTTTCCTCTTCTTCTCCTTCCTGAGGACAAATGCAGTTCTTCCTCCCTCGATTATAAATTGCCATCCCAAGTGCCTTCGGCCTTCTATCTCACTCTCATGGCTTCCGCGGAACACCCCATCGGGATCTCTTCGATTTCTGACTCTTTTGAATTGCACGACTGGTCCACGGAAGACACTGAAGAATATGAAACACAATCGATTGCAACTTCTGCATTTCATCCATTTCCGACTCCATCATCGACCATTGCTTCCCATCCTAATCCAGGGAGATCCTTCCGAGCCCCCTTCCCTTCATTCCACAACCGAGTCTAGAACCCTCCCCTGACGTGGGAATATATGATAGGAGATCCTTGAGCCTCCGCTGAACTTTTTCTGCTTCCACCGGCCCTAGCATTCGTTCCAGTCGCTCCAGCGGGGACTCATCCACCTCCTTTTGTTGGAGCTCCACCAGCAGCACCTCCAGCTCAAGGCGACCTCTACAGAGTCGTCTTGGTGCCTTCCCCTCTGGAGGACTCCTTTGACAATCCTCCTACAAGTGATAACCCTAAAAAGCTTGTATAATGATTAGCTTAAATGATGTAGTTATCGAGAATATTAATAAAAAGAAAAAAGGGGTACTGAGACTTCTTTTTGTCGCTTTCCTGTAAATGTAAAACAATTGCCACCAGAAAAGACTACAATCCTATCTGAACATACTTCCCCTTACTACTTCCATGGAATTTGAACCATCCTTCTTAGAGTTACTGCACTAACAACTCTCACCTACTGTCTTTACGTTTCTCCTTATTTATTAGCATTTATTATTTTTACCACCTCCATGAATCAATGCACCTTCTTCCCTCGCCGTTATAAGGACCCCAAACCCTCGCTCGGTTAACATTCATCCTCTCTTCGCCATGGAACAAACCTCTGAACAAGGCAATAACTCTTTTCCTCCTGAGGAAAAGACTGGTGAACATCGCTACATTGCCACTCTGGAGGAACAGGTGGGATATCTACAGCGGCGTTTGAGGGAGGCTTCTACCAGCAACTACTCCCTACTTCAGCAACTGGAGGTATCCCAGAGGGACTTATCCAAGCACATCTTCATACAACAGTCTTACCTCCGACAGCTACTACGCCAACCCGAGCCACGCAAAGAGGCTCCTGTCGTACCTCCCAATAAAGAACTGTAATGCCCTACGAATAGGGGCTTCTTTTGTTATTCTCTTCCTTTGGGGAAGTTGTGATATGTAGCTCTTTTAGGGTAATGAACTTCTTTAGTATGAGTTTTCACCTACATCCTTCCTTGTTCCTCCTCACTTTTCAGGCCTCCTTCTGCTGTGCCAAACTTTGCACTTCTCTTAAATAATAAGAAAATTAGACAAACGTTCAACTTCTTCACCCTTCCTTTACGCAAGGATTATATATGCACTTCCACTGCATGATGATAAAACAATCTACAGCGGAGGGCATATTCAGCTCCTCCGTCCCACCACCGCACAAGGATAAAAATGATAAATAACTGAGGAATGCTCAGTTCTTCCATTCCACCACCGCACGGGGATAAAATAATATATAATTGAGGAATAAACTCAACTCTTCCATTCCGCCACCACATGGGGATAAAATAATGTATAACTGAGGAATACTCAGGTCTTCCGTTCCACCACCGCACGGGGATAAAATAAAATAATATATAGTTGAGGAATAAACTCAACTCTTCTGTTCCACCACCACATGAGAATAAAATAATATATAACTGAGGAATGCTCAGTTCTTTCGTTCCACCACCGCACGAGGATAAAATAATAGATAATTGAGGAATACTGAGTTCTTCTGTTTCACCACCGCACAGGGATAAAATAATATATAGTTGAGAAATGAACTCAACTCTTCCGTTCCGCCACCACACGGGGATAAAAATAATAGATAACTGAGGAATGCTCAGTTCTTCTGTTCCACCACTGCACGGGGATAAAATAATATATAACTGAGGAACGCTCAAATCTTCCATTCCACCACCGTACGGGGATAAAATAATATATAACTGAGGAATGCTCAGTTCTTCCGTTCCACCATTGCACGGGGATAAAATAATAGATAACTGAGGAATGCTTAGTTCTTCCGTTCCACCACCGCATGGGTATAAAATAATATATAGTTGAGAAATGAACTCAACTCTTCCGTTCCACCACTGCACGGGGATAAAATAATATATAACTAAGGAATGCTCAGTTCTTCCGTTCCCCCACCGCACGGGGATAAAATAATATATAATTGAGAAATGAACTCAACTTTTTCATTCTGCCACCACACGGGGATAAAATAATATATAACTGAGGAATGCTCAGTTCTTCCGTTCCACCACCGTATGGAGATAAAATAATATATAGTAGAGTAATGAACTCAACTCTTCCGTTCTGCCATCAACCGGGGATAAAAATAATATATAACTGATGCCAATTTGCATAAAAAATGTGCTAACTTGATCCCAGGATTTGCTTTCATACTACCATCATTTCTTCATTCATCTTGAAGTTGGATACCCTCGTTCATTTCATCATATTAAAACAAGGGTTTTAGCGGATAGCAGACCATTAGAGGAATAAATCATCAATTCGCTTTTTCCCGAGGCCACCTTTACAACCTAGTAGCCCAATTGACATTGCAAGCCCATTTAACACCCCCTTCTATATAAGACGCTTCATCTTTCCTCCTCTTCACTTTCATCTTCTCTATTTTCCTTTTTGTCTTCTCCTTCTTCTTTGTCCTTATTTCTTTCCACCACCATCCTTCGGCGTTCTAGCCATTAACTCCAGTGCTTCTTTTCTTTCTACGATAGGCAGGATGTATTCCTTTTTCCAATGGAAAATGGCAAAGCACTTCCCAGAATCCAGGCGGAATGAGGGCCAACAGCTAGTAGCATCTCCGCCTTCACCTTCTCCCTTACCTTCATCCATCACCACCACGTCTGTCTCATCTCTCCCTTCTCCTCCTCGTTCTTCTGAAACCCCTATTTCTACCGCTCCAGATGAGACTAGGGTAGACGGTCCATCCTCATCTCCAATGTTACTTGTAAATCCTAACTCTCCCGTCTTTTTCCCTTCCACATTGGGTATCCGCAAATCACCCCCTTCCTTATCCCAGCTTGAGGCTGAATGTAGAGAAGTGGTGCATCAACGCCTGTCGACAGCAGACGTCCCTGCATCCCCTCCTTCTCTTTTCCCGGAACATTCTCTTGCACCCGAACCCATGGTAGTTTAGATTCCCCCCTCGTCATTTTCCCCCAATGCTCATAATTTGGGAGGCCTTTCTCCTCCCTTGGATATAAACCAGGGTCCTTATACTTTTCCCCTTCCCAGTGAAGAGTTTTCCATCCCAGTGCTCTCTATATCTTCCTCATCAAACTCCTCACCGAACCAATCCCCTTCTGCCGATTCTTCCGTGCCCGTTTCACAGCCAACCATGTTGAGTCTTCCACCTCACACTTCTGCTTCTTCTCTCTCGACCCCTATCTCTTTGAGCCTCCTAACGAGAGCTCTTTCTTCTCTTCCTTCTGAACCCACGACACAACCCCTGGCTCCAATCTTTCCTTCCCCCATCATAAGTCAACCTTCACCTCTGGTGTCATCCATCCCTTCTTCTTCTTCTACCTGGGGTCTTCGGATCTTAAACTTAGAAGAGCTAATCCCTCGGATGGAAGGTCTGTGTCATGCTATGGAATTGGTATGTTCCTCAAACTGGCTTCTCTGATTTTCTTTGCTTAACGACTTTTTTTTGATAAACAATCTCCAGGCCTTAACCAATTATCGGGAACTAGACCGCTCCTTCTAGCAATATCAAGCCCAATCTCTAAAGTGGGAACAACAGCGGCTGGAGGACCAAACTGTTGCCCAGAATTGGGAGTGTTTCTTGTCGCAATAGCTGGAACAATGTCAGGAGCAATTGGTAGAAGCTCGCTGCCAACACCAGAAAGATGTTGAAACTATAGCGGCATTACAAGCACAACAGTGGGCTCACACAAAATCGCTACCTATTCGGCAGGACGTTCAGCCAGAACAGTCTGACAAAGAGACTCCCCCTCTTCAAGAACTAGCAAACCTCTGAGAGCAGGTAGCGGAACTCCTTCGGGAGAAACAAAGGGACTTTGAGATCATCACGAACCTGCGGGTTCAACACCAGAGAGCGGAGGACAAAATAGGGGATCTCCGCACCCGCCTGTGCAAGGAGGTACAAGAAAACTCCTCCTTAATAACCTCTAGGGAGCATGCTCATGCCCGTGTCAGCAGGCAAGAAATGTCCCTCCAGAGGCTGAGCAGTGAGCTTGTTCGCACTAGATCCCACACGGAGGATGTAGAGGGAATTTCAGCTTCAATACGCCAAAATATGATGGACATGACGAGGCTCCTTCAGCAAGACCAAACTTCCCGAGCGGATGACATCTCGGTCATGGTGGATGCTATTATGGAAATATCCTAGCGTTATAGCGAAATGCACCGATCTCTCCGGGAGCATCAAGAGAATTGTCGCAGGCTTCATCATAATCGAAGTCCAGATGACCCAAGCCGACGCGAATGGCTAATAGCCCTGATGCGTGTTGCCTTTCAGGATGGATTTAATGAAGCGGTTCAGTAGTATGCTGACCAAGGACTACCCTTTGCGAACCATCCTGCTCTTTCCTTACACTGGGAAATCGACTTCCGACGCTATCCTCCAGATCATTTTAGATTATAACTTGATGCATTGCTTCGGGACACGACTCCCTCTTTATCTTCTTTTCTTTTCATAGCCCGCCAAAGAGAATTTAATGTTAATGTAAATGATTCATCAATCAGATTTGGGTCTGCCATACATCTAATCGACAAAGTGAATTGTCAAATACATTTCCCAAGAAACTTCTTAATCCTTTTTTCCATCCACTCTCTCTTACACAGTATAATAATATTTCTAGTGTACAACGTTCCAGGGTCGAGGAAATTCCTTGCCCTGATCATCTTTCAGATAATACGCTGATCTTGCCACGCGATGCGTCACTTCGTAAGGTCCTTCCCAATTTGGAGCTAACTTTCCAAGATCCCTAGCGGGATTAACTTTGCACAGAATCAAATCCCCTTCTTGAAATCTTCGGGGCATTACCCTTTTGTTAAAGGCTTGTTGTACCCTCCGTTTGTAAAATTCTGCTCGCCTCCACACCTGTTCCCTTTTTTCTTCCACCAAGTTCAGTTCGGTGCTCCGAATAATTTGGTTCTACTCCAGCTCATAAACTTCCATGCGGGCGCTGCTTAAAAGGGCCTCCATCGGAATAACGGCCTCCGTTACGTATATCAGGCTGAAAGGAGTTTCACCTGTTGCAGTTTTTGGTGTGGTTTGGTAGGCCCACAAAATGCCCGGCAATTCCTCCACCCAGTTTCCTTTCTGAGCCCCCAGTTTAGTCTTCAATCCTTGAATAAGGATTCTATTAGTTACTTCGACCTGCCCGTTAGCTTGAGGATGAGCCACCGAGGTAAAAGTTTGCTGGATGTTAAGTCTTTGGCACCATTCCTTGATTTTCTTGCCTTGGAATTAATGCCCATTGTCACTAACTAACCTCCGAGGAATACCATACCAACAGACAATATTCTTCCACAGGAATTGTATCACAAAATTCTCAATAATTTTGGCAAGGGGCTCTGCTTCCACCCACTTGGAGAAGTAATCCACAGCCACCAATAAGAATTTTTTCTGCAAAGGTGTCACAGGCATGGGACCCACTATATCCATTCCCCACTAATCAAAAGGGCATCTTTCATTAATTGGACAGTTGCTATGCTTTGATAAGTAGCGGTTTTGCACTATATGAGCTGCATCTTGTTGGAGGGTAGGCCAAAAGTATCCTGCTAACAAGACTTTCCTCGCCAAAGCTCTCCCTCCCAAATGATTACTGCAGCAACCTTCGTGGATTTCCCGGAGTACCCATTTAGCATCTTCCTTTCCCAAATACTTTGTCAGGGGCTGTCCAAAAGATGACTTGTACAAATCTCCATTTAGGATGGTGAACTGTTTTGCTCTATTCATTAAAATAGATGCCACCCCTCTTTCTTCCAGGACTTTTCCTTACTGTAGATATGTTATAATGTCAGTCCTCCAATCAGGGATCGGATCTGGCTCAGGTATAATTTCCTCCAAATTGTATATCACCAGAGAAGTAGGGACTTCCACACAAACCGTTTCAAGCTGCTTCACCCCTTCCATTGCGCTAGCCAGCCGAGCCAATTCGTCCACCTTCCCATTGTTCTCCCTTAGAATCTACTTTAAGAGGACTTGGCGAAAATGAGCTTTTTCTTTCTCGAAAGCCTTCAAATATTTTTGTAACCTTTCTTCCTGAACCGTGAAAGAGCCTTGAAGTTATGATACCGCCAACTGGGAGTCCGAATGGATTATAACAAAGGATGCTCCTACTGCCCTGGCGGCTTGTAGCCCTGCTAAAATAGCTTCATATTCGGCTTCATTGTTGGACGCCCGATATCCCAGGCGCATGGCTATGCAAGTTTCTTCTTTCTCAAGGGATATCAATAGGACTCCCACCCCACTACTTGCAGACCCAGAAGAGCCATCCACAAATACATTCCATGCCTCCGATCCTTCTTCTTTTGCCGACGAGCTATATTCTGAACCAACTGGTACCTCAGCTAGAAAATCAATGAGAGCCTAAGCCTTGATAATGGTTCGGGGTTGGTAGTGAATGTCATATTCACTTAGTTCTACGACCCATTTTGCCAGTCTCCCAGAAAAATTAGGCTTAGTAACCACCTTGCCTAATTCACTGTGAGTTAAAACATTGATAGGATGAGCTAGAAAGTATGACCTCAACTTGCAGACTGTCAAGACTAGAATATATGCCAACTTCTCCAGCTCCGTGTAACGGGATTCATCCCCTTTCAGGATATGGCTGGTATAATAGATAGGCTATTGATGAGAACCTTCTTGCTTCAACAAAACCGAACTAATAGGTCCTTCTGAGACAGCTAAATACATCCACAATGACTCTCCTACCACTGGCTTGGCTAATAGCATAAGTCCAACTAGGTACTTCTTCAGCTCTTGGAAAGCCTGCTCGCATTGATCATCCCATTGAAATTTAGTAGCCTTGCGCAAAATCCTGAAGAAAGGTAGCCCCTTGTCCGCCGATCTGGCTATAAATCGAGACAGGGAAACAATTCTCCCTACTAGCTTTTGAGTCTCTCGCAAATTAGTGGGTGACTTCATATTGCATAATGCTTGTACCTTCTCCGGATTAGCCTACAGTCCCTTCTCAGTTACTATATATCCCAAAAATTTCCCACTTTTCACCCCGAACAGACATTTTTTGGGGTTTAACTTCATGTTATATCGCCTCAAGGTAGCGAAAGTTTCATCTAGATCCTTAACCAAATCCTGAGTGGTTTTTGATTTAACCAGGATGTCGTCCACATAAACTTCCATATTTTTCCCTTTTTGTTCTGCAAAGATCTTATCCATGAGCCGTTGGTATGTAGCCCCTGTAATTTTTAGGCCGAAGGGCATTACCACATAAGCATATAACCCTCCTGCCGTTAAAAAACGAATTCTCTTCTGATCTTCTTTGGCCAGTGGTATCTAATAATATCCTTGGTAAGCATCCATTCAGGACACCACCTCATATACTACCGTAGAGTTCACCAACTGATCAATGCGAGGCAAGGGGTAGTAGTCTTTAGGACACACTTTATTTAAATCGCGGAAGTCAATACACATCCTCCACTGCCCAGAGGGCTTGGGGACCAGAACTACATTGGAGACCCACTCGAGGAATTGATTTTCTTTCACATGACCTGCTTTCAACAATTTATCTACTTCTTCAGCTATCACTTTATCCTTTTTGGGTCCAAAATGTCGCCACTTCTATTGGACGGGTCGGACTCCTCGGGTAATGTTGAGGTGATGTTCAGCGACGCGAGGGTTGATTCCCATAAGATCATGCACATCTCCAGCAAAAATGTCTTCATTCTTCTTTAGACAGACCACCAACTCCTCTTTGGCCTCCAGCTTCTGTGTTATCCGAGTGGTCTTTCCGAGGGCTATCTCCGGTTAGGACATGTGCGCCCGCTAGAGAGGGGGGGGGTGAATAGCGTCATGCTTGTTCGATGATGGAATTCGTTGCATTTGTCTCTACAATTTCGTTAGCGCAGCGGAAATAAAAATAATACAATAACAAAACAAGACAAACACAATTCACAACACGAGATAAAACGTGGTTCGGAATCGAACGGTTCATACTCCACGGATCGAGCTCTAAAGAGCTCTAGTGATGCACACACAATCACTAATCACAAATACTCCTTCTAGACACAAGTCAGAGGCGGAGAAACCTCGTACAACAGTTTACAACAATAAACTAAGTACAACAAGCAATTATAATGAAATACAATGCAATACAAGTAAAGAAATCACTTTACAAATGCCTTTAGATTGCTTGAATGCTTGGTAGCTTGACTTGCACTTGGAGACCCTGATTTGCAGCAGCAAATCACCCTAAAAGCCCTTAAGAAATCATAACTTTTTCCTCCATCACGAGCTCCTTTTATAGCTTCAACCTGTGCTGGAAAAAGTCGATTAGTCGACTGCTTGGGACCATCAGTCGACTGATGCCACTGTTGTCGTGAGACAATGGCTAGATCCACGTTGGATAAGTCCAACGGATCCATCATTAGTCGACTGATGATACCCATCAGTCGATTGATGATACCCATCAGTCGACTGATGGAGCCTTCACTCGACCAGTCGAGTCTCGACTCCATTCTGTGCCCGATTTCATGAGCACGGATGGGTGATCACAAGATCGGCCGATCATAACCCATCACCAATGCCCACCTATGGCGCGATCGCTAGAGCAATTCTCACAGTCAAACCCTAGTTGACTCAGTCCAGTTGACTGCCACATGGCACCAGTCGACTGGCATACCTCAAACATGTGGTTTTAGCCTAAGTATGGTTCCCCCATACTTGCTAAACCACCCTTAGCTTAGACCTAAGCCTTCTAGCCACCTCCATCAGCCTCACACCTCTCGGATCCCTCCAAGTCATCCACGACTTGTTCATCCATCGTGCTAGCCTTCAGGTGCTTCCATCGGCTATGTCATGCTAACGGTGTCTACACCGCCAAGGTACATTGGACTTACGCCGCCAAGACTCCGCTTGGACTTTACGCCGCCAACCATTAGACTTATGCTGCCAAGACTCCACCCTTGGACTTTACGCTGCCAATATCAAACCCCTTGGACTTCTCAAATGCCAAGACTTAAGCTTGGACTTTCCCTTGCCAACCCATGTTGGACTTTCCATGCCAAGACCCATGCTTGGACTTCCCTTGTGCCAAGTACTCAAGACTTGGACTTTCCGAAATTCCAAGTGTCCCACTTGGACTTTCCATGCCAAGTACCCATGACTTGGACTTTACCTTTCCAAGACCCATGCTTGGACTTTCTCATAATCACATTGTCAACCCTAGTCAACCATCAAAGTCTCCCTCGAGTCAAACTCGAGTCTGGTCAATTATAACCTGGGTAAATTGTATAAACAATATCCCCAAAACATCAACAGACATTAACGTCAAACATCAATGTCAACTTACTTTGTCAAACATCAAAACATCACTCGAGTCAAAACTCGAGTCTGGTCAATCATGACCTGGGACGATTGCACCAAAAATCTTCCCCTTTTTGATGTTTGACAAAAACAACCTTGAGTTAGGCCCCCAACTCAAATTCCCTTACCAATTTAATAAATTGGTAATCTTATGTTCTCCCCCTTTTTGACATACATCAAAAAGGTTTACTCGAAGGAGGTCAATGTCTCATGTCCCAATGAGATCTTACAATCTCCCCCTTGGTCCAAAAATACCTAGGATGCCTACCATCTTTTTAGTGATAAGTCCCATATCACTCAAGAGAGGCAATCCTATCCACTCTCCCAAATTCCAAATTGGGTTTCTCAAAAACCCATCAATTTTCCCAATTGATGACACTCTCCCAATAACTTCTCCCCCTCAAGAAGAGAAAAATACATCCATCATCCCATGATGGATACCTCCCCCTAAAGGCTTGCTCCCCCTTGACCATTGCACCAACAATGTCCTTGGGAAGTCCCTAAGCCAATAGGAACTCTAAACCATCAAAATTAAGGATCTAAGTTCAAACATGAACTCTTCAACCCTTAAATTTGATACTTTGACCTAACACCTCTCCAAATCCATATCCAATGGATTTTCACCCTTTACAATGCTTCCCAAAGCATATCCTAGGGTTAGGAGTGGTTAGGGACCTTAACTGCAGCTGAACACGGGCTAAACAAACCTTGTTTTCTCGAAATCAGCATTTGTAGTCGACTATGTCAGATACCAGTCAACTGCCACCCACATTAGTCGACTGCCTCCCAGGGCAATCGATGATAACTGAAATTTCTGAATTTCAGTTATCAGAATCGAATTTCAAAAAATCATAAGTAATTCTACGTATATCGAAAAATCATGAAATTTGATACGTATATTACTTATAGTCGATACAATGGGTGAAAAATATTTGAAAATTATTTTAGCCAGAAAATACTGAAATTGATACAAAATTCAAAAGTGAAGAAAACTTCTAAGTTTTGGCTCACTTTGTATCAATCTCATCAATGGTGATTGCTATCAAAAGATATACTTCACCAATGTTTTTCAAAATGATTTTAAAATGTTTTCAAAACCTTATTTTGGATCATATTCCTTGGGCTCAATGTACATGACTTGTACACAAGCTTTCCCAATGATCCACAAATGAAATTAGGTGAGTTTTTAGTTCATCTAGATGCAAAAACTATGCACCTTGAACTTAACTCATATCCTAACATCTCACATGTATCTAGAGTGTATAAATGCACATACATGTCAATGTGATGTGAGATGTGAATTTTGTTCTCCCTAATCTAGGGTTTCATGCATTTTCTAAGGCAACTCTACTTGATTCCCTTATACATGGGACTTCAAGTCATGCCAATTATCCTTAACTCAATTTTAATCAAATGCATGAATGATTATGGCAATAATGATGATATAAATAAGCATATGCTCATAATCATGATGTCATGGCATAATATGAAATCTAAAAATACATGACATTTATCCTTAATCCTAAAAACATGATCATGATATATAAATGCTAGAAATAAATATGATGCCATGACATATTATATGACAAATCAAAGCATGACATATAAAAAGTATAGGTATAATAATACCTAAAATTTAATATTAATTGCCATTTGACATAATTAAATTTATTTGCCATATTATCACTTTTCTCCCTAGTATGCCAAAACCCAAAATGACACATTATAACCTCTAATCCTAAATTGTGCCAATTCAATTGATTTTTCATAATCCCAAAAATACATTGGCACATCCTAACATCTTTTAGGATTATAATATCAAATCTATTTTCAAGATACTCATAACCTTGAAAATTTCCTAAAGTGCCATCTTTATCATGGTTGAGTTAACTATCCACCCAATCAAGGTTGGCACACCCTAAACCCATCTAGCGTGAATCAATCACGCTCTTAGGAACCCAAAACCTATTTGAGCTCCTACGGTTAATTAGGTATTTCTTAGGGATAACCTCCCTAGATACCTTCCTAATGACCCTCCTAGGCTTGATAGCCTTGGTCATTGTGGTCTTGCCATGGTTAACCTTAGGAATTGCCTCCCTAATAACCTTCTTAGTGGCCACCCTAGGTTTCCTAGAAATCCTAGCCACTAGGCACTTACCATGGTTACTCTTAGGGATAACTTCCCTAGTAACCTTGGTCTTCCTAGACCTAGTTTGTGTTCCATAATCAAATGGAACACTATGATAAGCCACCTTAGGCTTAGGTTTGTGACCCAAACCTTGCTTGCCCTTGGTTGACTTTTGTCTTTTAGGTCCTAAGTGTTGACTTTGAGATTTTGACCCTTGACTTTGACCATTAGACCCTTGAAATTGATTTTGCATTTTTGCAAGGGTCTTCTCCATCTTTTCAAGCCTTGACCTCAAGACTTGATTTTCCTTTTATAATTTCCCAATTTTTGAATTTTGATCTAAGCTTTGGGCATTGTTTTTCCTAGGCATATGCCTAGTCCACTTAGGGTTAATACCTAGGTGCTCTTGTATTTTCCTAATAGATTCCCTAGGTATTGTTTTTCTAGGGACATTAGTCCCAAATTTCTCCTTATCTCCTAAGTGGACACTTTTAGCACCTAAACACAAATATTTATTTTTAGCATGCTTTTCATGATAAATTGCAAGATAATTAAAATTCCTAGCATGCTTTTGACTTTTAAATTTAGAAGTTACTGTTGGGGATCGTTGACCGCTAGAGGGGGGGGGGGATGAATAGCGCGTGATAGTACCGATGATGGAATTCGATCATGATTGCATCTACAATTTTCATTAGTGCAGCGAAAACAAAGATAATAAAGCAATAACGAAAACACAAGCACATGAACACACGGATATAATGTGGTTCGGAATCGAATGGTTCCTACTCCACGGATCGAGCTCTAAAGAGCTCTAGCGATGCCAATGCAATCATTAATCACAAATACTCCTTCTCGACACAAGTCGGAGGCAGAGAAACCTCGTACAAATGTTCTTACAATAATAAGAAATGAATACAAGCAAAATACAAGAGAGAAATACAATGTAAGTAAAGAAAACTACTTTACAAGATCTTTTGATTTGCTTGCTTTTGGTTGCCTTGAACTAGCCTTGAAGGACTGGAAAAGCACCAACTATTCCCCTTCAAATCGCCCAAGAAAAACCTTGTTTGGAGCCTTCCACGAACAACTGCTTTTTACCTCCATCGGGCTGGATTTTTGCCTGGCAGTCGACTGCCATAAGGCCCCAGTCGACTGTCAACACTGTAGATGTGAGACAACAACTCAATCCACGTTGGAAAAGTTCCAACGGACTCTACCGATCATGCCTAACATTGGCGGTCGATCGCCATCCCCGTAGTCGACGCCCGCTCGGCTACGGAGTATTCTCAGGCTCGCAACTCAATCGGCGGCGGTTAGCGATCGCTTCCAATGAGCAGTTGACTGCCAAGGCAATTTCAGCCCTAAATGGCAGTTGAGCTCTAGTCAACTCACGGCAGTTGAATCGGCCATAATGCCAGTTGACTGCCAACCTCAAAGATGAGGTTTTAACCCAAGTATGGTGCCCCCATACTTGCTAGACCACCCTTAGCCTAGACCTAAGCCTTCTAGCCACCTCCATCAGCCTCACGCCTCTCGGATCCCTCCAAGTCATCCATGACTTGTTCATCCATCACGCTAGCCTTCAGGTGCTTCCATTGGCTATGTCATGCTAACGGTGTCTACACCGCCAAGGTACATTGGACTTACACCGCCAAGACTCCGCTTGGACTTTACGCCGCCAACCATTAGACTTATGCTGCCAAGACTCCACCCTTGGACTTTACGCCGCCAATATCAAACCCCTTGGACTTCTCAAATGCCAAGACTCAAGCTTGGACTTTCCCCTGCCAACCCATGTTGGACTTTCCATGCCAAGACCAATGCTTGGACTTCCCTTGTGCCAAGTACTTAAGACTTGGATTTTCCCATAATCACATGGTCAACCCTAGTCAACCATCAAAGTCTCCCTCGAGTCAAACTCGAGTATGGTCAATTATAACCTGAGTCGATTGTATAAACAATCTCCCCAAAACATTAACAGACATCAAGGTCAACTCACTTTGTCAAACTACTTTGTCAAACCACTTTGTCAAACATCAAAACATCACTCGAGTCAAACTCGAGTCTGGTCAATCATGACCTAGGCCGATTGCACCAACAATATCCCCCTTTTTTGATGTTTGACAAAACAAACCTTGAGTTAGGCCCCTAAGTCAAACTCCCTTACTAATTTCCCAAATTGGTAATTTTACTCTCAAAAAAGTTCTCTCCAAGGAGGTCAATGTCTCATATCCAATGAGATCTTATAATCTCCCCCTTGGTCCAAAAATACCTAGGAATCCATCAATCTTCCTAGTGATAAGTCTCATATCACTCAAGAGAGGCAATCCTATTCACTCTCCCAATTTCCAAATTGGGTATCAAAAACCCATCAATTTTCCCAATTGATGACACTCTCCCAATAAGTTCTCCCCCTTCAAGAAGAAAAACACATCCATCATCCCATGATGGATACCTCCCCCTAAAGGCTTGCTTCCCCTTGACCATTGCACCAACAATGTCTTCGGGAAGTCCCTAAGCCAATAAGAACTTTAAACCATCAAAAATAAGGTTCAATGTTCAAACTTGAACTTTCCACACCTTAAATTTGATACATCGACCTAACACCTCTCCTAATCCATATCCAATGAATTTTCACCCTTTATAATGCTTCCCAAAGTATATCCTAGGGTTAGGAGTGATTAGGAACCTTTACCATAGCTGAACATGGGCTAAACAATCTTGTTTTTTCCGAAATCAACTTGGCAGTCGACTACTTACAGTTATTAGTCGAACTGCCCTACATCAGTCGACTACCATCATGCGACAGTCAACTGATAACTGAAATTATCGAATTTCAGCTATCAGAATCGAATTTTGAAAAGTCATAAGTAATTCTACATATTTTGAAAATTCATGAAAATTTATACATACATTACTTATAAGCAATACAATGGGTGAAAAATGTTTGAAAAATATTTTACCCATAAAATAGTGAGATTGATACAAAATTCAAAAGTGAAGAAAAACTTCTAAGGTTTAGCTCACTTTGTATCAACTTCATCATTGGTGATTGCTATTAAAAGATAGGCTTCACCAAGGTTTTCTAAATTGATTTCAAAATGTTTTTGAAAACCTATTTTGGATCATATTCCTTGGGCTCTATGTACATGACTTGTACACAAGCTTTCCCAATGATCCACGTATGATTTTAGATGAGTTTTAGTTCATCTAGATGCAAAAACTATGCACCTTGAACTTAACTCATATCCTAGCATCTCACATATATCTAGGGTGTATAAATACACATACATGTCAAGTTAGATGTGAGATGTGGGTTTTGGTTTATTTAATCTAGGGTTTCATGCATTTTCTAAGGCAACCCTACTTGATTCCCTTATAAATGGGACTTCAAGTCATGCCATTTTCCTTAACTCAATTTTAATCAATTTAGATGTATGAAATGATCATGGCATAATGATAGCAAAATAAATCATGGCCAATGATCATGATATCATGGCATATGATATAAAACTAAAGCACATGACATTTAATCCTAATTTCTAAACATGATCATGACATATAAGTGATGAAAATAAACATGATGTCATATCATGGCATATGACAAACAAATCATGACAAATAAAAAGTATGGGTATAAGAATACCTAAATTTTAATATTAATTGCCACTTGACATAATTAAATATATTTTGCTATATATTCACTTTTCTCCCTAGTGTGCCAAAAACCTAAAATGGCACACTATGCCCTCTAAACCTAAGTTGTGTCAATTTGATCATTTTATCAAACTTCTCAAATAGTATTGGCACATCCTAAAATCTTTTAGGATCATAATTCAAAACTATTTCCAAGGCATCCACAACCTTGAAAATTACCTAAGGTGCCACCTTTACCATGGTTAGGTTAACTACCCTTCCATTTAAAGTTGTCACACCCTAAATCCATTTAGCGTGAATCGATCACGCTCTTAGGAACCCAAAATATATTTGAGCTCCTAGGGTTTACTAGGTATTCCTTAGGGATAACCTCCCTAGATACCTTTCTAATGACCCTCCTAGGCTTGTTAGCCTTGGTCATTGTGATCTTACTTAGGTTGATTCTATGGGTAACTCCCCTTGCAACCTTCTTAGTGGCCACCCTAGGTTTCCTAGAAACCCTAGCCACTAGGTACAAACCTTGGTCAACCTTAGAGATGACTTTCCTATTGACCTTGGTCTTCCTAGACCTAATTTGTGTTCCATAATCGAATGTAACACTATTATAAGCCACCTTAGGCTTAGGTTTGTGACCCAAACCATTCTTGCCCTTGGTTGACTTTTGTTTCTTGGGTCCTAGATGTTGACTTTGAGGTTTTGACCCTTGACTTTGACCATTAGACCCTTGCATTTGATTTTGCATAATTTTGAGGGTCTTTTCTAATTTCTCAAGCCTTGATCTCAAGGCTTGGTTCTCTAATTCTAATTGCCCAATTTTAGAATTTTGATTTGGTCTTTGGGCATGAGACTTCCTAGGAATGTGTCTAGTCCATTTAAGATTAAGGTCTAAGTGTTCTCCTATTTTCCTAATAGACTCCCTAGGAAGAACGTTTCTAGGGATATTAGTCCCAAATTTCTCCTTCTTTGAAAGGTAGATATTTTTGGCTCCTAAACAAAATTATCTATTTCTAGCATGCTCTTTATGATAAAGAACAAGACTATTAAAATTATTCCTAGCATGCTTTTGACTAGAGATTAAAGAACAAGCATTGTTTAAATATACCTTAGGGTTAGCTATAGAAGCTCCCCCTACTTGTAATGCTCCTTCTTGCCCCTTCTTCTTCCCCCTAAGGCATTGACTCCGGTAATGCCCCTTTGAGTTGCACTTGAAGCATATGATATGTTCCTTGCTCTTTTGACTTGGGGCACTGACATCCTTGACTTTTGGAGCTGGTTGAGTCTTCTTGACACTTTTTGGACACTTACTCTTGTAGTGTCCGGATTCCCTACACTCAAAGCATATTATATGAATTTTATTATTAATTGAGATGCTTGAGTTACCTAGGGTGGTTGTAGGTGCCAGAATCAGATTTTGAGCTTTCTTCATCTTGATTGGATGTCGAAGCTTCTTCTTGATGTTCCGGTGTGGAAGTTCTCTCCTCTCCCTCAATGCTTGAGATGGATGCTTCTTCCACTTCCTCCACCGATCCGGAAGTTGACTCCCTATCAACTTCCGACTCCTCAAGCTCTTTAGATGGCGATGTGCTTGCTTGAGCTTGAGAGGGTGAGCACTCTTCTTCTTCTTCTTCTTGGACCAATGATAAATTTTCATGGAGCTTTACCAATTGACTCCATAGCTCCTTGGCATCTACATAATTACCTAACATACACAAGATATTATTAGGCATTAAATCAATTAAAAATTTTATCACCTTATCATTTTTCTCGGATGCTTGGACTTGCTCTTCGGTCCATCTCTTCTTTTTGAGGAATCCACCTCTTGGTCCTCTTGGATATTCAAATCCATCCATCAAAATGGACCATTCCTCAAAATCTCTCATCATAATAAAATCTTCAATTCTTCTCTTCCAAGAATTGAAGCCTTCTCGTTCGTATAGGGTGTAGGGCACCGGTGTGTTGATGTCCCAACCTAATTGTTCTTGGACTTCCATCTTCACCCTCTAGCATGCTCCCTTAGTTGTTAAACTTCAAGAGCAGCCTCGCTCTGATACCACTTGTTGGGGATCGTTGACCGCTAGAGGGGGTGAATAGCGCGTGCTAGTATCGATGATGGAATTCGATCGTGATTGTGTCTACAATTTTCGTTAGCGCAGCGAAAACAAAGATAATAAAGAAATAACGAAAACACAAGCACACGAACACACGAATATAATGTGGCTCGGAACCGAACAGTTCCTACTCCACGGATCGAGCTCAAAAGAGCTCTAGCGATGCCAATGCAATCACTAATCACAAATACTCCTTCTCGACACAAGTCGGAGGCGGAGAAAACCTCGTACAAACGTTCTTACAACAATAAGAAATGAATACAAGCAAAATACAAGAGTAAAATACAATGTAAGTAAAGAAAACTACTTTACAAGAGCTTTTGATTTGCTTGCTTTTGGTTGCCTTGAACTAGCCTTGAAGGACTAGAAAAGCACCAACTATTCCCCTTCAAATCGCCCAAGAAAAACCTTGTTTGGAACCTTCCATGAACAACTGCTTTTATCCTCTATTGGGCTGGATTTCCGCCGTGATCGCGATAAGGCCCGATCATTCGCCTAACATCAGAGTGAGACAACGGCTCAATCCACGTTGGAAAAGTTCCAACGGGACTCTCACCGATTATTTGCCGGCCCGTAGTCGATCGCCCGCCTATCGGCTTCTGAGCATTACTGCTCACAACTCAAGCGCGATCACGCCATCCATGGCGATCATTGCGTGTCAATCGCTTCCACTAGCGATCGACGCGTGATCTCGCTCGAGCGATTGACTTCCAAGGCAATTTCATCCCTAAATGGCAGTCGAGCTCTAGTCAACTCACGACAGTCGAACCGGCCATAATGCCAGTCGACTGCCAACCTCAAAGATTAGGTTTTAACCAAAGTATGGTGCCCCCATACTTGCTAGACCATCCTTAGCCTAGACCTAAGCCTTCTAGCCACCTCCATCAGCCTCACGCCTCTCGGATCCCTCCAAGTCATCCATGACTTGTTCATCCATCACGCTAGCCTTTAGGTGCTTCCATCGGCTATGTCATGCTAACGGTGTCTACACCGCCAAGGTACATTGGACTTACACCGCTAAGACTCCGCTTGGACTTTACGCCGCCAACCATTGGACTTATGCTGCCAAGACTCCACCCTTGGACTTTACGCTGCCAATATCAAACCCCTTGGACTTCTCAAATGCCAAGACTCAAGCTTAGACTTTCCCTTGACAACCCATGTTGGACTTTCCATGCCAAGACCCATGCTTGGACTTCCCTTATGCTAAGTACTTAAGACTTGGACTTTCCCATAATCACATGGTCAACCCTAGTCAACCATCAAAGTCTCTCTCGAGTCAAACTCGAGTCTGGTCAATTATAACCTGAGTCAATTGTATAAACAATCTCACCAAAACATTAACCGACATAAATGTCAAACATCAATGTCAACTCACTTTGTCAAACATCAAAACATCACTCGAGTCAAACTCGAGTCTGGTCAATCGTGACCTGGGCCGATTGCACCAACAGTTACATTATTAAAATATACCTTAGGGTTTGCCTTAGGGGCTCCCCCTACTTGTGATGCTCCCCTTTGAGTCTTCTTCACCCCCTTTGGGCATTGATTCCGGTAGTGTCCCGGTTGCCGACATTTGAAGAAAATCACTTGCTCCTTACTTTTGGTTGTTGGGGGACCGACATCCTTAACTTTTGGTGTCGGTGGAGCTTTTCTTATTCTCTTTGGGCACTTACTCTTATAGTGCTTAAATTCCCTACACTCAAAACACATAATGTTATTTTTATTTTGAATTACGTTGTTTGAGTTACCTATGGTGGTGGTAGGTGCCGGAATTGAAGCTTCTTCATCTTGACCGGATGTGGAGGCTTCTTCTTGTTGCTCCAAAGTGGAAGTTCTTTCCTCCCCCTCAATCCTAGAGGTGGAGGTTTCTTCTACTTCTTCCACCTCCTCTTCCACCGATCCGGAAGTTGACTCCTTTTCAACTTCCAACTCCTCAAGCTCTTTAGATGATGATGTATTTGCTTGAGCTTGAGAGGGTGAGCACTCTTCTTTTCTTCTTCTTCTTAGATTGATGATGGATTTTCATGAAGCTTTGCCACTTGGCTCCACAACTCCTTAGCATCCATATAGTCCCCTACCATACACACAACAAATCAAAAATAAATTTTACTACCTTCATGTTTTTCTCGAAGGCTTGAATTTGATCTTCACTTCATCTCTTCTTTTTGAGGAATCCACCTTTTGGTCCTCTTGGATACTCAAATCCTTCCATTAATAGGGACCATTCCTCAAGGTCTCTCATCATAAAAAAATCTTCAATTCTTTTCTTCCAAGAATTGAACCCTTCTCGTCCGTATAGGGTGTAGGGAACCGGTGTGTTGATGTCCCAACCTTGTCGTTCTTCCAACTCCATCTCCACCCTCTAGCATGCTCCCTTAGTTGTTAAACTTCAAGAGTAGCCTCGCTCTGATACCAATTGTTAGGACCTGTGCGCCCACTAGGGGGGGGTGAATAGCATCGTGCTCGTTCGATGATGGAATTCATTGCGTTTGTCTCTACAATTTCGTTAGCACAGTGGAAATAAAAATAATACAATAACAAAACAACACAAACACAATTCACAACACGAGATATAACGTGGTTCGGAACCGAATGGTTCATACTCCACGGATCGAGCTCTAAAGAGCTCTAGTGATGCACACACACTCACTAATCACAAATACTCCTTCTCAACATAAGTCGGAGGCAAAGAAACCTTGTACAACAGTTTACAACAATAAACTAAGTACAACAAGCAATTACAATGAAATACAATGCAATACAATTAAAGAAATCACTTTACAAATGCCTTTAGATTGCTTGAATGCTTGGTAGCTTGACTTGCACTTAGAGACCCTGATTTGCAGAAGCAAATCACCCCAAAAGCCTTCAAGAAACCATAGCTTTTTCTTCCATCACGAGCTCCTTTTAAAGCTTTAACCTGTGCTAGAAAAAGTCGATCAGTCGACTGCTCAGGACCGTCAGTCGACTGATGCCACTATTGTCGTGAGACAACGACTAGATCCACGCTGGATAAGTCCAACGGATCCATCATCAGTCGACTGATGATACCCATCAGTCGAGTCTCGACTCTATTCTGTGCCCGATTTCACGAGCACCAGTCGACTGATCACAAGATCAGTCCACTGTTCAGCCCATCAGTCGACTGCCCACCTATGGCAGTCAACTGCTAGAGCAATTCTCGCAATCAAACCTTAGTTGATTCAGTCCAGTCGACTGCCACATGGCACCAGTCGACTGGCACACCTCAAACATGAGGTTTTAGCCCAAGTATGGTTCCCCCATACTTGCTAAACCACCCTTAGCCTAGACCTAAGCCTTCTAGCCACCTCCATCATCCTCATGCCTCTCGGATCCCTCCAAGTCATCCATTACTTGTTCATCCATCGCGCTAGCCTTCAGATGCTTCCATCGGCTATGTCATGCTAACGATGTCTACTCCGCCAAGACACATTGGACTTACGCCGCCAAGACTCGGCTTGGATTTTATGCCGCCAACCATTGGACTTATGCTGCCAAGACTCCACCCTTGGACTTTACGCTGCCAATATCAAACCCCTTGGACTTCTCAAATGCCAAGACTCAAGGTTGGACTTTCCCTTGCCAACTCATGTTGGAATTTGCATGTCAAGACGCATGCTTGGACTTCCCTTGTGCCAAGTACTCAAGACTTGGACTTTCCCAAATGCCAAGTGTCCCACTTGGACTTTCCATGCCAAGTACCCTTGACTTGGACTTTACCTTGCCAAGACCCATGCTTGGACTTTCTCATAATCACATGGTCAACCCTAGTCAACCATCAAAGTCTCCCTTGAGTCAAACTCGAGTCTGGTCAATTATAACCTAGGTCTATTGTATAAATAATCTCCCCAAAACATCAACAGACATTAATGTCAAACATCAATGTCAACTTACTTTGTCAAACATCAAAACATCACTCGAGTCAAAACTCGAGTTTGGTCAATCCTGACCTGGGCCGATTGCACCAACATCTCCACCAGCTCTCCTTCCTCTATTTTGTCCGCCTTGGGAGAAGATTCTTCCAGCATGCAGACGTCCAAAATTACGATGGCTTTCCCTTTTAGGTCATCGGTTCGGGCCTTATTTTGGTCATCCCTGACCATTTGCACATAGTAGCTCCTTGCAACCTTCTGCTCGCCTCTGACCTCTCCAATCAGCTGCCCGATTGGAAATTTCACCTTTTGGTGATAAGGAGAAGCCGCCATCTGAAAAATGGAAAGGAAGGGGCGACCTAGAACTACATTATAGGTGGACGGAGCGTCCACAATAAGAAAAGGAACTATATTGGTTTTTTGGCTGGGCTTTGTGCCTAGAGTCAGGGGCAATAAAATCTTCCCTGTGGGGTGGACCACATGTCCCGGGAACTCGAACAGGGGTGTGCCCACGTCTTTTAGCTGGGCATTTCCCAACTGCATCTGTCCGAAAGCCTCCTAGAAGAGGATGTTGATAGAACTCCCCGAATCAACTAGTACCCTGGCCACTTAATAGTTGGCCAGGGAAATACGGATCACCAAAGCATCCGTATGAGGCAGCAACACACCTCGGAGATCTTTCGGTTCAAACGAAACCGGAGTGCTGTCTGGACAGCCTGATCAGTGATTTTATCCAGGCTCTCCATGAGACAGGTGTATGATTTTTGCACCCGGTTGGAGTCCCCATCAGTGGGTCCTCCTGCAATAACGTTAATAACCCCTCATGTGTGGACGTTATTCATATCAGATGATGGGCCCTCTCCTGATGGGCCCCCTTGTGAGATACCCTCCTGGGCCAGAGTCTGAGGGTCTGGAGGAAAAGTAACCTACGGTTGTTGGTTATATGGCCCCGGACGAGCCACATTGGGTCGTTGGCCTCGCCGTGCCGGTCCTCTAGTCTGAGGCTGCAGCTGTGGGTAAGTGGCTCGGAGGGCTCCAGTTCTTCTTGCAACTTGAAATATCGACCACTAGTGTGGCCATATTCCATATGGTACTGGCAAAAAAATGGGGTGGGAGGGTTGCGAGGCACTCCCTTATGCCCCATTGGCCACTGTAGAAGACCTTGCTGGTCATAGAATTCTGTCTCCCGCTCCTTCCATGTCCTCGGGGGAGGGACAACATCGGTAGCCATGATCTGCAATGGTTGTGCAGGGCGAGCGCCTTGTAGTAATAACCGAGGCCTGGGAGCCTCCGGTAGGAGAAGTCATGCATATTCCCGTCTGGGAGGTGCTCGAGGAGCTATGGGGTGATTTCTTTCGGTAGGGACCATTGTGGAGGCTCGTTCGACTCTCCGAACTTTCATCCCTTCTTCCTCGTTGATATACTTCTCTGCACGGCTCAACAACTCCTCATAATTGTTCGCGGGCTTCCTCAAAAGTGAGTTGAGGAAGGGACCCTCCCTTAGCCCGAGCGGAATGGCCACTCTGAAAGCATATGACCTTGCTGAAGGGATGCTCCAAGCAGTGGAAGTGAACCAATGAAGATACCCTTTGACTGACTCTGAGGGCCCCTGCGTAATGTGCAGCAGGATGGAAGCGTCGTGCTTGCACGCCTTGCAGCTGGCGAACTCTTGGCAAAACATCCTCTGAAAATTGGCAAAACAAGTAATAGACCCTGGGAGCAGGGTGTTAAACCATTTTTGTGCTGAGCCGGTTAAGATGGTCCAGAAGACCCAACACTGGAGGGCGTCAGTATAGTAGTGGAGGGAGGCTGCTCCAGCAAATTGCGATAGGTGTTCTTCCGAATCCGTTGTGTCGTCGTACTTGTCTACTTGGGGATTCCTGAAGTATGACAGTGGGACTTCAGAAAGGATGTTCAAGGTGAAAGGGCTGAGCTCATAAATCTCTGGACCTCTAGTCAACCGGCTTTCTCCTTGCTCTTCTCGTCGATTTTGGGTTAATGGCAAAGTGGTCTGATGAACTCGCCCCCCCCCCCTAACCCCTCTCCAGGCAATGCTTCAATGTTAGTGGTTGTACGAGGTGGAGGGGGCATCTCTGGTGGCAGCCCATGAGAGGAAGGTTCACCAAAATGAGGATAAAGATACCCCGTCCTTCTCCTTTCTCTAGCGAGGGCCTCGGCCATAGCATTGTCCACCATGGCTCTTAGTTGTGACGGTAGTATCGTGATGGGGTTTTCCTCTGTAGCGGAAGCTACTAGATGTTGTATCTCTTCTGGCTGCATCTCTACGTCTTGCTCAAAGTTCCCACAAACGACGCCAACTTATGTGGTGATGGGGAAGAAGGTCTGCTGACTTCCTTTCAACGCAGTGGGGCGCGAATGAAGCTTAAAGGGTTCTCTACGATCGCAACAGTAAAATGAAATGTGAAGCAGAGAAATGCAATCCAATGTTAGGGCAATCTCTTGTCGTGATAAGGTTTTGATGTGTGTGGCAAAGGGTTTAAGTTAGGGTGTTATGTTGATTTGATATGTCCGTTGAAGTCATGCAGGACTTAGTAATTCGCACATGGAGCCGTGGCGAGTTTCACATCTCATGACTCGTGCCTTGAGTCGGTGAAGGATAGCTTTGCGGAAGCCGTGCGCTTGGAGCATCCGAGGGACCGCCGGACGAAGCTTGGAGTGAAGCCGAGGAAGTAGACTTGAGGCAAGAGACGCCAAGGAGCATTGCAAAGTCGTGCGCTCGATCTTTGCCGAGGGACGTGGCCGAGAACGAAGAGAACTTCGAAGGCGAGGGACTCCGAGAGATGAGAGTGAGCGATTGTAACCCGGGGAGGGGTAGCTCTTAGGTGAAATTTGGCCATTTGGCCAAGTGTCGGATGAGTTTTCGACACGATCGGCCGACCGCCATGTCATGGCGATCATGCCGAAGTCGATGGTTCGATCGACCGTATAAGACCGATTTAGTGCTTGGCGATCGCCATGGATCGGCAATGATGATGCCGACGGCGGTCGCTGCCGAGAATGGCAGTCGACTGATGACACTGTGCACGGGCACAAAATGGAGTCGATTCCATTGAGCACTCGACTGATCGAGCATCAGTCAACTGATGGTGCCATTAGTTGACTGATGCCAATACCATTGGATGGAATCCAACGTGGAAAGCGACCATTATTGGGCAATGGCTACGGGATCAGTCGACTGATCGAGGGCATCAGTCGACTGATCCTGTGTCAACGGGAAGAAACCCTCTTCCTCTATAAAAAGGAAGGGGGTGGGGCTTTGGGAGGCTAATGCTTATGCTCTAATACTCTCCCAAAGTTCCCTAAAGCTTTCCATCCTCTTACTCAAGCTTATTTTTATTATATTTTTAAGAGGAGTGTTTTTGTGTAAAGAGGTTACCTCCACCTAGCTTTGTGCAAAGGAGAGATCTAGTGGATAGAATGAGGAGTGATTCACCGTGGACGAATCAGACCGTGGATTAGCGGCATAGCCGTGAACCACGTTACATCTCGTGTTTGTATTGCTTGTTTATATTTTGCTTGTCTTTATTTATATTTTCATATTCCGCTTGCACTAACGATTGTGTAGACGAGCAAACGAACGAGAGAATCCCGACATCCATCGTAAGAGGGGTATTCACCCCCCTCTAGCCGGCCAATCGATTTCCAACAAGTGGTATCAGAGCCAAGGAAAGCTTGTCGAGGACTAACCGCCACAACAAGCAACATTCAAAATGGCCGGCTCCAACATTCATCCACCGAAGTTTGAAGGAGAATTCGCTTGGTGGAAGAAGCGAATGGAGGTATTTTTCGAAACGGATTTTGATATTATGATTACAATGGAATCCGGTTTCGTTTTACCTAGGGATGAAGAGGGGAAGCCAATAGAGAAATCTAGGTGGACCAAAAAGCAAAGGGAAGAGCACCTTGCAAATTCAAAAGCAAAGCATCATCTTTTCAATGTGCTCCCCCAACAAGAAATCAACTGAATTGGAGAATGCCTAAGTGCCAAGGAGATGTGGGAGAAGCTAGTAGAGCTTCATGAAGGCACTTCGGAGGCAAAGCTAGCAAGAAGAGACCTCCTCTGCTCCCAACTTTCAAATATCAAGCTTGAAAAGGGAGAAAAGGTAACTTCCTTACATTCTAGGTTTAAGGAAATTTTGATTGGACTAACAAGTGTAGGAGAAAAGCTCTCCAACCGGGATATGGTAATGAAGGCCATAGATGCCTTTCCCCGGTCCTCAAGATGGAGCTCCATGGTGGATTCATTTTACATCTCCAAGAACATGGAAGTAAGCACCTTGGAGAAATTTTTCTCAACAATGGAGCTCCACGAAACTAGGCTTGAAGGAATACAAGAAGAGCCTAGAATTCAACCCTCAAGAGGAGTAGCATTGTTGGCAAATAAGGGGAAGAAGAAGATAGAGATCCCCTCCTCCTCCGATGATGAAGCCTCTACCTCCTCCATGGATAGCATGGAAGAAGCCTACATGGTAAGGAAGGTAAGGCGTGCATTTAAAAATTTTAGATTTGATAAATCTCATGATAAGAATAAAAGACCAAGGGGGAAGATCATTTGTTACAATTGTCAAGGGGAGGGACACATAAGGGACAATTGTCCCCTCCTAAACAAGAGCAAAGAGGAAAGGAAAAAGAAGGAAGAAAAGAAGAAGAAGAAGGGGAGCAAGAAGAAAAAGGAAGAAGAAAAGAAGGCCAAGGAAAAAGGAAAGGCCATGGCTCTCAAAGCAAAGACATGGGATGACCTTGCTTCCTCATCCTCATTCGAAGAAGAAGAGCATGTCTATTCCAACCTAGCACTAATGGCTCTTCATGACTCGGATTGCTCCTCCTCCTCCACCGAAAATGAAGAATCAAGCTCAAGTGGGGAAAGCTCAAATGAAGGGGGAGCTTCTACATCCTCCTCATCCGAAGAAGAAGAGGATATGGAAACTATGGTAACGAATGCCTCTCCTAAGAAAATAGTTTCCATAATTTCTAGTTTAACTAAGGACTTATTTGGAATGAAAAATAAAAATAAAAGTATGCTTAATCAAATTAAGGCATTGGAAAATAAGCTAGAAAATGCATGCTTAAATGATAATATTTCTTCTAGCTTAAATGATGCATGCTCACATGATCTTTATGTGCCATTAGATGTTAGTGATGCATGCATAAATGAAAATAGGGCCTTAAGGGAAAAGGTAGACTATTTAACAAAAGCCCTAGAAAAATTCACAATTGGCTCCAACACATTAAATATGATAATTGGGAGTCAAAGGGCAAGTTTTAACAAAAGGGCCTAGGATACAAAGAAAAGAAAAATGAAAAGGCCTATAAATGCCTAATAGCTAGGGGACAAGATAAAAAGAAAGTAATTTATAGAAAATGGATCCCCAAGGAGTATCTTATGAACCCAATAGGAAAGAACTTATTTTGGGTTTCAAAATCCATCCTTAAGGGTTAGAAAACCCCTAGGATAGTCAACCATATGAAATTGACCTATATCATATTTTGGTTGACTTAGGATAACGGGACAACTTTTTTAAATAGTGTTGGGTGATGATAACGTGCCTATAAATAGTTAATAATGCTTAAATCATGATGATTAATGTAATTCCTATGTATGGTTGCAATCATGACTTATGATTTTGAAATTTGGCACATTATCATAAGAAATAGGTTTAAATCATGCTTTAGGTGATAATTTGTTTATTATCATTATATAATACCTAATGCATGATTATTATTTGATGAATACATGAGTTTCATGATCATAATGTAGAATTCATTCATATATGCCTTTATGATCATGAGGATTATTAGGTTGATACTTAACCTTGATAGAATTGCATGAATATATTGGTTAAGTATATACAAATACCCCCTAGGATGCATCTCACACTCACCATAGGCTACCTTGATTGAAAACTTAGCATGAGTGAGATGTTAGGATGATACAAATGTCCACTAATGCCTATGGCATTTAGATGGTCATTTAAAGTATTAAAATAACAATAATAGACCAATCATGGGGAATGCTTATGTTTAATTCATAGACATATTACCCAAAGATCATGGTTGGATATTTCATATGTTTTTAAAACAATTTCTTAATCTAAAATCTATGTATTCATGTTTTGAAACAATTCAAAGCAAGACTAGGTGTTAAAATGGATACTCTTATGATCAAAAACCTAGTAGTTTTTAAAGCTTTTGGATTTTTGGAAAATATGTAAAAATATAATGATTTTTCATGAAAACCTATTTTTCACTGATAGATATACTTAAAAGAAATGTGTTCCCCAAATTTCATGATTTTTCAAATTTTTTGGAATTTTTAACGCATTTCTGAAATTCGGTCCGAAAAACAGGAAATCCTGAAAATCATGCGGTCAATGATCGTATCCGAACCCGATCGATGGCCTGTAAATCAGACTAGTTGAGGCCAAATTCAGGTTTTAGAGCAATTTTTGGTATTTTTCCTTCTATTATACTTGATGCCATGAGTTTTTAACTTAGTGTTAATCTTTTTGATGGTGTCAAAGGGGGAGAAATAATTATGTTTAAGTAAATTATGATAGGGGGAGAAAATTGAGAAATTTGTAGAGAGAGTTTCATGGATTAAGGGGGAGTTGCATGTTGCTATATCATGTTTATGTTTACATGCTTTCTTACCTTAGAAATTTTTATCAAATATTTTTACCTAACTTAAACGGATTGCCACACATCAAAAAGGGGGAGATTGTTAGGGCAATCTCTTGCCGTGATAAAGTTTTGATGTGTGTGGCAAAGGGTTTAAGTTAGGGTGTTATGTTGATTTGATATGTGCGTTGAAGTCATGCAGGACTTATTAATTCGCACATGGAGTCGTGGCGAGTTTCACATCTCATGACTCGTGCCTTGAGTCGGTGAAGGATAGCTTTGCGGAAGCCGTGTGCTTGGAGCATCCGAGTGACCTCCGGACGAGAAGCTTGGAGTGAAGCAGGAGGAAGTAGACTTTGAGGCAAGAGATGCGAAGGAGCATTGCAGAGTCGTGCGCCTGATGCTGCCGAGGGACGTGGCCGAGAACGAAGAGAACTTCGAAGGCGAGGGACTCCGAGAGATGAGAGTGAGCGATTGTAACCCGGGGAGGGGTAGCTCTTAGGTGAAACTTGGCCATTTGGCCAAGTGTCGGATGGGTTTTCCCGACACCAGTCGACTGCCATGTCATGGCAATGATCGTCTAAGTCGATGGTTCGATCGATCGGTATAAGACCGATTTAGTGGGCTCGATGATCGATAAGTCAATGACCGCCAGGGAATGGTAGTCGATCGATGACACTGCAGACGCGTAATGGAGTCGATTCCATTGAGCACTGACCGATCGAGCATCGCCGATCGATGGTGCCATCACGATCGATGCAATACCGTTGGATGGAATCCAACATGGAAAGCGGCCGTTATTGGGCAATGGCTATGTGATCAGTCGACTGATCGAGGGCATCAGTCGACTGATCTTGTGTCAACGGGAAGAAACCCTCTTCCTCTATAAAAAGGAAGGGGGTGAGGCTTTGGGAGGCTAATGCTTATGCTCTAATACTCTCCCAAAGTTCCCTAAAGCTTTCCATCCTCTTACTCAAGCTTATTTCCATTATATTTGTAAGAGGAGTGTTTTTTTGTAAAGAGGTTACCTCCACCTAGCTTTGTGTAAAGGAGAGATCTAGTGGATAGATTGCGGAGTGATTCACCGTGGACGAATCGGACCGTGGATTAGCGGCGTAGCCGTGAACCACATTACATCTCGTGTTTGTATTGCTTGTTTATATTTTGCTTGTCTTTATTTATATTTTCATATTCCGCTTGCGCTAACGATTGTGTAGACGAGCAAACGAACGAGAGAATCCCGACATCCATCGTAAGAGGGGTATTCGCCCCCCTCTAGCCGGCCAATCGATTTCCAACAGCCAACACAGGCAATGAACAAAGACACAGGATATAACGTGGTTCGGAATAAGGATTCTTACTCCACGTGGGTGAGCTCTCCCACCAGCTACTGTGCCAAAGCACATTCACTAAGAACTTACTCCTTCACGGAAAGACCTTCCGGAGGTGGAGGAGAAAACCTCTTACAATCAGGTCAATACACAAAAAATAGTATAAGGAAAATAGAGCTCACTACTCTCCATAGCTCCTTCTCTGGCGATGTGGTGGCTCTCCCCTTCAGAATGTGCCTTCGTCTCTTGCTGGTTGGAATAATACGGATCCCCCTCTTTCTCCTGCCCTACTTCTCCCTTTTATCCTCTTCCTCTGGCCAATTGTTGCATCGCAAGCCTCCTTCGTCATACACATGGCCACTTTGCCCCTCTGGAGAATCATTCTGTTACAGACACGAGGAGCGAAGGCTCCTCGAAATATTATGTGGGGGCCCTCTTCTGTGGTGTAACAACTTCTTATCTACATTTAAAAAAATATGCTAGCCTATACCTTTCAGCCATTTGCCTTCGACGAAACTAACCTAAACCTCTCGCTCACGTGTAGCGTAGCGATTAGGCTCTTCCCAATAGCCCAAACCAACTCCTCTTTCTCCCGCACCGAACCATTTTCGGGCCTGCTAGACTGAGCTGATTCTTATCCGCACTGTACCAAAATGATCTCCGCCATCGCCCCGCCGTGCCAACTACCTCAAACGGTCCTCCCATTCCAATTGCCCCAGCCTATCATGCCCTAACCATTCTATCTTGTTTCCCTTGCCGAACCGGTTACTCGGTTCGAATAGTGTTTTACACACGAGTATTCTTACCTGGTTCACAGAAAAGAGGTAACAACAGTATCACTTAACAATAACTTAATTAAACATAATCACAACTTAATTAAACTTAACAACAACTCAATTAAACTTAATAGTAACTTAATTAAACTTAATCACAACTTAATTAAACTTAACAATAACTTAATTAAACTTAACAACAATGTAATTAAACTTAACATCAACTTAATTAAACTTAACAATAACTTAATTAAACTTAATCTCAACTTAATTAAACTTAACAACTAAACTTAACAACTTAACTAACAACTAAACTAAACACCTAAACTTAACAACTTAACTAAACAATTAAACTTAACTTAACCTAACTAAACCTAACTAAACAACATAGCCTAACAATTTAATTGATTTAACCCTAATCAACAATTCAACCCCAATCAAAATATTCAACTCAATTCTAATCAACTCAACTTTAATTCTAACAGAATCAACATAAATAAGTGTCACGCCCCGAGGTAGACTCTGTCCGGCCAATGGACGGCACCCCCTTATGACAATTCCCATACGGTACAAAGTCGCAGCCAGTATAACACATATCGAAAATGTATAACAACACAGCAAAACGTATAACATCAATAGCGGAAGCCAACACATGGAAATATAACCTCGTCAACATAAGTACATCGGTATATCCGTCCATACTAGAATAAAATCCATACTGAATAACAAAAGAGAACCATACAACATGATCTCCAAAACAATAAGAGTCCATATAAAGATACATGCGATGGGAAGCAAAAACCCTCGGAAAAATGGCGAGATGGGATCAGGTGGCAATGCTCCAAGTCTCTGCCGAAGTCTTCTATCTACTACCTGGGCGACAGGAAACCCAGGGTCCAGGGTGGTGAGTATAAAACTCAGGGGTAATATATAGAAGTGCATGAACAACATACAGGGTAAAGAGATCTATAGGTATATATGTGAAGATCTACAGGTATACAACATGAGTCCATCATACATACAGTACTCAACATAGTAACCGGACAATACAGATACAGTCATACTCATAGCATACACTAAACTAATAAACTGACATAAAATAATGTACATACCTGATGGTCTGCCGTCCACATAACCTATAACATCCTGAACAGGTATATCATAACATAATCCAAATAACATGCGACAGACTAAACCAAAACATACTCATACTCAACACACAGCAGTATATAAAATGCAAATGACATGTAGCATGATATACAATCATATGTAACAACCAAATGCAACATCTCACAAGCATATGTAAAACATATATCGAATACATGCATACATATATATATATATCAGCAATGCATATGCATGGTCATGCCTGTGCACCCAACTCGCTACCACGACCCCAATGTGGCCTAGGTAGCACGACATGATAACTATCCCGACTCCAGCCGCCACCACTCTCGAGTGACCGAGTTGGGTAGTATGAAACAGTAGCTAGCCGCCATAGAGTTATATGCTACACACACGGCGGTCCCTGTTGCTAGCTGCACCGTCCCTACCCATGAGTAGACGAGCAACGCACCCAGGACAACTGCACATCACACGACCACCATCTATAGTGGGTGAGTGCACTAACTACCACTCCGCACAGTGGCCAAGTGCGCATCTCCAGCTACCACCATCCCTAGTGGCCGAGAACGGCACGCTCACAATGCTCTGCCCTCAACCCTGCAGCCACTGTCCCGAGTGGCCGAGGAGGCAGGATGACTGATGACTCGTCTCAACCACAAGGCAGACCCAGTCATCAGCATGCATGAAATGTAATGATGCATAACCCACACACCGATCCTCGCAACACTCCCTAACTCACGGGGAGACCTAGTCAACCAAAAGTCAACCATGTAAGGGCGACAAATCCCTAATCACAACCTATTTACCTATGTACAGATAAATAGATCCATTAACTAACACACTGATATGTATACGATACAACGACCGATCTCATAATTTGGACTCATCACCTAACCTAGTAATGCAACCCAAGAACTCCAGACCGAGGTCATAAAGATAACCCTAACCACGTGTATTTACTAAACCTCTAACTAACACATAATAGGGTTTTACTGACTATCCATGCTAGATAATTAATGACGTGAGTATATATCTCAAGGTCAAAGGCGGTACAAGCATGTGATTAAATAAGAGTGGATTTAAGGTAAACAGTATAACATATATATACTCAAACTACCGGACCAGGTAGATATTACCCACCTGATATGAAGCTCGAATAATCCTCACGGCCGCGGGCCTGCTTCGTATCCCAAACCTGCACATAATCACAAATTAGGATTTAGCATAACACTCCAATAATAATACGAATAAATACTATTTTATATTCGTATTCATTTCCCGTCTACGAATAAGAACCCTACTTATCCCAAATTCGATACACTACCTAGGTCAACTACCTAGATCAACTACAGGAAAAACCTAATTAACTACTTCCTAAGCTTATACATCATAACCCATATGATCCCAACACTAAAATCTCCAAATCACAGGTAAATTCCAAATCCCAGCTTCGATTCTTAACCATCCGAGCACACAACCGATTCAATTCCCAATTTATTGCATACATCAACAACACCAAAAGCACTCTGCGATCACAAACACACCCGTATCACCCATTCACACTCATGGGAAAGAACACAGAATTGAGACATACAAACCTCAGATCTTCTCCGTGACCTACTCCACCCACCTCTGCTCACCGAAGGAACTCCAAATCAACACATCGACAAACATTTGCAATAACAGGATACCAACCACACCCTTATCAAACTATTACCGTAATCATAGCTAAACACAAATCCACCATTAACTAGTATTACACGAATCACACAATCACAGTATACAGAACATAATTCAATGGATACCACAGATGGCAATATTGGGTTAATCAATCCAACTCCCAACAACCGCAAGACAACCCAGCAAGAAGCACCAATCGTGAAATCCTCAATATCTCTTGAGGTAAAGCCAACCTCCGATCAAATCTTAGATCTACGAAATCCTCGATGGAACTCAAACCCTAGATAGATTGCTTACCTCGATGGGGTAGACGATTTAATTGGCCCACCGAGTAGTGACTTCTTCCGGCGAATCCTGATCCCCACAGAGATTACCAATGTATGGCGCTACGAAATGACTGCACTGATTAGCAATACGCAACTGAACGAAGCACGAGGAAAGCGCGCGGCGAAGAAACGTTCGGGGCGGAGAAGAACGGAAGCAGGATCGCGATGGAAATGAGATGATCAGCGTTCGACCGGCTTTTAAATGCCGTTCAATTGATCCGGTTAACCCAGCCCAGCCCGAATCCGATTCAAGCCCGATTTCAGCCCAATTTCAAATCCGGTTCAAGCCCGATTTCAGCCCAATTTCAACCCACTAATTAAGCCTAATTAATCCCTTAATTAATCCCACTTAATTTCGGTTTAATCCATTTTCTTTTCATATACTACATTCTCCCCCACTTAATAAAATTTGGTCCCCAAATTTCCGTACTTATATGCAGTAATCAACATAAGAATTTTTTTTTTTTGAATTACTACATACCTCACGTGAACAGATGAGGGTATCGAGCTCGGATGATATCCTCCAGCTCCCATGTAGCCTCCTCATCAGTGTGATGCTGCCATCCAACCTTTACCAGGCGGATGGTTTAATTCCGTAACTAACGCTCTTTGCGACCAAGAATCCGCACGGGAAATTCCTCATATGTCGCGTTAGGCTGGAGTGGAACTGGCACCTCTGTCAAAACATGATCCGGATGCGGTACGTATTTCCTCAGCATAGAAACATGGAATACGTTATGAACGCTCGCAAGCGTCGGAGGTAGAGCCAACCGGTATGCTACACCTCCAATCCGCTCCAATATCTCGAATGGTCCAATGTAGCGTGGTGCTAACTTTCCTTTAATTCCAAATCTCTTGACTCCTTTCGTAGGCGATACACGTAGGAACACATGATCCCCTATAGAAAACTCCAGGGGTCTTCGCCTCTGATCCGCATAACTTTTCTGTTTGTCCTGAGCCTCTGACAATCGTCGTCTAATAATACGAACTAACTCTGCATCGTCAATACTCACGAGGGCCCAATAATGCCGCTTCCCAACATCCTCCCACAATACCGGAGATCTGCAGGGTCGACCGTACAACGCCTCAAAGGGAGCCATCTGAATGGAAGAGTGATAGCTATTATTATACGCGAACTCCACCAAGCGAACGTGATCCTCCCAGCTGCCTCCGAAGTCCATGACGCAAGATCTCAATAAGTCCTCCAAAGTCTGAATAGTATGCTCCGACTGTCCATCCGTCTGCGGGTGAAATGCAGTACTGAGACGAAGCTCGGTGCCCATAGCATGCTGAAGACTCTGCCAGAATCATGAAGTAAAACACGGATCTCTGTCAGATATGATACTCAAGGGTACTCCGCGCAGTCTGACAATCTCTCTGCAGTATAGCTCAGCTAGTCGATCCAATGGATGTGTCTCACGAATTGGAAGGAAATGAGCGGATTTAGTTAACCTATCCACAATCACCCAAATTGCATCATGTCCTTTACGGGTTCTGGGCAACCCCGTAACAAAATCCATCGTAATATATTCCCACTTCCATTCCGGAATTGGGATTCTCACAGAGTAATCCGGGGTTTCGATGTTCACCTTTACCGCCGCACTAAACATCGAGCGATGAAATCCGCAATATCTCTCTTCATACCGTCCCACCAGTATGAACGCCTCAAATCCTGATACATCCGGGTATCGCCCGGATGTATAGCAAATCTCGAGTGATGTGCCTCTCGTAATAACTCCTCTTTAATCGGATGTGTGTCCGAAACACATAGTCTCCCTCGAAATCGGAGGACTCCAGTCTCGTCACACGAGAAATCTGTCTGTCGTCCTGAATCCACAGTGCTGCATAAGAACTGCAGATGCTGATCGCTAGCTTGTGCCTCCTTGATCCTATCAATAATAGCAGACTGGGCAACCATAGATACCAATATCCCCCGGGATGTTTGACCCTGTTCAGACAACCCCAACTCTGAGAACTGTCGAACAAGATCAGTCACTGCGGTCAAATGACTAGCCAGAATCCCACGGGACTTCCTGCTCAGTGCATCTGCTACAACATTAGCTTTACCCGGATGATACTGAATGGTGCAATCATAATCCTTTAGGTACTCCATCCATCGTCTCTGCCTAAGATTCAATTCTTTCTGAGTGAAAAGATATTTCAAACTCTTATGGTCCATATAGATCTCAAAAGTAATTCCATATAGATAATGTCTCCATATCTTTAGCGCAAAAATAATGGCCGCTAACTCCAGATCGTGTACCGGATAATTCCTCTCATGATCCTTAAGTTGACGGGAGGCATAAGATACTACACGGTCGAACTGCATCAAAACTGCTCCCAAGCCTTGAAAAGAAGCATCAGTATATAGGACCATTCCATCGCAAGAAGAAGGAATCACCAGTATCGGTGCAGAAACTAGACGCTGCTTAAGCTCCTGGAAACTGGACTCACACGCCTCTGACCAAGCAAACTTGACCCCTTTCCGAGTCAAGCGAGTAAATAATGTGGCTATACGGAAAATCCCTCCACAAATCTACGGTAATACCGGCCAATCCAAGAAAACTACGGACTTCACAGAATCGACTTTGGCGCTCCCAACTAGTAATCGCGATTTTCGGGGATCAATCAAATACCCCTGCTAGATACCACATGTCCAAAAAATCCCACAGAAGATAACCAGAAAGCGCACTTACTAAATTTGGCATATAAATGCTCTCGTCGTAATGTCTCCAATACAATCCGAAGATGGTGCTCATGCTCCTCCTCAGAACGAGAATATATCAAGATATCATCTATGAATACGATGACAAACTGATCTAAGTACCTCAAGAATACCCGGTTCATCAAATCCATAAATGCAGCTGGAGCATTAGTAAGACCAAATGACATCACTAGAAACTCGTAATGTCCATAACGCGTGCGAACGTCAGCTTCAACATCCTCGCCTCTTACCTCGGTGATGATAACCTCGATCGCAGATCAATCTTGGAATACACACGCAAGTATCCTTGGTGATCAAATAAATCCTCTATCCTCGCGGTGGATATTTGTTCTTAACGTCCGCATTAAGTTGTCAGTAATCAATACATAACCGCAGAGATCCATCTTTCTTTTTAACGAACAGCACCGGAGCTCCCCAAGGTGAAACATTAGGACGCACAAAACCCCTATCCAATAACTCTTGCAGTTGTATCTTTAGCTCACTTAACTCTTTCGGTGCCATCCGGTATGGAGCTTTTGACACCGGTGTGGTTCCTGGAATCACCTCTATCGCGAATTCCACTTGCCTCGGAGGTGGCAAGCCCGGAAGTTCATCTGGAAATACATCCGGATACTCACGAACTATCCGTACACTGGAAAGAGGTGGTATCTCCTCACTCCCCACTTTGACCAAAGAGAATAAGTAACCCTGACAACCATGCGACAATAATTTCTGAGCCTGAAGTGCAGATATAATGGACACTCCATCATCACGGTTACCCACGAATTCCCATGCAGGCTGATCGGGTGGTCGGAAGGTCACTACTCTCGCTCTACAATCCACTGTAGCATAATATGTAGCCAACCAATCCATTCCGAGTATAATGTCGAATTCCACCATCTCTAGCACCTGAAGGTCCACCGTAAGTATATGTCCCTCGAAATCCAACGGACAACCCTTGATTACTTGATGACTGGTCAAAACCTCGCCCGATGGTAATGATACCACTAATCCACAAGAACGAATCATAGGGATTCTCCCAATTTTACTCAGAAATATACTAGAAATAAAGGAATGCGAGCTACCAGTATCAATCAATGTATCAGCAGATATAGAATAAACCAAAATCATACCCCTAATGACCGATCCCTCGGCCCGCTGAGCGTCCTCTCGGGTAATGGCATAAACTCGTCCAGTCTCCACATGCGACGACTGCACTCCAGATATAATAGTAGAATGCCTCCACTCCGGATGGATCTAGGTCCATGATGTCTTTGGAGGTCACTCAGCGAGCATAATATATCCCTGAGAGCCGGCCGGTAGATATCGCTGAGTAGATGGTTCGGAATAATAACTCTCTGGAGCTGGAGTATAATGAATCGCTGCTGGCATCCCGGAAACATCACTCCCGTGTATATGATATATCTGAGCTGTAGGAGGGGGTGGCTGTCTCTGACCATGCATCTGCGTCCTAGGTGCTGACCTCTGCTGATGATGCTGATCAGATCTCTTTCCTTTGCTGGAATTTCCTGAACCCTCTAGCTGTGCCTTCAGAGTACACTCTCGACTAGTGTGCCCTGGATTCTTGCAGTAATAACAAACACTCCGGTCCAAGGGACACTCTGAAATGTGGTGAGTTCCTGACCCACATCTATAGCATCTAGCCATGTGTCTGCTCTTATGGTTCTTCTGAGAACCTCCAGATCATCGTGGTCGCTTCCCTTTTGTGCCCTAGATGATCCCTCTGAAGTACCACGAGAAACCCCTCTCTGATCTTGCTTTCTCTGAGTCTCAGGAGTCGCATCTGATTTCCGCTGCTTTCCCTGGTTCATCTGTTTTTCCAACT
Organism: Wurfbainia villosa; assembly: GCA_025175895.1. Lineage (NCBI taxonomy): Eukaryota > Viridiplantae > Streptophyta > Magnoliopsida > Zingiberales > Zingiberaceae > Wurfbainia > Wurfbainia villosa. The sequence goes on from CM045988.1 coordinate 78,692,993, forward strand.
CTCTCTCCTTGGCGATTTGTTGAGAAGTCATCTCAATAGACAGTGCCCTATCCAGTGCCTCTCGGTACGAATTAATGGAAGATCCCGATAGTTTGGCCCGAATATACGCAGCCAAACCCTGCATAAATTGGAACATTCTGTCCCCATCCTGTGCTACCAAATGTGGACAAAATTCCGCGAGTCGGGTGAACTCCGCATTATACTCCATGACTGACCGATTGCCCTGCTTAAGCATTAATAACTCGACGCGTCTTTGTAGAGAAACAGAAGAAAAATATCGCCTCGAATATATCTCAAAACTGCCGTGATGTTTCTCGCTCCCATCAAGGTCTTCTGCATTTTCCACCATGTAACCGCCTGCTCTCGAAGGTGATAAGCTGCTAGACCCACCTTCTCCTCATCGGTGCAACTCATGAACTCAAATGTATCCTCCAAATTGTCTAACCAGGTCCGTGCAATCCAGGGATCAGACTCGCCTCTGAATAACGTAAACCGGTCCTTGGCTGTCCGTGCTAACACAGGTATACGTGCCTTGACTCTGACCCAACTGGAATCCGTAGCAGTCGGCGTAGTCAAGGGTACATCAGGCTCTTGAGGTTCCGAACCTCTGGTAGGAGACTGTCGTGGCTCCTCCTGATCAACCGGTCCTCCGGTAGTAGGCTGTTTAGAGGGTCGACCTCTCTTACGAGTCTGAACAGGTGCCATAATATCGACTGTTCACACCTGTTGAACGACTTCCATAAATATTTAACCAGAAAATATTAAGTGTTAAGATTTCTTACTTCGGACAACTTGGAGCACATGCCTCTGTCAATCCCATCTTACCAAAATCGAAATCAAATCAAATCAAAATGATTTCCGAGGTCCCAAAATCCGACAAAACATTATTGCATGGCATCGCAACCTAGAGCTCTGATACCAATAAAATTGTCACGCCCCGAGGTAGACTCTGTCCGGCCAACGGACGACACCCCCTTATGACAATTCCAATACGGTACAAAGTCGCAGCCAGTATAACACATATCGAAAATGTATAACAACACAGCAAAACGTATAACATCAATAGCGGAAGCCAACACATGGAAATATAACCTCGTCAACATAAGTACATCGGTATATCCGTCCATACTAGAATAAAATCCATACTGAATAACAAAAGAGAAACATACAGCATGATCTCCAAAACAATAAGAGTCCATATAAAGATACATGCGATGGGAAGCAAAAACCCTCGGAAAACGGCGAGATGGGATCAGGTGGCAATGCTCCAAGTCTCTGCCGAAGTCTTCTATCTACTACCTGGGCGACAGGAAACCCAGGGTCCAGGGTGGTGAGTATAAAACTCAGGGGTAATATATAGAAGTGCATGAACAACATACAGGGTAAAGAGATCTACAGGTATATATGTGAAGATCTACAGGTATACAGCATGAGTCCATCATACATACAGTACTCAACATAGTAACCGGACACTACAGATACGGTCATACTCATAGCATACACTAAACTAATAAACTGACATAAAATAATGTACATACCTGACGGTCTGCCGTCCACATAACCTATAACATCCTGAACAGGTATATCATAACATAATCCAAATAACATGCGACAGACTAAACCAAAACATACTCATACTCAACACACAGCAGTATATAAAATGCAAATGACATGTAGCATGATATACAATCATATGCAACAACCAAATGCAACATCTCACAAGCATATGTAAAACATATATCGAATACATGCATACATATATATATATCAGCAATGCATATGCATGGTCATGCCTGTGCACCCAACTCGCTACCACGACCCCAGTGTGGCCTAGGTGGCACGACATGACAACTATCCCGACTCCAGCCGCCACCACTCTCGAGTGACCGAGTTGGGTAGTATGAAACAGTAGCTAGCCGCCATAGAGCTATATGCTACACACACGGGGGTCCCTGCTGCTAGCCGCTCCGTCCCTACCCATGAGTAGACGAGCAACGCACCCAGGACAACTGCACATCACACGACCACCATCTATAGTGGGTGAGTGCGCTAACTACCACTCCGCACAGTGGCCAAGTGCGCATCTCCAGCTACCACCATCCCTAGTGGCCGAGAACGACACGCTCACAATGCTCTGCCCTCAACCCTGCAGCCACTGCCCCGAGTGGCCGAGGAGGCAGGATGACTGACGACTCGTCTCAACCACAAGGCAGACCCAGTCGTCAGCATGCATGAAATGTAATGATGCATAACCCACACACCGATCCTCGCAACACTCCCTAACTCACGGGGAGACCTAGTCAACCAAAAGTCAACCATGTAAGGGTGACAAATCCGTAATCACAACCTATTTACCTATGTACAGATAAATAGATCGATCAACTAACACAGCGATATGTATACGATACAACGGACCAGATCTCATAATTTGGACTCATCACCTAACCTAGTGATGCAACCCAAGATAACCGATCCGAGGTCATAAAGATAACCCTAACCACGTGTATTTACTAAACCTCTAACTAACACATAATAGGGTTTCTGATTACCTATCCATGCTAGATAATTAATGACGTACAGAGTATATATCTCAAGGTCAAAGGCAGTACAAGCATGTGATTAAATAAGAGTGGATTTAAGGTAAACAGGTATAACATATATATACAATGTCATGCACTGAAATTGATCAAACTACTGACTGTAGATATTACCCATTGACACGGCTCGACGAATAATCCTCACTACGGCTGCCGTATCCCAAACCTGCACATAATCACAAATTAGGATTTAGCATAACACTCCAATAATAATACGAATAAATACTATTTTATATTCGTATTCATTTCCCGTCTACGAATAAGAACCCTACTTATCCCAAATTCGATACACTACCTAGGTCAACTACCTAGATCAACTACAGGAAAAACCTAATTAACTACTTCCTAAGCTTATACATCATAACCCATATGATCCCAACACTAAAATCTCCAAATCACAGGTAAATTCCAAATCCCAGCTTCGATTCTTAACCATCCGAGCACACAACCGATTCAATTCCCAATTTATTGCATACATCAACAACACCAAAAGCACTCTGCGATCACAAACACACCCGTATCACCCATTCACACGGCACAGGGAAAGAACACAGAATTGAGACATACAAACCTCAGATCTTCTCCGGCAGCCTACTCCCGCTCACCCTCTGCTCACCGAAGGAACTCCAAATCAACACATCGACAAACATTTGCAATAATAGGATACCAACCACACCCTTATCAAACGATTACCGTAATCACAGCTAAACACAAATCCACCATTAACTAGTATTACACGAATCACACAATCACAGTATACAGAACATAATTCAATGGATACCACAGATGGCAATATTGGGTTAGATCTAACTTACCGAGATCAACCTTCACCGACAGCGTTATTTTCCAAATCCCGACTGCTCGCCGAATCAATCCAACTCCCAACAACCGGCAAGACAACCCAGCAAGCACCGATCGACGGAAATCCTCAATCTGCCGGGGTAAAGCCAACCTCCGATCAAATACAGTAGATCTACGAAATCCTCGATGGAACTCCAACCCTAGATAGATTGCTTACCTCGAAGGCGGCGCTCACGCCACGCAACGGCAACGTCCCCATCGAGTGTTGCGCGACTTCTTTCCCCATGAACCCTCCCTTGATCCCCGATCGAGATCTACCAAATGGCGCGCTGGCCGAGCCGCCAGACGGATCGCCGACGAGATCGGCGAGGAAAGCGCGCGGCGAAGAAACGTTCGGCGCGGAGAAGAACGGAAGCAGGATCGCGATGGAAATGAGACGATCAACATTCGGCCGGCTTTTAAATGCCGTTCAATTGATCCGTTAACTAACCCACCCAATCCGCTCAAGCCCAATTTCACCAATTTCAAATCCGAGCCTAATTAATCCCTTAATTAATCCCACTTAATTTCGGTTTAATTCATTTTTTTTTTCATATACTACAATAAGGGGGAGTTAAGATATATTATAATTCTTGGGGGAGTTAAACATTTAAAATTTTATTTTGAAAAGAAATTAAGTATAAACATAACAATGGTACTTTAAGGGGGAGATCAAGAGTCTAGAGGGAACCTAAAATATTTTGATAAATTATGAAACTTTTAAAATCTTCTCTAAACTTATGTTGGAATTGGATAAGAAATATTCTTAAGGGGGAAACCGAAAAATTTAAAGCTAGCTGAGAAACTATCTTTTTGAAAACTTCAAGATTTAATTAAGAAGGAGTTTCAAAATGATAATTAAGGGGGAGAAAAACTTAGGCTTGAATTCTCTTTGAAAAGCTTAAATATTTTCAAGTTTAAAATACATAAAAATTCTACTTAGGTTTTGATGTATAGGGAGAAAATAATTAAAAATTTTAAAGCATTTATTCAGGGGGAGCTTTAGAAATTTTGAAAAATTTTAAAAATAAGTTATTATTAAGGGGGAGTTTTGAAAATTTTAAAATTTGAAACTTCTTTAAAATTTTTGAAAAATCAATTTTTATTCTGGGGGAATTTTGAAAATTTTGAAATTTTATAAGTTTGATAATTGTCTAAAAATGTTGAAAATCAATTGTTATTCAAGGGGAATTTTGAAAATTATGAAAATATAATAAACTTGAAATTTTTTAAAATTTTTGAAAATCAATTGTTATTCAGCGGGAGTTTTGAAAATTTTGAAATTTAATAAGTTTGAATTTTTTTTAAAAATTTTGAAAATCAATTTTTATTTAGAGGGTGTTTTTGAAAAATTGAAAATCTTAAAATTTTTGAATTATTCAGGGGTAGTTTTTGAAAAAAAAAATTGAATAATTCTGGGGGAGTTTTTGAAATACTTGAAAAAAATTGAATTTTTTTTTTAATGTTTGAAAAATTTTGTAGTTTGACAATTTTTGACAAAAAGCTTAAAGTAAATGAAATTGTAAGGTGATTTGAGTTTAATAATTTGTCATGTTTGTGAAACCTTAAATCTCCACTACATTATGTTGGCATATTTTTTAACTCAATCCTTATTTTTATGTAAGCCAAAGGGGGAGGGAAGAGACAAAAAATTATAAACTTTAAAAGAGATATAAAGTTAAGATGATGCAAAAATTTGATAAAAACCTATGCATCTCATACATGGTTAAATTTATGCATGACAAAAGTTGTTAGTTCATTTCTTATATATGTCAAAATATGGAGATTGGTATTTGATTCTCCTAACTTTAACTGATGTGTTGTCATACATCAAAAAGGGAAAGATTGTTGATGCAATGAGCATCACTCCTTAGTTTTGATGTATGAACTACAGTTAAGAGTTAGGATTCACTTGTGATCTAATATAAGTGTTAAGTATGTAGGGTTAATAGGAAGTCCTAGTAGGTCATGTTGACCGGATACTAGGCATATATCTTGACAGATCAGGAGGACCGGACACCAGGCATGAAGTCCAGATGGGTCGCGTGCATCAGACATTTGGCATGAAGACCAGTTGGGTTAGGAGACTGGACAATCGACAAAAAGTCTAGCTGGATCATGCAGATCGGACAGCTGGTGGAAGACTTGGTGGGTTAGATTGGATGTCAAAAATGGTAAGTTCGGTAGGTAGCCGACAAGTAAGTCTCGAGTGTGTTAGTGCAATCAACCCGTGATATGGTTTCAATGTGTGTGACAAAGGATTTAAGTAAGGATGATTGGATTTGATATGTGCGTTGGAGTGTTGCAGGACTTAGTAATTCGCACATGGAGCTTAGGCAAGTATCACCGCTCACAACCTTGTGCTTGAGTCGGAGAAGGAGCATTGCAGAGTCGTGCACTTGATGCTGCCGAGGGACCGCCGGACGAGATGACTTAAAGCGAAGCCAAGGAAGCAGACTTCGAGGGCAAGAGACGCGAAGGAGCATTACAGAGCTGTGCGCTTGATGCTGCCGAGGGACGTGGTTGCGAACGAAGAGAGCTTCGACGAGGGACTTCGAGTGAGATGAGAGAATGAGTGAATTGTAAGTAGCTCATTAGGGAAACTTAGCCGAATGGCTGAGTGTCGAAAGCTCGACCTCAAGGGTTGAGGTTTACCCGACCGTCGGAAGCTCAAGCGGATGATAAGTTTGAGGTTTACCCGGCACCAGTCGACTGCCATGTCATGGCAGTCGACTGCTCCAAGTTGAACGAAGTTCGACTGGTGTTGGCTGGAAATTGAGTCGACATCGGTCGACTGCTAAAGGGGTGCAGTCGACTGATTGCACTATGCACGAGCACAGAAGATAGTCGAGCTCGTGGGCATTCGACTGGAAGTCGACATCAGTCGACTGATGTGGGAGTCATTGTTGGAATCCAATGTGGAAGAAGCCATTATTGGGCAACGACTACAGGATCAGTCGACTGATCGGGGCATCAGTTGACTGCTGCTGTGTTAATGGGAAGAAACCATCTTCCTCTATAAAGAGAAGGGGTGAGGGCCTTTGGGAGAAAAATGCTTATGCTCTAAACTCCTCCAAAGTGCCCTACAAGTTTTCCATCCTCTTACTTGAGTTTATTTACATTATATTTGTAAGAGGAGTGATTCTTGTGTAAAAGGTTACCTCCACCTAGCTTGGTGCAAAGGAGAGATCTAGTGGATTTGACAAAGGAGTGATTCACCTTGGACGAATCGGGTCGTGGATTAGCGGCGAGGCCATGAACCACGTTATATTCTCTTGTTAGTGAATTGCTCTTTACTTTGCTTTGTCTTATTTGTCTTAGCTTTATTTCCGTTGCGCTAACCTTTGATTGTAGACAATTAAGCATGTGATAGAATTCCATCATCGTACGAAAGAGGGCTATTCACCCCCTCTAGCCGACCACCGATTTCCTACAAGTGGTATCAGAGCCAAGTTGCTTGTCGATGACTAACCGCTGCAACAAGCACAATCAAGGATGGCCGGTTCCAACATTCACTCACCGAAATTTGAAGGAGAATTCTCTTGGTGGAAGAAGAGAATGGAGGTATTTTTCGAAATCGATTTCGAAATTCTATTAATAATGGAAAATGGTTTTGAGATACCTATGGGTGAAGATGGGGAGTGATAGTTGCATTTTTTATTTCTCTATTTTTACTTGTGGATTAGATATTTTACGCTCTTTGATAGGATAATTATTGTTATTCGCGATGTTTTTACATATTGAGCCTATTTACGATTAATTGCGTTAATTCCTATAATTTCAGTATTTTTCACGAATTTCATGTGATTTTGTAGGGAACATATAATGAGGGTCTAATTGGAGCAATTGCAGCCGTCAATCCGGATCAGATCTGAGCATTATGGATCGTCCGATGAATAAAGATGATTCTGAGCCATCTATTCAGATCTGGAGAGATCCAGTTCAGACATTTCGATCTGAACATCTGAGCCCTTCCTCCAGATTCAACTGATCGTAATTATTCCTTTAGATGGATAAGATCCATCCATTCAAAATCGGAGGAATCACAGCCGTTGGATCACAACCCTCTTAATGGATTAATTGCTTAATCAAGACCTAGTTTCAAATGGACGGCTGAGATCAATGGGCAAAATGATTGGACGACTAATGTTTTTCACTTAATCAACCTACCTTTCCGAGAGCGACACAGAATCGGAGAATCGGCGCAACAAAGGAAGAAGGTCTTCTTCCTCGCGACGAACGACGGCGTCCTCTTCCGCTTCCATGCGAGCGGCGGTGGGATCGCACAGGCAGCTGGCGACGAAGCAGGAAGAAGATCCTAAACATCGTGACGAGTAGTGCAACTCGAGCCGAGGCATTTTTCCCCCTTTTCACGCACGGCAGAGTGATCTTCTTCCCCACGAGCGGCGGCGATAGTCCGACAGCTTCTTCCGGCAACCTCCCTTCTGAGATCCGGCGGCAATCCCATCCGATCCTCGACAGCAGATCCAGATGCGCTGATTGGGGCAGCTGATCCGAAGCGGGGCGAGGCAGGATTTCGGTGATTCACTTTTTCGGTGATTCCACTCCATTTCGCCGGCTGGGATAGACCTTTCCATCTCGCCGAAGTCACCCACCGGCTGCGTCGATTGGACAGCTCTATCTCCATCACCGATGAAGATTCCCTCCACTATCCGGCAATCCAGAGTCGCTTGAACAGTGATCGCATTCCTTCATTTATCCTTCCTTTTTGCTGCGCTGATTGGGACAGCTTTGCATTCACTACCGAAGATGGTTGTTCGGGTTATTTTCACCATCGTAGGGTTACCGATTGCTTATATTTGAATTCAGTTCATTTGATTGGATAGTTTGTTTTGCTATGTTTGTTTGCTTACAGTTAATTTATTATGTTATGTTTATCATGTTTATTTTTGTCTATTATATTTGCTTTAGTTGTTAGCTTAGTTTTCATTTACATTTGACCAATGTATCGTATAGTGACAGTGCGGTGCTTGGTTGAATTGCTTACTTTCCCTGCATTTAATTTTTAGTTAGTCTTCGACCACTGTACCGTATAGTGATAGTGTGGTGCTTGGTTGAATTGCTTTCGTTATTAGTTTAGATTTCATTTATTATTAGCCTGCGTACCGTATAGTGACAGTGCGGTGCCTGGTTGAATTGCTTATTTTCCTTGCATTCAGTTTTTAATTAGTCTTCGACTACTGTGCCGTATAGTGACAGTGCGGTGCTTGGTTGAATTATTTTATGTCTGTTAGTGTAATTTTTTAGTGAAAGTTTGATCACTGTGCCGTATAGTAACAGTGCGGTGTTTAGTTGAATTGTTCACATTTGTTTCTTGATCATTATACCATATAGTGACAACGTAGTGCGTGATTACTTACTTTTGCACATTAGGTTAGCTTCTTGGGAATTAATAATTGGTAATTAGGTTTACTTTTTTCATGTTTAATTCTCATGTTTGCTTTCGATTTTGCATTTTAATTATTTTGATAATTTGAAAATCCCTAGTATTTACTTCTGTTTAAAAACAAACGTCCAGCCATTAGGTTCGTTGGGAGACGATCCGAGTCAGTCCTATACTGTAATAGTATAGTTAGGGGGTTTGGTAAATAATTTAGGAACGATATTGCGATAATAAAAAAATTGTTCAATCAAATTTTGGCGCCGTTGCTGGGGACTTTAATGGCGTTTGTTTGTCTTTAAACTGTAGTTAGTTAGTTGTTTTCTTTTCTTTTGTTATTACTATATTTCTTATCATTTTTATTTGTTTCTCATTATATTTGTTTGTGTGGATGACTAGGTCTTCAAGTGATAATCTACTTGAATTTTGCAGCAATTTTTCTCTTCCCTCAGAGGCCCAGCCTAGGAAGGGGATTGTTGAAGAAAAGGCTATGGAATTCCAAGAGCTAACAAATTCCCAAGTATGCCAAGTTTTTTTTAAGATCTGTGTGTTCACGAGAAGTTGTACTCTTTCTATGGAGGTAGGAGATACTGTAGTTCGGTTCAGTATTTTGGACGCTATGAGGTACCCAATGGAGAATCATTATATTCTTAGCGTGGATATAGCTGATGAGCTGGACTGCATGACTATTTTTTTTTTCATTTGAATATCTCTGCACCTTCTACATTTTGTTGTGATTTTATTGATTCAAATGATTTTGATGTTGATAATGATTTGTTATTAGGACCTATCTGTGGGCCCTCTTTATTGTAGACAGAGATATGGAATGTGTAGGGACTTGCACACTTTAGGTGACACCCCAAGGATAACTTCCATCAGATGTTTGTAAGAAATGTTATTTCATGGTCGAGTATGGGATATCTCAGGTCATATTATCTCTGTGTATGGTATTGAAGTAGATCCTGCTAAAATTCATGCTATATATTCTTTATCTTACCCTGCTTCTGTGCGGGAAGTTTGTGCTTTTCTGGGTCATGCAGATTTCTATAGACGTTTTATCAGAGACTTCAGTAAGATTGCTTCTACCCTTGACCAACTTGTTGCAGAAGGAGGTGGTATTTCAGTTTGACCAGGAATGTGATGGAGATCGAGTCCACCCCTATAGCAGGTTCTTTTCCAAATGAGCAGTTTTTCACCTGTAGGGTAAGATACCATGGTATGCATATCTTGCTATTTATTTAGTTGCCGTGTTGCACCTTCACATTTTACTCATGCACAAGTCCAGAAATTGAAAAGTGATGCTAAGTATTATGTATGGGATGAACTTTATCTTTGAAAATTTTATAGTGATCAGATCATTAGATGATGTGTGCCTGATTATGAGTTTCATTCCATACGTACTTACTTTTTGTTATTCTCTGGCTTGTGGGGGGCACTGTGTACCCCAAAGAACTGCTAGGAAAGTTGTATAGTCTAGTTTGTATTGGCCCACCTTATTTCATGATGCCTTTGAATTCTACAAGTCTTGTGAGCGATGTCAACGAACAGGGAATATAGGACGTAGAAATGAAATGCCTCAACAACTTTTGTTATTCTGTGAGATTTTCGATATTTGGGGTATTGATTTTATGGGTTCGTGTCATGTATCTTTTGGATTTTCATATATTCTTTTGGTGGTTGATTATGTTTCTAATGGGTAGAGGCAATCCCCACCAGGACTGATGATTCTCTAGTTGTTGTGAATTTTGTTAGGTCTCATATATTTTGCAGATTTGGAGTACCCAGGGCGATCATTAGCGATCAAGGGTCTCACTTTTGCAACAGACTCATGAAGTGTCGAACAGAGAGATCAAGTCTATACTAGAGAATACGGTGGGGCCAGACATGATGATGCTTCTTCTCAGATTTGAAAGGGGAGTGTGTTCCTTTATTTACTGCATTTATTTTCTTCCTTTCATAGTCGAAATAATTTGTATGGGTTGATTTCTTGTTTGCCTGTTTACCTTGTTTGTTTGTTGGTTTGTTGTTGAGTCAAATAATATTCCCTATGCATGTCTTAGTATCATTTCAGAGGTGGTAAAAATTAGTTAAGTTTGATCATCAAATTATGGATTTTTTTGTATAATAAGAGACTTCACTTGCATGCAGTCACTTGTTATGATGGTGAACTTTTTATTGATAGACTAAGCTTGATTTTGATTCACCTAGTGAGGTTATAAGTCATTCTTATCATCTACCCACTTTTGTGTGATAACACATGTAATTCTTGTTACTCTAGAACTTGCTTTGAGTCTTTTCAAAACTGCGGTAACATTTACTTGCATGAATATGATGAAGGATTTCATTCTTGACTCTTTTCCTAACTTGGTTTGATTGTCTAATCCACTTGATACTTCCATCTTCCATGTCTTACTTATCTTATCTCTTCATTTGCTATCCATTGTCGCTGTATCTTTGTGGATTATCTTTTGTATATCTATTGTTTTCCATGTTGGAGGAATAGTTTGATGAGTTGTATTGTCCGAGACGGACAATATTTTTAAGTGTGGGAGAGGAGCTATATTATTTTCGTTGGAAACATAATACGAAAGACAGTTTTCAGAGGTCATTGGTCCTGAGATATGTTTGCCTGTTGATTAGTACTTGATTTTCCACTAAAAAAAAAATAGCACCATTGATGTTTCTTTTGTAAAAAAAAAAGTGCAATTGTAATGCAGGCAAATGGAATTGCAATGTGTTAGATAGAGCCATTTGATCCTGAATCCAATTCTAAAGTTTCCAATTGTCCTAGCCTCTTCCCATATTGCTGGTTACTGAGCATTTCACAGAGTAACTCATCAGGTTTATTTCTCCAATTCTTCTCTTGTTCATGTTCATTGTACCTTCGTCTTGTACTTCTCTTTGTATATGTTATCTGCAATCTACGTTTGATCTTATTCTAATTCTTGATAAATCCTTTTGATTCATGTATGGAATATATTGATAGCAGTAGAGAAGTAGATGATAAGCAAGCATATGGTAGTACATAATTTCATGATATTTTGAGGGTGCCCACTCCTACGTTATTATGTGAGCATCAATGCATTTATCCATTTTGGGAGGTTTTGTATCAAGTTTAGACTATTTGATTTGACTCTAAATCATCATACATGTTGATTGTTGTAGGAGTTGGATCTTTTGACTACCTAGGATCCGGATTGATTTGGTGATCCTAAGTAACTTATTTTTTCTATCTCTGAATTATTGATTTGGGGAATAAGTGAGGGAGTTAGTGTGTCTTTGTTTTTGTTATTGCACGGGATGCGCAAAAATAAGTGTAGAGGAATTTGATAGCTGCATTTTTTATTGCGCTATTTTTACTTGTGGATTAGATATTTTAAGCTTTTTGATGGGATAATTATTGTTATTCGGGATGTTTTTACATATTGAGCCTATTTGCGATTAATTGCGTTAATTCCTATGATTTCAGTATTTTTCACAAATTTCATGTGATTTTGTAGGAAACATATAATGAGGGTCTAATTGGAGCAATCGTAGTCATCGATCCGAATCAGATCTGAGCATTATGGACCGTTTGATGAATATAGATGATTCTTAACCATCTATTCAGATCTGGAGAGATCCAGTCATACATTTCCATCTGAACATCTGAGCCCTTCCTCCAGATTTGACTGATCGTAATTATGCCTTCAGATGGATCATATCCATCCATTCAAAATTGGAGGAATCACAACCATTGGATCACAACCCTCTTAATGGATTAATTGCTTAATCAATACCTAGTTTCAAATGGACGGCTAAGATCAATGGGCAAAATGATCGGACGACTAATGTTTTTCACTTAATCAACCTACCTTTCCGAGAGGGACACAGAATCGGAGAATCGGCGCAACAAAGGCAGAAGGTCTTCTTCCTCACGACGAACGACGGCGTCCTCTTCCGCTTTCGCGCGAGAGGCGGTGGGATCGCACAGGTAGCCGGCGGCGAAGCAGGAAGAAGATCCTAAACTTCGCGACAAGCAGCGCAACTCGACCCGAGGCATTTTTCCCCCTTTTCACGTGCGGCAGAGTGATCTTCTTCCCCACGAGCGGCGACGACAGTCCGACAACTTCTTTTGGCGACCTCCCTTCCGAGATCTGGCGGTAATCCCATCTGATCCTCGATGGTAGATCCAGATGCGTTGATTGGGGTAGCTGATCTGAAGCGGGGTGAGGTAGGATTCCGGTGATTCACTTTTTCGATGATTCCACTCCATTTTGGTGGCTGTGATAGGCCTTTCCATCTCACCGAAGTCACCCACCGGCTGTGCCGATTGGACAGCTCTATCTCCATCGCCGGTGAAGATTCCCTCCACTGTCCGCCAATCCAGGTCACTGGAACAGTGATCGCATTCCTCCATTTATCCTTCCTTCCTGCTGCGCTGATTGGGGAAGCTTCGCATTCACCGCCGGAGAGGGTTGTTTGGGTTATTGTCACCATCGTGGGGTTACCGATTGCTTATATTTGAATTCAGTCCATTTAATTGGATAGTTTGTTTTGTTATGTCTGTTTGCTTCCGGTTAATTTGTTATGTTATGTTTATCATGTTTATTTTTGTCTATTATGTTTGCTTTAGTTGTTAGCTTAGTTTTCATTTACATTTGATCAATGTATCGTATAGTGACAGTGCGGTGCTTGGTTGAATTGCTTACTTTCCCAGTATTTAATTTTTAGTTAGTATTTGACCACTGTGCCGTATAGTGATAGTGCGGTGCTTGGTTGAATTGCTTTCGTTATTAGTTTAGATTTCATTTACATTTGGCCAGCATACCGTATAGTGACAGTGCGGTGCCTGGTTGAATTGCTTATTTTCCTTGCATTCAGTTTTTAGTTAGTCTTCAACTACTGTGCCGTATATTGACAATGCGGTGCTTGGTTGAATTATTTTATGTCTGTTAGTGTAGTTTTTTAGTGACTATTTGATCACTGTGTCGTATAGTGACAGTGCGGTGCTTGGTTGAATTGTTCACATTTGTTTCTTGATCATTGTACCATATAGTGACCGTGCGGTGTGTGATTACTTACTTTTGCACATTAGGTTAGCTTCCCGGGAATTAATAATTGGTAATTAGGTTTACTTTTTGTATGTTTAATTCTCAAGTTTGCTTTTGATTTTGCATTTTAATTGTTTTTATAATTTGAAAAACCCCTAGTGTTTACTTCTATTTAAAAACAAACTCCCAGCCATTAGGTTCGTTGGGAGACGATCCAAGTCAGTCCTATACTACATTAGTGTAGTTAGGGGGTTCGGTAAATAATTTGGGAACGGTATTGCGACAATAAAAAACCGTTCGATCAGGGAGCAAATAGAGAAGACAAGATGGACAAAGAGACAAAGAGAGGAGTACTTGACAAATTCAAAGGGCAAGCATCACTTGTACAACGTACTCCCCCAACAAAAAATCAACTGAATTGGAGAGTGTGCAAGTGCTAAAGAGATGTGGGAGAAGCTAGTAGAGCTTCATAAAGGTACCTCGGAGGCCAAGCTTGCAAGGAGAGACCTCCTCCGCTCCCAACTATCAAATATTAAACTTTAAAAGGGAGAAAAGGTAACCTCATTACATTCTAGGTTTAAAGAAATATTAATTGGGCTAACAAGTGTAGGAGAAAGACTTTCGAACCGGGATATGCTTATGAAAGCAATCGACGCTTTTCCCCAGTCATCGAAATGGAGCTCAATGGTGGACTCCTTCTACATGTCGAAGAACCTAGAAGTAAGCACCTTGGAGGAGTTCTTCTCAACCATGGAGCTCCATGAAACAAGGCTTAAGGGTGTAATTAAAGAATCAAGTATCAAGCCATCAAGAGGAGTAGCCCTAGTAGCAAACAAAGGGAAGAAGAAGAAGATAGAGATTTCTTCCTCCTCCGATGAAGCATGCTCCTCCTCCGATGAAGCATGCTCCTCCTGTTGGGTTTTTCCGAGCCGCAAAAACCGCTTTTTGCGTTGCGGAAACCTCGGAAGCCCCCGGCCACGGATCCGTGCGAAGTATAAAATTATAATTACATGTATGTGCTTACAAAATCCTAGATCTACCTTATATCTAAGAGGTTAGAACGTTACCCTCGTAGCGATGCCCTTCGCTTATCCCGCTCGTCCAAAAGTCCGCCGGAACTCGAGAGTGTCAAGTGCACACTCCTCTATGGTATCCACACAAGCAATAGGTGGAGAAAAAGACACTTGAGTGTGCTAGCACTCCTCTATGGTGTCTCGGCAAGATGAGGTTGGAGAGGGAGAGCTTGAGAGAAAAATTCCCAAGGAAGAAGATGAAGTTATGGGAGTAACTCTCCCAAATTAATTCATCCACATAACCCCTAATGGTGTTGGCCGGCCACATTATGGAGGGGGGGGGGGGTTACATGCATGCATGTAACTCCCATGACCCTTGGTCTCCCTCATGATGTGGCACCAATTGACCAAGTCAATGATGATGTGGAGCACCATCATTGGCCGGCCATGCCTAGTCATCATCATGACATGGCATTTGGTCAAGTCAAACTTGACCTTTCATCTTCTCTCTCAAGTCAAGTCAAACTTGACCTCTAATCTCCCATGGTTGATCAAATCTAACCACTTGACTCAAGTCAATTTAATATAATGAATCTCTATTCATTAATTTAAATTGATTTGATGAATCAAATCTCAATTAGACTCATTCAACACTTGAATCAACTTGAGTCTAAATCAATTAGTCTAATTTGGATTACTCTTAATCCAATTTGGTTCATCCCATGAACCTAATCCTCATGGTTCATCATATGAACCTAATCTCCATCTAATTGCTCTTATGTGTGTGACCCTATAGGTTCTTGTAACGTTGGCAATGTCCCTAAACCGATTTAGGAACATAAGCAATGAGCGGTATCTAGCAACACATCATTGCTACCCAAGTTACAAGAATGTTGAGCTCCAACATCACCTTTGTGACTACTAATTGTGACTCTCACAATATGTGACAATGTCCCTCTATCCTTGACATCTAGATTGACCAATCGAGGCATAGACCGTGTCATCCTCGGTACAATCTAAATCTTGAACTCCAAGTAGACTCACTCTAATCAAATGAGCTCAATATCTCATATTGACTCATTTGGGCATAACCATGCACGTGGTCTCACTCTATCAAGAATATCGATGTCACCCCGTCATATAGGAGGGATAGATCCCATCTACATCACTCACATCCCTCCGCATAATTCGTTACATACCCAGTAATCGCCTTTATAGTCCACCCATTTACGGGTGACGTTTGACGAAGCCAAAGTATGCAACTCGTTATGTAGGGAACCATGGTGACTTCAGGTCTAAGGACTAATAGTCATACTAATAGCCACATGAGAAAGTATATGACACTCATATAACGATCCATGATACTTTCTCATGGCGGGTCATTCAGTATACATTCTCGATGCATACCCATGTGTCAACTTGATATCTCATATCCATGACTTGTGAGATCAAGTCATCTTGTTGACCTACATGCTAGTCTCTACGCATTAACATTGTCCCTGAATGTTAATACTCGACTAGGAATGATTAAAAGTAGTGTTCTCTATATCATCTCATTATCGATTCAACCAATCGATTGATATAGATAAGAACCTACTACTCAAGGACATTATTATACTTAGTTATTTGGCACCAATATAAGTAAATATAATAACCATGCCTTTATAAATAGGAATATGATACAATAAAGTCCATACAACAATCATCACATGATTGGCTCTAGGGCTTTCACTAACAATCTCCCACTAGCACTAGTGCCAATCATCGTAGTATCAAATACCCAATGACCTAGTGTGACCATCATGCTTTTTCTGTGCCAAAGCCTTGGTCAAGGGATCTGCGATGTTAGCGTCTGTGGGTACTCTGCAAATCTTCACATCTCCTCTATCGATAATCTCTCGAATAAGATGGAAGCACCGATATATTCGGCCTCTGTTGTAGAATCAGCAACTGTGTTCTGCTTGGAACTATTCCAGCTCACAGCGCCACCATTCAAGCAAAACACGAACCCTGACTGTGATCTATAATCATCACAGTGGTTTGGAATCATCGCGTAACCCTTCTGACTAGCTCCTCATCGCTTCCAAATATCAAGAAATATTCTTTAGTCCTTCTTAAGTACTTAAGAATATTCTTGACTGCTATCCAGTGACGCTCACCTGGATCTGACTGGTATCTACTCGTCATGCTCAAGGCATACGAGACATCAGGACGAGTACACAGCATGGCGTACATGATAGATCCTATAGCAGATGCGTAAGGGATCTTATCCATGCGGTCTCTCTCCTCTCTAGAAGAGGGACTTTGAGTCTTCGAAAGACTCACACCATGTGACATCGACAGAAGTCCTTTCTTGGAATTCTGCATGGCAAACCGAAGTAATACCGTGTCAATGTATGTACTCTGACTTAGGCCAAGCAATCTCTTAGATCTATCTCTATAGATCTTGATGCCTAGAATACAGGCTGCTTCACCTAAGTCCTTCATTGAGAAGCACGTCCCCAGCCAAGTCTTCACAGACTGTAGCGAAGGGATGCCATTCCCAATGAGTAGTATGTCATCCACATACAGTATAAGGAACACAACTGTGTTCCCATTAACCCTCTTGTAGACACAGGGTTCATCTTCATTCTTGATGAAACCAAACTGTTTGATCGCATCATCGAATCGAAGATTCCAGCTCCGAGAAGCTTGATTTAGCCCATAAATGGACCTTTGCAGCTTGCATACCTTCCCAGTATGCTGTGGATCTACAAAACCCTCAGGTTGTGTCATGTACACATCCTCGAGTAAGTTTCCATTCAGAAACGCGGTTTTGACATCCATCTGCCAGATCTCATAATCGTGGTATGCTGCAATAGCAAGCAAGATCCGAATGGACTTAAACATCGCCACTGGAGAAAAGGTTTCATCATAGTCAATACCATGAATTTGCTTGAAACCTTTAGCCACCAATCGGCCCTTATAGGTATGCGTAAGTCCATCCATGTCAGTCTTTCTCCTAAAGACCCACTTACACCCAATGGGTTTGACCCCTTCAGGTGGATCAACCAAAGTCCATACTTGGTTAGTGTACATGGATTCCATCTCGGATCTTATGGCGTCTAGCCATTTCTCAGAATCTGGGCTCATCACAGCTTCCTGATAGGAGGTAGGCTCATTCTCAATGAGCATAACGTCATCATGGTCAGACAAGAGAAATGAGTATCTCTCAGGCTGACGACGTACCCTATCAGACCTGCGAAGAGGTAGGTCTACTTGAACAAGTGGTTGTTCCACAACTCTTTGTGCAACAACCTCATCACCCACAACACTTTGTGGTTCCTGTTCAACCTCCATCAAGGCCTCAGTGCTATGGTCCTTATCTTGAATTTCTTCAAGATCGAAGGTACTCCCACTAGTTTTTCTAGAAATAAAATCCCTTTCTAGAAAAACCCCAGTCTTTGCCACAAACACTTTGTGCTGACTAGGAATGTAGAAGTAATATCCCTTTGTTTCCTTGGGATATCCAACAAAATAGCACCTATCGGATTTGGGTCCCAGTTTGTCTGAGACTTGACGTCGAACGTAAGCCTCACAACCCCAAATCCTCATAAAAGACATCTTGGGATTTTTCCTTGTCCATATCGTATATGGTGTCTTTACCACAGCCTTGGATGGTACACGGTTAAGGGTAAAGGCTGCTGTGTCCAAAGCATATCCCTAAAAGGATATAGGAAGATCTGTGTGACTCATCATAGATCGTACCATATCGATAAGTGCGATTCCTCCTTTAGGATACACCATTCCACTGTGGTGTTCCAGGAGGAGTGAGTTGGGATAGAATCCCACACTCAGCTAGATAGTCACGAAACTCATGGCTAAGGTATTCACCACCTCGATCTGATCGAAGTATCTTAATACTCTTGCCAGTGGTTTTGTACTTCATTCTTGAATTCTTTGAACTTTTCAAAGGATTCAGATTTATGTGTCATAAGATACACATAACCATATCTACTGAAGTCATCAGTAAATGTAATGAAGTACCTGTAACCACCTCTAGCAGCAACATTGAAAGGACCACATACATCACTATGTATAAGTCCTAACAAATCTGTTGCTCTTTCGCTATGTCCACTAAAGGGAGTCTTGGTCATCTTGCCTAAAAGGCAAGACTCGCATGTCTCATATGATTCAAAATCAAATGAGTCTAGCAGCCCATCCTTATGGAGCTGAGATAAGCGACTCTCATTTATGTGACCTAAGCGACAATGCCAGAGATAGGTTTGGTTCAACTCATTTGACTTGAACCTCTTGGTACTTATGTTATAGATAGGGCTCTCTAAGTCTAGAAAGTAGAGTCCGTTCATTAGAGGTGCACTACAATAGAACATATCATTTAAATAAATTGAACAACATTTGTTCTTTATTATAAATGAAAATCCTTTCTTGTCCAAACAAGAAATTGAAATGATGTTCTTAGTTAAGGCAGGCACATAACAACATTCATCTAATTCTAGTACAAGCCCAGAGGGCAGAGATAGATCATAAGTTCCTACAGCAACAGCAGCAACCCTTGCTCCATTGCCTACTCGTAGGTCCACCTCGCCCTTTATCAATGCCCTGCTATTTCATTTTGCAAATGTGAGATGCACATCCGGTATCTAATACCCATGATGAAGAAATAGATAGATTGACTTCTATAACATTTATGCCTGAAGTAGAAGTCTCACTTCTCTTCTTCTTAAGATCTTCCAGGTATGCCTTGCAGTTACGCTTCCAGTGTCCTGCTTCCTTGCAGAAGAAGCAAGCCCCTTCCTTGGCTACCCCTCCTTTGGGTTTAAGTTCTTTGCCTTTGCCCTTGGCTTGGGACTTTCCCTTACCTTTAGGCTTGCCCTTGCCTTTCTTCTTCTGCACCATCAAAATGGTGTCAGATTTACCCTTCTTAAGGTTAATCTCGTGATTCTCAACATGAGCATTTGAGCAATGGCTTATCAATTTCATTCATGTTATAATTCATGACAAATTGATTGAAGGCTTGTGGCAAAGATTGCAAGATTAGGTCAGTGGACAGCTCTTGGCCAAGTGGAAATCCCAGCCTTTGTAGGTTTTCTACGTACCCAATCATCTTGAGTACATATGTACCTACGGGAGTCCCTTCTTGCATTTTGGACCCAAATAATACCTTAGAGACTTCATATCTCTCATGCCTAGCTTGTCCTTGATATAGTTGACGAAGATGTCCAACCATATCATAAGCATTCATGAACTCATGTTATACGAAGCTCGAGTTCATGGTCGCAAGCATTAGACATGACACATCTAATGCATCATCTTGATGCTTCTTGTAAGCATCTTTGTCAGTTCGCGAGGCATTGGCAGGAGGTGCCTCCGGAATGGGCTGCTCCAGGACGTACAACTTCCTTTCTTGGGTGAGAACAATTCTCAAGTTCCTGTACATCCGAAATTTGCTCCATTGAGCTTGTCCTTCTCAAGACAGATCGCAGAGAGAGAGTGTTCGTGTTTGTCGACATAGTTATCTACAACATACAATGCAGAGAATTAATATCATATTCCTTTTATCATTTAATTAGGCCTTTAATCAAATGATGCTCCCACTAAATTATAGGAATTTTGTAGAATCGAGTTATGGATGTGGTCAAACCACTTTTACTAGATTCATACAAACTAGCTATAATTCTTGCGGGACAAGATCCACATCATACTAAGCCTTGAGTTAGCTTTGGCTAAATCGCCCAAGATTTAGTACGATCGGTGGGTAACACTTTACCGATTACATCTCTATGCAACTCTTGTTTATAGGATTAAGACCCACATTTACAAAAGACCTTGAGTTAGCTTTGGCTAAATCGCCCAAGATTTAGTGTAAATGCGATCTTAACCTATCTTTCCAACGATTGGAATATGCCTATAATTCTACTCGATCCAATTGAGTTAACTAGTTTTGCTCAATCTAATTGAGCTTACTCTAACCCGAGTCGTGATAGGCGGGACCAAGATTGTCCCTCCGCACCCTACCAAGATAATATGTGTTGCTCTGCTTTGGCAGATTCAACAATGACAAATGATCAAGGTAGTGATGGGTATCAAGGCTCGGTAGGCATTTTCGAGTTGATTCGATTATGATCTAATCTAATCGTAATGTGTATCTTATACGCATTTAGGCCTTTATTATCCTATATTAGCATGCATCATATACATACATTAATTATTCTAGCATGCATCATATACATACAAGAAAATTAACCTAGCATGCATCATATACATACATTAATTATTCTACTAGCATGCATCACATACATACAAGCAAAAATCAATTAAATATATATATATATATCAACATATATATATATATATATATATAATTAAATGTGATATAGTCATGGCCCTACTACGATCTTCTCAAGCCAATGAGAAGATCGGACGGTCTACCTAAGGCTAGCAGCTTCTCCAAGCGCTTCCTTTGACCGCCATGTGTCGTCGTCACCCTTCTCGTAAGCTCGTCTTCAAGTGGACTTTCCACCGCTCCATTTTTGTACATTACAAATACGAAACTCGAGTTACATTCGAGTCTAAAACTATTTACAACTAGAATATTAAAGAATAGGTGCACGCGTGCAGTCGCAAAACACTTTACAACACGCCTGACAACCACAAAGCGCGCAGGCCGTATTATGAATTACAACACACTTAATCCAATCCAATTGGGTTATTGGGCCATGACAATCACAGAATTATACATAATTATAAATTATGTATTTTTAAAGAAATTTCTATAATTTTTCCTAATTTATTTCGAATTTATGAGTCAACTCTCCGTAACGGTCCCGCTAAGCGGTTTCCGGGCGCGATCGCGGGACATGGCCCCTTTCGGGGATAGGGGCAGCGCCCCTACTCGCAAAATAAACTTCGCGAGTGTCCCTACAATGATCTTACAGCGACTTAAGTCGCTGTCCCAAAAACCTAAAGCGAGAACTCGCCGATTCGGAGAGTTTTTCTCGACGGTTGAAGCCTACGAGTGTCCCAACACTCGTTGCTTCGACTCTACGAGAAAAATACCCAAAAATTCTATAAAATAAGAAAATTTACAGAAACATATAAATCTGTAATTTTTATATCTAATATAAAAACTACAAAAACGAAACACATACATGCTTCGCACGTGGCTCTGATACCACTGTTGGGTTTTTCCGAGCCGCAAAAACCGCTTTTTGCGTTGCGGAAACCTCGGAAGCCCCCGGCCACGGATCCGTGCGAAGTATAAAATTATAATTACATGTATGTGCTAACAAAATCCTAGATCTACCTTATATCTAAGAGGTTAGAACGTTACCCTCGTAGCGACGCCCTTCGCTTATCCCGCTCGTCCAAAAGTCCGCCGAAACTCGAGAGTGTCAAGTGCACACTCCTTTATGGTATCCACACAAGCAATAGGTGGAGAAAAAGACACTTGAGTGTGCTAGCACTCCTCTATGGTGTCTCAGCAAGATGAGGTTGGAGAGGGAGAGCTTGAGAGAAAAATTCCCAAGGAAGAAGATGAAGTTATGGGAGTAACTCTCCCAAATTAATTCATCCACATAACCCCTAATGGTGTTGGCCGGCCACATTATGGAGGGGGGGGGGGGTTACATGCATGCATGTAACTCCCATGACCCTTGGTCTACCTCATGATGTGGCACCAATTGACCAAGTCAATGATGATGTGGAGCACCATCATTGGCCGGCCATGCCTAGTCATCATCATGACATGGCATTTGGTCAAGTCAAACTTGACCTTTCATCTTCTCTCTCACGTCAAGTCAAACTTGACCTCTAATCTCCCATGGTTGATCAAATCTAACCACTTGACTCAAGTCAATTTAATATAATGAATCTCTATTCATTAATTTAAATTGATTTGATGAATCAAATCTCAATTAGACTCATTCAACACTTGAATCAACTTGAGTCTAACTCAATTAGTCTAATTTGGATTACTCTTAATCCAATTTGGTTCATCCCATGAACCTAATCCTCATGGTTCATCATATGAACCTAATCTCCATCTAATTGCTCTTATGTGTGTGACCCTATAGGTTCTTGTAACGTTGGCAATGTCCCTAAACCGATTTAGGAACATAAGCAATGAGCGGTATCTAGCAACACATCATTGCTACCCAAGTTACAAGAATGTTGAGCTCCAACATCACCTTTGTGACTACTAATTGTGACTCTCACAATATGTGACAATGTCCCTCTATCCTTGACATCTAGATTGACCAATCGAGGCATAGACCGTGTCATCCTCGGTACAATCTAAATCTTGAACTCAAGTAGACTCACTCTAATCAAATGAGCTCAATATCTCATATTGACTCATTTGGGCATGTAACCATGCACGCCGTGGTCTCACTCTATCAAGAATATCGATGTCACCCCGTCATATAGGAGGATAGATCCCATCTACATCACTCACATCCCTCCGCATAATTTGCTTACATACCCGATGAATCGCCTTTATAGTCCACCCATTTACGGGTGACGTTTGACGAAGCCAAAGTATGCAACTCCTTATGTAGGGAACCATGGTGACTTCAGGTCTAAGGACTAAGAGTCATACTAATAGCCACATGAGAAAGTATATGACACTCATATAACGATCCATGATACTTTCTCATGGCGGGTCATTCAGTATACATTCTCCAATGCATACCCATGTGTCAACTTGATATCTCATATCCATGACTTGTGAGATCAAGTCATCTTGTTGACCTACATGCTAGTCTCTACGCATTAACATTGTCCCTGAATGTTAATACTCGACTAGGAATGATTAAGAGTAGTGTTCTCTATATCATCTCATTATCGATTCAACCAATCGATTGATATAGATAAGAACCTACTACTCAAGGACATTATTATACTTAGTTATTTGGCACCAATATAAGTAAATATAATAACCATGCCTTTATAAATAGGAATATGATACAATAAAGTCCATACAACAATCATCACATGATTGGCTCTAGGGCTTTCACTAACACCTCCTCCTCCATGGATAGCACGGAAGAAGCATACATGGTAAGGAAGGTAAGACGTGCTTTAAGGAATTTTAAATTTAATAAGTCTAATGATAGGAGAAGAAGACCAAGGGGGGAGATAATTTGCTATAATAGCTAAGGAGAGGGACACATAAGGGATAATTGTCCCCTCTTGAACAAGAGCAAAGAAGAGAGGAAGAAGAAAGAGGAAAAGAAGAAGGGGAGCAAGAAGAAAAAGGAAGAAGAGAAGAAGACCAAAGAAAAAGGAAAGGTCAAAGCACTCAAAGCAAGGACTTGGGATGATCCTTCCTCCTCCTTATCATCATTGGAGGGAAAAAATGTCTTTGTTACAAATTTGACACTAATGGCATTTGATGACCTAGACTCCTCCTCCTCCGAACAAGAAAGATCAAGCACAAGTGAGGAGAGCTCTAGTGAAGGGAGAGGCTCTTCATCGGAAGAAGAAGACATGGAGACCATGGTAACGAATCTCTCACCAAATAAAATAGTTTCCATGATTTCTAGCCTTACTAAGGACTTATTTAGTGCTAAGAAAAAGAATAAATGCATGCTTGATCAAATTAAGGACTTAGAAGAAAAACTAGAAAAAACATGCTTAAATATTAATGATAATACTTCCTCTAGTCATGATGATGCATGCTCACATGATAACTATATGCCATTTGATGTTAATGATGCATGTATTGAGGAAAATAGGATTGTAAGGGAAAAGGTAGATCATTTGACCAAAGCCCTAGAAAAATTCACTATAGGCTCCAATACCTTAAACATGATCATAGGGAGCCAAAGAGCAAGCTTTAATAAGAAAGGCCTAGGATATAAGGAAAATAAAAATGAAAAGGCCTATAAATGTTTAATTGCTAGAGGTCAAGATAAAATGAAAACAATCACTAGAAAATGGATCCCTAAGGAATTTTTAGTAAACCCCATAGGAAAGAACTTGTTTTGCATTCCTAAATCTATCCTTAAGGGTTAAGAAAACCCTAGGATAGTCAACCATATGGAATTTACCTATATCATATTTTTAATTGACTTAGGATGACGGGATAAAATTTTTGAAATAGTGTTGGGTGATGATAATGCACCCTTAAATAGTTTAAATCATGCTCAACACTTAGTGTTATATATGTTGATACTCTTGACCTATAAATTTTTAGCATAGTGTTGGGTGATGATAATGTGCCCATAAATTGATAATAATGCTTAAATCATGATAGTTAATGTAATTGTATATATGTTTACAATCATGATTTATGATCTTGATATTTGACACAGTCATGGGCAATAAGGTTTTAAATCATGCCTTGGGTAATACTTGACTTATTATTATGATTTTATACCTAATGCATGATTATTGATAGATATATGTGTTTCATGATCATAATGAGAAATCAATACATATATGTCTTTATGATCATGTGGGTCTTTAGGATGATACTTAACCTTATGTAAAACTGCATGAAATAAATGGTTAAGTATATACAAATACCTTAGGTTTATCTCACACTCACTATAGGCTACCTTGATTGAAAATATAGCATGGGTGAGATGTTATGATGATACAAATGGTCCACTAATGCCTATGACATTTAGATGGTCATTTAAAGTATCAAAATAGCAATAATAGACCAATCATGGGGAAGACTTATGTTTAATTCATAGACATATTGCCCAAAGATCATGGTTGGATATTTCAAATGTTTTGAAAACCATTTCTTGTTTCATAAACTGAATTTTCATGTTTTGAAAAGCTTCAAGGCAAAACTAGGTTTCAAAGTTGATACAAACTTTAGATATTTTTCCAACTTTTGAGATTTTGCCTAATTTTAAAAAATATAATGATTTTTCATGGAAAACTATTTTTTTTTATAAAGGAACTTACAAGAAATGTGTTCCCCAAATTTCATAATTTTTCAAATTTTATAGAATTTTTTATGTATTTCTGAAATTCAGTCCAAAAATCAGAAAATCCTGAAATCAGAGTGCCAGTCGACTGGTAGTCTGAACTAGTCGACTGATCGACTAAAAACATGCTCAGTAACTTCCTTTATCAGTTTTTAAGGCATGTTGTGGTATTTTTCCTCTTCTTAGACTTGATGCCATGCTTGTATATCTTAGTTTAATCTCTTTGATGGTGTCAAAGGGGGAGAAATATGTATGTTTAAGTGAGTTATATTAAGCGGGAGAATTGTATTTAGGGGGAGTTTCATGTATTAAGGGGGAGAATTGAGAATCATGTTTATTTACATGCTTTCTTACCTTAAAATTTTTATCAAATGTTTATCTAAGTTAAACGGATTGCCACACATCAAAAAGGGGGAGATTGTTTGTGCAATCAACCCGTGATATGGTTTTGATGTGTGTGGAAAAGGGTTTAAGTTAGGATGATTGGATTTGATATATGCGTTGGAGTCTTGCAGGACATAGTAATTTGCACATGGAGCTTAGGCAAGTATCCCCGCTCACAACCTCGTGCTTGAGTCGGAGAAGGAGCATTGCAGAGTCGTGTGCTTGATGCTGTCGAGGGACCGCCGGACGAGATGACTTAAAGTGAAGCCAAGGAAGTAGACTTCGAGGGCAAGAGACGCGAAGGAGCATTACAGAGCCGTGCGCTTGATGCTGCCGAGGGATGTGACCGCGAACGAAGAGAGCTTTGGTGAGGGACTTCGAGTGAGATGAGAGAATGAGTGAATTGTAAGTAGCTCATTAGGTGAACTTGGCCGAATGGCTGAGTGTCGGAGGCTCGACCGCAAGGGTTGAGGTTTACCCGACCGCCGGAAGCTCAAGTGAATGATAAGTTTGAGTTTTACCCGACACCAGTCGACTGCAATGTCATGGCAGTCGACTACTCCAAGTCGAACATAGTTTGACTGGTGTTGGCTAGAAATTTAGTCGACATTAGTCCATTGCTAAAGGGGTGCAGTCGACTGATCGCACTGTGCATGGGCACAGAAGCTAGTTGAGCTCACAGGCACTCGACTGGAAGTCGACATCAGTCGACTGATGTGGGAGCCGTTGGTTGGAATCCAACGTAGAAGAAGCCGTTATTGGGCAACGGCTATAGGATCAGTCGATTGATTGGGGCATCAGTCGACTGCTGCTGTGTTAACGGGAAGAAACCCTCTTCCTCTATAAAAAGAAGGGGTGAGGGCCTTTGGGAGAAAAATGCTTATGCTCTAAACTCCTCCAAAGTGCCCTACACATTTTCCATCCTCTTACTTGAGTTTATTTACATTATATTTGTAAGAGGAGTGATTCTTGTGTAAAAGGTTACCTCCACCTAGCTTGGTGCAAAGGAGAGATCTAGTGTATTTGACAAAGGAGTGATTCACCTTGGACGAATCGGGTCGTGGATTATCGGCGAGGCCGTGAACCACGTTATATTCTCTTGTTAGCGAATTGCTCTTTACTTTGCTTTGTCTTATTTGTCTTATCTTTATTTCCGTTGCGCTAACCTTTGATTGTAGACAATTAAGCAAGCGATAGAATTCCATCATCGTATGAAGATTGCTATTCACCCTCTCTAGCCGGCCACCGATTTCCTACAGAGTGAAGACGTGAGGCTGAGTCCTCTATAGGGGGACAAAGCTAGGCATCGATCGGACAAAAAGTCCACGTGGGACTTAGTAGTCGAGATCGAGCAGTATTACTACTACTGCTATCGTATATCATATTATCTATTTGTGCTAATTCTATTTTGTAGGGATCAATCGACTGGATGGATTCAAGTCGACTAAAGTCCAGTCGACTAAAGATGTATCAATTGACTGGATACCTATTTAGCTGGTGATCGATCGGAGATCGTGCGACTCAGATGGAAAGAGCTTGAGTCGACTGAAGAAGGAAATTTCCCGATGCGGAGCCAAGTGACGTGGAGTCGACTGGAGAGGATTCAGTCGACTGAAAGACCACGAATTCCATATTGATGGATTGATGTGGAGTCGACTGGAAGGCATTCCAATCGACTGGAAAAAGTTTGTAAAAGTTGTGCTCGACTAGATCCAAATATTGAAATCATTCAACATCGAAGTGCTGCTAAAATTTTCTCATGATCACTAGAGCCTCAACCTTCAAAAAGGATGCTTTTTTGACACCTTGAGCCTGCATCCGAATCTTCAGTAGTGTTGGTATAAAGTAGTCTTAGTTTAATTTAATTTCTCTTTTGTATTTAAATTGAAGAGAGGGTAGGTTGTTACCCTTCTCTTATACTTGTAAAAAGCGAACTCCCTCCGAAGTCGAGAGTCCTTGAATCGAAGGGTATTTAGTGAATTGCCTATCGAGGTAGCTCTCAGGAGAGATCCTTGGAGTAGCAACCCAGTCAGGGTTGTGAACCAAGTAAATTGTTATGTCTAACTTGAATTTAATTTCCGCTATATATTCTGAATAGAAAAAATATAAAATACCAAGATTCACCCCCCTCTCTCAATCTACTCGATCCTACATCTCCCACTAGCACTAGTGTCAATCACTATAATATCTAAAACCCAATGACCTGGTACAATCATCATGCTTTCTCTGTGACAAAGCCTTAGTCAAAGGATCTACGATGTTAGCATCCGTCAGTACTTTGCATATCGTCACATCTCCTCTATCGATGATCTCTTGAATGAGATGGAAGTGTTGTAGTATGTGTTTGGTCCGCTAATTAGAGCATGGTTTCTTAGCCTATGTAATTGGCCCATTGTTATCACAATAAAGATCTATGGGGTCCGCTATGCTAGGAACGACCCCAAGTTCAGTGATGAACTTCCGAATCCAAACAACCTCTTTTGCCACATCAGACAGACAATATACTTGGCTTATGTCGTAGAATCTGCGATTGTGTCTTGCTTCGAACTCTTCCAGCTCACAGCGCCACCATTCATGAAAAATACATACCCTGACTACAATCTAAAATCATTCCTGTTGGTTTTGAAGCTTGCATCACTGTAACCCTTTACAGCTAGCTCCTCATTGCCTCCAAATATCAAGAAATATTCTTTTATCCTTCGTAAGTACTTAAGAATATTCTTGACAGCTATCCAGTGACTTTCACCTGGATCTGATTGGTATCTTCTCATCACGCTCAAAGCATATGAGGCATCGGGGCGAGTACAAAGCATGACGTATATGAGAGACCCCATAGTAGATGTATAAGTGATCTGATCCATACAGTCTCTCTCCTCCTTAGAAGAGAGATATTGAGTCTTCGAAAAACTCCCACCATGTGACATTGGTAGAAATCCCTTCTTGGAATTCTGTATTGCAAAACGATTTAGTACCTTTTTAATGTATGTACTCTAACTTAGGCCAAGAAGTCTCTTAGATCTATCTCTATAGATCTTGATGGGTAATATATAGGCAGCTTCTCCTAAGTATTTAATTGAGAAACAATTTCCAAGCCAAGTCTTCATAGATTATAGCATAGGGATATCGTTTCCAATGAGAAGTATGTCATCAACATACTGTTGGATTGAGAAGCATCGCTAGGGGGGTGAATAGTGATCGTAAATCTTTCTTTTCGTTCATCTGAAACTCGAGTGATGCATAGAGGAATGTAAAATAATAAGAAGTAAAGAGACAAGTTTGTTTTTACTTGGTTTGCAACCAAAATGTTGCTACTCCAAGGCTCCGCGATCCTAGATCGCATATAAATGGGCAATCCAATAAAGGTATCCTCCTCATTAGAGGTAGGAGACAACGAATACAAGAAAAACAAGATCGAGGAAGAGGCACACACCCACCTCTCTATTTACCACGAAAAGATCAAATAATAGAAAGCTCGAATACAAGTAAAAAGGTCTGATATAAGAAAACTAGACAACTTAAATTAAACTACCAACGTTGAGGATGGAGTCTTTGTTAGTAATATATGAGAGGTGCCCTAAGGCAATCGCCTTATGTTTGAACCATTTATATGATAAATGAAGATTCACTATTTGAGTATATATGTTTCCATATATTTGATTATATCTTAAACTTATTTACTGAATGTCTACGATACGATTCACAGCATGAGAGAATTTGTTATTGGATCACAACTAGTGAGTATCTCTACATGTGTAATTGTGATGTATTGGAATTATCCCTAGTCGATGAATTGATGGATTTGGACACCATCAATTCTATCGAGACTAGCACGAGGTATACTCTTTGGTGTATCCAAGCAGCTGATTCTAACTGGTTGGAGACATTGTGATGTCCGGAGTTAATCATGAATGCTAGTTATGGGAACTAGTTCATTGGAGTGACCAGCTGTAAGACTTCATATGGTTCTCTGCATATATGGATATGTCAATGAAGTTCTTACTGCAGCTTAAGTGCGATGTTCCTTTGACTTGCGGTATTCAAGTTATCTTGGTAATGAAGACTTATGCTTTGACATCTTAAGCAAGCATCTCTGAGGAGATGTTGACCCGAGATGATTGGGTATAAGTCAAAATGACCGAAGGTGTTTGAATAGCCTATAAATGATTCACCACTCCTCTTGAGAAGATGTATACCCACGGCCTCTCATCGGATTGTTACTAAAGTCTTTGGCCAAAGAATTACATGTTTAGAGTAAGATACTCTTGGATACATGTGTAGTAACTAAAATCCGTAGGACGAGGAAATGATACTTAGGCTAGGTGTGACGTAGTCAACCTAGTGGGGACTGACACTATAGACCATGTCTCAAACCAAGTAGGTATATGATGCGTGAAAGGAACGATTCATTGTAGCTGCTGAAGGGTTTCAGAAATGGTTCTGGATCAACCATTGATTTTTCGGTTAATTCAGGATCATGATGTACTACTAGGTGCCACTCATGATCATTCTATAATTAATGGTTAATTATAGACGAACAACATAAACTGAGAACCTATTTGGTCACACGCACAAAGAGAGTAATCCGAAGGATTTAAAATGAGTTTGAGAATGAGATTCTTAGATCGAGAGAAACTAGATTTGGTTGGACCAAACAAGTAGCGAGTATGAAATTGTTTCAATCGAAATGGAAGCATGGATGGGCTGAGTCTTATGAAGACATGATGGATGAACCAAATTGGTTTGGTTCTAATCCAATGGTGAGAATAAACCAAAAGGGTTCGGTTTGTTATTAAACGAATGAACCAAAGTTGGTTCGGTTCGTTTTAACTTAAAATACACCAATGCGGTTTGGTTATTTTAACTAAAGTTATTAGAGCGAGTTAACAGGTTTTGATTATGAACCAATAACCCTATGGAGAAGTTTTCTTAATGGTTAAGAAACACGTAGTTTATAAAACGCGGTTAGAGTTTTGGAGAGCCCTAAGCTTATTTTGGGAAATACTTCTCCTCTCCTTTCCCTCTCTTCTCCTTGCCGCCGGCCAAGGTCTCCACGCCACCAAGCCACCTTGTGCCACCATCCACCCTACTGCCGGTGTCCAAGCTGCTTTCGGCCATCCTTCGACGACCCTTAAGCGACTCACCTTGGTTCCGACGACCAAGGGTTGGCCGGCCATCCTCTTTGGCCGACGCAAATCCTCCACCAATCTGTCCAATTTTTTGGACAGCTTGTTTCCTTTCGTGTCAGAGCGTCATTTGGACGACGTTTAGAGCTCCAATAGTGGCTACCTTACCGGGGATTTGATCTCCAATAATCCTTATAGGTTGAGGACCAAGGATTTGTTGGATCGAGTAAATCGAGAGAGGGGGTGAATCTTGGTGTTTAATAAAATTTAATATGACTACGCAGCAAAAATGAAATGCAATTAACGACACAATTAATTTACTTGGTTCACAACCCGAACTGGGTTGCTACTCCAAGGCTCATAGCTTTCCCGCGAGCTACCTCGATGGGAAATTCACTAAATACCCTCCGATTCGAGAACTCTCGACTTTGGAGGGTTTCACCTTTTACAAATAATAGAGATGGGTAACACACTACCTACTCTTAAATTTAAGTACAGTAGCGAAAAAAGTAAATGAGCAAATACAAGACATATACCGACACTAAGTAGATGGTAGAAGTATACTCAGAGTGTCAGAAGATCACCTTTTTGTGGGAGTTTAGCTTTGGTGGACGAGAATGGATTTCGACAGTACTTCGATGTAAAAGTGATTGATACTGGGATCTGGTTGAGCACAACTTTTATAAACTGCTTCCAGTCAACTGGAATGCCTTCCAGTCGACTCCACATTAGCCCGTCGATATGGAATTCATGGTCTTCCAGTCGACTGAATCCTCTTCAGTCAACTCCACGTCACTCGGCTCCGCATCGAGAATTTCCCTCTTCAGTCGACTCAAACTCTTCAGTCGACTCAAGCCCTTTCCATCTATGTCGTACAATCTCTGATCGATCAACAGCTGATCCTGCCAAATATGTATCCAGTCGACTAGAATTCAGTTGACTTAAATCCATTCAGTCGACTAATCTCTGCAAAACATCATTAGCATAAAATATATAACAAGAATTATAATAGCAGTAGTAATACTGCTCGATCTCGACTACTAAGTCCCACACGGACTTTTCGTTGGATCGATGCCTAGCTTTGTCTCCCTACAGAGGACTCGACCTCACCTCTTCACTTGAGGCTTACCTGCTGACTACCTGTCGGACTAACCATTCTTGACATCCGATCTGACCCACCAGGGCTTCCACCAGTTGTCTGGTCTGCCTGACCCAGTTGGACTTTTTATCGATTGTCTGGTCTTCTGACCCAACCAGTCTTCATGCCAAATGTCCGATCCACGTGACCCAGCTGGACTTCATGTCTGGTGTCCGGTCCTCCTGATCTGTCAAAATTCATGCCTAGTATCCGGTCAACTCGACCTACTAGGACTTCCTGTTAAGCCTGTACACTTAACACTTATATTAGATGACACATGAATCTTAACTCTTAACTGTGGTTCATACATCAAAACTAAGGAGTGATGCTTACTGCATCAACAGGATTCGTCAAACAGTTGACGAATACCTCTCCGAAGAAGTGAGTTTTGGGGACTTGTTTTCAAATCCGAATTTTGATTTGGATTGTGATCTTCTCTCGATCACATTGTCTTCGACACGAGGCTAGTGACTCTTACAAAGACAAGGCTTGTAGCTCGGTGAAGCTATCCTGACAGTACTCAGCGTGGATACGTATAGAGGCAATTCTAGCGAGAGTTGCTCCAATTGATGTCATTCCCGCTGCACGTGATACGTCAGGTATAACTAGAGTAATTTCCTTTTATTACAAAATTTGAAATTATGATTATGTCTACACATGTTGTATTTTGCATGCGTGTGGTGGGTGTGTTGTAATAAATTAGATTTATTTCTTTTTAATTCTTCCGCTATGCACATGTTTATGAAACATGTTCGAACACACAATCGCCGCGCTGCCGGAAACCCAATAGTGGTATCAGAGCCTAGGTTGTGTTTCGACATAATCGTAAAATTATTTTGTGATAGTCATAATTATATTTATGGAATTTTTCTACTTTTGGAAAGTTTAGAAATATTTATGAAAAATTTTTAATTTTGGAAAGTTCAGATGTATTTATGGAAATCTTCTACTTTTGAAAGTTTAGAAGTATCTATGGAAATTAACACTTTCCATAAATAAAATATATGATTAGATTTAGAAATTTATTTTCTAATTTAATCATGATTTGATTTGGGGAATCAAATCTAAAATATATTTTATTTCCATAAATAGTTTTGACAATTTAGGAAATTTGTTTCCTAAATTAAATTTGACTTTCCTTAATTAACACTTTCCATAAATAAAATATGTGATTAGATTTGAAAGTTTGTTTCTTAATTTTAATCATTATTTGATTTGGTGAATCAAATCTCAAACATATTTTATTTCCATAAATAGTTATGACATATAAGGAAATTTTGTACATGCCATAATTGTATGCGATGTAATTGCATTAGATGTATATCATTATGTCATGCGTGTCATGACATATAGATGTATGCCATGTATGCCATGCCATGTAGATAATAGTTATTTGCATGCAAAAGAGGATGAGACATTAAAATCCTTACACAATATTAAAGCCTACACCTTCCATTAATATTGTTAGAACTAGAGTTTTGTTTCTTGTTTGGGTTGTTGGACTCTCTCCAAGCTCGGCTCGATATTGAACATGTTTAAATCATGGAATAGTTTAATACTAATATGGTAAGAGTCAATGGTCAATTGTTAGCTTTGGTTGTTGGACTCTCCAAGCCGAGCTAATTGGTTTAATGTGCTTTGACCATATTAAAACTATTTCTCGATAAATGGTTGGTTTTAACCTGGAGCATCGGCTTGTTGAACTCTCTCCAAGGTCGATGTGAAGGGAGGCAAAGTTGGGTGATATGCATATGATGCATACTTGTTAATGAGTTAACAACCCGATGTATGTGTGAACATTCAATTAGTTGATAGCACATTGTGATAGTTGCATATATGTGATATGCAATCGGTATACTTGATACCTACCATTATAGCTATGAATGACTTGTTGGACTCCAAGGTTGTTCATATCTATGTTGGATATCAACCCATTCAGAGATGGACCTATGATCTCTCGAAGTGATTTTGGGTTTTAAAATTCAAAAAATGAATGGGATTTGTAAATGTATGTTGATGTATTTTTCCATCTTTCTCATATATGCTCGATTTTGTATTTCTAGGTTAATCTCTTGATCATGATGTCTTTGAATTTGAACTCTATTTTGAAATTGAATAAATTGACTAGGCTGAACTTCTTGGATTGACTTAGAAACTTGAGAATTGTTCTCAAGATGAAAAAGCTTGCGTATGTCCTCGAAGATCCTCTTCCCGCCCGTCCTAGTGATAATGCAACTCTGGACCAATTGTTGGCTTATCAGAAACATTTTAGTGATTCTGAACTAGTGAGTTGCATCATACTAGCCGCAATGGTACCCGAGCTGCAGAAGTAGCATAAGCATATGGATGCTTTACTGTAGTCTTTCATCTCTATGAGTTGTTTGATGAGCAAGTGAGATCCGAAAGGTTCGAAGTCTCCAAGATCCTCTTCACCTCTGAGATGCAAGAAGATTCATCTGTGGTACTGCTCAACATGCTAAAGACTGTGGAGCCTTCTATGAAGCATGAGCAGTGTTAGTAATATATGAGAGATGTCCTAAGGCAATCGCCTTATGTATGAACCATTTATATGATAAATGAAGATTCACTATTTGAGTATACATGTTTTATGTATTTGATTGGATCTTAAACTCATTTACTGAATGCCCACGATACGATTCACAGCATGAGAGAATTTTTGATTGGATCACAACTAGTGAGTATCTCTACATGTGTAATTGTGATGTATCGGAATTATCCCTAGTCGATGAATTGATGGATTTGGACACCATCAATTCTGTCGAGACTAGCACGAGGTATACTCCTTGGTGTATCCAAGCGGTGATTCTCCGGTGGAGACATAGTGATGTCCGGAGTTAATCGTGGATGCTAGTTATGGTAACTAGTTCATTGGAGTGACCAGCCGTAAGACTTCATATGGTTCTCTGCATATATAGATATGTCAATGAAGTTCTTACTATGGCTTAAGTGCGATGTTCCTTTGACTTGCGGTATTCAAGTCATCTTGATCATGGAGACTTATGCTTTGACATCTTAAGCAAACATCTCTAAGGAGATGTGGACCCGGGATGATTGGGTATAAGTCGAAGTGATCGAAGGTGTTTGAATAGCTTATAAAGGATTCACCACTCCTTGCGAGGAGATGTATACCCATGGCCTCTCGTCGGATTGTTACTAAAGTCTTTGGCCAAAGCATTACATGTTTAGAGTAAGGTACTCTTCGATACATGTGGAGTAACTAGAATCCGTAGGGCGAGGAAATGATACTTGGGCTAGGTGTGACGTGAGTCGACCTAGTGAGGCCCGACACAATAGACCATGTCCTCGAACCAAGTGGGTATAAGATGAGTGAAGGGAATGGGGCACGATTCATTCATTGAGCTCTTGAAGGGTTTCAGAAATAGTTCTGGATCAACCGTTGATCTTTTCGGTTAATTGGGGATCATGATGTACTACTAGGTGCCACTCATGATCGTTCTATAATTAATGGTTAATTATAGACGACCAACATAAACCGAGAACCTATTTGGTCACACGCACAACGAGTGTAATCCAAAGGATTTAAAACGAGCTTGAGAATGGGATTCTCAGACCGAGAGAAACTATGTTTGGTTGGACCAAACATAAAGCGAGCATGAAATTGTTTCAGTCGCAATGGAAGCGTAGATGGGCCGTGTCTTATGAAGACATAATGGATGGACCAAAATGGTTTGGTTCTAATCCAATAGATGAGAATAAACCAAAGGGTTTGGTTTATATTAAACGAATGAACCAAAGGTTGGTTCGGTTCGTTTTAACTTAAAATAAACCATCATGGTTTGGTTTATTTTAACTTATCTTAATGGAGCGGGTTAACGGGCTTTATGGATATGATCCATTAACCATTAAGAGAATTAGTTCTCTATAAAAGAGGGCTTAATGGATAATTAAGCCCTAATCAAAACCCAAGCCCTTGGAGTTGCCGCCCACCCCTTGAAGGAGGTTTTCGGCGCCAACCCTAGTGTGTCGCCGCCCAACCTCTTGTGCCGCCGTCCAACTTGTTGCCGGCGACCAAGCTTCAGCCGGTGAACCTCCGGCGACCCTCCGGTGATCTCCTCTAAATTCGGTGATAAGGTGAGCTTCCATCTCTCCTTGGCCGGCCTCTATTCCTCCACCAAAAGCTGTCCAGTTTTTCTGGACAGCTTGTTTCTTTGTTGTCGGAGCGTCGTTTGGACGATGGTTAGTGCTCTGATAGCGCCTAACTTACTGGGGATTTGATCTCCGGTAATCCTCTGAGGTGGAGGACGAAGGATTCGTCAATTGGTTGATGAATACCTCTCCGGAGAAGCGAGTTTTGAGAACTCGTTTTAGGATCCGAATTTGGATTCGGATCGTGATCATCTCTCGATCACGTCGTCTTCAACACGAGGCTAGTAACCCGTACGAAGATGAAGCTCGTGACTTAGCGAAGTCATCCCGAGGATCTCGGCGTGGATACGGATAGAGACGATTCTTACGAGGATCGTTCCGGTTGATGCCGTTCCCGCTACACGTCATACGAAAGGTATAACGTAGATAATTTCTTTTATTGCAAATTTTAATTTACGGTTATGTCTACACTTGTTGTAATATGCATGCGTGTGTTGTGTGTGTTGTAATAAATATAGATTTATTATTTTTAATTGCTTCCGCTGTGCTCATGTTTACGAAACATGATCGAACACACACACGCCGCGGTGCCGGAAACCCAACAGTGGTATCAGAGCCCAGGTTGTGTTTCGACATAATCGTAAAAATGGTTTTGCGATAGTCATAATGTATTTCTGAAAATTTTCTAAATTTTGGAAATTTAGAAGTATTTATGGAAATTTTTCAATTTTGGAAAGTCTAGAAGTATTTATGGAAATCTTCCACTTTTGGAAAGTTGGAAGTATTTATGGAAATTGATATTTTCCATAAATAAAATATTTGATTAGATTCTGGAAATTTGTTTCTTAATTTAATCATGATTTGATTTGGGAAATCAAATCTTAAAATATTTTATTTCCATAAGTAGTTTTAATGATTTAGGAAATTGGTTTCCTAAATAGATTTTCCTTAATCAAATAATTCCATGAATAAAATATGTGATTAGATTTGGAAATTTGTTTCCTAATTTAATTATGATTTGATTTGGAGAATCAAATCTTAAACATATTTTATTTCCATAAATAGTTATGACAAATAAGGAAATTATGTACATGACATAATTGTATGCCATGTAATTGCATTAGATGCATAACATTATGCCATGCGTGTCGTGACATGTAGATGTATGCCATGTATGCCATGCCATGTAGATAATAGTTATTTGCATGCAAAGAGGATGAGACATAAAACCCTAACTCAATATTAAAGCCTACACCTTCCATTAATATGGTTAGAACCAGAGTTAGTTTCTTGTTTGGGTTGTTGGACTCACTCCAAGGCTCGAACACAGAACATGTTCAAATCATTGGAATAGTTTAACTCTAATATGGTAAGAGTCAGAGGTCAATCGTTAGTTTGGGTTGTTGGACTCACTCCAAGCCTGGCTAATTGGTTGAATGCGCTCTAACCATATTAAAACTATTTCGCGATTAATGGGTCGGCTTTAACTTGGAGCATCGATTTGTTGGACTCACTCCAAGGTCGATGTGAAGAGAGGTGAAGTTGGGTGCTATGCATATGATGCATACTTGTTAATGTGTTAACAACCCAATGTATGTGTAAACATTCAATTAGTTGATAGCACATTGTGATAGTTACATATACATGATATGTAATCGGTATACTTGATACCCACCATCATAGCTAAGAATGGCTTGTTGGACTCACTCCAAGGTTGTTCTTATCTATGATGGATATCAGCCCATTCGGAGATGGACCTACGATCTCCCGAAGTGATTTTAAGGGTTTTGAAATTCGAAAAATGAATGGGATTTATAAATGTATATTGATGCATTTTAAAATCATCTTTCTCATATATGCTCATTTTGTATTTCTAAGTTAATATATTGATCATGATGTGTTTGAATTTGCGTTCCATTTTGGATTCGAATAAATTGACTGGGCCGAGCTTCATGGACTGGCTTAGAAGCTTGAGAATTGTTCTCAAGGTTGAAAAGCTTGCAAATGTCCTCGAAGCACCTCTTCCCGCCCGTCCTAGTGACGATGCAACTCTGGACCAATTGTTGGCCTATCAGAAACATGTGAGTGATTCTGAACAAATGAGTTGCATCATGATAGCCGCGATGGAACCCAAGCTACGAAAGCAGCATGAGCATATGGATGCTCATATCGTAGTCCTTCATCTTTGTGAGTTGGTTGATGAGCAAGTGAGATTCGAAAGGTTCGAAGTCTCAAAGCTCCTCTTCACCTCTGAGATGCTAGAAGGTTCATCTGTGGTACTGCTCAATATGCTGAAGACTGTGGAGTCTTCTGAGAAGCATGAGCAGGGGACGGTGCTATTAGTTGATTCCTCGAAGAAAGGTTCTAAGAGGAAGTCAAAGGAGCAGCAGAAGGGAAAGAAGAGAAAGGCTAAGAATGTAGAACTAGCACAAAAGGAAACTTGCCATCATTATGGCAAGGAGAGCCATTTGCGAAGAAAGTGCAAGATTTATCTTGAGTTCATGAAGAAGGATAAGGCATCGGATGCCCCATCTTCTTCAGATATCTTCGTTATTGATTGTCATTCTATTTCCTCAAACACTTGGGTATTGGATACTGGATGTGGCTCACATATATGTAATGACATACATGGGCTAAGGAATAGAAGAAGACTCGTCAAGGGAGAGTCAAATTTGTGTGTTGGGAATGGAACAAAGGTTGCTGCACTCGCCATTGGAACGTATTTGTTGGAACTCCCTGTAGGACTTGTCTTAGAACTGGACAATTGCTTTTATGTTCCTTAGTTGATAAAGAACATCATTTCTATTTCTTGTTTAAATAGAAATGGGTACCATTTGACTTTTAGTAACAATTGTTGTTACATAACTTTGAATGGAGTTCTTTATGGGACTGGAACTTTAAGCAATGGTGTTTATACGTTGGCGTATCCAGTGACATTTTCAATATCGAAGCGAGCAACACGCGTGCTCGAAAGGATAATCAAATAGACTCCTATATGTGGCATTGTCGTCTTGGCCATATAAGCAAGAAACGCATGTCCGAATTACACCGATGTGGAATTCTGGAATCGTTTGAATTGGATTCATACGATACATGCGAATCATGCTTAAAAGGCAAGATGACT
This sequence comes from Wurfbainia villosa, assembly GCA_025175895.1. Taxonomy (NCBI): domain Eukaryota; kingdom Viridiplantae; phylum Streptophyta; class Magnoliopsida; order Zingiberales; family Zingiberaceae; genus Wurfbainia; species Wurfbainia villosa. The sequence goes on from CM045988.1 coordinate 78,732,720, forward strand.
AAGTTACCTTTTACGGGAAAAGGTGAACGAGTGGGAGAGTTGCTAGGCCTAATACATAGTGATGTATGTGGACCTATGTCAACTCAAGCTTTAGGAGGCTATAGCTACTTCATTACCTTCACCGATGATCACTCACGGTTTGGGTATGTGTTCTTGATGAAACACAAGTCTGAAGCCTTTGAAAGGTTCAAAGAATTCAGAAATGAAGTAGAGAAACAACATGACAAGAGTATTAAAATACTTCGATTGGATCGAGGTGGTGAATACTTAAGTCAAGAGTTTCTTGATTATCTAAGAGACAATGACATATTGTCTCAATGGACTCCGCCATATACACCACAGCATAATGGTGTATCTGAGAGGCGTAACCGGACCTTGTTGGACATGGTCAGGTCAATGATGAATCATGCAACCCTTCCCAAGTCCTTTTGGGGCTATGCACTTCAGACAGCTGTTTACTTGTTAAACAGAATGCCGACCAAGGTAGTTTCTACTACTCCATATGAGATATGGGCTAGTAAGAAACCTCATGTATCTTACTTGAAGATATGGGGTTGTCCTGCTTATGTGAAGCGGACTGTATCAGACAAACTGGATGCTAAGTCTGATAAATGTCTATTTATTGGATACCCTAAGGAAACAAGGGGTTACCAATTCTATCATCCTGCGGAACAAAAGGTGTTTGTTTCAAGGCATACTGTGTTTCTAGAGAAAGAGTTTCTCTTGCAAGAAAATAGTGGGAGTGTCGTCGAGCTTGAGGAGGCTCGAGAGACTCAAATAGACATTGATGAGATACCTGGTGAAGCACAACAACCGACAACTCATAGTGATGAGCAATCGGCTGGACCTATTGTAACACCACATCTTCGTAGATCTGGTAGAACACACAATATTCCTGAGAGATATGGATTTCTCGTAAGTGAATCGAACGACGTGTTACTCATTGATGATGAGGAGCCTACCAGTTATGAAGAAGTGCTGACAAGTTCAGAAAGGGATAAGTGGCTTGGTGCCATGAAGTTGGAAATGGATTCCATGTATGAAAACCAAGTTTGGAACTTGGTTGACCCACCTGAAGGGAGAAAGCCTATAGGGTGCAAGTGGGTTTTCAAGAAGAAAACCGACATGGATGGTAATGTGATTACCTATAAGGCTAGATTGGTGGCGAAAGGATATCGTCAAAAACAAGGTGTTGATTATGACGAAACCTATTCGCTTAGCTATCTTAAATCCATTCGGATGCTCCACAGCCATAGCGGCTCATTATGATTATGAGATATGGCGGATGGATGTGAAAAGCGGCTTTCCTTAATGGAAACACCTTTCGAGGCGTGTACATGATACAACTGAGGTTTCACATCGGTTGATAAAACCAAGGTATGCAAATTGCGACGATCCATTTATGGATTGAAGCAAGCATCCAGGAGCTGGAATATCCGTTTTGATGAGACAATCAAAAGTTTGATTTCTCACAAAATCGACGAACCTTGTGTGTACAAGAAGGTTAGTGAGTGCGATCGTGTTCCTAGTATTGTATGTCGATGACATATTACTTATAGGAAATGATGTGTCAATCTTACAGTCGATTAAGGTTTGGTTATCCAAGACATTCTCCATGAAAGACCTGGGAGAAGCAACCTACATCCTCGGGATTAAGATCTATAGAGATAGATCGAAACGGTTGCTTGGTTTTTCGCAATCTACATATATAGAGCGAGTGCTAAAGAGGTTTAGCATGTCGGAATCCAAGAAAGGTTATCGCCCATCGTGCATGGGGAACACCTTTGAAGTCTATGTGTCCGCGCCTGAGAAGGCGAGAGGATTTGCATGAGTAAGATTCCTATGCATCCATAATAGGATCTATCATGTATGCTATGTTATGTATGAGGCCCGATGTATCATATGCTCACGAGTGTCACGGCGGATACCAATCGATCGAGGAATGGATCATTGGGCTATTGTTAAGGCGATCCTTAAGTACTTGAGAAGAACTAAGGATGTGTTCCTAATATATGGAGAAGGGACATGGTGATACGTGGGTATCGGAATGCCGACTTCTAGACGACAAGGATGATTCCAGTCTCGATGCGGATAATGTTCACCTTGAATGGGCGCGATGAGTTGGAAAAGTTCCAAACAAGAGATCTAGCGGATTAAGGCGAGAATATATTGCGGCAGGCGACAAAGGAAGCGGTTTGGATCAAGAAGTTCATTCATGAACTTGGTGTGATTCCGGCCATTGTTGAAGCAATACCGGTCTACTGCGACAACAATGGAGCAATTGCACAGGCGAAAGAGCCAAGGTCTCATCAACGATCCAAACATGTGCTTCGCCGCTATCATCTTATCAGAGAGATCATCAGTAGGAACGAAATATAAATCGAGAAAATTCCCACTGAAAGGAACTTAGCGGATCCTTTGACTAAAGCATTACCTCAAAGTAAGTTTGGGGGTCATGTTAGAGCTTATGGTATTGGATACCGTAGCGATTGGCATTAGGCCAAGTGGGAGTCTGTTAGTAATATATGAGAGATGTCCTAAGGCAATCGCCTTATGTATGAACCATTTATATGATAAATGAAGATTCACTATTTGAGTATACATGTTTTATGTATTTGATTGGATCTTAAACTCATTTCTTGAATGCCCACGATACGATTCACGGCATGAGAGAATTTGTGATTGGATCACAACTAGTGAGTATCTCTACATGTGTAATTGTGATGTATCGGAATTATCCTAGTCGATGAATTGATGGATTTGGACACCATCAATTACACGAGACTAACACGAGGTATACTCCTTGGTGTATCCAAGCGGTGATTCTCACGGCTGGAGACATAGTGATGTCGGAGTTAATCGTAGATGCTAGTTATGGTAACTAGTTCATTGGAGTGACCAGCCGTAAGACTTCATATGGTTCTCTGCATATATAGATATGTCAATGAAGTTCTTACTGTGGCTTAAGTGCGATGTTCCTTTGACTTGCAGTATTCAAGTCATCTTGATCATGGAGACTTATGCTTTGACATCTTAAGCAAACATCTCTAAGGAGATGTGGACCCGGGATGATTGGGTATAAGTCGAAGTGATCGAAGGTGTTTGAATAGCTTATAAAGGATTCAACACTCCTTGCGAGGAGATGTATACCCATGGCCTCTCGTCGGATTGTTACTAAAGTCTTTGGCCAAAGCATTACATGTTTAGAGTAAGGTACTCTTCGATACATGTGTTGTAACTAGAATCCGTAGGACGAGGAAATGATACTTGGGCTAGGTGTGACGTAGTCAGCCTAGTGGGGACTGACACAATAGACCATGTCCTGAACCAAGTGGGTATAAGATGAGTGAAGGGAATGGGGCACGATTCATTCGAGCTACTGAAGGGTTTCAAAAATAGTTCTGGATCAACCGTTGATCTTTTCGGTTAATTGGGGATCATGATGTACTACTAGGTGCCACTCATGATCGTTCTATAATTAATGGTTAATTATAGACGGCCAACATAAACCGAGAACCTATTTGGTCACACGCACAATGAGTGTAATCCAAAGGATTTAAAACGAGCTTGAGAATGGGATTCTCAGACCGAGAGAAACTATGTTTGGTTGGACCAAACATAAAGCGAGCATGAAATTGTTTCAGTCGCAATGGAAGCGTGGATGGGCCGTGTGGATGGACCAAAATGGTTTGGTTCTAATCCAATGGATGAGAATAAACCAAAGGGTTTGGTTTATATTAAACGAATGAACCAAAGGTTGGTTCGGTTCGTTTAAACTTAAAATAAACCATCATGGTTTGGTTTATTTTAACTTATCTTAATGGAGCGGGTTAACGGGCTTTATGGATATGATCCATTAACCATTAAGAGAATTAGTTCTCTATAAAAGAGGGCTTAATGGATAATTAAGCCCTAATCAAAACCCAAGCCCTTGGAGTTGCCGCCCACCCCTTGAAGGAGGTTTTCGGCGCCAACCCTAGTGTGCCGCCGCCCAACCTCTTGTGCCGCCGTCCAACTTGTTGCCGGCGACCAAGCTTCCGCCGGTGAACCTCCGGCGACCCTCCGGTGATCTCCTCTAGGTTCGGTGATAAGGTGAGCTTCCATCTCTCCTTGGCCGGCCTCTATTCCTCCACCAAAAGCTGTCCAGTTTTTCTGGACAGCTTGTTTCTTTGTTGTCGGAGCGTCGTTTGGACAACGGTTAGTGCTCTGATAGCGCCTAACTTACCGGGGATTTGATCTCCGGTAATCCTCTGAGGTGGAGGACGAAGGATTCGTTAATTGGTTGACGAATACCTCTCCGGAGAAGCGAGTTTTGAGAACTCATTTTAGGATCCGAATTTGGATTCGGATCGTGATCATCTCTCGATCACGTCGTCTTCAACACGAGGCTAGTAACCCGTACGAAGACGAAGCTCGTGACTTAGCGAAGTCATCCCGAGGAGCTCGGTGTGGATACGGATAGAGACGATTCTTACGAGGATCGTTCCGGTTGATGCCGTTCCCGCTACACGTCATACGAAAGGTATAACGTAGATAATTTCTTTTATTGCAAATTTTAATTTACGGTTATGTCTACACTTGTTGTAATATGCATGCGTGTGTTGTGTGTGTTGTAATAAATATAGATTTATTATTTTTAATTGCTTCCGCTGTGCTCATGTTTACGAAACATGATCGAACACACACATGCCGCGGTGCCCGAAACCCAACAAGCAGGTGATGGTGTTATTAGTTTATTCCTCGAAGAAAGGTTCTAAGAGAAAGTCAAAAGAACAACAGATGGGGAAGAAGAAAAAGGCTAAAAGAGCAGAACCAACTCAAAAGGGCACTTGCCTTCATTATGGCAAGGAGGGCCATTGGCGAAGAAACTGCAAGATTTATCTTGAGTCCGTGAAGAAGAATAAGACATTAGATGCCCCATATTCTTCAGATATCTTCGTTATTGATTGTCATTCTAATTTTTCAGACACTTGGGTATTGGATATTGGGTGTGGCTCACATATATGTAATGACATGCATGGGCTAATGAATAAAAGAAGACTCGTCAAGGGAGATTCAAAGTTACATGTTGGGAATGGAGCAAAGGTTGTTGCACTCGCCATTGGAACGTATTTATTGAAACTTCCTACAAGACTTGTCTTGAAACTGCACAATTGCTTTTATGTTCCTTCATTGATAAAGAGCATCATTTCTATTTCTTGTTTGAATAGAAATGGGTACCATTTAACGTTTTGTAACAATTGTTGTTATATAACTTTGAATGACATACTTTATGAGACTGGAACTTTGAGCAATGGTATTTATACGTTGGACGTATCCAGTGATATTTTCAATATCAAAGCGAGCAACATGCGTGCTCGAAAGGATAATCAACTAGACTCCTATATGTTGCATTGTCGTCTTGGCCATGCAAGAAAGAAACGAATGTTCGAATTACATCGATGTGGAATTCTAGAATCATTTGAATTAGATTCAATGAGATAGGGAAAGCATGCTTGCTAAAGGCAAGATGACATTCAAAAATTATGCCCTTTTGTATCATTAATAGAAAAGCATGCTAGTAGAAATAATAAGATTTGTTTAGGGCTAAGCATGTAAGTTTCTCTTGACAAACCTAGGACAAATAAGGCTAAAAAGACCAATCTTCTAATGGTCTTGGGTAAATTGATTGAATATTTGATGGATAGTCTAAAGCTTAGGTATTGAATCTAGGCATATGCCTTTAAGAATACAAACATTTCCCAAAGATAAATGAAAACTCAAAATTGAGGAGAGTATTCAGATGTCTTGATGGGTCAAAACTTAGAAAAGCTGGAAAACCCTTAGAATCATAGAAGAAATTCAATTGGTCAAATGGACAAATGCTTTCCAAGTTTTCCAAGCAGTTGATAAAGCTATTCACTCCCCGGTATTATCTATGCCCGAGACATGTAAAGACCATGAATCATACTCCATTTATGGAACAATTTGTATGTCTACCAAGGCTAATGAAGATTATCCTAAGACTAGCCATGTGTGTAGTGACCAAGGTAAGTCTTATATGCATTATCGGATAAGACAACTAAAACAAGGGCATTTTCTATCTGAATCCCGTGGAAGACGGCCAATAATCTCTTTTACTAAGATTTGTCAGTAGCCTAAAGGGTCATTTGTTTGAAGGTATCTAGGGAAGAGTCTTCAGATATAGTGAAGCACCACAAACCGAAACCCATAATTCCATCATTATTGGAGTTCCACATCTTCAGAGATTCACGCTAATGGTTGGTGTTATAATCTCAGAATCAAAGGATGAGGAGTTTATTAACCTAGCTGTATGTGTTGACAAAGGTGAATATGTGAGGAAGAAGTTTATTTCTAATTAGGTCTTAAGGGAAACATGGGCCATTTTGGGTTTATGGCACACTCAAGATAAATGATGTATACCGGGGAAAGCTATCTAGATATGTTCATAATTTGGACTTAACACAACTTTTATGTATATTTGAATCTATAACCACCATCATGGATTTATTTGACTTATTTGAGTGACCATATGGAAAATCATGATTATCATAACATGTAAGTCTATATTTAAAATCATTCTTGATCGGATTGTGAAAATGTATAATGCTTAAAGGTCTCATTTTCAATGACCTAATGTATGCAAAATGTATAATTGAGCTCAGTTTGAGAAATTGACCATAAATCATACACCATCAGAGATAAAATAAAAATGAAATTATTGAGAGACTATGGCTTAATTTTGGACCTTGGTATCGAAATATTACCTAAATGGCATGGAGTCAAACCATTACATGATAATGTGAACGCCTTAATCCCGAGATAAAGACCGGCATGGATGGTATATGCATAGTATTCAGAAAATTTTTGACTTTTAAGGAATGTCAAAAAGCGAGATTCATACTATTAGAGATAGGAAATATTGGGAAATTGCGATGTTTAAATCTTACTTTTTTTGAAGATATGCTTGTCATTGCTTACAAGGAAAGCCCGGACTATATCTAACAAATTGGATGTGTCAGGAGTCGATAAATATTGTTAATGGAAAATCTGAAATAGTGTGTACATGATATTTTCACATAATAAAAGGATGTTGAAAGGTATGGTAAGTTACATAGGGAATCATTATGGTATTTTAAAGAAATTAAATTGAGAAAAATTAAAATCGGATGACATCTGATCGTAACATGGAGGTTTCGAGAAAAAATCATAGATGAAATTGTGGTTATAATGGGGTCAGCGAGGTTACAAAACCAATTGGTTATCATTTAATGATCAGGTATCTTGATGTTAGCCATGTTCCCTTGGGTATAAGACACTCACTCCCTCATTCGAATATGATATCATTAGAACATGCTATTTGAGAGATCCAATGGATTTCGAAGAAACAAAAATCGAGAATGAGCCTCATTGATGATGAGATAATTTAAAGAGTTACGAATTTATTGAGATTAAAGGGATAAGTGGCTTGGCCTAATGTCAGAATGAATTGACAATGGTGGAGATTAAAACAATGTATGCTATACAGCAATAAAAAAGGAGATTGAGTATCATCTGGGAAGGATAAAGCCTTTAGGGGTGCAAGTGGGCCTCTCTTCAAGTGATAGAAGGATCACTAGAAAGTTGTGTAGGCATGTGTTCCTCATTAGGTGGTCAATTGTTAATGTCGGGGTTGATTACTAGTTACTAATTAGGGTTACGGTCTAAATCCTGAAGGATTCTCTTGGCATGTGGTCATTATGATTATGAGATATGGCTTGAGATGAAGTGTAAGCTTATACCTCTTGTTGGAGGGGAACAAGGAAGGAAGATGATGTAGTGCAGCTTCGGCCCACTGTAAAGTTTTGATCTGGTAAATATTTGACAAGGATGAAATTGCGAAGTGCGTATGAAATTGGATTTTCTTCAGAAAGCAAGCATGAGGTGGAATCCATTTGATGAATGTTGCAAAGCATGGTTAAAAGTTTGATAGTTATTCTCACAAAAACGAGCCAAGTGTACTTAGTGCTTGGCTAATCATAGAATAGAGGTTAGTGGGATGCGGTCAATGTCAAGTAGTATTGGGTAGTCGAATAAGACGACATTGTTTAAAGTTCGCTTAGGAATGATGGTCTTCTAGATCCGGTCTAAAGGATGGTTGATCAGACGGATTCTCCATAAGGGATCTGGGAGGAAGCAGGCCAGATGGAGGAAGATCTCATAGAGGGCATAGATCGAAGCACTTGCTGGTCTTTTCGCGTGGTACAGGGATGAGCGAGTCGCTACAAGAGGGTTTATCATAGCCAAGAAGGTGTTCCTGACCGATGCTAAAGGATCAGTTGTGCTATGTGATCCGTATTTGAGGCCGATAATAAGGATATTGTTTGAGTCGATCTCATTGGTTGCGTATAGATCCCTACTAGGTCTATGTGTATTAGTGATCAACGGCTCGATGAGTATGTTAATTTTTGTACAGTGGGATGCTCGATAGCCCATTAGCTTCAGTTTATTCTTAGTTTAAGAAACTGATCTATGTATGGGAAGGTAGATCATGGATCGTGGGGGGTATTCGGATTTTTTTACTTCGCTCTTGATGTGCCTGAAGGATGTAATAATGTATCCTAGGAGTAGGAGTTCTGACCTTAGATAAATGGGATCGAGTGGAGAGTTGGTGAAGACAAAAATTCCAAAAAGTGGGCTATAATGGATATTGCTTATTGCTCGATCACTAGGCATGTCGAGCTATAAAATTGTAAGATCCTAGGGAGAGGGATATTTTTAATATCTGAAGATCTCATAAATTAAAACTTGATGTGATGCTAGCATGTAGGTCAGAAATTCGGATACGACTTAAGCAATCCCCTGAATCAAGATCATTGTTTTTAGGATCACAAGGCGAAGATTGACAAATCATTCTTAGTGTCTTTGTATTTCTTTGTGGTACTTTGACTAAGGCATTACCTCGGAGAGTAATTACGCTTGTTGTTTCTCCAGCTTATGGTATTGGAATACAATTTAGTTGAATTAGTGCCATGAGCATAATGCTAGGGATGCCATAAGAGCTAAGTATGTATACTTTTATCGTAACATAGTATATGATTAATGAAAATTATCACTATTTGTATACAAACGTGGTTTCATGTATTACACCATTGTTATTCATTTCATTTTTCCTAATGTCGAGGAATCTAGACAAGCATAAATCACTAATGTGATAAAGTGGATGACCAACTAAATGATGCTGACCATACCATGTACATGATCAAATGAGAAAATAAACTGCATTGAATCATTTGATCGGAGAGAATCTACAGTTGGAGATCGTTTTATGAAACCATCAATTGATCAAGTGTGCACGGATCTCCCAATGCCCCTCATGAGTGGATAAAGTAAGGAGCTACATAAAGGATGTAATGCTCGTCAAGATGGTTAATAAGTAGAATTTGCATCTATGTCAAATTATTAGACAATCTTATCCTGGTGTGGAACAACGCCGGATCGTAACTTCCCGCATTTTTACTGCATGTCAATCTCAGCTTTTGTCAAAAGGGTTCTTACTGAACTGCCTTAAGTCACCACGATCGAGGGAATTGTTGAGGGATTCGTTCTCGGCTTAGTCATAAGACTTATATGCTTTGACATCTTAAGCGAGGAGATGTGGACTAGGATGATTGGGTATAAGTTAAACTCATTGAAAAGGAGCTGTTTGAGATAGCCTAGTAAAGTTCACCACTCCTTGCGAGGAGATGTATACCCATGGCCTCTCGTCGGATTGTTACTAAGTATTTGGCTTCTAAAAAAATTACATGTTTAAGTAAGATCGACTCTTGGATACATGTGCGTAACTAGGATCATGGGGCTATATTGCTGAAATGATAGCAGGCTGGGTGTGGCGTGAAGTGACCTAGTTGCTGACACTATAGACCATGTCCGAACCAAGTGAGTATAAGATGAGTGAAAGGAGGGGCACCAAGGAAATTCATTAAGATGCTTGTTTGTTCTTTGAAGGGTTTTGAAGTTAGTTACAGAATCGGCTTTATTCTTTTCTTAATTGGGGATCATGATGTACTACTAGGTGTCACTCATGATGTTCTTCTATCAATTAAGATTGATTATCTAAAAGCGTTAATAGGGAACCTATTTAGTGAAAGATCACCGCGAGCCAGCGTAATCTGAAGGATTTAAGCAATGAAGCTTGAGAATGAAATTCTCAACCATATGAGAAACTAGATTTTTGTTGAACCTGAACTAAGGAGACAGCCGAGCATGAAATGTTTCAATCTCAATGCATTGGAGCATGGATTTTTCAAAGTCTTGCTAGGGAACATGATGGATGAACTAAATTGGTTTAATGGTTCTAATCCATTGTGGAGAATAAACCAAAGGGGTTTTGGTTTGTTTTAAGCGAATGAATGAAAGTTAGTTAGTTCATTTAACTTAAAATAGAGACGAATCGGTTTGGTTTATTTGCTTAAGTTATTGGAGTGGGTTTGGGAGTTTTGGTTATGAACCAATAACTCTAGGAGAATTTTCTTAATGGTTAGCGAAGAATAAACAGATGGCTCTAAAAAGGATTAGGTTTTTGGGAGCCCTATGTTTTATTTTGGAAAAACTTAAATTCCTCTTGGTCCTCTCCCCTCTCTCCTCCCATAGAATTGTGGATTGCCCGAGCTTAGCGATTCACTCTTAGGGGTTTAGCTTTTCGAGCCACAGCCGGTCCTTGAAGTCTCTCGCCCCACTTCACCTCCACAGGTTCAGCCTGGCGATCCTCACGGCTGACTCACCTCCGGTGATCTTCCCTTGGCTAAACTCCAAGTCGATCGCCGTATATACGAGTTAGAGAAGCCAATCTAATCTCCTTATGGAGGCTGGTTCATTCAATCCTCGCTGAATATGATTGTCGACTCATGTTTGACGTTCGATCAACTGTCTTCCTTTACTCCTCATTAATTAGATACCATTGCATGTTGATTTGACTCCTCATCATTAATCTCTTTGAAGGATGCATTGCCGATAGAGCGGTAGGGGTCGAGAATTGATGGCTTTCAGTTAGAGTAGTAAAAAGCAATTTTGAGTAATCGTTTTGAATTGCTCAAGATTGATTTGTAGTTTCTCTCGATCACAGTGATTTTGTTCGACAATTAGCGGTGACTCGATCTACGAAGATGAAACTCATGACTTTGTGAAGTCATCCAGCTACTGTGGATATGGATTTGAGGCAACCAGCGAGAATTTAAGGGTTGATGCCTTATCATTGTCACATAATCGTCAATTACACGTTTGATAATTTCCTTTTCAAAATTTAAAACTACGATATGTCACATGCCAATGGGGTACTATGCATTTTAATGAGAAATTAGATTTATTGGCTTTTTATTCTACAACACATTTGCACTACATATGATCTAGAAACATGTTCGAACACACACGTTCTGAAACCTAAGTGTGATTTAACCATGACACTATAGGACTTAAATGCTTCTAGAGACATTACATCCGATCATCCATGGACGATCCATAAGTGGGATTAGACTTATATGATAACCTGATTGATTGAAGCCTGCCCATAGCCTCACCCTCTCTTGCTAAATTATTGTCAAATATCTGCCAGACAATTTAAACCTAACTGTTTATCTGATACTCAATAATAAAACATATTTTTGTTATCTGAAGAACCAGTGATACATTGCAAAATGATTTCATATCAACGCTCATAATTGAAAAACAAAAACAAACATGTTACAAAAGAGAATAGAGAATCGATATACCTCTCGAACTTCTAATGTATGACCTTCCTCCTTTCGGACGTCGTCTGGGTGACGATCTACCAAAAGTTGAAGCTCCTAGATCTCCAATCTTCCTTCCTTGTTCTTTCAAAGCAAGAGGAAGAATAGAAACAAGGGTCTTCTCCTTCCTATAGCCAACCAACAAGCAACAAGGAGAATCCTTGCCGCCGACCAACAAGGAGGAGGAGATTATGATGGAAACCGACCAAGACACCAAGGGAAAGCCCTAAGTCTTGTTTCCACTGGCCAAGGAGAAGGAGAGGAGATACTTTGGATGCCGGCCAAGAGCTGGAAAGACTTTAATGGGTGCCAGCCACCAATGGAGAAGGAGAAGACAAGGAAAAACTTTCCTTATTAGGTGCCGCCAAGCCCAAACCCTAGCTCCAAGCACTTGCCGCCAACCTCCAAAACCCTAGCTTCTCTCAATTGTTTTTCCATGCCAACCCCTTGTTTTCCTTTTATAGAGTTAGGGATAAATCTCCTTTTAATCTCCACCATTGGTTCTAGGGATTTAATCTCAACTGTCGGAACTAGAAATTTAATCTCAACCGTCGGATCTTATAGATTTAATCTCTACTACCTTTGGATCTAGAGTTTTGTTTCTATCCATTGGATCTAAGCTTCATGAGGTGTTAATAGGCTACAATAGGGACCATGAGGAGGAGTTGGATCTTGGCCACCCATGGATCAAGCCTACATAAAGTCCGATCCATTAATGATAATCCAACCCACTAAAGGAATAACATTGATCTACCTCACCAACCCCCATAAGATAATATGGGCTCCATATATTATATGTACATTTTCTCTCCGTGTTTAAGATCTCGAATGTCTGTCGATTAATTAATTTACTAACCATTAATTAATAAACATTTAACTCCATGAGTAGTACCACTCAACATTTAAATCATGCCGGACCAAGTCCACCTGCAGGGTTTACATGATGAACCTTATGAGCTTCTCAAGGGGACATCATCATCTTAATATATAGGACACGGTTTTCTCCTATAATCAACAGCACACCATATAAATAATATCATCTCCCAACTTACCGAGCTTATCTATTTAATCTATAAATCTCGCCCATTAGTAAATCAAAGAGATGAATACTAAGTATATGTGCCCATTATTATATCGGGATTAAGAGTATGTACAATATAATATCTGAGGTCTGATTCGATTATGTAGTCAGCAATAAATCGAATCACCTCTAAGTCGGTCCTGCTCAATACACACAAAGTGCACTAGTGTGATTCTATGGTTAAGACAAACCAATCCCAAATCACACTACAACCATTCCGATGGTTTGTCCAAAGTCATCTCGGTTGTGAGCCTTTACTTATACCTTACAAGGAACCGATAACATGATCTCCCGTGTGACACCACACACCATGTTATCTACAATGTAATGTATTAGACAATATGCATAATCATAAAAATGTGCAAACAATGATCATGTTTTTCTTATTTCAAAATAAAGTTGTTCATACAAAAGATAGACTTTTCAGTATACATCCCAACAATCTCCCACTTATACTAAAAGACTATGCTGTTCTCAAACTGCCATACATCATATCCCCATTTCCTCCACATGCATATCAAAAGCTCTCGCTAGAAAGTCCTTAGTGAAAGGGTCTACCAGGTCATCCGCTGATGCAATCTTGGCGACAACAACTTCTACCTCCTTTACGATTTCTCGTATCAGGTGGTACTTGCGCTCTATGTGTTTACTTGCCTTACGGGCTCGTGGTTCCTTTGAGTTTACAACTACACCACTATTATCACAATAAATTGTGATAGTTCTGGGCAAACTAGAAATCACATCCAAGTCCATCAGGAAGTTCCTGAGCCACATAGCTTCTTTGGCTGCCTCAGAGGCTGCCACATACTCAGCTTCCATGGTGGAGTTTTCCATGCATTTCTACATGACACTCCTCCATACAATGGCTCCACCTCCCAAAGTAAACACAAAATCTGAGGTAGACTTACTGTTATCCCTATCTGATTGGAAGTCAGAATCCGTGTAACCCATAGGGAGTAATTTGTCTGCCTGGTTAACTAGCATATAATCCCTATACCTTCTCAGGTACTTCAATATATGCTTTACCGCAGTCCAATGTCTCTGTCCTGGATTACTCTGATATCTGTTGACCATGCCCACGATATAGCAGATATCTAGTCTCGTACATAACATCGCATACATGAGGCTTCCTACCGCCGAAGCATAAGGAACCGCCTTCATCTCCTCTATCTCCTCAGATGTTCTAGGACACATCTCCTTAGATAAAGGAAATCCATGCCTGAAGGGTAGAAAACCCTTCTTGGAGTTCTGCATGCTAAAACGATCCATAATCATATCTATGTATGAAGCTTGGGATAAGCACAACATCATTTTCCTACGATCCCTTATAACCTTGATCCCAAGGACATGTCCCACCTCTCCCAAGTCCTTCATATCAAAATGTTTGGACAACCATACCCTTTCGTCCGATAGCACCTTGATATTGTTGCCAATCAACAAAATGTCATCTACGTATAGTACAAGAAATACCAATACGTTTCTGTCACATCTCTTGTATACACATGACTCATCCGGACTTTGAATAAATCCATAAGACTGGATTACTTCATCAAATCGGATGTTCCAAGACCTCGAAGCTTGTTTCAATCCATAAATTGACTGATTAAGCTTATATACAAGATGCTCTTTGCCCTTCTCAATGAATCCCTCTGGTTGCTTCATATAGATGTTTTCTTCAAGACTTCCATTAAGGAAAGCTGTCTTGACATCCATCTGCCACACCTCATAATCCATATGAGCTGCAATGCATAAGAGAATCCGGATAGACTTAAGCATGGCTACCGGCAAAAAGGTCTCCTCATAATCGATACCCTCTTTCCGAGTATACCCCTTCGCAACAAGCCTCGCTTTGAAGGTCTCAACCTTCCTATCTATTCGTCTCTTTCTTTTGCAGATCCACTTGCATCCAATGGTTTTTACACCATTGGGTGGTTCTACTAGCTCCCAGACCTGATTTGAATCCATAGATTCAATCTCAGTATTCATTGCATTTTGCCAAGATGCTGCATCTTTATCTTGGATTGCCTCGTCATATGTCCAGGGATCAGGTTCATGTTCGCCAGGGACCAAATCAGAAGATTCTCCCAAGAACATGAATCTATCAGGCTGTCTCACAACCCTCCCACTACGACGAGGTATCACTGTGTATCCTCTGTGACCGCTGGTGCATGACATGTGGTATATCCTCTTGTATGCAGTGGTACTAAAGAAGTGACTTCCCTTTTAATTCCTCGGAACAATTTTACTCTTGGGCTTGTGGCTCATCACATAGTCTTCCTCTAGAAATCGGCGTTCGTGCTAGCGATCACCCTCGATCTCTAGGACTATAAAATAAACCACCCTTCGTTCCTCTAGGATAGCCAAACATGCATACTTACATGCGAGGTTCCAACTTACCGATCTACCTTGGCACATGTCTTTGGACTCCCCATATCCGAATATGTCTTAGACTAGGCTTTATCCATTCATAGTTTGGGAGTAGAAGGCACCGATTTAGATGGAACTAAGTTGAATATACACCGTCGTATCTAGAGCATATCCCGAGAATGAATCTGACAACTCAGAATAACTCATCATCGATCTAACCATCTCCATAAGAGTCTTATTCCTTCGCTCTGCTACACCGTTCTGGGGTGTGCAGTGCGATCAATTGGGATTGAATCCCGACCTACGATAAGTAATTCCTAAACTCTCCCAAGAGGTACTCACCACCACGATCGGATCGTAGTGTCTTGATACTTTTACCTTGCGTTTCTCCACATCGGCCTTTAATTCTTTGAACTTGTCAAAGCATTGGACTTATGCGCATCGTAAATGTATCCATATCTCGAAGTAATCGTCTATAAAAGAGATGAAATACTCAAAACCACCTCTAGCCTGGATAGACATAGGACCACACAAATCAGAATGACCCAAGTCTAACACATCTTGGGCTCTATACCCCTTGGCCTTAAAAGGCCTCTTGGTCATTTTACCCTCCAAGCAAGATTCACAGGTTGGGAAATCCTCCACCACTAATGAACCCAAAGGTCCATCAAATATCAACCTTTGAATTCTGCTTAGGTTAATATGACCAAGCCTAAGATGCCAAAGATATGTTTGGTTCATCTTCGAAGGTTCTTTTCTCTTATTGGAATTAGAAGATGAGTTATTAATTTCTATTTGCATCGTGGGAGCTTTTGGTTCAAGTGTATATAAATTTCCTATCAATGCACAGCAGATAATGTCCCTATTCCTTTTTATAACAACTCTGTCATTAAAGAAATAGAATATCCATCCATAAATAATTTAGAAAAATTAAATTCTTTCTAAATAAGGGTACATAAAGGCAATTCTTAAGAACCAAAATTTTATTTTTCTCAAAAGATAAATGAACATCTTCCACTGCAACAGCCGCCAACTTCATGGCATCGCCCAAGTACACGGTAATCTCCCCTTTAGCCAGTCGTCTGGTTTTTTGGAACCCCTACAAAGTATTGCAGACATGATCAGTGACTTCCATATCTACACACCATATGCCGGTAGATAACACCGCTAAACATGTTTCAACGACTAGACCAAAAGATATACCTTTGTTCTTGCAGTTGGGGCAGTCCTTCTTCCAGTGTCCAGTCTGCTTACAAGTGAAGTACTTGCCTTTCGACTTCTTCACTCCTCCCTGAGTAACTCCCACCGCCTTTGCCCCAGTTTGTTTCTTCTTCTTCTTTCCTTTCGGCTTAGAAGTAAAAACCTTTTAGGTCACCATGGCATGTGCCTGAGCACTCTGACGAAATAGCCCCTCTGCTACTTGGAGTTCTGTCAGAAGTTCCGCCAACGAATACAACCTCTTGTTCATGTTGTAGTTCAGGCGAAACTGCTCAAAACTCCTAGGTAGAGACTGGAGTATGATATCGACCTGGGTTTCCCCATCAATCTCAGCTCTAAGGTCCTCCAGCTCATTCAAATGAGCCATCATCTTGAGAACATGATCCTTCACGGGTGTCCCCTCGATCATGGTGGTCGTCATCAAGTTTCTCATGGCTTCTTGCCTCGCAACCCGATTCTGGTGTTCGAAAAGCTCTTTGAGATTGAGCATCATGTCATAAGCAGTGGGCATGGCTTGATGCTGATGTTGCAGTACATTTAACATAGAAGCCAAAATGTAACACCGCACCATCTCATCGGCCTTTATCCACTTCTTATAACTCTCTCTCTCCTTTTCCCCATAATCATCTACAGGCTTAGGAGGGCACTCTTCGAGGAGTACATATTTGTATTCCTCAGCAGTCAAGACAATGTCTAGATTCCTCTTCCAATCAACTTAGTCGGGTCCAGTAAGTTTGTTCTCTTTCAGTATCACAATAAGTGGGTTGAAAGTCATTTTGATAGAAAACCTAAGAATCACATAAATCAAAACATTAGATTTCAAAAAGTTATTGATTCCTCAAACAATAAAATTTTAAAATCAACCAACACCTCAAAACACCGAGAATATCGTATGCCAAGATAGTGTGGACGTATACGAATTCTACATTTGTAAGAGGAGGCTTTACCCATTAATTTTACTATCTTGTCAACCTAACTTTTTGACAAGTAAAATTAATAGTTGGTTCATCTTTGGCCCTACAAATAAAAGCAGTGACTCCGATGGGGAGGATACTTATATTTGTATCTAAGTGTTCACCATTACTGAGTACCAAGGTAATTATCTCGGGTTATGTGCCTTGATGGGAAGTACACACGCTCCTTAATAATTTCCTATAACCATATTGACCTTGTGATCTACAAACAAACTCATCAGATGGGAGGAGGCAGGCACTTTCGAGTTCACTTGTCAAATCGTAATGGAGGCCGTGGGAATTTATAAAAATATCCCTCTCCCTCTTAGTAATTTGAAATTGAGGAATTTTCTAGCCTATGACATGCATATCAAACAATAAGCAATAAATATGAAAAATAAATTATTTTCCAACTATTATGGCTTTTGTCTTCAATATGTCTCCTGTCGCATCGCCTTCTCGTCCTCTCCTCCTACGCCATGTATGAGCCATCCGGAGATCCGAGCCGAGACTAAAATCTATTTTAATTTTCATCCATCGATCCTATACTCCACGAGGGAGTGTACATGAAATCTAGATCGAAAGTAAACTAAAATAAAAAGAGTGGCTAAACAATGCCGTATCTAATTTACAAAAAATTAAAAACTAGCCTCGTCAACCCCGAGGATTCAACAAAATAAACATTTACACACATACAATCACATACACACATATGACCATAATAGTCGGATCTTATGCCGGCAACCAAAGAGTTAACCTACGCATATCCTACTATTATCCGACATATATAATATATGAAAAGTGCATACAAATTAATCAAATCCTAAACACACAAAATCGAAAACCTTGGCTTTGATACCAGCTGTAGGGTTTAGCTTTTCGAGTCCGTGAGGGGAAACTTCGCTTCCCACTTCACCTCAGTTGCTTGTTCATGGCGATCCCATCGATGTCCCCAGATTAAAAAAAAATAATCTGAGACCAAAGGGATTGCCCAAACAACCAAGTCATCATCGTGCTATTCATTTAGAGAGGTCACTTGAACAAACTTGTTGTTCAAGCGACCAACCTCTATTCTACGAGTAGCCGCGGAATAGACGATGTCTGGATCGCCGGCTATCATGTTTATGTTCGGGATCCAAGTATTATTAAGGCACAAACAGATTATATCATGCTCATAATTGAAAAAAAAACAAACATGTTACAAAAGAGAATAGAGAATCGATATACCTCTCGATCTTCTAATGTATGACCTTCCTCCTTTCGGACGTTGTGTGGGCGACGATCTACCAAAAGTTGAAGCTCCTAGATTGTCAATATTCATTCTTTGCTCTTTCAAAGCAAGAGAAAGAATAGAAACAAGGCTCTTCTCCTTCCTATAGCCAACCAACAAGCAACAAGGAGAATCCTTGCCGCCGGCCAACAAGGAGGAGGAGATTATGATGGAAACCGGCCAAGACACCAAGGGAAAGCCCTAAGTCTTGTTTCCACTGGCAAAGGAAAAGGAGAGGAGCTACTTTGGATGCCGGCCAAGAGCTGGAAAGATTTCAATCGGCGCCGGCCACCAATGGAGAAGGAGAAGACAAGGAAAAACTTTCCTTATTAGGTGCCTCCAAGCCCAAACCCTAGCTCCAAGCTCTTGCCGCAAACCTCCAAAACCCTAGCTTATCACAATTGTTTTTCCATGCCAACCCCTTGTTCTCCTATTATAGAGTTAGGGATAAGCCTCCTTTTAATCTCCACCATTGGTTCTAGGGATTTAATCTCAACTGTCGGATCCAGAGATTTAATCTCAACCGTCAGATCTTAGAGATTTAATCTCTACCTTTGGATCTAGAGTTTTGTTTCTATCCATTGGATGTAAGCTTCATGAGGTGTTAATAGGATACAATAGGGACCATGAGGAGGAGTTGTTAGGGCAATCTCTTGCCGTAATATGGTTTTGATGGTGTGGCAAAGGGTTTAAGTTAGTTTGTTATGTTGATTTGATATGTGCGTTGAAGTCGTGCAGGACTTAGTAATTCACACATGGAGCCGTGGTGAGTTTCACATCTCATCACTTGTGCCTTGAGTCGGTGAAGGATTGCTTTGCGGAAGCCGTGCGCTTGGGGCATCCGAGGGACCGTCGGACGAGAAGCTTGGAGTGAAGCCGGAGGAAGTAGACTTCGAGGCAAGAGACGCGAAGGAGCATTGCAGAGCCGCGGCGCTGATCTTTGCCGAGGGCGTGGTCGAACGAAGAGAACTTCAAGGCAAGGGACTCAGAGATGAGTGAAGCGATTGTAACCCGGGAAGGGTAGTTTAGGTGAAACTTGGCCATTTGGCCAAGTGTCGATGGGTTTTCGACACACCGATCGCTCATGTCATGGCGGTCGACTACTCGAGTCGATGGGTCGATCGATCGTATAAGATCGGTCAAGTGCTTGGCTCGGCGCCATCGCCATGGATCGATCGATGTCGTGACGATCATTGATGAATGGCGGTCGGTGATGATGCACGCACGCGTGAATGGAGTCGACTGATCGGGCACTCAGATCGAGCACGATCGATGGTGCCATCACGATCGATGCGATCTTGCCTGGATGGTATCCAACGTGGAAAGCGGCGTATGGGCAGCGGCTATAGCACCCGATCGATGATGGGTGCCATCGATCGGCCTCGTAATCAACGGGAAGAAACCCTCTTCCTCTATAAAAAGGAAGGGGATGAGGCTTTGGAAAAAAGTCTTATGCTCTAAATTGCTCCCAAAGTGCTCTAAGTGTTCTTCCACTCTTCTTACTAGTTTTATCTCCATTCTATTGTAAGAAGAGAGATTGTAAAGAGGTTACCTCCACCTAGCTTTGTGCAAAGGAGAGATCTAGTGGATAGATTGCGGAGTGATTCACCGTGGACGAATCGGACCGTGGATTAGCGACGTAGCCGTGAACCACGTTATATCTCCGTGTTTGTATTGTCTTTGTTTTATTTCTATTTGCTTGTCTTAGTTTATTGCTATGCTTAACGCTAGACGTGAAAATACGACATCCAACGAACGAGGGCTATTCACCCCCCCTCTAGTCGGCCAATCGATCCCCAACAAGTGGTATCAGAGCCAAGTCGTTTGTCGAGGACTAACCGTCGCAACAAACACTTCATCTAAAGATGGCCGGCTCAAACATCCACCCACTGAAGTTTGATGGCGAATTCTCTTGGTGGAAAAAGAGAATGGAGGTATTCTTCGAAACCGACTTTGAAATATTGTTAATTTTGGAAAACAGTTTCGAGTTGCCTAGGAACGAAAATGGGGAGCCATTGGAGAAATCGAGGTGGAGCAAAAGGCAAAGAGAAGAATACTTGGCGAATTCAAAGGCCAAGCACCACCTATACAATGTCCTTCCCCAACAAGAAGTCAATAGGATAGGGGAATGTTCTAGTGCTAAGGAGATATGGGAGAAGCTAGTAGAGCTTCATGAAGGTACCTCGGAGGCTAAGCTAGCAAGAAGAGACCTCCTCCGCTCCCAACTATCAAATATTAAGCTTGAAAAGAGAGAAAAGGTAACTTCCCTACATTCTAGAATTAAAGAAATATTAATTGGGCTAACAAGTGTAGGTGAGAAGCTATCAAACCGGGATATGGTAATGAAGGCCATAGATGCCTTTCCCCGGTCCTCAAAATGGAGCTCCATGGTGGACTCATTTTACATCTCCAAGAACCTAGAAGTGAGCACCTTGGAGGAATTCTTTTCAACCATGGAGCTTCATGAGACAAGGCTTGAAGGTATACAAGAAGAGCCTAGAGTCCAAAATTCACGGGGAGTAGCCTTGATGGCAAACAAGGGGAAGAAGAAGATGGAAGTTCCCTCCTCCTCCGATGATGAAGCATCTTCCTCCTCCTCCATGGATAGCACCGAAGAAGCCTATATGGTAAGGAGGGTAAGACGGGCTTTAAAAGGTTTTCATTTTCATAAATCTAATGATAGGAATAGAAGACCAAGGGGGAAGGTCATATGCTATAATTGCCAAGGAGAGGGACATATAAGGGATAATTGTCCCCTCCTAAATAAGAGCAAGAAAGAAGAAAAGAAGAAGAAGGGGAGCAAGAAAAAGGAAGAAGAAAAGAAGGCAAAAGGAAAAGGGAAGGCCATGGCACTCAAAGCCAAGACATGGGATGACGTTGCCCCCACCTCCTCATCCGAAGAAGAAGAGCATGTCTACTCCAATCTAGCACTAATGGCTCTTCATGACTCGGATTGCTCCTCCTCCTCAAATGAAGAATCAAGCTCAAGTGAAGGGGGAGCCTCCACATCCTCCTCATCCGAAGAAGAAGAAGAGGATATGGAAACTATGGTAACGAATGCTTCTCCTAAGAAAATAGTTTCCATAATTTCTAGTTTAACTAAGGACTTATTTGGCATGAAAAAGAAAAATAAGAGCATGCTAGATAAAATTAAGGCATTGGAAAATAAGCTAGAAAATGCATGCTTAAATGATAATGCTTCTTCTTGCCATGATGATGCATGCTCACATGATTATATGCCTTTGGATGTTAATGATGCATGCATAGAGGAAAATAGGGCATTAAGGGAAAAGGTAGATTTTTTAACCAAAGCCCTAGAGAAATTCACTATTGGCTCCAACACATTAAATATGATCATAGGGAGCCAAAGGGCAAGTTTTAACAAAAAAGGCCTAGGATACAAAGAGAAGAAAAATGAAAAAGCCTACAAATGCCTAATAGCTAAGGGACAAGATAAAAAGAAAGTAATTGCTAGAAAATGGATCCCCAAGGAATATCTAGTGAACCCAATAGGAAAGAACTTATTTTGGGTTCCAAAATTCATCCTTAAGGGTTAGGATAACCCTAGGGTAGTCAACCACATGGACCTAACCTATATCATATTTTGGTTGACTTAGGATGACGGGACAACATTTTTTAGATAGTGTTGGGTGATGATAACGTACCCATAAATAGATAATAATGCTTAAATCATGATGATTGATGTAATTCCTATGTATATTTACAATCATGATTTATGTTTTTTTGGCACGTTATCATAAGAAATAGGTTTGAATCATGCTTTAGGTAATACTTTATTTATTATCATCATATAATACCTAATGCATGACTATTATTTGATGAATACATGAGTTTCATGATCATAATGTAGAATTCATTCATATGTGTCTTTATGATCATGAGGATTATTAGGTTGATACTTAACCATGATAGAATTGCATGAATATATTGGTTAAATATATACAAATACCCCCTAGGATGCATCTCACACTCACAATAGGCTAACTTGATTGCAAACTTAGCATGGGTGAGATGTTAGGATGATACAAATGTCCACTAATGCCTATGGCATTTATATGGTAATTTAAAGTATCAAAATAGCAATAATAGACCAATCATGGGGAAGGCTTATGTTTAATTCATAGACATATTGCCCAAAGATCATGGTTGGATATTTCATAAGTTTTCAAAACAATTTCTCACTTTAAAATCCATATATTCATGTTTTGAAACAATTGGAACCAAAACTAGGTGTTAAACTTGATACTATCATGATCAAAAACCTAGTAGTTTTTAAAGCTTTTGGATTTTTGGCAAAAACGTGGAAATATAATGATTTTTCATGAAAAACTATTTTTCCCTGATACACTTAAATGAAATGTGTTCCCCAAATTTCATGATTTTTCAAATTTTCTGGAAGTTTTTATGCATTTCTAAAATTCGGCTAGAAAAATCAGAAATTCCGAAAATCACGTGCCGATCGGTATCGAACAGATCGATGGCTGAATTCCAATTTTTTTATCAACTTATGGTATTTTCTTTCTATTAGACTTGATGCCATATGTTTCTAACTTAGTATTCATATTTTTGATGGTGTCAAAGGGGGAGAAATGAATATGTTTAAGTTATTTATGATAGGGGGAGAGATTAAGGGGGAGTTGCATGTTGCTATCAAATGTTTATGTTTACATGCTTTCTTATCTTACCAATTTATATCAAATGTTTTTACCTAACTTAAACGGATTGCCACACATCAAAAAGGGGGAGATTGTTAGGGCAATCTCTTGCCGTAATATGGTTTTGATGGTGTGGCAAAGGGTTTAAGTTAGTTTGTTATGTTGATTTGATATGTGCGTTGAAGTCGTGCAGGACTTAGTAATTCGCACATGGAGCCGTGGTGAGTTTCACATCTCATCACTCGTGCCTTGAGTCGGTGAAGGATTGCTTTGCGGAAGCCGTGCGCTTGGGGCATCCGAGGGACCGCCGGACGAGAAGCTTGGAGTGAAGCCGGAGGAAGTAGACTTCGAGGCAAGAGACGCGAAGGAGCATTGCAGAGCCGTGCGCCTGATGCTGCCGAGGGACGTGGCCGAGAACGAAGAGAACTTCGAAGGCAAGGGACTCCGAGAGATGAGAGTGAGCGATTGTAACCCGGGGAAGGGTAGCTCTTAGGTGAAACTTGGCCATTTGGCCAAGTGTCGGATGGGTTTTCCCGACACCAGTCGACTGCCATGTCATGGCAGTCGACTACTCTGAGTCGATGGGTCGATCGACTGGTATAAAGATCAGTGCTTGGCGATCGCCATGGATCGCGTAGCCGACGATGTCGATCGCCTAGCGAATGGCGATCGGGATCGATGCAGCACGTACGAATGGAGTCGATTGGCCGGGCACTCGATCGAGCACCGCCGATCGATGGTGCCATCGATCGGTGATGCGATGTCGTTGGATGGTATCCAACGTGGAAAGAGGCCGTTATTGGGCAACGACTACAGCACCAGTCGACTGATGGGTGCCATCAGTCGACTGCTCCTGTGTCAACGGGAAGAAACCCTCTTCCTCTATAAAAAGGAAGGGGATGAGGCTTTGGAAAAAAGGCTTATGCTCTAAATTGCTCCCAAAGTGCTCCAAGTGTTCTTCCACTCTTCTTACTAGTTTTATCTCCATTCTATTGTAAGAAGAGAGATTGTAAAGAGGTTACCTCCACCTTGCTTTGTGCAAAGGAGAGATCTAGTGGATAGATTACGGAGTGATTCACCGTGGACGAATCGGACCGTGGATTAGCGGCGTAGCCGTGAACCACGTTATATCTCCGTGTTTGTATTGTCTTTGTTTTATTTCTATTTGCTTGTCTTAGTTTATTGCTTTCACTTGCGCTAACGTTTTCGTAGACGAGCAAAATACGACATCCAACGAACGAGGGCTATTCACCCCCCCTCTAGCCGGCCAATCGATCCCCAACAGGAGTTGGATCTTGGCCACCAATGGATCAAGCCCACATAAAGTCCGATCCATTAATGATAATCCAATCCACTAAAGGATTATCATTGATCTACCTAACCAACCCCCATAAGATAATATGGGCTTCATATATTATATGTACATTTTCTCCCCATGTTTAAGATCTCGAATGTCCGTCGATTAATTAATTTATTGACCATTAATTAATCAACATCTAACTCCATGAGTAGTACCACTCAACCTTTTCATCATGCCGGACTAAGTCCACCTGCAGGGTTTACATGATGAACCTTATTAGCTCCTCAAGGGGACATCATCATCCTAATATATAGGACACGATTTTCTCCTATAATCAACGGCACACCATATAAATAATATCATCTCCCAACTTACCGAGCCTATCAATTTAATCTATAAATCTGTCCCATTGGTAAATCAAAGAGATGAATACTAAGTATATGTGCCCGTTATTATATCAGGATGAAGAGTATGTTCAATATAATATTTGAGGTCTGATTCGATTATGTAGTCAGCAATAAATCGAATCACCTCTAAGTCGGTCCTGCTCAATACACACAAAGTGCACTAGTGTGATTCTATGGTCAAGACAAACCAATCCCAAATCACACTACAACCATTCCAATGGTTCGTCCAAAGCCATCTCGGTTGTGAGCCTTTACTTATACCTTACAAGGAACTGAAAACATGATCTCCCATGTGACACCACACATCATGTTATCTACAATGTAATGTATTAGACAATATGCATAACCATAAAAATATGCAAACAATGATCATATGATTCTTATTTCAAAATAAAGATGTTCATACAAAAGGTATACTTTTTAGTATACATCCCAAGAAGCACATGTGCTGAAGGCAGATGCTGGTAAGTTGGAACCCCGTACAGAAGTGCGCATGTTCGTTGGCTATCCTAGAGGAATGAAAGGTGGTTTGTTTTATAGTCCTAGAGATCAGAGGGTGATCGTTAGCACGAACGACAGATTTCTAGAGGAAGACTATGTGATGAACCACAAGCCCATGAGTAAGATGTTCTGGAGGAATTGAAAGGGGAAGTCGCTTCTTCAGTACCACCGGTACAAGAGGATATACCACAAGTCACTGCACTGTGTGTCACAGAGGATACTTACGTGATACCTTGTCGTAGTGAGAGGGTTGTGAGACAACCTGATAGATTGATGTTCTTGGGAGAATCTTCTGATTTGATCCTTGGCGAACATGAACCTGATCCCTGGACATATGACGTGGCAATCCAAGATAAAGATGCGGTATCTTTGCAAAGTGCAATGAATGCTGAGATTGAATCTATGGATTCAAATCCGATCTGGGAGCTAGTAGAACCACCCGATGGTGTAAAAACCATTGGATGCAAGTGGATCTACAAAAGAAAGAGAGGAATAGACGGGAAGGTTGAGACCTTCAAAGCGAGGTTTGTTACGAAAGGGTATACTCAGAAAGAGGGTATCGATTATGAGGAGGCCTTTTCGTTGGTAGCCATGCTTAAATCTATCCGGATACTCTTATGCATTGTTGCTCATATGGATTATGAGGTATGACAGATGGATGTCAAGACAACTTTCCTTAATGGAAGTCTTGAGGAAAACATCTATATGAAGCAACCAGAGGGATTCATTGCAAAGGGCAAAGAGCATCTTGTATGTAAGCTTAATCGGTCCATTTATGGATTGAAGCAAGCTTCGAGGTCTTGGAACATCCACTTTGATGAGGTAATCTAGTCTTATGGATTTATTCAAAGTCTGGATGAGTCTTGTGTATACAAGAGATGTGACGGAAACGTAGTGGTATTTCTTATACTTTACGTAGATGACATTTTGTTAATTGGCAACAATGTCAAGGTGTTATCAGACGTAAGGTTATGGTTGTCCAAACAGTTTGATATGAAGGACTTGGGAGAAGTGGGAAACATCCTTGGGATCAAGGTTATAAGGGATCACAGGAAAAGGATTTTATGCTTATCCCAAGCTTCATACATAGACACCATTATAGATCGTTTTAGCATGCAAAATTCCAAGAAAGGTTTTCTACCTTTCAGGCATGGAGTTCCTTTATCTAAGGAGATGTATCCTAGAACATCTGAGGAGATAGAGGAGATGAAGGTTGTTCCTTATGCTTCGGCAGTAGGAAGCCTCATGTATGCGATGCTATGTACGAGACCAGATATTTGCTTTGCCATGGGCATGGTCAGCAGATATCAGAGTAATCCAGGACATGGATATTGGACTGCGGTAAAGCATATATTGAAGTACCTGAGAAGGACTAGGGATTATATGCTAGTTTACTAGCCATACAAATTACTCCCTGTGGGTTACACAGATTTTGACTTCCAATCAGAAAGGGATAACAATAAGTCTACCTCAGGTTTTGTGTTTACTTTGGGAGGTGGAGCCATTGTATAGAGGAGTGTCAAGCAGAAATGCGTGGCGGACCCTACCATGGAAGCTAAGTATGTGGCAGCCTCTAAGGTGGCCAAAGAAGCTGTGTGGCTCAGTAACTTCCTGATGGACTTGGATGTGATTCTTGGTTTGCCCAGAACTATCATAATTTATTGTGATAATAGTGGTGCAGTTGCAAACTCGAAGGAACCACGAGCCCATAAGGCAAGTAAACACATAGAGCGCAAGTACCACCTGATACGAGAAATCGTAAAGAGAGGAGAAGTTGTTGTGACCAAGATTGCATCGGAGGATAACCTGACAGATCCTCTCACTAAGGCCCTTCCGGCGATAGCTTTTGATAGGCATGTGGAGGGAATGAGAATCAGATGTATAGCAGTTTGATGACAACATAGTCTTTTAGTATAAGTGAGAGATTGTTGGGATGTATACTGAAAAGTATATCTCTTGTATGAACATCTTTATTTTGAAATAAGAATCACATGATCATTGTTTTTATATTTATGGTTATGCATATTGTCTAATACATTGCATTGTAGATAATATGGTGTGTGGCGTCACACGGGAGATCATGTTATCGACTCCTTGTAAAGTATAAGTAAAGGCTCACAACCGAGATGGTTATGGACAAACCATTGGAATGGTTGTAGTGTGATTTGGTATTGGTTTGTCTTAACCATAGAATCACACTAGTACACTTTGTGTGTATTGAGCAGGACCGACATAGAGGTGATTCGATTTATTGCTGACTACATAATCGAATCGGACCTCAGATATTATATTGTACATGCTCTTAATCCCGATATAATAATAGACACATATACTTTGTATTCATTTCTTTAATTTACCAATGGGCAAGATTTATAGATTAAATCGATAGGCTCAGTAAGTTGGGAAATGATATTATTTATATGGTATGTCGTTGATTATAGGAGGAAACCGTGCCCTATATATTAGGATGATGATGCCCTCTTGAGGAGCTCATAAGGTTCATCATGTAAACCCTGCAGGTGGACTTGGTCCGGCATGATGAAAAGGTTGAGTAGTACTACTCATGGAGTTAGATGTTGATTAATTAATGGTCAGTAAATTAATTAATCGACGGACATTCGAGATCTTAAACACGGGGAGAAAAATGTACAAATAATATATGGAGCCCATATTAACTTATGGGGGTTGGTGAGGTAGATCAATGATAATCCTTTAGTTGATTGGATTATCATTAATGGATCGGACTTTATGTGGGCTTGATCCATTGGGTGGCCAAGATCCAACTCCTTTTCATGGTCCCTATTGTAGCCTATTAAAACCTCATGAAGCATAGATCCAATGGATTAAAATAAAACTCTAGATCCAACGGTAGAGATTAAATCTCTAGATCCGATGTTTGATATTAAATCTCTAGATCCGACGGTTGAGATTAAATCCCTAGAACCAATGGTGGAGATTAAAACAAGGCTTATCTCTAACTCTATAAAAGGAGAGGCTAGCGTGGGCGGCAAGAACAACAAGGAAAAAAGGGGTTAGGGTTTTGGGCGGCAAGGGAGGCTTAGGGCTTTGGGCGGCCACAATTAAGGAAAGTTTTCCTTCTTCTTCTTCCTTAGGTGGTCGACACCCTTCTTCCCTCTTCTCTCCTTGGTTTGACCGGCGTCCAACCTTCTCCCCTTCATCCTTGGCCGGAGCTTAGGGTCTTCCCTTTGAAGCTTTTGGCCGACCCTCTTCTTCATCTCCGTGTTCTCCTTCTTGGCCGGCGGCAAGAACCAAGCTTGGATCTTGGTGGTTGGTTGAAAGAAGGAGAAGTGCTTTATTTCTATACTTCCTCTTGTTCGGAGTGAGCAAGGAAGGAAGATTGGTGATCTAGGAGCTTTGACTTTTGGAAGATCGTCACTCACACGACGTCCAAAAGGAGAAAGGACATACAATAGAAGATCAAGAGGTATAACACTTGTCTATTTTCTTTTGTAACATGTCTATAATTGTTTTTCAATTATATATGCATGTTGTATTCTATTTTTATGGTTAAATATACTTGGACCCCGAATATAAACACAAAAGCCGACGATCCGTAAATCGTCTATTCCCCGGCTAATCATAAATAGAGGTTGGTTGCTTGAACAACAAGTTTGTTCAAGTGACTACTCTAATTGAATAGCACGACGATGAAATGGTTTCTTGGGTGATCCCTTTTGTCTAGGATTATTTTTTTTTTAATCCGAGGATGTCGAAGGGATCGCCATGAACAAGCGACCGAGTTGAAGTGGGAAGCGAAGTTTTCTACCTTCACTTGGTTGACCCACCTGAAGGCATAAAACCTATAGGGTGCAAGTTGATTTTCAAGAAGAAAACCGACTTGGATGGTAATGTGATTACCTATAAGGCTAGATTGGTGGCGAAAGGGTATCATCAAAAGCAAGGTGTTGACTATGATGAGACCTATTCACCTGTTGCTATGCTTAAATCTATTCGGATGCTTCTGGCCATAGGTGCTCATTATGATTATAAGATATGACAGATGGATGTGAAAATAGCTTTCCTTAATTGAAACCTACTCAAGGATGTGTATATGATACAACCTGAGGGTTTTACATCGGTTGATAAAAAAAAGGTATGCAAACTGCGACGGTCCATATATGGACTGAAGCAAGCATCCAGGAGCTAGAATATCCGTTTTGATGAGACAATCAAAAAGTTTGATTTTTCACAAAATCCAGACGAACCTTGTGTGTACAAGAAGGTTAGTGGGAGTGTAGTCATGTTCCTAGTATTGTATGTCGATGACATATTACTTATAGGAAATGATGTTTCAGTCTTACAATCAGTTAAAATTTGGTTGTCCAAGACATTCTCCATGAAAGACCTGGGAGATGCAACCTATATCCTCGGGATTAAGATCTATAGGGATAGATCGAAATAGTTGCTTGGTCTTTCGCAGTCTACATATATAGACCGAGTACTAAAGAGGTTTAGCATGTCAGAATCCAAGAAAGGTTTCCTTCCCATCAGGTATAGGATACACCTTTCGAAGTCTATGTGTCTATGCACAGAAGACGAGAGGATTTGCATGAGTAATATTCCCTATGCATCCACAATAGGATCTATCATGTATTCTATGTTATGTACGAGGCTCGATATATCGTATGCTCTGAGTTTCACAAGAAGATACCAGTCTGATCCAGGAATGAATCATTGGGCAGCTGTAAAGACGATCCTTGATGGGAATTGCTTCCCGTGTGCATGGCGATCCTATCTCGTGTCCCCGGATAAAAAAAAATTAATTCGGACAAATAGGGATTACCCAAGTAATAGATTCATCATCGTGCTTCTCGATTTTAGTCGTCGCTTGAACAAACTTGTTGTTCAAGCAACGTAACTCTTTTCCTCGATTAGCTGCGGGATAGATGATGAACTGATCGCTAGTTTTTGTGTTTATCTTCGGGGTCCAAGTAAATTAACCACATACATGATAAAAAATAACTTAAATCAAAACAAACAAGATTATACCTCTTGTTTACATCTTGAACATTATGTGGGCAACGATCCTCTAAGAGTTGAAGCCTCTTAGATTGCGTCTTCCTTTCCTTGCTCGCTCCGAACAAGTGAAGATAACCGAGATCTTCTTCTCCTATCTAGTGCCGACCACCAAGCCACCTATCTTGGTTGTTACCGCCGGCCAAGGAGAGGAAGATGAAGAAGTGGGCACCGGCCAAGAGAAGCCTTGTTGCCGTCGGCCAAGGAGAGGAGGTGGCGCCGGCCAAAACCAAAGGAAGAGAGGGAAACCCTAGCGCCGACCAAGAGAAAAGTAGAGAAACCCTAGCTTTGCACTCTTGTTGCCGCCGGCCTAAACCCTAGCTCTCCTTGTGTCTCACGCCCAAGCCTTGGAAGCAAACCCTAATCTCTAAAGATTATCCTCGCTGCCCAAGCCTCCTCCACTCCTTATATAGATTTCACCCAATCCTCCTTTTAATTGTGTCCGTTGGATCTAGGTTTCATGAGGGTTTTAATAGGCTACAATAGGGACCATGAGGAGGAGTTGGATCTTGGCAACCCAATGGATCCGACCCACATAAAATCCGATCCATTAATGATAATTCATTACACTAGAGGATTATCATTGAACTACCTCACCAATCCCCATAAATAAATATGGGCTCCATATATTAATTATACAAATATCTCCCCATATTTAAGATATCGAATGCCCATTAATTAATTAATTTACTGATAATTAATTAATTAACATCTAACTTTTTATGCAGTAGGCACCTAAGTCGAACCTGAGTTTTGATTATAGCAAACGATACAAAGTTAAGCTCATGTTGTTATCTCACGAGCTGAATCGAGTGTGCAAAAAATTGCTATAGCTGGAGCTGAAGGCTAGTGACACCCAGAGGAAGCCGCGGTGGTCGGGCGACACTCAAGTGACTTCGGAGGGAGCCGAAGGAATTGAGTGGAAGGCCAGAAGCAAAAGTAACACGTAAGTATCGAGGTAAGCTCGTGTGTGCGAGTGTAAGTAAGGTCGTATCCTCGTTACGGGGAAAGACTTAAGCGTAGATCCGACCCAAGACATCTCATAGGTGGTCTAGGTCGAGATCGGACAGTCGACGACCGTCAAAATAATGTTTTCTTTAAGCTAACATTGCCTTAAGCCGCATCACGATCCTAACTCAAGTACTCATTCGCCCATCGGTTGGGTGACTACGGCAGCACTCGACGATGCTTCCAAGAATGATCGAGTGATGGCCATCACATCGATCATGGTCAAGATCACCTCGAGGAGTCAAGGTTTATCACCAAATTTCAAGGGCGGTGCTCAAATATGATTAGCTAGGGTTCCTCTCGAAAAGGGGCTCAAAGGCTATAAAAGGAGGTCCTAACCTAGGGTTTCAAAATTCTAAGTGCTCAAAGCTTCCGCTAACGCTGCGACTCTCCGATCGACAACGGAAGTGCCAACAACCCTAGCTTAAGGTCTTTCTTTTAGTTGTTGGTATAATCCTTGTTATTGTTTTCAATATTGCAACTCTTTTACTCGAGGTTTTTCTATCGTTGCATTTTACTTTAATAGAAGAGAGGGTTTGTCTCTCTATCATTTTGCTTCAAAAGTTTTTTTGTAATCGTCAAACTCCTACCTCCAACGAGGAGGAGTGTTTTAGTGAATTGCCCTCCGTACACAGTCTAGGACCGTTAGGGCCTTGGAGTTATAGCCGAAGGCTACGAACCAAGTAAAAAAATAAACTTGTCTCTTTTTGTTTCATTTACATTTCCGCTGCGTATATTTGTCTTGAAATGAATTCGAAAGAAAAGGCTTACATTATTCACCCTCTAGCAAGCCGCATCGATCCAACAATTGGTATCAGAGCCGGGGGTTCCTAAGATTTGGTGAAACCACCAATCTAGCCATTTTTACAGATTTATTTTTTTTGTTTCTTTTAATTCTGTTTTTTTTTTCCTTTTTTTTGGATTTATTTCACTTTGTTAAGTATTCTCCCGCACTACTAATCCAAGACGCGAGTCTTGGCACTTGTTTTTGTGTTTTTGTCGTTGCTAGTTTCTTCGTCGTCGTCTCCTTGTGTCTTTTGTTCTAATGGCCCATCTTGAGGGTTTTAGCACCGTCCTACCTCCGTTTTACAACGGAGATGACTTTCGTTATTGGAAGGGTTGGATGGAATGCTTCCTAAAAACCCAAATAGAGATGTGGATTGTGATCCAAACCGGGTTCACCCTTCCTACTAATGAAGAAGGTGAATCCTTGGATTACAATCAATGGACCATTGCGACAAAACGACAAGTCGAAGCCGACGCCAAGGAAACACAAATCCTCCAATGCGGCCTATCCAAAGAGGAGCTAAATCGTCGGCCGCCCTTCATAAGCGCAAAGATCTTTGGACAAAACTAGGAGAGCTACGAAGGGATCCGATGAAGCCAAGGTATATAAGCGACCTCTTGTTCAATAAATTATATAATCTAAAAATGCAGGAACACGAGTCCTGACGCAACTCCACGCCTATCCAAGACATAGTCAACAACCTACACGCAATCGGGCAAAAGGTTGAAAACCGTGACCTTATAAGGTATGTTCTAAACTCTTTTCCGAGGACTACCTTGTGGGCATCCATGGTCGATGCTTACAAGGTCTCCAAGGACCTCTCTAAACTTAGATTAGATGAACTCTTTTCCGATTTTGAATTACATGAGCAATCCAACTCGGAACCCGAGAGGGGTATAGCCTTGTTTGCAGGTTCAAAGAAGAAGAAAATCGCAAGCAAGCCACCACCAACCGAGGAGGAAGACGAGTCCGAAGAAGAAGTTGACCCGGAATTGATTGTCGAGCTAATGAACCTAGCTCGAAGGATAGCCAAGGGACGAAAGCGAACCACAACTCGACCCAACCAAGGTAAGCCTAAAAGTTCTAATATTAGGTGTTATGAGTGTAACAGGTTTGGACATATCAAGTCCGAGTGCCCCAAGCTCAACCACAAAGCACCTAAGCACAAGAAGGCCCTAAACGCGACATGGGAAGAAGCGTCATCCGAAGAAGACGAAGACCACGTCTTCATGGCGATATCAATTGAGTCGACACGAGACCGAACTCAACTTGAGTCAACTTGAGGATGACTCGACTATGAAGCTACCTTCAAGTCAAGCCACGGACACGCATCCGTTCAAAAGATACCCTTAAAGTAAGTCGAACTTTATTTAATACTTTACAAAATATGGTTAGGTTTTTGTCTAGAAATTAGTTAAATCCGAGTCCAAGGTCGAGACTCGGTTGAGGAGGTTAAACTCCTCAAACACAAGGTCTCTAACCTCTTCGACTAGTCGAGTTCAAGAGAAGGACTCAACTCGGGTTGAAAACTCGGTTGAGAACTCACTCTTGAAAAGTCAAGTCGAAGATCTTAGGAACACGTTGGAAAGGTTCACTTCGGGATCCAAAGGACTTGACCTCCTACTTGAATCTCAAAGGGCCGTGTACAATAAGGCTGGACTAGGGTTTAACTCAAACACGACTAATAGGTCGATATGTCGCATTGTAAGTCGACATAGGAAACATGTCCAAGCATGGGTCCCTAAGAACCTTTGATTTCAACTCTAGGATCCAACCTGCATCGATTCCTATGACCAAATCCACTATGTGGATAGACCGAACCGATTCAATCAGGGGAGCCAAGACAAAAACATGTTTGTGTTTTAACTTAGAAATTGCATGCTTTAACTTAGAAATGTTTAACTTAGAAATTGCATGTTTTAACTTAGAAAGTTTGTGCTTTAACTTAGAAATTGCATGCTTTAACTTAGAAAGTTTGTGCTTTAAAACTTGTGAACTCACTTAGAACACGAACATAACCAACTAAAATTCTTCGAAAAGATTGAGCCTTGGGGAGCCTCTTTTCAAAAACATAACCAACTAAAATTCTTCGAAAAGATTGAGCCTCGGGGAGCCTCTTTTCAAAAATAACCAGTTAGACTAGGAAATAGTCTTAGGTGAGTTAAGTCATCATTTTCTTGAAAATGGCTTTGTCTAAGGAAGTGGTCGATGATCCGATAAAAGAAGGCCCAGGCCTCGCCACGACCTGGAAGCCATGATCTTGAAAAGGTAAACTTGACAAGCCTAGGGTCAAATCCAAATCTAACATAAAATTACTTGAACCTAAATCCACTTAATCAACTTAATTGGAAGTCATCTCACAAAAAACACATAAGTATAACATGCTTGATCATATAGACACAAGTGAGATGACCTAGGTTTAACAACTTACAACCAATTTTTTAAAAAAAAATCTAACATCCAATCCAACCACCTTGTGTGTAGGATCAATGGATGTTATGTTGCTCCCGACATGACCGATCAACTCAAATTCACAAAGCTTCGATTCAAACGCATAAGGATCGTAGCCTTTGGGAATAACGGCAAGCTCAAAATCATCGGATCAGGTGATATCGAGCTTAACTCGAATTTTGTTATTAAAAATGTATTACTTGTAGAGAATTTTGAATATAACCTGCTTAGCGTAAGCCAATTATGTGACAATAACTATAAGGTCGTATTTTTAGAAAATGAATGTGTAATTAAAACAAATAAAACAGCTAAAACAATACTCAAAGGAACTAGGACAAATAACATTTATACAATTAACTTAATCAAATCCTCAGCCAAATGTCTTATGACACAGGAAGAGGAATCATGGTTGTGGCACGACTGGTCACTGCACTCCAAGACTCGGCCCACAAGATGAGTCAAAGTGGCTTAGTCAGAGGCTTACCCAACCTCAACAACTTGGTTAATAAAATCTGTAATGCTTGTCAACAAGGAAAACAACCTAGGACACAATACAAGTTAACTAACCAAGAACGAACCTCAAGTGTACTTGAGCTCCTGCATATGGATCTATTCGATTCACATGGAGCCAAGTCACTCAATAGAAGTCAATATTGCTTAGTCATAATTGATGACTACTCCAGGTTTACCTGGGTTAGGTTCATCAAACATAAAAATGATACCCTAGATCAATTAATCAATCTATTCAAATTAATCGAGAATCAAAAAAACCTTAAGGTTAAAAGACTTAGAAGCGATCATGGTGGTGAATTCGAAAATCAAAGGTTCACCGACTTCTGTAACCTAAATGGATACCACCATGAATTCTCTTGCCCTAGGACCCCTCAACAAAATGGCCTAGTGGAGCGGAAAAACCGAACTCTACAAGAAGCCGCTAGGACCATGTTGAACGAATACGACCTACCCGATAGGTTTTGAAGCCGTATAGTACGACTTGCTATGCTATGTCCAAATAGGATCCTTATGGTAAAGAGGCACCTTAAGACCTGACGAGATTTATCACAATAAAGTACCCAACATCAAGTACTTTAGGTATTTGGATGTAAGGTACATATCTTAAACACTAAGAACCACCTAGGGAAATTCAATCCAAAACCTCCACCTAATCTTCTAGGATACTCAACTACAGTAGAGCTTATAGAGTATATAACCACGATACACCCTTAAAGTCAAAGAGACTATCAATGTAGTGTTCTGATGAAGGACCAACCTACAAAACCCTTAATGACCCCAAGTGTTGAGCCCATCGATACTAAACTCATCCGACCCGAGATCGAGTCTAATCCACATCAACCAACTTCTCTTGTCGACCAAGTGACAAGTGATCCGTGTCAAACTAGTGTTCAACCATGTCACTCCATTGATCAAGCATTAGGTGACACAAACCCAACCCAATCTATGATTCAGACTAACAACCCTATCGATCAAGTGATAGGAGATCCTAATCTAGGAGTTCGAACTAGAGCATCCTATAGGAACCTTAGTCAAATTTCCTTAATTTCAAAGATAGAACCCAAATCAATTGAACAAGCTCTTCTTGATCCCGATTGGATTATTGCAATGCAAGAAGAGCTAGCTCAATTTACTAGGAATGAAGTGTGAATTAGTACCACCACCTAAAGACAAAACGATAATTGGAACAAGGTGGGTGTTTCGAAATAAGCTTGATGATAAAGGTGAAGTAGTTAGAAACAAGGCTAGGTTAGTCGCCAAAGGGTTTAGTCAAGTCGAAGGCTTAGATTACGAAGAAACCTATGCCCCAAAGAGCTAGACTCAAATCCATTCAATGTTGCTAGCTTATGCTGCGCACATCGAGGATTTAAGTCGCTTCAAATGGATGTTAAGTCGGCATTCCTAAATGGATACATTAAAGAAGAAGTTTATGTTAGCCAACCCCGGATTCAAAATCTAGATAAACCCGACCATGTTCTAAAACTTAAGAAAGCTCTCTATGGACTTAAACAAGCTCCTCGAGCTTGGTACGAGAGACTTTCAATCCATCTTAAGTCAAAAGGGTTTAACCAAGGCTTAGTTGACCCAACTCTCTTCATAAAACCTTAGGTAAAGAAATATTCATAGCTCAAATTTACGAGACGATATAATTTTGGAACCTCTAACTCACTACTAAACGAGTTCTGTTTCACTCATGGAAAGTGAGTTCAAATGAACTTGTAGGCGAGTTAAGTTTCTTTTAGGTCTACAAATTAAACAAACTAAGGATGGTATATACCTATATCAACAAAATACACTAAGGAGTTAATTAAAAGATTTGGAATGCAAGACGCTAAGATAATAAACACCCCAATGGCGATTAATGTTAACATAGGAGAAGACCTAGAAAGTAAGTCCATTGACTTAAAGTACTATAGAGCGCGATAGAAGTCTCCTATACTTAATCGCAGTCGACCCGACATCCTATTCGAAGAAGTATGTGCGCCTGTTTCAAACTGTGCTAAGGAGTCTCACCTAACCCTAGTTAAGCGTATCCTTAGATATCTAAAGGGTACACTTAATGTCTGTATTTGGTACCCTAGATCTACCGAGTTCGAACTAATCAGCTACTCTGATTCGGACTTTGCCGGTAGTAAGCTCGATAGAAAGAGCACGAGTGGTTGTTGTCAACTTCTCCCGAGTCTAGTAAGTTGGTGCGAGGAAGCAACACTATGTTGCTTTATCTACCACCGTTTAATACATCGCGATGGGTGAGTGTGTCACTCAACTTCTTTGGATGAAGCACACTCCGCGACTTTAAGTTAGACTTTACGAATACTAAACTTCACGTAGACAACATTAGTTCAATTAATCTTACTAAGAATCCGATATGTCACTCTAGGACCAAACATATAGAGGTCAAACACCATTTCATTTGAGAACATGTGGCCAACGGAGCCATACAACTCGAATACGTCGAATCAAAGTCTAACTTAGCAGACCTATTTACTAAACCCCTACCCGGTGTAATTTAGTCTATTAAGATGAAAATTGGGCATGTGCGTAATAGAATAGGAACTTGCAAATTATATTTTCTTACTACTATTTCTTAAATTTTCATTTTTATGGAACTAGCATATGACATACCTTAGATATCATGCACCTATAGATTTAAGGAGCCAATACATCTCACAACACATAGGACTAATGTGTTTGTGTACTTAGCCACGTAGATGGGCGTGAGATGTTAGGACCTTACTCCTGGTTCCAAGATGTAGATCTAGTGCATCGCTATGAACCATGGAGTATAATCATACTCTGACAGACTGGTTGATCTTTCATATCAATCAAGCCAAATATTAGAATATTTTATATATGAGATTATTTTCAGTATATTTTTTTTAAAAATAAAAATGGGGAACATGCTTGGACTTTAAATTTAACACTTATTTTAAACACTTATTTTTTACTAGGGCCAAGTTAAGTAATCTTATTTACTTAGTAGCAAATATCAAGGGGGAGAGTTAAAACTTTTTCAAGTACTCACCCCTCAAGGGGAGGATTCTCAAGGGGGAGCACTTCAAAAGAGTTTTTATATACTCCTACATTCATGCATATCTCTTGCTCATTTTGCTTTAATGCACTTAATTTATTTTTTCTTAACTTTGTATGTGGGTTTGCCATAAATCAAAAAGGGGGAGATTGTTGGTGCAGTAGGCACCTAAGTCGAACCTGAGTTTTGATTATAGCAAACGATACAAAGTTAAGCTCATGTTGTTATCTCACGAGCTGAATCGAGTGTGCAGAAAATTGCTATAGCCGAGTCAAGGCTAGCGACACTCGGATGAAGCCGCGGTGGTCGGGCGACACTCAAGTGACTTCGGAGGGAGCCGAAGGAATTGAGTGGAAGGCCGGAAGCAAAAGAAACACGTAAGTATCGAGGTAAGCTCATGTGTGCGAGTGTAAGTAAGGTCGTATCCTCGTTACGGGGAAAGACTTAAGTGTAGATCCGACCCAAGACATCTCATAGGTGGTCTAGGTCGAGATCGATGGTCGGCGACCATCGAAATAATGTTTTTAAGCTAACATTGCCTTGCAGAAGCATCACGATCGCAACTGAAGGACTCGATCGCTATCCATCGGGCCGGGTGACTAACTAGCACTCGATGATCGCCGCCAACCGATCGATGATGGCCATCACGATCATGGTCAAAGGATCACCTCGAGAGTCAAGGTTTATCACCAAATTTCAAGGAGTGGTGCTCAAATATGATTGGCTAGGGTTCCTCAAAAGGGGCTCAAAGGCTATAAAAGGAGGTCCTAACCTAGGGTTTATCAATTCTAAGTGCGACTCTCCGACGACTCTCATTTATTAACGAAGCGTCGCCAACAACCCTAGCTTAAGGTCTTTCTTTTAGTTGTTGGTATAATCCTTGTTATTGTTTTCAATATTGCAACTCTTTACTCGAGGTTTTTCTATCGCTGCATTTTACTTTAATAGAATAGAGGTTTGTCTCTATCATTTTGCTTCAAAGTTTTTTGTAATCGCTAAACTCCTACCTCCAACGAGGAGGAGTGTTTTAGTGAATTGTCTCGACACGCCTAGGACCGTTAGGGCCTTGGAGTAGTAGCCGAAGGCTACGAACCAAGTAAAAAAATAAACTTGTCTCTTTTTGTTTCATTTACATTTCCGCTGCGTATATTTGTCTTGAAACGAATTCGAAAGAAAAAGGCTTTTCGCTATTCACCCCCCCTCTAGCGAACCGCATCGATCCAACACTAACTCCATGAGTAGTACCACTCAACCTTTTCATCATGCCGGACCAAGTCCACCTGCAGGGTTTACATGATGAACCTTATGAGCTCCTCAAGGGGACATCATCATCCTAATATATAGGACACGGTTTCCTCCTATAATCAACGACACACCATATAAATAATATTATTTCCCAACTTACCGAGCCTATCGATTTAATCTATAAATCTCGCCCATTGGTAAATCAAAGAAATAAATACTAAGTACATGTGCCCGTTATTATATCGGGATTAAGAGCATGTACAATATAATATCCGAGGTCCGATTCAATTATGTAGTCGCGAATAAATCAATCACCCTAAGTTCGATCCTGCTCAATGCACACAAAGTGTACTAGTATAATTCTATGGTTAAGACAAATCAATACCAAATTACACTACAACCATGCCAATGGTATGTCCAAAACCATCTTGGTTGTGAGCCTCTACTTATACTCTACAAGGAACTGATAACATGATCTTCTTTGTGACACTACACACCATGTTATCTACAATGTAAAGTATTAGGCAATATACATAACTATAAATATGCAAACAATGATCATGTGATTCTTATTTCAAAATTAAAATGTTTATACAAAGGCTAGGCTTTTAGTATACATCCCAACAATCCTTAAGTACTTAGGAAGAACTAAGGATGTATTCCTAATATATGGAGAAGGGGACATGGTGATACTCGGGTATACGAATGCCAGCTTCCAGACAGACAAGGATGATTCCAGGTCTCAGTCTAGGTATGTGTTCACCTTGAATGGGGGCACAGTGAGTTGGAAAAGTTCCAAACAAGACACTGTAGTGGATTCTACCACAGAGGCAGAATACATTGCAGCTTTGGAAGTAGCAAAGGAAGCAGTTTGGATCAAGAAGTTCATTTATGAACTTGGTGTGGTTCTAGCCATTATTGAAGCAATACCGGTTTACTGCGACAATAATGGAGCAATTGCACAGGCGAAAGAGCCAAGGTCTCATCAACGATCCAAACATGTGATTCGCCGCTATCATTTGATCAGAGAGATCATAAGTAGGAAGGAAATACAAATCAAGAAAATTCCTATCGAAAAGAACTTAGCGGATCTTTTAACTAAGGCCTTACCTCAAAGTAAGTTTGAGGACCATGTTAGGGCCTATGGTATTGAATACCATGGCAATTGGCATTCGACAAAGTGGGAGTTTATTAGTAATATATGAGAGGTGTTCTAAGGCTATCGCCTTATGCTTGAACTATTTATATAATAAATGAAGATTCACTATTTGAGTATACATGTTTTAATATATTTGATTAGATCATAAACTAATTTATTGAATGTCTACGAAACGATTCACAGCATGAGAGAATTTGTTATTGGATCACAACTAGTGAGTATCTCTACATGTGTAATTGTGATGTATTGGAATTATCCCTAGTTGATGAATTGATGGATTTGGACACCATCAATTCTATCCAGACTAGCACGAGGTATACTCTTTGGTGTATCCAAGCAGTTGATTCTCACTAGCTGGAGACATTGTGATGTCCGGAGTTAATCGTGGATGCTAGTTATGGTAACTAGTTCATTGGAGTGACCATCTGTAAGACTTCATATTGTTCTCTGCATATATGGATATGTCAATGAAGTTCTTACTGCAGCTTAAGTGTGATATTCCTTTGACTTGCGGTATTCAAGTCATCTTGGTCATGAAGACTTATGCTTTGACATCTTAAGCAAGCATCTCTGAGGAGATGTGGACCCAGGATGATTGGGTATAAGTTGAAATGACCGAAGGTGTTTGAATAGCCTATAAAGGATTCACCACTCCTCTTGAGGAGATGTATACTCATGACCTTTCGTCGGATTGTTACTAAAGTCTTTGGCCAAAGCATTACATATTTAGAGTAAGGTACTCTTGGATACAAGTATAGTAACTAGAATCCGTAGGACGAGGAAATGATACTTGGGCTAGATGTGACGTAGTCAACCTAGTGGGGACTGACACTATAGACCATGTCCTGAACCAAGTGGGTATAAGATGCATGAAGGGAACTGGGCACGATTCATTATAGTTGCTGAAGGGTTTCAGAAATGGTTCTGGATCAACTGTTGATTTTTCGATTAATTGGAGATCATGATGTACTAGTAGGTGACACTCATGATCGTTCTATAATTAATAGTTAATTACAGACGACCAACATAAATCGAGAACCTATTTGGTCACACGCATAATGAGCATAATCCGAAGGATTTAAAACGAGCTTGAGAATGAGATTCTCTGGTCGAGAGAAACTAGGTTTGGTTGGACTAAACAAGTAGCGAGCATGAAATTGTTTGAGTCACAATGGAAGCATGGATAGGTCGAGTCTTATGAAGACATGATGGATGAACTAAATTTATTTGGTTCTAATCCAATGGTGGAGAATAAACCAAAAGGGTTTGGTTTGTTATTAAATGAATGAACCAAAGTTGGTTCGGTTCATTTTAACTTAAAATAGACCAACACAGTTTTGGTTTATTTTAACTTAAGTTATTGGAGTGGGTTAATGTGTTTTGGTTATGAACCAATAACCCTATGGAGAAGTTTTCTTAATGGTTAAGAAACACGCGCTCTATAAAAATGCGGTTAGAGTTTTGGAGAGCCGTAAGTTAATTTTGGGAAATACTTCTCCTCTCCTTTCCCTCTCTTCTCCTTGCCGCCGCCCAAGGTCTCCACGTCACCCAACCACCTTGTGCCGCCGTCCACCCTGCTGCTGGCATCCAAGTTGTTGCCGATCATCCTCCGGCGACCCTCTGACGACTCACCTTGGTTCTGACGACCAAGGGTTGGCCGACCATCCTCTTTGGCCGGCGCAAATCCTCCACCAAGCTGTCTAGTTTTCTGGACATCTTATTTCCTTTCGTGTCGGAGCATCATTTGGACGACATTTAGAGCTCCAACAGCGGCTACCTTACCGGGGATTTGATCTCCAGTAATCCTCATAGGTGGAGGACCAAGGATTCGTCAAACGGTTGATGAATACCTCTCCTGAAAAGCGAGTTTTGGGGACTCGTTTTCAAATCCGAATTTTGATTCGGATTGTGATCTTCTCTCGATCACATCGTCTTCGACACGAGGCTAGTGACTCCTAGGAAGACGAGGCTTGTAGCTTGGCGAAGCTATCCCCACAGTACTTGGTGTGGATACGGATAGAGACAATTCTAGCGAGAGTTGCTCCGGTTGATGTCATTCCCGTTGCATGTGATACGTCAGGTATAACTAGAGTAATTTCCTTTTATT
The DNA here is from genome assembly GCA_025175895.1 of Wurfbainia villosa. Classification (NCBI taxonomy): domain Eukaryota; kingdom Viridiplantae; phylum Streptophyta; class Magnoliopsida; order Zingiberales; family Zingiberaceae; genus Wurfbainia; species Wurfbainia villosa. The sequence goes on from CM045988.1 coordinate 78,775,596, forward strand.
GCAAAATTTGAAATTGTGATTATGTCTACACATTTTGTATTTTGCATGCGTGTGGTGTGTGTGTTGTAATAAATTATATTTATTGCTTTTTAATTCTTCCGCTGTGCACATGTTTATGAAACATGTTCGAACACACCCTCGCCACGGTGCCAAAAACCCACCGTCTTGGCGTCACGTCGCGTTATGATGTCGTAGAGTTATCGTTGATGATGACACATTGTGGGAGCACTTTGAGAGAAATGAATGATGATCCAAAGGGGTGAAACCCCCCTTCTTTTATAGCCCTCCAAGCCTTAGCTCGTTGAGATCCAGATCTGGGTCAAAGAGCCACCTCACCCTAAGATAAGAGGATCTTATCTTAACCTTCATCGAGATGGACAGTTTGAATAGAAGTCGACTGATGACCTTCATCAGTTGATTGATGCTAGTAGCAATCGACTCCTAATAGCTAGCAGTCGACTACCGGCTTAGTTACTTCCCTGCAATAAAGAGTTAGCACAAAAATACAAGTAATGGATACTTTGACAGTTCCTTACTATCCCAGGAAGTCTTAGTTTGATCGCCACCTAATTTCATCCACGTACAAAGGAGACAACCTAACCATTACTCTGCATTCATGCTTACCTCCAGTCATTCTGACCTGTCGCTTAACTTCTGGTCTTCCACCTAGGTTCCTCTACTCCATAAGGTTCTTCCGGTGTCGCTCGACCACCACAATTTCTCGTCTTGAGATTCTCCAGGTGTAAATAATAAGAACTTAAATTTGAATTCCTTCTGTAATAAAAAACCTAGGTTCGATTATTTGGTTCCATTGCACCAACAATCTCCCCCTTTTTGCTATGGCAAACCAATTCAAAGTTAAGGGAATTTAAGAATGAAATGAAGTAGTAATAACATAAGTAGTAAACATGTAGTACTAAACAAGTATGAAATAAGTTTGAAGCTTGTAGTAAATAAGTAAGTGTAAAAGTAAGTGTGAGAAATAAGTATGACTAACTTAGTATGAGTATGAGTAAGCTCTTTTTCAAACCCTCCCCCTCAAGGTTACCTCCCCCTTGACCTTGGGTGAGTGAAAAACAAGCTTTGCTCTCCCCCTTAACGTTTGGCCATTTAAAGAAAGTTTAAGTAACATTTGGCCACTTAAAGAAAGTTTAAGTAAGTTAAGGTTTTCAAAAATAAACTTTTGATCCCTTAACTTTGGCCTCCCTTCTCCACTTAAAGAAAGTAAGTTAAGTTTTCAAAAAATAAACTTTTGATCCCTTAACTTTGGCCTTTCTTCTCCCCCCTTTTTGACATAAATCAAAAATATTTGGGGGTGTGCACAAAAACATTTGAGAAAAATATGTTTTTAAGTCCAAGCATGCCCCTTTAATTTTGAAAATAATAGTTTCAAAATAAGCTCAACTAATAGCATGTTCAACTCTTTTGGACTTAATTGATATAACATGATCAATAAGTCTTGATTAGAGTTGGTTATTTTAAATAATTATACTCCATGATTCATGTTGATGTACTTGATCTACATCTGAAATCAAGAGTAAGGTCCTAACATCTCACGCCCATCTACGTGGCTCAGTACACAAACACATTAGGTCTATTTGTTGTGAGATGTGTTGGCTCCTTAAATCTATAGGTATATCCTTTCGAAGGTAAACCCTAAGCTAGTTCCATGTAGTTGGAAAAATACATATAGAGTAAAAGAAAGAGTTTAAGTCCTACTCTACTATACACATTACTAATCTTCGCCTAAGCAGACTAAATTCTGCTTTGGGTAATGGTTTAGTGAAAATTTCTGCTAGGTTCAATTTAGACTCAACATATTCGAGTTGTATTGTTCCATTTGCTATGTGTTCTGGAACAAAATGGTGTTTAACCTCTATGTGTTGAGTCCTAGAGTGGCAAATAGGGTTCTTAGTTAGGTTAACAGAACTAATGTTGTTAATTAAAATTTTAGTGTTATTAAAGTTTAATTGGAAGTCTTGGAGAGTATGCTTCATCCAAAGGAGCTGAGCTACCCACTCACCCATTGCAACATACTCAGCTTCAGTGGTAGATAAGACAACACAATGTTGCTTTCTACTATACCAGCTAACTAGATTTGAGCCTAGGAGTTGGCAACACCCACTTGTACTCTTTCTATTGAGTTTATTACGGATATAATCTGAGTCAGAGTAGTTGATTAGTTCAAACTTGTTTAACCTAGGGTACTAAATTCCTATGTTTAATGTTTCCTTTAGGTACCTAAAAATTCGCTTAACTAGCATTAGGTGCGATTCCTTGGTGCAAGATTGAATCTTGCACACATACTTACTGCGAAGAGCATATCAGGTCGACTCACAGTTAAGTATAGGAGACTACCTATTGTGCTCCTATAGTATTTTAATTGATTGGTTTTCCTTCTAAGTATTCTCCTATATTCACATTAGTTGCCATTGGTGTGTTAATTTCCTTAGCATTTTGCATTCTAAACCTATTAATTAACTCCTTAGCATATTTACATTGGTGCAAGTAGATACCTTCTCTAGTTTTTTTTATTTTTAATCCTAAGAAAAAGGTTAATTCCCCTACTAAGTTCATTTCGAATTTGTAGGAAATGTGCTAATCCTCGGAATGCTCATCGGCTCCCATGTCCCCGGATTAAAATTTTCACTAATGAAAACTAATCCGGATGGGATGAGTTTCATAAGCACAACCATTTCGTCGTCGTGCTAATGACTTGAGCGATCACTTGAACAAATTAGTTGTTCAAGCAACACAACTCTTCTAGTCGGTTAGCCGCGGAAGAGACGACGGACGGATCGCCGGTTTTTGTGTTTATCTTCGGGGTCCATGATTATACAAATACATACAAATGTAAACTAGTATAATCAACACATACTAACATAAAGAACATAAGCTAGCATATCAATAAGAACATGCAAAGAACAATAATAAAAGTTGTAAAACTTTTATACCTCTTGATCTTCTATCGTATGTCCTAACCTCCTTTTAGACTTCGTGTGGGCGAAGATCCTCCACAATTTGAAGCCCCAAGATCACCAATCTTCCTTTCCTTGTTCACTAGGAACAAAGGAAGATCCTAAAATAAAACTCATCTTCCTTTCTAGAACCGGCCACCAAGTCAATAAACTCGATGTTGCCGCCGGCCAAGGAAGATAAAATGGAGTATGGAAACCAATCAAAAGAGAAACACCAAGGGTATGGGCACCGGCCAACACTTGGAGAAAGGAAAGGAAAACAATCCTCCTCCTTGTTGCCGCCCAAACCCTAGACAAAGCTCTCCTAATTTTCGGCCTAGGATGAAGGGAAGGAAAATAGGTTGAGCTCCGACCAAGGTAGAGGGAACAAGGATAGTGGTCGGCCAACACTTAGAAGGAAGAAGAAAAGGATCTTCATCTTCTTGTTGCCGCCCACCCTAATCCCAAAACCCTAACCCTAGCCGCCCAACCCCAATCCTATCCCAACTAGGATTTGATTGCCGTCCAAGGGAAGCTATCCTAATTCCATCCAACCTAAGCCATAGAAGGAAGGGAGAAGCTTGGGCGCCGGCCAAACCAAGGAGGAAAGAGGAAGAAGGGTTGCCGGCCATCATTGGGAAGAAGAAGAAGAGGCTTCTTCTTCTTGTTGCCGCCCAAGCCACCTTGTCTCAATTAGGTTTTTCCATTATCCTTTGCCGCCCAAGCCTAAGCCCATATATATAGAGTTAGGTTTAGGCCTTGGTTTAATCTCCTCCATTGGATCTAGGGTTTTAATCTCAACCGTTGGATCTAGAGATTTAATCTCAACCGTCGGTTCTAGAGATTTAATCTCAACCGTCGGTTCTAGGGTTTTAATCCCAACTGTCGGTTCTAGAGATTTAATCTCAACTGTCGGTTCTAGGATTTTAATCCCAACCGTCGGATCTAGAGATTTAATCTCCACCGTCGGATCTAGAGATTTAATCTCAACCGTCGGTTCTAGGTTTTTAATCCCAACCGTCGGATCTAGAGATTTAATTTCCACCGTCGATTCTAGAGATTTGTTTTCCATCATTTGATCTAGACTTCATGAGGTTTATATTAGGCTACGATAGGGACCATGAGGAGGAGTTGGGTCTTGGCCACCCGATGGATCGGAACCACACAAACTTGATCCATCAATGATGTTCCATTCCACTAGAGGATCATCATTGAACTACCTCACCAACCCCCATAAATTAATATGGGCTCCATATATTATTTGTACATCCATCTCCCCGTGTTTAAGATATCGAATGTCCGTCAATTAATTGATTTACTGACCATCAATTAATTAACATCTAACTCCTCAAGTAGTGCCACTCAACCTTATCATCATGTTGACTAAGTCAACCTGCAGGGTTTACATGATGAACCTTATGAGCTCCTCAAGGGGACATCATCAACCTAATATATAGGACACGGTTTCCTCCTATAATCAACGGCACACCATGTAAATAATATCATTTCCCAACTTACCGGGCATATTGATTTAATCCATCTAAATCTCACCCATTGGTAAATCAAAGAAATAAATACTAAGTACATGTGCTCGTTATTATATCGGGATTAAGAGCATGTATAACATAATATCCGAGGTCCGATTCAATTATGTAGTCAACAATAAATTGAATCACCTCTATGTCGGTCCTGCTCAATACACCTAAGTGTACTAGCGTAACTCTATGTTCAAGATAAAACAATACCAAGCTACACTACAACCATGCCAATGGTTTGTCCAAAACCATCTTGGTTGTGAGCCTCTACTTATATTCTACAAGGGACTGATAACATGATATTCTGTGCCACACCAAGCACCATGTTATCTACAATGTAAAATATTAGACAATATGCACACATATAATAAATATAAAGTGCAAACAATGATCATGTGATTCTTATTTCAAAATAAAGATGTTCATACAAAAGAACTAGGCTTTCAGTATACATCCCAACAGAATTCACTTTCCATTAGTGAAATGAACTCATTTAATAACATTGTATTTGTCGTTCCAAAAATTATGTCATCAACATAAATTTGGCAAATAAATATCTCTTTTCCTATGGATTTTACAAAAAGATTTGGATCAACTAAACCTTGACTAAATCCCTTAGATTTAAGATAAATTGAAAGCCTTTCATACCAAGCTATAGGAGCTTACTTTAAACCATATAAGGCTTTTCAATGTTTAAAGACATGGTCAGGTTTGTCTAGACTCTCAAATCCAAGTGGTTGACTAACATAAACCTCTCCCTTAATAAATCCATTCAAAAATTCTGACTTAATATCTATTTGAAATAGTTTGAATCCTCGATGTGTAGGGTAGGCTAAAAACATTCTAATTGATTCAAGTCTAGCTACGGGTGCATATGTTTCATCATAGTCTAACCACTCAACTTGACTGAATCCTTTAGCAACTAGCTTAGCTTTATTCCTAACAACATCTCCATTATCATCAAGTTTGTTTCGAAACACCCACCTTGTTCTAATTATTGTTTTTCCCTTAGGTGGAGGTACTAATTCCCAAACTTCACTCCTAGTAAATTGAGCTAACTCTTCTTGCATAGCTATAATCCAATCGGGATCAAGAAGAGCTTGTTCAATTATTTTGGGTTCGATTTTTGAAATAAGTGAAATTTGTCTTAGGTTCCTATAGGATGCTCTAGTTCGAACTCCTAAATTGGGATCACCTATTACTTGATCAATAGGATGATTTGTTTGTAACCTAGATTGATTTGGGTTGGGATTTATACTAGACTCATTTTGATGGTTAGGTTCAGGTCTAGTATCAATTTCAACTTGTTCATCAATCAATTATACTCCGGGTTTCGTGATTTTGTTTTCTTCATCGAATACCACATTGATTACCTCTTCTAATTTTAGGGTTTCATTGTTATACACTCTATAGGCTTTACTAGTGGTTGTGTATCCTAGAAATGTTCCGGTAGTTGTTTTAGGGGTGAATTTTCCTAGGTAATCTTTAGTGTTTAATATATGTACCATACATCCAAAAACCCTAATGTACTTAATGTTAGGTAGTTTTTCGTAATAGATTTCATATGAAGTTTTAAGGTGTCTTCTAACTAGCAAAATCCTATTTTGAACATAGCATGTCGTATTGACTGCTTCTGCCCAAAACCTATTAGGTAGGTTGTACTCATTCAACATGGTTCTAGAGGCTTCTTGTAAGGTTCAATTCTTGTGCATGACTAGACCATTTTGTTGAGGAGTCCTAGGGCAGGAGAACTCATGGTGGTATCCATTCTGGTTACAAAAGTCAGTGAACCTATGACTTTCAAATTCACCACCATGGTCACTTCTAATTCTCTTAATCCTAAGATTTTTTTTCATTTTCAATTAGTTTACATAAATTGGTGAGTTGATCTAAGGTTTCGCTTTTATGTTTTAAAAACCTAACCCACATGAACCTAGAGTAGTCATCGACTATAACTAGATAGTATTGGCTTCCGTTTAGTGACTTAGCTCCATGAGAATCAAAGAGGTCTAAATATAGGAGCTCAAGTACAATTTTGGTTCTTTCTTGGTTGGTTAGTTGATGTGAGGTCCTAATTTGCTTACCTTGTTGACAAGCATTACAAATTTTACTATCCAAGTTATTAAGGTTCGGTAGACCTCTTACTAAACCACTCTGACTCATTTTGTGTACGAGTCTTGGGTGAGAGTGGCCAAGTCATCGGTGCCACAACAAGGATTCCTCTTGCTATGTCAATAGACACTTGGTTGAGGAGTTGGGTAAGTTAATTGTATAAATGTTGTTATTCCTAGTTCCCTTAAGTATAGTTTTTGAGGTATCATTATTTTTAATTAGGCATTCATTTTCTAAGAAAGTGACCTTATAGTTATTATCACACAATTGGCTAACACTAAGTAGATTAAATTGGAAATGTTCAACTAAAAGTACATTACGAATTATGAAGTTTGAGTTTAGCTCAATATCACATGAACTGATGATTTTGAGCTTTTCGTTGTTTCTTAATGCTATCGATCCTTCGTTTTTGAATCTGAGCATCGAAAATTTTAGTTGGTCTCCGGTCATGTGTCGGCGGGAGCTCCCACTATCCAACATCCATTGATCCTACACATATAGTAGTTGGATTTGATATTGGAATTTTAAAGTTAATTGAATATTTTTAATCCTAGGAATCATCTCACCTTTTCTACATGATCAAACATGTTCACATTGTTGGATCGAGAAACATCGCTAGAGGAGGGTTAATAGCTAGCATAAAATCTTTCTTTTCGACATTAAAATTAAAGCAAGCACAGTGGGAAAATGAATAACACAATTTATTTTTACTTGGTTCATAGCCCACTGACTTCTAATCCAAGGCCCTGTGATCCTTGACCGCGTACAACAATCACAAAAACGAAAGCTTGAGGAGGAGGAAACAAATCTTCCTCACCTCGTTATGATAAAGACCTTGAATACAATAAATGAAAACAATACTTGGTTCCGATGAAGAGATTTTGAACTTGGCGTTGTGTCGGCATTGTGAGGACGTTACGACATTAGAGCTTTAGTGTTGTGGGAGCACTTTAAGAGCAAGATGGATGATCTGTGGGTTGGAGTCCTCCCCTCCTTTTATATATTTATGCCTTGGAATAAGTCTTGATTTATATCCTCAACTTTTGGAACTTATCCAAGGTGGCACCTTTTGTTATCACGAAGTGGTCGCGTCAAACATTATCAATTTTGACCAAGCGCAAAAGGCTGATTTGTCACCATCAGTCGACTGATGTGCATCAGTCGATTGCCCAATGGCCAGCAGTCGACTGCCAGCTTGGCCACTTCCTTGCAGTAAGAGGTTAGCATGGAAAATGGTAAATATGATGGTTCTTTATCATCTGATCTTGACCTAGACCTTCACTGGAAGTCTTAGTCGGATCGCCGCCTATGATCGTCCCCGTACATAGGACACGACCTTACCATCTCTTTTCACATTCATTCTTACCTCTTGTCCTTTATGACTTGTCACTGTGCTTCCGGTCTTCACCTGGGTTCTTCGACTCCCACGAAGTTCCCCCGGTGTCGCCCGACCACCCGGTTCCCTGACTTGGGATTCTTTGGGTGTCGCTGACCTTCAACTTAGCTTAATCATTTCCTGCACACTTAATTCAGCTCATGAGATAACAATATGACCTTAACTTTGAATCTTTGCCAAAATCAAAACCTAGGTTCAATTATCAGGTGCCCCTACACCAACAATCTTTCCCTTTTTGATCTATGGCAAACCAACACAAAGTTAAGGGAAAAATTAAACCATAAAACAAGAGTAAATGATAAACGCCCTTTCAAAAACTCCCCCTTAACCCTAGGTGAGTTTTGAAAGAAATACATTGAATTTTTTAAAAAAATTAAATTTTTATCACTCCCCCTTAACTTTCGCTCTTCTCCCCATTTTGTCATAAATCAAAAAATGTGTCAGGGTTTTTATATAAAATAGGGTTTAAAAATAACATGTGTCTAGAAAAGATAAATCAACTATGAGCCCAAGGATGCGTCTAGTAGTAGTTAGATAGATTGGTTCGAGGTGTGTCCCACTGCACCAAAAACCCTTAGTCAAATATATGAAGTATAAGAGATGTAGGGGGTGCTAAACTTTGGCCTAGAGAGTTGTAAGTATTCGTTAAGTACAATAGTTGAGAAAATAAGTAGCATTTTGAAAAGGTTATGTTAAGTGTATTTTAATTATCCTTAACATCTCACCTATTCTATGTGTCTCAGAATTTGTTCACTTTATATGTTTTGTGAGATGATTTGAACTTGATTAAAGAGAGTAAACCTTGGGATAGATTCGAATTTAACCTTTAGATTGTTAAGTAACTTTTCAAGAAACTGGCTTCCAGGTCGTGGCGAGGCACAGGGGCTTTTTTTGATCGGAACAATGACCACTTCCTTAGACAAAGCCAAATTCAAGAAAATATCACTTAAGTCACTTAGGGTTACTTCCTGGTCTAACTAGTTTAGGATACGATGAGGTAGCTTCAGCTAGTTCAACTCAGCCAAGTGCACCAGCTAGATACGCCTTATCTAGCTCGAATACACGAGATGTTGTTTCCCTAACGTACTATCATCTCCTCGCATCCTGATACTATGTTATCAATGTTGACTAACTATTGGTCCTATCTAACCATTCTATAATTAAAAATAAGAATTTAAACATGCAAAGATTCTAAGAGAGTGGGTACACAATTTTAGTACGAGCTCCCCTTGGACCATTGAACCAATTTGGTCTATCCTCATAGTGGACTTGATCCTGGGAAATCCAATACTTATTAGTCCTTATATGAGAATTTAATAAAAATTTTGGGACCCATGCTTGGAATATTTGATGACTACGATTCACAATAGACATGTACGATTTATTCATAGTCGTTGACCTAAATCTGAGTTTGACTTTGTTGTACACGGCTCTTTGAGTTCCAAGTAGTCAGTTAAGATTCTTGGAACCCAACGTGAACCTTTCCAGCCTAGCCTTGAACTCGTCCTTTCAAAAGAGAATTCTCTTCCTCAAGTTTTTCAACTTGAGTTGAGTTTCCCTCTAGAACTTTGACTAGTTGAAGAGGTTAGAGTAGCCTCTTACTTGAGGGTTTCAACTTCCTCAAGTAATGACTCAACCCTAGACTCAGACTTAGTCAATTTTGTATTTAGCAACTTAATTGCATGATATAAGTTTGCAATTAATGAACGACTTACCTTAATCTTTTGTTTTGATCTGGCTTTGAGTCTTTTCTCGAACTCATCCTCGGAGTCAGAGTTGGATTCGTAGTCGACTTCGGACTCAGACTTGGACTCTACCGGCTTTGTCATGAATGCTAAGTCATGGTCTTGATCTTTATTTTCCTAAGTTGCATGAAAAGCCTTCTTTGCTTCCTTTTTCTTTGGTTTGAATTGCCCCTTCTTTTTGTTCTTTGATTGCCCCCTTTCTTTTAGAATTATTCTCCGCACCATGTTCACTATCATGGCCTATTCTTTGAATTCGGACTTGGATTCATCCTCGGGTTCGGATCCTTCTTCTTGCTCGGGAGGTGGCTTGCTCTTCTCCTTTCTTCTTTGACCTACAAGCAACACAATATCTCTCTCGGCCCATATCGCATTAGTTTGTTCGTGATGTTCAAATTTGGAAAAGAGCTCATCTAATCTAATCTTAGAAAGGTCCTTAGAAATCATGTAGGCATCAACCATGGATTCTCACAAGGTGGTCCTAGAAAAATCATTAAGATCGTACCTTATTATATCCCAATTGTCTACCTTTTGTTTGATGGCATGTAGATCATTCAAGATGTCTTGGATCCGTGTATGGAGTTGTGAAGCGGTCTCTGTTAGGCGGATGCTTCGGAGGCTCATTGGCTCCCATGTCCCCGGATTAAAATTTTCACTAATGAAAGACTTAATCCGAATGGGATGAGCTTCCTTGGCACAACCTATTCGTCGTCGTGCTAACAACTTGAGTGGTCGCTTGAACAAACTAGTTGTTCAAGCAACACAACTCTTCTAGTTGGTTAGCCGCGGAAAAGACGACGGATGGATCGCCGGTTTTTGTGTTTGTCTTCGGGGTCCATGATTATACAATATATATTCACACACACACATGCATAATCAAAACAAATAAGAACATGCTCAGATCTGTACATAAAGTTAAAACAACTTTATACCTTACGATCTTCTATCGTATGTCCTTTCCTTCTCGTGGACGACGTGTGGACGAAGATCCTCCACGAGTAGAAGCCTTCTAGATCGAGTTCTCCTCTTCCTTGTCCGCTGCGAACAAAGAGAAGAACCACAAATACCTTTCCTATCTAGAACCGGCCACCAAGCTAGGAAGTTTGATGCAACCGCCGGCCAAGGAATGAATAGATGAGGCGCCGACCACCAATACAAAGGGAACCGCCGGCCACCTTGGAAATTGGAGGAAGATGATCTTGCCGGCCACCAATGGGAGGAGAACCGCCGGCAAAGGAAGAAGAGAGTGGCTAATGTGAAGGGCGCCGGCCAAGGAATGCTTGAAGGAGATGGGCGCCGGCAACAATTTTGGATGAAGATGGTTGCCGCCCAACCTTACTCCAAACCCTAGATGCCCAACTCTTTCCAAACCCTAATCCCAATTTGAATTATCTTGATCATTATTGCCGCCCAACCCTAAGCATCTATTTATAGAATAGGGCTTAAGCCTCCTTTAATCTCCACCGTCGGATCTAGGGATTCAATTTCTACCGTCGGATCTAGGGTTTTATCCCAACCGTCGGATCTAGAGTTTAATCCCAACCGTCGGATCTAGGATTTCATCCCAATCGTCGGATCTAAGGTTTCATCCCAACCGTCGGATCTAGGGTTTTATCCCAACCGTCGGATCTAGGGATTTAATCCCAACCGTCGATTCTAGGATTTCATCCTAACCATCGGATCTAGGGATTTAATCCCATCCGTTGGTTCTAGAGTTTCATCCAACCATCGGATCTAGGGATTTAATCCCAACCGTTGGTTCTAGGTTTTGTTTTACATTCTTGGATCTAGACTTCACAAGGATTGTATTAGGCTACGATAGGGACCATAAGGAGGAGTTGGGTCTTGGCCACCCGATGGATCGGAACCACACATCCAGATCCATCAATGATGTTCCATTCCACTAGAGGATCATCATTGAACTACCTCACCAACCCCCATAAATCAATATGGGCTCCATATATTATTTGTACATTAATCTCCCCGTGTTTAAGATATCGAATGTCCGTCAATTAATTGATTTATTGACCATCAATTAATTAACATCTAATTCCTCGAGTAGTACCACTCAACCTTATCATCATGTTGACTAAGTCAACCAGCTGGGTTTACATGATGAACCTTATGAGCTCCTCAAGGGGACATCATCAACCTAATATATAGGACACGGTTTCCTCCTATAATCAACGGCACACCATATAAATAATATTATTTCCCAACTTACCGGGCATATTGATTTAATCCATCTAAATCTCACCCACTGGTAAATTAAAGAAATAAACACTAAGTACATGTGCCCGTTATTATATCGGGATTAAGAGCATGTACAACATAATATCCGAGGTCCGATTCAATTGTGTAGTCAGTACTAAATTGAATCACCTCTATGTCGGTCCTACTCAATACACCTAAGTGTACTAGTGTAACTCTATGTTCAAGATAAAACAATACCAAGCTACACTACAACCATGCCAATGGTTTGTCCAAAAACCATCTTGGTTGTGAGCCTCTACTTATATTTTACAAGGGATGATAACATGATCTTACATGCGGACCAAGCACCATGTTATCTACAATGTAGAATATTAGACAATATGCACACATATATAATGAATATATAAAATGCAAACAATGATCATGTGATTCTTATTTCAAAACTAAAATGTTCATACAGAAAAGAGCTAGGCTTTCAGTATACATTCTAACAATCTCCCACTTATACTAAAAGACTATGCCGTCATCACTCTGCCATACATCTGATCCCCATGTCATCCACATGCCTATCAAACGCTTTCGCTGGAAGGGCCTTAGTGAATGGATCCGCCAGGTTATCCTCTGATGCAATCTTGGCGACAGCAACTTCTCCTCGCTTTACGATTTCTCGTATGAGGTGGTACTTGCGCTCTATGTGTTTACTCGCCTTATGGGCTCGTGGTTCCTTCGAGTTTGCAACTGCACCACTGTTATCACAATAAATTGTGATAGTTCTGGGCAAACCAGGAATCACATCCAAGTCCATCAAGAAGTTCCTGAGCCATCTGACTTCCATGCGCCTCGAGGCTGCCACATACTCAACTTCCATGGTAGAGTCCGCCACGCATTTCTGCTTGACACTCCTCCATACTATGGCTCCACCTCCAAAAGTAAACACAAACCCCGAGGTAGACTTACTCTTGTCCCTATCTGATTGGAAATCCGAATCCGTGTAACCCACAGGGACTAATTGATCTGCCCGGTAAACTAGCTTATAATCCCTAGTCCTTCTCAGGTACTTCTAGGATTACTCTGATATCTGCTAACCATGCCCACGGCAAAGCAGATATCCGGTCTCGTACATAGCATAGCATACATAAGGCTTCCTACTGTCGAAGCATAAGGAACCGCCTTCATGTCCTCTATCTCCTTTGATGTTTTGGGACACATCTCTTTAGATAAAGGAACTCCATGCCTAAAAGGTAGAAAACCTTTCTTGGAGTTTTGCATGCTAAAACGAGCAAGGATAGTGTCAATGTATGAAGCTTGAGACAAGCACAATATCCTTTTCTTGCGATCCCTTATAACTTTGATCCCAAGGATGTGTCCCACTTCTCCCAAGTCCTTCATATCAAACTGTTTGGACAACCATACCCTTACGTCTGATAACACTTTGATATTGTTGCCAACTAACAAAATGTCATCTACGTATAGTACAAGAAACACCACTACGTTTCTGTCACATCTCTTGTATACACAAGGCTCATCCGGACTTTGAATAAATCCATATGACTGGATTACCTCATCAAAGCGGATGTTCCAAGATCTAGAAGCTTGCTTCAATCCATAAATGGACCGATTAAGCTTACATACAAGATGCTCTTTGCCTTTAGCAATGAATCCCTCTGGTTGCCGCATGTAGATGTTCTCCTCAAGACTTCCATTAAGGAAAGCTGTCTTGACATCCATCTGCCAAATCTCATAATCCATATGAGCACTATAGATAAGAGAATCGGATAGACTTAAGCATAGCTCTGAAAAGGTCTCCTCATAATCGATACCCTCTTTACAGTATACCCTTTCCATGACAAGCCTAGCTTTGAAGGTCTCAACCTTCCCGTCTACTCCTCTCTTTCTCTTGTAGATCCACTTGCATCCAATGGTTTTTACACCATCGGGTGGGTCTACTAGCTCCCAAACCTGATTAGAATCCATAGATTCTATCTCTGAATTCATCGCTCTTTGCCAAGATCACATCTCTATCTTGGATTGCCTCGTATGTCCAAGGATCAGGTTCATGTTCACCAGGGACTAAGTCCGAAGACTCTCCCAAAAACATGAATCTGTCGGGTTGTCTAACAACCCTCCCACTACGACGAGGTGCCTCCTGTGTATGCTCTGTGACACGCAGTGCAGTGACTTGTGGTGTCTCCTCTTGTATGCGGTGAGTCTTGAAGTCAGGACTTCCACTGTCGACTCCTCAGAACAATCCTACTCGTGGGCTTGTGGTTCATAACATAGTCCTCCTCTAGAAATCTAGCATTCGTACTCACGATCACCTTCTAATCTCTAGGACTATAGAATAAACCACCCTTCGTTCCCTTGGGGTAGCCAACAAACAAGCGCACTTCTGTACGAGATTCCAACTTACCAGCATCTCCCTTCAGCACATGTGCTGGACTACTCCAAATCCGAATATGTCTTAGACTAGGCTTTCGCCCAGTCCACAACTCTGTGGGAGTAGAGGGTACTGACTTAGATGGAACCAAGTTCAGAATGTGTGCTGCTGTTTCTAGAGCAAACCCCCAGAACGAATCAGGTAACTCAGAATAACTCATCATCGATCTGACCATCTCCATAAGAGTCCTATTCCTTCGCTCCGCCACACCATTCTGGCGGGTGTGCGGTCTGCGGACAATTGGGATTGAATCCGATCTCTGATAAGTAACTTCTAAACTCTCCCAAGAGGTACTCGCCACCACGATCAGATCGTAATGTCTTGATACTTTTACCTTGACGGTTCTCCACATCAGCCTTGAATTCTTTGAACTTGTCAAAGCATTCAGACTTGCGGCGCATCAAGTAAATGTATCCATACCTTGAATAATCGTCTATAAAGAGACGAAGTATTCAAAGCCACCTCTTGCCTGGATAGACATAGGACCGCACAAATCAGAATGAACCAATTCTAATACATCTTTGGCCCTATACCCCTTGGCCTTGAAGGGCCTCTTGGTCATTTTACCTTCCAAGCAAGATTCGCAGGTTGGGAGATCCTCCACCACCAATGAACCCAAAGGTCCATCAGCTATCAACCTTTGAATTCTACTTAGGTTAATATGACCAAGCCTTAGATGCCAAAGATATGTTTGGTTCATTTGCGAAGGTTCTTTTCTCTTATTAGATTTAGAAGATGAGCTATTTACTTCTATTTGCATCGTGGGAGTTTTTGGTTCAAGAGTATATAAATTGCCAACCAATGTACCAGAACAGATAATCTCCCTATTCCTTTTTATAACCACCTTGTCATTAAAAGAAACAGAATATCCATCCATAAACAATTTAGAAACTGAAATTAAATTCTTTCTAAAAGTAGGTACATAAAGACAATTTCTTAAAACCAAAAATTTATTCCTATCAAAAGATAAATAAACGTCTCCCCTTTGCAATAGCCGCCACCTTTGAAGCATTGCCCATGAAGATGTAATCTCTCCTTGACTAGTCGTCGGGTTTCTGGAACCCCTACAAAGTATTGAGACATGATCGGTGGCTCTGTATCTACACACGAGCCGTAGATAACACCGCTAAACATGTTTCAACAACTAAACAAGAAGATATACCTTTGTTCTTACGGCGAGGACAGTCCGCCTTCCAATGTCCAGTCTACTTGCAAGTGAAGCACTTGCCTTTCGGCTTCTTCACTCCTGCCTGAGGTCCTGCTGCCACCTTCTTCGCTCCACCTTGCTTCTTCTTCTTCTTACCTTTCGGTTTAGAAGAAGAAACCTTCTGGCGACCATGGCTTGAGAACTCGGCGAAAAAGCCCTCTGCTGGAGTTACATCGGAAGCTCCATGTGAATACAACCTTTTGTTCATGTTGTAGTTGGTAGCGGGCTGCTCAAAACTCCTAGGCAAAGCGGAGAATGATATCGACTGGGTTTCCCCATCGATCTCAGCTCCGAGGACTTCCATCTCATTAAGATGAGCCATCATCTTGAGAACATGATCCCTCACGGGTGTTCCCTCGACCATGGTGGTCGTCATCAAGTTTCTCATTGCCTCCTGCCTAGCCGCCCTACTCTGATGTCCGAAAAGTTCCTTGAGATTGAACATCATGTCATAAGCTATGGCTATGGCCTGATGCTGATGTTGCAGCACATTTGACATAGATGCCAAAATGTAACACCGCGCCATCTCATCTGCCTTAACCCATTTCTTATAACGTTCTTTCTCCTTTTCATCAGAGTCATCGAGAGGCTTAGGAGGACAGACCTCGAAGAGTATAAATTTGTACTCTTCTGCAGTTAAGACAATATCCAGGTTTCTTTTCCAATCAATGTAGTTTGGACCAGTAAGTTTGTTTTCTTTTAAAATCACAGCAAGTGGGTTGAAAGCCATTTGAAAATCCTAAAAATCACAATGATAAAAATATTAGATTTCAAAAATTATTGATTCCTCAAAACAATAAAATTCAGAAATCAACCAACACCTCAAAACACCGAGAATATCGCATGCCACGATAGTGTGGACGTATACGAATTCTACATTTGTGAGAGGAGGTTTTACCCATTAATTTTATTATCTTGTCAACCTTACTTTTTGACAAATAAAATTAATAGTTGGTTCCTCTTTTGCCCTACAAATAAAAGCAGTGACTCCGATGGGGAGGATACTTTTATTTGCATCGAAGTGTGCACCATTACACGATACTAAGGGGATTATTTCGGATTATGTGCCTTACCGATGGGGAAGTACACACGCTCCTAAATAATTTCCTATAACCATTATTTGACCTAGTGATCCGCAAACAAACCCATCCGATGGGGAGGAAGGCACTCAAAGCCAACGCGCAAGTTTGTTGCATCACACGTCAAATTGTAATGGAGGCCGCGGGAATTAATTAAAATATCCCTCTCCCACTTAGTAAATTGCAATTGAGGAATTTTAAAACTACACAACATGCATATAAAACAAATAAGCAATAAATATGGAAAAACAGAATTTTTCCAACTATTATGGCATTGTCCTCCAATATGCATCCCGTCGTGTCGCCACCTCGTCCGCTCCATCCTTTCCCGTGCGCAAGTCACCAAAGAGTTCCGAGCCGAGATAAAACATTTTATTTACATCCATCGATCCTATACTCCACGAAGGAGTGTACAAATAATCTAGATCGAAAGTAAACTAAAATGATCGGCTAAACAATGCCGTATTTAATTACAAAAATTAAATACTAATCTAGCCTCGTCAACCCCGAGGATTCAAATAATAAATTTTTACACACATCCATTCACATACACACACATGGCCATAATAGTCGGATCTTATGCCTGCAACCAAAGAGTTAAAATACGCATATCCTACTATTATCCGGCACATATAATATATGAAAAATGCATAAAAAAAATTAACCGAATCCAAAACACACAAAACCGGAAACCATGGCTCTGATACCATTTGTTAGGCGGATGCTTCGGAGGCTCATTGGCTCCCATGTCCCCGGATTAAAATTTTCACTAATGAAAGACTTAATCCAGATGGGATGAGCTTCCTTGGCACAACCTATTCGTCGTCGTGCTAACAACTTGAGTGGTCACTTGAACAAACTAGTTGTTCAAGCAACAAAACTCTTCTAGTTGGTTAGCCGCGGAAAAGACGACGGATGGATCGCCGGTTTTTGTGTTTGTCTTCGGGGTCCATGATTATACAATATATATTCACACACACACATGCATAATCAAAACAAATAAGAACATGCTCAGATCTGTACATAAAGTTAAAACAACTTTATACCTTACGATCTTCTATCGTATGTCCTTTCCTTCTCGTGGACGACGTGTGGACGAAGATCCTCCACGAGTAGAAGCCTTCTAGATCGAGTTCTCCTCTTCCTTGTCCGCTGCGAACAAAGAGAAGAACCACAAATACCTTTCCTATCTAGAACCGGCCACCAAGCTAGGAAGTTTGATGCAACCGCCGGCCAAGGAATGAATAGATGAGGCGCCGACCACCAATACAAAGGGAACCGCCGGCCACCTTGGAAATTGGAGGAAGATGATCTTGCCGGCCACCAATGGGAGGAGAACCGCCGGCAAAGGAAGAAGAGAGTGGCTAATGTGAAGGGCGCCGGCCAAGGAATGCTTGAAGGAGATGGGCGCCGGCAACAATTTTGGATGAAGATGGTTGCCGCCCAACCTTACTCCAAACCCTAGCCGCCCAACTCTTTCCAAACCCTAATCCCAATTTGAATTATCTTGATCATTATTGCCGCCCAACCCTAAGCATCTATTTATAGAATAGGGCTTAAGCCTCCTTTAATCTCCACCGTCGGATCTAGGGATTCAATTTCTACCGTCGGATCTAGGGTTTTATCCCAACCGTCGGATCTAGAGTTTAATCCCAACCGTCGGATCTAGGATTTCATCCCAATCGTCGGATCTAAGGTTTCATCCCAACCATCGGATCTAGGGTTTTATCCCAACCGTCGGATCTAGGGATTTAATCCCAACCGTCGATTCTAGGATTTCATCCTAACCATTGGATCTAGGGATTTAATCCCATCCGTTGGTTCTAGAGTTTCATCCAACCATCGGATCTAGGGATTTAATCCCAACCGTTGGTTCTAGGTTTTGTTTTACATTCTTGGATCTAGACTTCACAAGGATTGTATTAGGCTACAATAGGGACCATAAGGAGGAGTTGGGTCTTGGCCACCTGATGGATCGGAACCACACATACTTGATCCATCAATGATGTTCCATTCCACTAGAGGATCATCATTGAACTACCTCACCAACCCCCATAAATTAATATGGGCTCCATATATTATTTGTACATTAATCTCCCCGTGTTTAAGATATCGAATGTCCGTCAATTAATTGATTTATTGACCATCAATTAATTAACATCTAACTCCTCGAGTAGTACCACTCAACCTTATCATCATGTTGACTAAGTCAACCAGCTGGGTTTACATGATGAACCTTATGAGCTCCTCAAGGGGGCATCATCAACCTAATATATAGGACACGGTTTCCTCCTATAATCAACGGCACACCATGTAAATAATATTATTTCCCAACTTACCGGGCATATTGATTTAATCCATCTAAATCTCACCCACTGGTAAATTAAAGAAATAAACACTAAGTACATGTGCCCGTTATTATATCGGGATTAAGAGCATGTACAACATAATATCCGAGGTCCGATTCAATTGTGTAGTCAGTACTAAATTGAATCACCTCTATGTCGGTCCTACTCAATACACCTAAGTGTACTAGTGTAACTCTATGTTCAAGATAAAACAATACCAAGCTACACTACAACCATGCCAATGGTTTGTCCAAAACCATCTTGGTTGTGAGCCTCTACTTATATTTTACAAGGGACTGATAACATGATCTTCTGTGCCAGACCAAGCACCATGTTATCTACAATGTAGAATATTAGACAATATGCACACATATATAATGAATATATAAAATGCAAACAATGATCATGTGATTCTTATTTCAAAACTAAAATGTTCATACAGAAAAGAGCTAGGCTTTCCGTATACATTCTAACAGTCTCATGATCCTACATCCTTAGATTATACAATTTATTGAATAGTAAATATCTTTTGCATACCTTAGCATTGAATGCCCCTTCGTGTAGCTCGATTAACTTGGTCCAAAGATCTTTGGCGCTAATGAACGATCCAATTGGGTTGAGCTCTGAAGGGTTTTGCTTATCGAGTCCGTGAGGGGAAACTTCGCTTCCCACTTCACCTCGGTCGTTTATTCATGGCGATCCCATCGATGTCCCCGGATTAAAAAATTTAATCCTAGACACAAGGGATTTCCCAAACAACCAAGTCATCGTCGTGCTATTCGTTTAGAGAGGTCACTTGAACAAACTCGTTGTTCAAGCGACCATCCTCTATTCTACGAGTAGCCACGGAATAGACGATGTACGGTTTGCCAGCTTTTGTATTTATGATCGGGATCCAAGTATTATTTAGCCACAACTAGAATATTACATGCTCATAATTGAAAAACAAAAACAAACATGTTACAAAAGACAACGAAGAATAGGTATACCTCTCGATCTTTTAATATATGTCCTTCCTCCTTTTGGACGTCGTGTGGGTGACGATCTACCAAAAGTTGAAGCTCCTAGATCGCAAATCTTCCTTCCTTGCTCTTCCAAAGCAAGAGGAAGAATAGAAACAAGGTTCTTCTCCTTCGTATAGCCAACCAACAAGCAACCGAAGAGGAGGAGATGATGATGGAAACCTACCAAGACACTAAGAGAAAGCCCTAAGTCTTGTTTCCACCACTCAAGGAGAAGGAGAAGAGAGGTTTGGATGCAAGACAATGGCTGGAAAAGCTGCTGGACGCCGGCCACCTTGAAGGAAGAAGAAGAAAGGAATTACCTTCCTTATTTGGTGCCACCACCCTTAAACCCTAGCTTCCAAGCCTTGCCGCCCAAAACCCTAGCTCCTCTTGGATTAATCTCCACGCCAACCCCTTGCCCTCCTTTTATAGAGTTAGGGATAAGCCTCCTTTTAATCTCCACCATTGGTTATAGGAATTTAATCTCAACTGTCGGATCAAGAGATTTAATCTCAACCGTCGGATCTTAGAGATTTAATCTCTACCTTTGGATCTTGAGTTTTGTTTCTATCCATTGGATCTAAGCTTCATGAGGTGTTAATAGGCTACAATAGGGACCATGAGGAGGAGTTGGATCTTGGCCACCCATGGATCAAGCCCACATAAAGTACGATCCACTAATGATAATCCAATCCACTAAAGGATTATCATTGATCTACCTCACCAACCCCCATAAGATAATATGGGCTCCATATATTATTTGTACATTTTCTCCCCATATTTAAGATCTCAAATGTTCGTCGATTAATTAATTTACTGACCATTAATTAATCAAAATCTAACTCCATGAGTAGTACCACTCAACCTTTTCATCATGCCGGACCAAGTCCACCTGTAGGGTTTACATGATGAACCTTATGAGCTCCTCAAGGGGACATCATCATCCTAATATATAGGACACGGTTTCCTCCTATAATCAACGACACACCATATAAATAATATCATCTCCCAACTTACCGAGCCTATCGATTAAATCTATAAATCTCGCCCATTGGTAAATCAAAGAGATGAATACTATGTATATATGCCCGTTATTATATCGGGATTAAGAGCATGTACATAATAATATCTGAGGTCCGATTCGATTATGTAGTCAACAAAAAATCGAATCACTTCTAAGTCGGTCTGCTCAATACACTCAAAGTTCACTAGTGTGATTCTATAGACAAGACAAACCAATACCAAATCGCACTATAACCATTCCGATGGTTTGTCCAAAGTCATCTCGGTTGTGAGCTTTTACTTATACTTTACAAGGAGCCGATAACATGATCTCCCGTGTGACACCACACACCATGTTATCTACAATGTAATGTATTAGACAATATGCATAACCATAAAAATATGCAAACAATGATCATGTGATTCTTATTTCAAAACAAAGATGTTCATACAAAATGTAGACTTTTCAGTATACTTCCCTACAATCTCCCACTTATACTAAAAGACTATGCTATCCTCAAACTTCCATACATCTGATCCCCATTCCCTCCACATACCTATCAAAAGTTCTCGCCGGAAGGGCCTTAGTGAAAGGATCTGCCAGGTTATCCTCTGATGCAATCTTGGCCACAACAACTTCTCCTCTCTTTACGATTTCTCGTATCAGGTGGTACTTGCGCTCTATGTGCTTACTTGCCTTATGGGCTCGTGGTTCCTACGAGTTTGCAACTGCACCACTATTATCACAATAAATTGTGATAGTTCTGGGCAAACCAGGAATCACATCCAAGTTCATCAAAAAGTTCCTGAGCCACACAACTTCTTTGGCCGCCTCAGAGGCTGCCACATACTCAGCTTCCATGGTAGAGTCCGCCACACATTTCTGCTTGACACTCCTCCATACAATGACTCCACCTCCCAAAGTAAACACAAAACCTGAGGTAGACTTACTATTATCACTATCAGATTGTAAGTCGAAATCCGTGTAACCCACAGGGAGTAATTGGTCTGTCTGGTAAACCAACATATAATCCCTAGTCCTTCTCAGGTACTTCCATATATGCTTTACCGCAATCCAATGTGCCTGTCCTGGATTACTCTGATATCTGCTGACGATGCCCACGACAAAGCAGATATTTGGTCTCGTACATAGCATCGCATACATGAGGCTTCGTACTGCCGAAGCATAAAGAACCACCTTCATCTCCTCTATCTCCTCAGATGATCTAGGACACATCTCCTTAGATAAAAGAACTCCATGCTTGAAAGGTAGAAAACCCTTCTTGGAGTTCTGCATGCTAAAACGATCCATAATCGTGTCTATGTATGAAGCTTGGGATAAGCACAACATCCTTTTCCTGCGATCCCTTATAACCTTGATCCCAAGGATGTGTCCCACTTCTCCCAAGTCCTTCATATCAAACTGTTTGGACAACCATACCCTTATGTTCGATAACACATTGATATTGTTGCCAATCAACAAAATGTCATCTACGTATAGTACAAGAAATACCACTACATTTCCGTCACATCTCTTGCATACACAAGACTCATCTAGACTTTGAGTAAATCCATAAGACTGGATTACCTCATCAAAGCGGATGTTCCAAGACCTCGAAGCTTGCTTCAATCCATAAATGGACCGATTAAGCTTACATACAAGATGCTCTTTGCCCTTAGCAATGAATCCCTCTAGTTTCTTCATATAGATGTTTTCCTCAAGACTTCCGTTAAGGAAAAATATCTTGACATCCATCCGCCACACCTCATAATCCATATAAGCTGCTATGCATAAGAGAATCCGGATAGACTTAAGCATGATTACCGATGAAAAGGTCTCCTCATAATCGATACTCTCTTTCTGAGTATACCCCTTCGCAACAAGCCTCGCTTTGAAGGTCTCAACCTTCCCATCTATTCCTCTCTTTCTCTTGTAGATCCACTTGCATCCAATGGTTTTTACACCATCGGGTGGTTCTACTTGCTCCCAGACCTGATTTGAATCCATAGATTCAATCTCAGCATTCATTGCACTTTGCCAAGATACTGCATCTTTATCTTGGATTGCCTCATCATATGTCCAGGGATTAGATTCATGTTCACCAGGGACCAAATCAAAAGATTCTCCCAAGAACATGAATCTATCAGGCTGTCTCACAACCCTCCCACTACGATGAGGTATCACCTGTGTATCCTCTGTGACACATGGTGCAGTGACATGTGATATATCCTCTTGTACCGGTGGTACTAAAGAAGTGTCTTCCCCTTTTAATTCCTCCAGAACAATTTTACTCTTGGGCTTGTTGCTCATCATATAGTCTTCCTCTAGAAATCTGGCGTTCGTGCTAACGATCACCCTCTGATCTCTAGGACTATAAAATAAACCACCCTTCGTTCCTCTAGGATAGCCAATGAACATGCATACTTTTGTACGAGGTTTCAACTTACCACCATCTGCCTTCAGCACATGTGCTAGACTCTCCCATATCCGAATATGTCTTAGACTAGGCTTTCACCCAGTCCACAACTCTGTGGGAGTATAAGACACTGATTAAGATGGAACCAAGTTCAGAATGTACACCATCGTATCTAGAGCATATCCCCAGAACGAGTCTGGCATCTCAGAATAACTCATCATCGATCTAACCATCTCCATAAGAGTCCTATTCCTTCGCTCTGCTACACCGTTCTACTGGGGTGTGCCAGGTGCAGTAAATTGGGATTGAATCCCAGCCTCTGATAAGTAGTTCCTAAATTCTCCCAAGAGGCACTCACCACCACGATCATATCGTAGTGTCTTGATACTTTTACCTTGACGTTTCTCCACATCAGCCTTGAATTCTTTAAACTTGTCAAAGCATTCAAACTTGCGGCGCATCAAGTAAATGTATTCATATCTCGAATAATCGTCTATAAAAGAGACGAAATACTCAAAACCACCTCTAGCTTGGATAGACATAGGACCACACAAATCAGAATGAACAAATTCTAACACATCTTTGACTCTATACCCCTTAGCCATAAAAGTCCTCTTGGTCATTTTACCCTCCAAGCAAGATTCGCAGGTTGGGAAATCTTCCACCACTAATGAACCTAGAGGTCCATCAGCTATCAACCTTTAAATTCTGCTTAGGTTAATATGACCAAGCCTAAGATACCAAAGATATGTTTGCTTCATCTACGAAGGTTCTTTTCTCTTATTGGAATTAGAAGATGAGTTATTACCTTCTATTTGCATCGTGGGATCTGTTAGGGCAATCTCTTGCCGTGATATGGTTTTGATGGTGTGGCAAAGGGTTTAAGTTAGTATGTTATGTTTATTTGATATGTGCGTTGAAGTCGTGCAGGACTTAGTAATTCGCACATGGAGCCGTGGCGAGTTTCACATCTCATGACTCGTGCCTTGAGTCGGTGAAGGATAGCTTTGCGGAAGCCGTGCGCTTGGAGCATCCGAGGGACCGCCGGACGAAGCTTGGAGTGAAGCCGAGGAAGTAGACTCGAGGCAAGAGTCGCGAAGCGAGCATTGCAGAGCCGTCCGATGCGCCGAGGACGCGTGGTGAGAACGAAGAGAACTTCGCCGAGGGACTCAGAAATGAGAGTGAGCGATTGTAACCCGGGAAGGGTAGTTTTAGGTGAAACTTGGCCATTTGGCCAAGTGTCGGATGGGTTTTCGACACCGCCGATCGCTATGTCATGGCGTGATCGCTTCCGAGTCGAGTGTAGCTCGACCGGTATACGATCGATCGGTTTGTGGCGCAGCCGATCGCTACACGCTGGGCCGATCGAAGATTAGCAATGATCACAAGGCGAATGATCGTCAATAGGGTTTTGGCCATTGAACCGCTCAGAATCCGGGCGCCGATTACGGGCGAATGATCGGTGAGGTCCAGCCGATCGCTAAGAGTTCCGCTTGGACAACAACGGTCGGCATCCGACGTGTTCGGAGGCCGCTAGAGGATCAATGACCGCCATGGGCGGCAAATGATCGATGGCGGCCAACGGAAGAAGTTAGCCCTCTCTATAAAAGAGAGGGTGTGAGCCTGAGAGGCTAATGCTTAAGTTCCAAACAATCTTCCTAGTGCCCCACAAGCTCTAAACTCTTCTTACTCGCTTTTACTCCATTCTATTTGTAAGAAGAGTGATCTTGATTGTAAAGGTTACCTCCACCTAGCTTGGTGCAAAGGAGAGACCATTTAGTGGATTGGTTGAGCGGAGTGATTCACCGAGACGAATCGGGGACCGTGGATTAGCGGCGAGCCGTGAACCACGCTACATCTTGTGTTAGCATTGTCTATTTCCTTTGCTTTGTTTTATTTGTTTAATTTGCTTGTATTGTTGTTTCCCATGCTTAATCTAATTGTAGACGAGCAAATTCGATAACCAACGAAAC